>OX328130.1:6837222-6847529 GCA_946811695.1 Gonocerus acuteangulatus
ATGCGCATGCGCTGCCTCCAGCCCACGTGAAAGGACGCCTACATCCCCTCCGGCCCCGCCCCTCCTGGTTCTTATGTTTCTAGCCGAACTATAAATATTCGACAAGACATGCACAACTCTTTAACTCCAGCAATATCTTAAGCTGTTACATGGATGTAATCCAATCTATTTTCTAACTCCATCATGATATACAGCCTATTATATGCCCCAATCAATGGATTATCAGTGGTGGATTAGGGTTATATTCTCCTTCCATGGAGGATCATCAGGATGGATCATAAATCTCATATCTTCCCGTCATTAATAGCTCGGCAGAATATTAGAGTTCTAGATATCACTCTCTGCGGGATTCCCTCCTTCGGCTGGAAGGGGTTTAATTTTATAAAGAAATAGTATATACTTTCGTTTAACAAAGATAGATATTTAACCAAAAGAATAACAACTCAATCAGGATATTATCTACCAAAACCTAAACCTCCGGGATTCCTTCCGTATTTCAAGAAAGACTGTGGTTTCAAGCAATACAATAACTTCGGGGTTCGGTTATTTGTTTTATAAAACTACGTTTTATTACTAAAATTTGGCAAAGTTTTGCGCAAATGAAAGACAAGCCATCTTGAAGGCTATAAAGAAGCGAGAGAGCAGCTACTTACTGTAGAGGGTATATTTGAAAAGTGTGATAATACTTTGTGGAATTTATAGTAAATAAATAAATATTTCATTGTGAATAGAAAAATATTTTCCTCCTATTATGTTTATTTATATAGAGACTGTTATTATTAATGTCAGGAATAACTTCATCACAATTTAATTATTATTTCTTTATTAGTGAGACCGCGACAAGGGCAATTCATCACTTAAAATACCTGCATAAGAATAAACAATAGTAAACAATTGTTAACAAATTTGAAAATTAAATAATTAAAAAAAAAAAAAAAAAAAAAAATTTTAATACAATTTGCATAGACTATAAAAAGGTAGGAACAAGACAGAGGCAGATAGGGCAGTCTGTAAATACAATTATAGACTTAGATCTTTATGAATTTCAAATCATAGATTGTACATATTTATTAATGATAGGAGGTCGTAAACAGAAAAATAAATATACATACACATATACACATACACAAACAGATAAACTCGTATACAAACATAGAATACCATATACGTATACATCATATTTCTTCAAATAGTCCAATTTTCCTTAAGTATCTAAAAACAAAATCTATAAATTGGCTTCCTTCTGCTAACAACTCTGTTAGATTTATAGCTGGGAGGGGAAATGAGTTAAGTCTTAAACAGTCCGTTAGTAAGTGTTTAATAGTTAAAAAGGTGTTACATATTGTGCAAATCGGTGCTTGTTCTCTGGTCATTAGGAATGAGTGTGTGAGTCTAGTGTGTCCAATCCGTAAACGTGTCAGTACTACTTCTTCTCTTCTTGTACTTCTGTTGCTCGATGGCCAGTTAGTAATTGTAGATTTAATTTCACGTAGTTTGTTGTCTCTTGTCCTGTACCATACATCACAATTTAAGGGGAATAGAAAAATACAGGTAATTTTCCTGTCAATCGAAAAGGATTTAAGGACTGCTAGGGTATTGAAGCAATGTATACCCTTCTGATTAATATTGGGGGTGAATAGTGAAGGATTTTAGGAAACTTTTGTATGCTCTTAGCTTTTTAGGCGAACTTTATAAGAATATCAACAAGTATCTAATCCCTAATAGCAGAGGAATAATACAGCATTTCTCTTCGATAAAATATAACATAATTTAGTGGCGTAGACATCCTTGGATTGTCCTCACGTATACACACACACACACACACCCGCTCTCTTATTGGAGGGACTTCATTTGCTCTTCATATATAAATCCTGTTTTATTTTTAACGTTTTCCGGTAATGGGGTTGCTTACTTTCAAGAGGTAAAAAAAAAAAAAAAAAGAAAGAAAAAAAAGAGGTCTTCCCAGGAAATTTCTTTATTTTGCACTAGGCCTTTCAACACAAATGTACCATCATCAGGTGATAACAACAAAATAAAAACATGCATTAATATTATTAAACTCAAACATTGGTTCATATTTAGTCTTATAGTAAATAACAAGGACAGTGTATAATTATTGATATGAGTTTATGACAGTTGCGATTTAAGGATATGTTTAGCTTATAACTTTAATTAGACAATCCCATAAGTTTATAAAATTTTTCGTTACATTAAGTTATACATTATACATTTCCCACTCTCCTTGTAATGTACTATAAGCCTAAAAGTGTACTTACGTTTGAGTTTAATAATATGAATGCATGTTTCTATTTTCTTGTTATCACCTGATGATGGTACATTTGTGTTGAAAGGCCTAGTGCAAATTAAAAAAATTTCCTGAGAAAACCAATTTTTTTTACGGCCTGGAATCCTGTTTGAATTTTGGTATATCAACTATTACATTGTATAACTAAAATGATTGAAAGGAAGAAGTAATGTTGTTATAATATTATTGTGCTTTATTTAATTATTTCTACATTATTAGTTTTATCTGTTGCTCCTATAATACCGGCCTTCCATTTCCTGTATTACAGACAGTCATCATATCTTTAGGATTAATATCATCCCGTGTTCCGTTTCAACAGATAAGTCTATTAGGAACTAGTAGGGCTCTGGATTGGTCATCCTATATCGATATTTCATCATCATTCCCTATCATCGAATTACTCCATTCCCATCCTCCTATAATCCTCTAGTCCAATCCTACAGCTTCTATGGATACTCTTAGGATTGCAACTCCCATGACGAGTATAGAGCAGAAAAGCTTCTGCGAGATATTTTAACGCGATTACTCCGCCACTCGCCCGCTTATGAGGTTCATCTCGAATCCGAAAGTACCGACTAGAAAATTTCATTTTTTAGAACCTATGGGTCACAAAAATAATAGTGGCTCAATTTGTATGTATATATATATATATATTTTTAGATGGAACGGCATTTTTCTCCAGCGGTGGTACTCCTCCTCACTTCTTCCCGGAATATTTCGATGGATTCATCTCCATCTTCTTCAGCCAGGTACTTGTTTCTTCCTCGGTGGTAGCCATTTCCCTTGGCTACCACCGAGGAAGAAACAAGTACCTGGCTGAAGAAGATGGAGATGAATCCATCGAAATATTCCGGGAAGAAGTGAGGAGGAGTACCACCGCTGGAGAAAAATGCCGTTCCATCTAAAAATACTATCCCAGCGACGAAAAATAACATCAAACACACACACATATATATATATATATATATATATATATATACACATATACAGGGTGTATCGCAAGTTAATGACAATCCTTCAGGGGGCGAAACTAGGCAAAAATTGTAGATCAACACCACCAACCATACATTTCTGTCTCACTCCATTCCAGACAGGCCATTCTAAAGGTTCTTTAAAGAAAACCCTGTTTTTCGTAGTACAACTCACTCCATTCCAGACAGGCCATTCTAAAGGTTCTTTAAAGAAAACCCTGTTTTTCGTAGTACAACTCACTCCATTCCAGACAGGCCATTCTAAAGGTTCTTTAAAGAAAACCCTGTTTTTCGTAGTACAACTCACTCCATTCCAGACAGGCCATTCTAAAGGTTCTTTAAAGAAAACCCTGTTTTTCGTAGTACAACTCACTCCATTCCAGACAGGCCATTCTAAAGGTTCTTTAAAGAAAACCCTGTTTTTCGTAGTACAACTCACTCCATTCCAGACAGGCCATTCTAAAGGTTCTTTAAAGAAAACCCTGTTTTTCGTAGTACAACTCCAATTTTCTCTACCTGTACATATTTTCTTCAACAATTCATTAAATTTATGAAATACGCATCAAATTTGCTTTAAATCTCATAAACATCAATGCTCACAATCATCTCATTCAAACCGTAATATTAATTCGAAAAGTAGAAATTAATAAAAGTTCGTCCCGCAGGAGCTGCATAACTAAGCACTTTCCTCGGTATTAAGGTAGTGTAGATTGCATTCCTGAATTTTTTTTTTTTTTTTTTTTTTTTTTTTTTTTTTTAAACTATATAAATAAAATGAAAACATGAACATAATTAATAGGTACACAAAAACTTCACATTTTCGTCTTTTGAACTGACGCAGGAAGAGGATACAGGACTGTAGGGGGACTTCCCCCTAGTGGTAGAAAGCGCTCCTAGCGGCGGCATTGTGAACCTAATTCTGGCGGGCTATTCTATTGAAATATAGTACAAAGTAAACCCCCCTTTCCGATAGACCGATTAAGCTCATTTTTACAACACTTCTTTCTAATGAATTACCCACGGCGTATACCAAGTTTCGTTACAATGCCGCAGAAATTACGACCGGTATGAGTACATTAGTAATTTGGGTCCGGAGTAAACCCCCCCCCCCCTTCTAATGAACCGATTTAGTTTATTTTTACAACACATTTTTCTCTGTACATGACCACTACGAATACCGAGTTTCGTCGAAATACAACCAAAATTACGGCTGGCATTGTCAAATCGTTTGTTAATTGAACGCTGTATACCAAGTTTCGTGACGAAAAAAACAAAAACTCTGGCCGCTATCGTGTTAACAGACACACATATATATATATATATATATATATATATATATATATATATATATATATACATAGATATATATAAATTTTAACGGGGGTCATTTTCGGTTTTTAAATTTTTCAAAAATTCCGTCATGAGTGCAACCTCAATAGCTACTTTCCTTCGGAGGAAAGTGCTAAAAGCTTCTGGTTAGGGACAACTTTTGAAAATTGCTACTCTTTCCAAATTAATCAAGCAGACTGCCGAATCTTACACAAGTTGTAGAATTTAATCAGCTTTCCAACGGTATACTCAGAACTGAGATTATCTCTCAATTTCATAATGTAATTGGAATTCTAGAGTGGAAAAACATTAAATAAATAAAATTAATATTATATTTATTTTTTGTGATATTATCAGATATAACTGACAATTATTATTAATGAAATTGATTCTAAATTTATTTTCCTGTTGTTGCGCATAAAATATTTTTTTATTTTTTACGAAAGATTAAAACTTTACAATAACTGTTTTTTATTCCTTTACTAATTCAATTAGGGATATGATGTGTCAGCCAGTCGGACATTTTACGTTTTGTACATACCTACTTATGGATTGAAATTCATATCTTATCATCGCGTGGCTTGGCTCAATAAGATTATTATTTTCGTTTTATGTTTTATGATTATAATCTGTATAATCTGTGGTAGTTAAGAATGTTTGTATCTTTTTGAGAGTGCTATTATACATACTAGATCGAAATAATATTAGCTGTACCTAGGAGATTGGAGAGACTGTTCGTCTCCAAGGAGGAAGGTAGAAAAGCCACTATTTTGCTCTCCCTCGGGAAATCCTGCAGGCTTTTCCCGGATTAATTTAATCTCTTATCTAATCCTGTGATAGGAAGATAATGGGACAAAGTAGCGGGGATTCTCTCATCCTGAACATCATCCTATTGGCTTAGATTGGATTCTGCTAATTCGGGAAATAGACATGGGAATGAGGGAGAGGGTGGTAGGGGAGGACGATGCTAGTTGAGGGATCGGTCTTAGATTGGTAAAAGGTGTGGATACGGTGGTATTTCATTCATTATACAGGGTTACGTGTCACACATCGCTAGGTAAGAGTTTTGCTCAAAACAAACAATTTGTAGCCCAAATTGCCTTTACCATAAGAAATATATATATATATATATATATATATATATATATATATATATATATATATATATATGTATGTATATATATATATTCTTTCTTTCTTTTCTTTTTTTTTAAATAGTCACTGTAGCTTAGGTATTGGGTATTTATTTCTAGCATTTGAGCCAAAAGTTGCTATTGTTTTTGTATTGAAGACATTCAGACTAAACTATTACAGTAGAACCTCTTATATCCGACCTTCCCATATCCGACTCCTCCCGATATCCGACCTAGTACTCTTTGCTAGAGGTTGGGACGAAATCAGTCAAACCACCCTTCAGAAGGCTTGGAAAAAGATTTGACCATTGTTGAAACAAGACGAAGCTGAGACTGAACATGAACCGACATAGACAGAAGCAGAAGTTGAAACAGACACAACAGAAGAATTAAAAAATCTACAAGTGTATCATCATGATCTCCAGATGACAGATGTAGAAGAGTGACTTGTTGAAGCTGATGTTTCAGAAGTTACCAATGAAGATCCCAACGATGACTCAATCATTGCTGTTGTGCAGAACAAAGCCGCGGACGAAGAAATTCACTCGGATGAAGACGGAACCACCTGTGACGACGTAGTCATTCTGCTGCTAAGGACTCCTTCGACGTAGCGATGAAATACATCCAGCAACATCCGAATGCAACCCTAATGGAGGCATTGTAGGCAAAAAAAAAGTGGAGGGGCACTTCCGCAAAGTCAAGATTAAAAAAATTAAAACATAAATCCATAACTGAATTCTTTAAATAAAGTATGCTTAAATTTTGTTCATATTTTCAAAAGAGTAAATGTTTGAAATGTATATAGCAACAGTTTTACAATTACAATACAATAAAGTTGTATTACAGTATGTACGGTATATTATAGCTGGTTTTATAAATTTCGAAGGGTTTTTTTTGCTCCTCCCGATATCCGACCTTTTGGCCGTTCCGACCATGGCCCGGTCCCGTGATGGTCGGATATGAGAGGTTCTACTGTAATTAAATAAAACTAACAAATTTTTACGAGACAACGGATAGTACGACCCAGGAAAAAAAATAATGTAAATTTGATTAATTGGGTCGTAACATCCGTTTTCGCGTAAAAAAAATGCTAGAAATAAAAAATACCCAAAACCTAAGCAACAGTGACTTAAAAAAAAAAAAACCTACAATATTAAATATCTTGAAAAGGGGTAACTTTTGGAGTCGGCAATTGCCAATTTCCAAGTTGAAAGTATTGCCCTATATCTAAGGCTTACCTTGATAGAAAGATCTCGCTGGAGACAGGCGAAACGCTCAGTAGTGGTTGATAGTAAATATGGTCGCCTTTTATCGATACCTAGAAATACCGCTGTCTTAAGCCGCGGTCACACTAGGCTGGTTACCAGCCGCTACTAGCCAGCCGCTGAGGAATTACCGGCAAGCAGCCTAGACTGATCCAGGACCAGCGGTTGGGAATTGCCAGCGGGCTGGTTATTACCAGCCAAAGTCAAAAGTTGAACGTGTTTAACTTCTTAGCGCTGCTTGCCAGAAATATATATTCTAATAAATGTTTGTTATCTAATTAGAAAGAAGTGTTGTAAAGATGAACTAAATCGGTCTATCGCAAGAGGGGATTACTTCCTACTATTTTTTGACAGAATTTTCCAGTGAAACTTTAGTTGGCAAAGCTGCCGCTAGAAGTGCCTCTGCCTTGATATTACTGCTCACGTCTACCGCTAGGAGTGCTCTATCCCGTTTCCGCATCAGACCAAAAGAAGATAATGAGACGTTTTCGTGTATTTTAAGTAGTTTAGTATCACGCATACGCAAAAAACTGCAAGGAAATTAATTAAGAAATTAATAATTAAAATAATTTGATCGAGCTGCTCTTTAAAAATGTAAAAGAGTAGAACTATTCATGCTTTTATTTTATTTATATAGGTTATTTTGAGGAAATCGGAACTGAATAAGCGGCTATTCGCAAGCTAGCGGCTGTTCAGTAGCTGCTGGTAAGCAGCCTAGTGTGACCGCGGCTTATCCGCTGGCTGCTGGTGCTGCTAGCCAGCGGCTGATTAGTAGCGGCTGCTAAGCAGCCTAGTGTGACCGCGGCTTTAATGTTATCGATTATTGGAAAGTTTATTATCAAGTTTAACTTATAGTTTTGTGAAATATTGTATTGAAATTGTATTTTTTGTTTCGTTACTGTGTTGTCATTTCAATTTTGTATTTTGTTGTTAGTTTTCAAGTTTTACGAAAGGAGTTAGTGTTTTCGCATTCCTTAAATGCTTTGTCGTATCTACCTATCTAAGAGATAAAGTCGACAGTCGACATTAACAAACTCTTGATTAGATTCTACACTTCGAGGAACTACTACTCCCTGCGCCCATTCACTTACACAAACTCTATTGCACAAACACCAAAGAAAGGAAAAAAAACATTTAAAAAAACCGACTTATTCCTGAATTTTATGTGCAGTTTTCTATTTTTGTGCTTGGAAATGATTAGGGAACGGATGTTATTGTGTTTAGTCATTTTTTTCTGATTCTTCAATCGAAATTTTTGATAGAATTCTGCACAGTTTAAGTGATTTTAAAGCATTTAAACAGGTTTTTATTTTACTTATTTTTAGATATTTTGTCACAAATCAATATTTTTACATATTTTAATATTCTTTTTATTTTTTAATTAAAAAAGTAATGGGGAGACCGAGAAAGAATGGTTTACCTATTATTGAACCTAGATCACTGTGTCTTTTCTAATTGCAAGCAGCAAAGGTGGCTGGCGCTAATAGTCTAGGAGCAGATGCGTTTTAAAAAAATATATAACAAATTATTGTGTAACAATTGTATTATTCCTTTAATCTGCTCTCTGAAAGAAGCGAATAAGCGAAGGAATCATGCCGATATCAGTTTCGAAACTCCAGATATAAAATAATGAATTTTCAAAATATTTCATTTTATACCTATTTTCTACTATCTTTTTATCTCCTAAAGCGCATTGGACGAAACGCTCGGACGCGTGTCCGGCATCCCCTCCTGCACACAGGGGTTTGTGGCGGAGGAATAAAATACTAGCTCGTTATAGGAATCGTCGAGAAATATTCCATCTTTCACATACAGGGCACATATAGGCCTTTAAATCAGGGTATTTTTACTCAATCGCGCACTCGAAATTACAGGTTTTATTGCAATGATATTGGATAAGGCTATACACATTAAGACGAGAAAATATTAGGGAAGAATTTATGGATTTTCTATTTTCTTGGGACGAATAGACTGTTTGTACCAGCTGAAGTCTCTCCAACTAGACCAGATGTTTTTCTAACTTCAGTTAAAGTAAAGTTTTTATTTTATTTTTTTCACGATTCCCTAGACAATCCCTTGAATGGAAGAGCTAAAGTTTCATGACAAATATACTGTGCTAAGGAATCGCCGGAAATAATTTATCCCACTGGTTTGCAACCCCTAGCTAGAGCTGTTTCGATAAGACATTATCCAACCAATAGCTCAAGGCTCCCGCCGCAAAGTGGGACCAAACGACATTTAGTGTTTCAAAAAAGGCTACAGCCTCTAAATCTTAACCGATGCCTATGACTTTTTTTTTTTTTTTTTTTTTTTTTAAATGATTGCTGATTAAATTGAAAACAACTTTGTCAAGCCAGATTTTTGTGATCACCAGGCATGAATGGGCCTGATCGGTGACACCACCACTGTATACTCCCCTTATGTGTTCGGACCGGCGTCATTTCACGTAAGAAATTTAAAAAAATTAAAAATGCTTTTTGTTACAAACAATTTTCCAAAATAATGTTCTTCTATATATTTTCAACTTTTGTTCTTTCCATTTATAATATCAGAGTTCCTACTTGTTATTTAAGCTTTAAAAAAAAATCTAGTGTTTTTGGTATTTTTTTACTACATATTTTCAATTTGTTATTACATATTTCATTATAAATAGTTCAATATATATGTACATATTTTGAATTTTATTTTACATGAACATCCGTTCCCTAGTAGTGATCATGTAAAGGAAAAAAAAAAGGGTATTTCTAAAAGGCCTATAAGTAAAATATTTTACTGTTCTGCTTTAAATTGGTCCCTTTCAGTGTCCAGAGTTCCATTTAAAATATGGTTTGTTTTGAAAAGGCATGACATGTTGTAATTAAAAGGGGATGAACCCTTCGCTCGGGTAATTGGTTTTACTGTCAAAGGGAGAACGGTTACCAAGAAAGGTCTATAATTATCTTTTCTCTTCAATATTGAGATTTGTTTTTGTTATTCCTTTGACAATAACAACTTCATTATTGTATCTTTCATCTTTTAATAAGGGAAAAGGAGCTTTTCATCGCCGAGTTCCTTCGATTTTTGCTGAATTCTTGGGATTACCTAACGAGAATTACGCGACTTTTCATGAGATGGTACGGTGATGACGTCACTTGATATGGGGATTTTGTCATTAGCTTTAAGGATACGAAATATAAATAAGCTCTACTCCTTAATTCGCCGTTTCATTGATTTGCAATATTCGCCTTAGCCCACTCAAAGAACAAAAAAAAAAAAAAAAAAAAAAAAAAAAAAAAATTATAGAAATTTAAAATGATTATTTTGA
>OX328130.1:6847729-6850229 GCA_946811695.1 Gonocerus acuteangulatus
ATGGCGCAATTCTGAGGCGAAGACAAGAAAAGTTACCGTTCCGGACCCGTAGATCTCGAAAACAACGTTATTTCAAGTTTACATATATTTAGACACAAACACAAGTATATATATATATATATATATATATATATATATATATATATAGAGAGAGAGAGAGAGAGAGAGAGAGAGAGAGAGTGAGAGAGTGAGAGAGAGAGAGAGAGAGTGAGAGAGAGAGAGAGAGAGAGAGAGAGAGAGAGAGAGAGAGAGAGAGAGAGAGAGAGAGAGAGAGAGAGAGAGAGAGAGAGAGGTAGATAGACGTTTGGCTCAAAAATGATCTGGTTTTGACGCAATTTAATTCAGAGATGTTTTAAAATATGTCTGATTGAAAAGATGAATTTCTATTCGCTCTAGAATCTACTCAGTGATTGATTCTTATTGCTAACGACTTTGCGTAATATGGAACAGATAATTCAATTAAAATAAAAAAAGGTGAAATTTATTAACTTCTGTAATAAAAGTGCTTACTAAAAGGACGAATCGAGTTGAAAATGCCCGCATGATGGCTATATTTTGGAGCCGTGTTATTGTTTATTTAGGCCTAACAAACCCCGGGGAATAGACGAGGCTCTGGTGTTTGGCTACTTGCCTGCTATTCTAGCCTTCAATCCGACCTTTTCCTGTGTTTTCCTGCACACGGGGGTTTGTGGCGGAGGAATAAAATACTAGCTTGTTATAGGAATCGTCGAGAAATATTCCATCTTCCTTCCAGGGCATATATAGGCCTTTAAATCAGGGTATTTTTACTCAATCGCGCACTCGAAATTACAGGTATTATTGCAATGATATTGGGAAAGGCTTTACACATTAAGATGAGAAAAACATTAGGGAAGAATTTATGGGTTTTCTATTTTCTTGGGACGAATAGACTGTTTGTGACCAGCTGAAGTCTCCAACTAGACCAGATGTTTTTCTAACTTCAGTTAAAGTAAAGTTTTTATTTTATTTTTTCACGATTCCCTAGACAATCCCTTGAATGGAAGAGCTAAAGTTTGATGACAAATATACTGTGCTAAGGAATCGCCGGAAATAATTTATCCCACTGGTTTGCAACCCCTGGCTAGAGCTGTTCCGATAAGACATTATCCAACCAATAGCTCAATGCTCCCGCCGCAAAGTGGGACCAAACGACATTTAGTGTTTCAAAAAAGGCTACAGCCTCTAATTCTTAACCGATTTCAATCCATTTTTTTAAAAATGAAAGCTAATCAATTTTAGAAAAAACTTTGTCAAGCCAGATTTTTGTTTCCCCTGTTTATTGAAGTACGTGTAAAGTATTCACGAACAGTTAATGTTGAACATAAAATAATATTTTATTTTTCATCTAACTTAATATCAGCACGAAGCGTTGATCGTCGGGGTCTCGGTCAGTGTTCTTATTCAATAAAACACATTTTATTTGCTAAAATGTATATTTATTGCCGCCAACGTTTCGGCTTGCTATACAAGCCATCTTCAGGGCTGTAAAAACATATATGGTATAACAATATATTGATGATTGTTATACCATATATGTTTTTACAGCCCTGAAGATGGCTTGTATAGCAAACCGAAACGTTGGCGGCAATAAATATACATTTTAGCAAATAAAATGTGTTTTATTGAATAAGAACACTGACCGAAACCACGACGATCAACGCTTCCTACTTCCGAACGGTCGACCATATCTTCTCAATTAATATCAGCACTGATATGGTTGAAAGTAAACATTAAAATGCTCATTAGACATGGAATCATACTGACACACTGAAACGTAAATTCAGGAATGTGATTAATTGAAATAATATGATTTTTGAATGATTTGAAAATAGAGTTTGATTTTTTCCAGGTCCGACCAGGATTTGGATGTTTAATTTTAACGTTGTCAGTGCTGGTATTAAGTTATATTAAAAATAAACTATTATTTTATGTTCAATTGTAAAATGTCCTGAGTTATTTTCACGTAATTTAATAATAATTAAATAAAACAAATATATGGCTAGGAAAAGTTGTACTAAATTTTATTAACAATCAAAAAAAAAAAAAAAATCATTGGAATCCGTTAAGATTTGGAGGCTGTTGTCTTTTTTGAAACACGAAATGTCGTTTGACCCTACGCTACTCGTTGCAAAATAGAGAAGTTCTCGTAACATATTTTCGTCCAGTAGCCTTTTGGTTAACATCGAATTCGTGGGAGATTCTAGTTTGAGTCCCGCTTTAATTGTTGATTTGGACACTTTTACAGACTATTGAACCGCAAAACACATTTGGTACAGAAAACGAACTGATCCTTTACAAAGCAGTACAGCAGCCCAATTGGACGTACGCGAAATAACCATATCGATATGGTTATAACCATAGTATATGTTCCGTTCTTTGTTTCCAACCTCAACCTTCATAAAGACCTCAATATCCCATTTGTTATCTTATCCAGATTCCAACATTTTCACGCCAAACTATCCACTCATCAAAAGAAGCC
>OX328130.1:6852729-7033632 GCA_946811695.1 Gonocerus acuteangulatus
TAGGGTGAATAAGATAAAAATAAGTGAAATGTTCTTTGTTCAAAATTTTTTTTTTTTATTAAATGAAATATATTTGTTGATACAAAACGAAAAATAAACGTAAGTAGCATTAATTTATTCCTTTAAACCTTTTCCTATTAATTCTTTCAATAACAATTGCTTGATAACGTTTTGAAAATAAGTTTAATCCCAAAAAGTTATTTTATGAGTTTTACTTTTTCAAAATGAAAATAAAAGTAAAATTTTAATAAATACTTTTTTAAAAATAATTAACAATTTCTTTCGACCCCTGGTGTGGCCAGTCTGTTTGGATTTCCTGATTTTCCCGTTTGCAGGAGTACATTGATTGCTTGGGTCCTTGAACAACAGTAAAAGAAAATTAGTCAATATACTCCCTGGTTTCGAACCGAGGTACTCTAAAACATGAGTCTAAGTACTCTATCACTGAGTACTTAGACTCATGTCAAACTGTTTGTTCACGCCTCTTTCAGCATGAACACGAACTCATGATTGGAACATATGCAGTAAACTTCCTTTAATCGGGACCTGAAGCATACCGGATTACACAGATCTACAAAAATAATCTTTCTGAAATTTGCTTTGATGATTTTGGTCAATCTCTATGCTCCTTGGCGTGCTGAAGCCGAACATGAGGTCAGTCCCTCTCTATCACGTAAGGAAATTGTTCAATCTCAAGTAAGGGCAGAGGTACTACCATTAAAAGAAAACAGAATTGGCGAATAA
Organism: Gonocerus acuteangulatus; assembly: GCA_946811695.1. Classification (NCBI taxonomy): domain Eukaryota; kingdom Metazoa; phylum Arthropoda; class Insecta; order Hemiptera; family Coreidae; genus Gonocerus; species Gonocerus acuteangulatus. The sequence goes on from OX328130.1 coordinate 6,853,474, forward strand.
GAGTTTTCATTTATTTCCATGATCTTTTAGTTATTTCAATATTGTTTACTGTACAAAATACATAAATGTGTAGAAATAACAGCTTCAGAATTAACAGTGGCATATTTAGTTATTATTTTTATGAAAACGTATTTTTTTCTCTTGAAAATTTCTCCGTGTTCGTTTCCGGCTGTAGGACTCTTCAGATGATTCACGCTGCAGTATCCAACAATAGTCAGCCATCATGTTTAAGTTCCATTTGCCCTGATACCTACGTTCCATTTCCTGGATGTCCTGATGGAACCTTTCCCCTTGTTCTTCACTTACTTCCCCTAAGTTTTCCGGAAAATAGTCCACATGCGAATGTAAGAAGTGAACCTTCAAACTCATGTTGCAACCTTGTAATTGAAATGCCTTCAACATGCGTTCCACGATACTTCTGTAGTTGGGATCCTTCACGTTACCAAGGAACTTCTCAACAACATCTTTAAAAGAATTCCAAGCTTCCTTCTCCTTCTCATTCATGGTCTGAGTGAAATGTGGATCTGTGAAAAGTTTCCGAATATCTGGGCCTACAAAGATCCCCTCTTTTAGCTTTGCATCACTTAATCGTGGGAACTTGGAGCATAATTACTTAAAACATTCACCTTCTTTATTGAGAGACTTTACGAATTGTTTTATCAGCCCTAGCTTTATGTGTAGAGGAGGTAGCAGGATTTTGTCAGAAGGAACCAAACTTCTCCTAATTACATTTTTTTGGCCTGGCGACAGAGCTTCTCGTGATGGCCAGTCTTTGTTGTTCCAATGGGAATTTCTGTCTCGGCTATCCCATAAACATAAAAAACAAGGGAACTTGGTGTACCCTGATTGCTGACCTAAGAGCATAGTAAGTACTTTCAAGTCTCCACATATCAACCAGTTATGCTCATTATAATGAATTCGTTCGAGAACTAATGACAAATTTTCGTATGTTTCTTTTAAATGTACCGAATGGCCAACTGGAACTGAAGCATAAGTATTGCCATTGTGCAACAAAACAGCCTTTAGACTTCGCTTTGATGAGTCTATGAATAGACGCCAATGAATCGGGTCATATTGTATACCAAATTGACCCATCAGACCAAGAATGTCTTTGCAATAAATAAGATTCTCATCCAGAGCACAGTAAGGAACAAAAACTGCTTCACGGTGTCGATACCATGAAAAGTCCGACTCGCAGGAACTGCGTCATCTTAGCGCGGTTCCAGGTTTTTTTTTTTTTTTTTTTTTTTTTTTTTTTTTTTTTTTTTTTTTTTACGGCACATCTACATCTAGGTCATTAGCGCCGACATCCAGGGTGTAGCGAGGAATTTCACCAGCGAGCCATGGGATGATAAAATTCCTGCCGGAGGTCGGGAATCGAACCCACCATCTCCCGCTTATGAATCCAAGGCGCTAGCCATTAGACCACGGGAGACCCCGGTTCCTGTTCATATCCCTATTCTCATTTGAAAAGCATAGAATAGAAACAGATAATATTTTCCTCGGCCTTTGTTCAAAGGGTTTTATGGCTATACCTGGGCTCAGGTCCGCAAGACCCTAGAATCCTCTTCTACCGATACTTCATTTCATACGTTTCAATGAATTGGAAAATATCAAATATTTTCACACATTCCTGTGTTCTTTTACTATAGTAATAATTCTACAGATAAAATCAATTAAACAATAAAATAAAAAAACCAACAGCATAAAGGCAATTGAAAATATTCAAAAGACGTCAACGAATCTTTTTCTCTTGGCAAGCTATATTTCTAACAATGAATTGTTTTTCTTATTTTGCCTAATCTGTTTTATTGTAAAATACATTATCCAACTATAAGCAATTAAAAAATAACAAGGAATAAAAACAGACAAAAAGAACAGTTCGAATAAGCAAAATCAATTACTTTAATGTTTTAAGCACTTATTTCTCCGATTGACATCGCCTAATCAAAACTTTCATCAGAACCTTTTTTGTAGAGCATTTAGTAAGCTTTCTAATGGTATTCTTTCGTTTACCAAGATTCTCAACCTTTTTCGAGGTATTAAGGAAAATATACAAAGTTACCAAAACTTTTTAAGTCTGTTAATAAAATATTTTATTCTAACCCTTCCTTAACTCCAAACGTAACAAAAATTTCAACATATTAGTTTTGATGAAAGTAGAACATGCAGAAAATGTTTCAACTGAATCCCATGATTCTAAGTACCCAAACCAAAAACGGTATTCAAAAAATATTTTTCCAATTTTCTCGAAAACGGTTAAAGCTATCGCCTTGAAAATGGTTTCATTCGTTTTCCTAGCCCAGGGATCATATAAATCGAGTACTTAGAAGCTTATGAACTCAAAAACGTAAGCGTTACGATTTTTTTTTGCGCGAATTTCGCCCCAAACGCCATCTTCCAGTAGGCCGATTTTGCTGGTTAACGAACTTGACCTTTCAAATTGGACGAAGGATTTTTGTACCAAATTTCATCAAAATCGGACCATTCGTCTTCTAGCTAGAGAGCGAACAGACAAATATATATATATATATATATATATATATATATATATATATATATATATATATACATATATATATATATATATATATATATATATATATATATACAAATTTGAACCACCGTTATTTTCGGTCTCTAGGGGTTCTGAAACGCGAAATTTTCTAGTCGGCACTTCCGGATTGTTTCATTGTATCAACCCTATAAGCGGGGTTCATCCCTATGGGAGAGGGAGGAACCGCGCTAAAAAGAAGTGCCTGGCTGTAATAAATTTTTGTTTTTAAGACGGGAGCCAAGTAACTGAGCTGCATCTTTTGGAAGTCCAAGATCTCTCACTAAGTCGTTCAACCCCTGTTGAGAAATAAGCTGAGGTTCATCTTCTGAACTGCTTGCTTGAACTCACTGTGTACTTCATCGCTCTCCGACATACAGTCTTCTCTATTAGCTTCCCTATCTATACTGCCCAAGTCACGAGGGGGCTGAGGAACTGTCAATCCATGACCGTGTGGTACCGGACGACTAGCAGATTCCACATTAGGGTAGTTAATGAGCTTATGATTTTTGGAATTATAGCCTTGAACATGACAATTACAAAAGTAACAGTCATTAACGTGTTTTTTTTTGCTTCCTCCACATCATTGGGATAGCAAATCCGAAAGATTTTAACTCTCCTTTGTACCATAAGCGAAGTTTTTCTACGCAGCTATGGCATACTTTGTGAGGAGCCCACACTTTATCTTGATCTCCTATTCTCAAGCCAAAATATGCATAATATACATTTTTGACAAAACCTGTTATATTTCGTTGGTATTTCTTAACTGTGTACTCACCACAGATAAAACAGAAGTAGTCTGGACTGGTAACACAACGACGATGAGACATTTTGTCTAAATGCACTTTCAAACCTTAAAATACGTTCTTAATCACTTTGACACAACTAAGAGACCTCAGTGAATGTGTTCACTTCAGTTGATACTACTGAACTGAGAGAATGAAGAGAAATTTAGCTCCAAGTTCCTGATACAAGAGGTTCAATCTCGTTTAGCTTCAGACGGTGACATCTGAGACCAAACAAGTACGTTCCTGTCTGAACAGGTCGTGCCTAGACACCCTCAGGCCTACAACATCTACTGAGGGAGTCATTGCCTACACCACCTAGTGAAAGATGTCTGTTTATAAAAAGAGAAATCGTTTGAAAAAAAAAACCTACTTCTTACCAAATTTATATGTATAGCAGGTATATTATGTTCTATGGATTTGAAAAAAATCTGTACGTGATAGAGAAAAACGGACTTCATTCTCGGCCTCAGCACACCGAGAAACACAGAGATTAGCCAAAATCATCAAATCAAATTTTTGGTTGTAGACCTGTGTTATCTGATGCATGTCGAAAAAATGGATTAAAAACGAAATTTAGACTATAAGAATAGTACCTGTTTATTGTGAAATGACTAAAATTAATTTGCACACTTTTAGAATTATACTGCCTGAGTCGAAATTTATAAACTGAACTGGTAACAAGTAGGTATTTGATCAGAGAGAATATTTGCGGTAGTTTTCTACGACCCCGTCGGGCAAAACGGGTTTGTTGGGAGATATTTCGTGGAACTGAAGAGGCGCACTTTTCATGTTTGGCCTTGACACCCCTGTTATGCCGGATTATCAAGCGTGCCTGATTAGAGGAAGAGTATATGAAACTTAGACCGTGTAATTTGAACACATATATATTCCTATACTATAGTGTGACTGCACACAAAACAGCCAGTAGGGGCATGGCTGGATTTGATTTAGGCTTTCTCCCACATGGGCCGATGGCAGCGCGTGCGCACTACCTTGTCCTTTTGTTCGCGGCACACCTATTGTACTTTCTAGAACCGACTAGTTAGGATCGTTAGAGAAAAAAAATATATTGTATTAATTTTTGTTTTTCAATTTGAGAAGAGCTATTGCGTGAAAATATCCTTCCAGCGAGAGAAAACGGACAAAGCGACGCCATTTTGTGGTGACAGGGTTGTTATCTCGCGGTTTCTAATTGCCACCTACTTCCGTTCATCCATCATCACTGTTCCTGTCAGTTCATCACTCAGTTCGTGATGATCACTCATCATCTTCTCTCTCTACACCTCATCCTAATATATGTATTTATTTAGCTCAGCTCTAACATACATTTGTAAATAGCAAATATTTTTAGGACGGGTTTTATATAGGTTATCACCTTTTTATAGCCAGGGAAGGCCTGTATTAGTCAATTCACTAATACCAAAAAAGGAAAAATGATTGTTAAAAATCAGAATTTTTAGTTTTGTTTTATTATAATCATATATAATAAAAACTCTAGCCACTCCTTATATATTTCTTTAGAAGCCGCTATTACTGGGGGATTTCACTCCTTCAAGGTGATACATGTATGGTTTAATGAACCAGCATTAAGATGGGTATTTATGAGTGATTAGCATCTACTGGGATTTCACTCCTTCAAGGTGATACATGTATGGTTTAATGAACCAGCATTAAGATGGGTATTTATGAGTGATTAGCATCTACTGGGATTTCACTCCTCCAAGGTGATACATGTATGGTTTAATGAACCAGCATTAAGATGGGTATTTATGAGTGATTAGCATCTACTGGGATTTCACTCCTTCAAGGTGATACATGTATGGTTTAATGAACCAGCATTAAGATGGGTATTTGATTCAATTATTTCCATAACCAGAGGTTTAGAAATGTCTGTAATATGCCTGTAAGCCTCTGGTTATTCAGCAGATGTCTTCCAAAGCGAGTGTATAGTTTAGTGTCCTACAAGTAAGAAAGTATTGTGTTTATGTACTGGCTGTTGTCCTTCAACAATTCGTACATGTCATATGGGATATTTAGTTTGTGTCGTCTTCTGCACTCCGTAAGTATGGGTTTAACAGTAATATATATATTGCATATATCACAAATTTGTTTTTTTTAGTCCCTGTCATGAGGTGTTAGTGTTGTAGTACACTCCTGAGTCGCACTCGTAATATAAAATAACAAGGAAATGTGAAAATGTTGAGAACCGGAGCTGACAATCATACGCTCATTATTATCGTAGTTTGAAATACACACGCAATATAAGGGTATATATATATATATATATATATATATATATATATATATATATATATATATATATAACTTAAATAGAGTTTCACAAGGAGAACGTTTTTAAAAATGTTAAGAAATACTAGGTTAGATATGAACAACACCATGCTTGGATAACAACTGATAACTTTAATCCCGCTGGCCCCTTATAAAGGATTAGCTTGTTTATTTAATGATGTCCGGTTTTTTTCCTCCCTAACATATATAAAGGCATAGACACAATCATTGCACCCCACAAGCATAGAATTGATTCCTGGATGAATAACCATGGAGGCCCTGGGAGATAGCGGTTCGAGTCCCATCTGCAGGTTGGATTTTTCTCTGTGTTGAGTACATTTCTAAATGCACCATGGTTGGTGGCGCTAATGACCCAGTGTCGCTGCGCCGCAGAAAAAAAAAAAGAAAAAGAAAAATAGTTGCGTTATTCTGTCCTTCCTTTTGCCAATTATTATTCTTGTCTCGTTTGGTATTCTTTGGTTTGGTATTCCTTCTTTCTGTTCTCCCTTCCTTAATTATCCGAGGAATACTATAAAGAGAAAAGAGCCGACCCTTGATTGAATTGAAGATGGCGGTAATTGTGTTTGAACCTGCAGACATTGGATTTAATTCCTTCAACTCCCAAGATAATCCTATAAAGTTCCATTAAATCATGATTTCCTATTTATCTCTCTTCCGGGCTTTTTATCGCTTCTTACAATTCCCTCGTTCCGTTTATCGCTTCCCATTACTACTAACGCCCCGGGGTCTAATGGGAATTATCACCCGCTCCGGTTGCTTTATTTCTTCCGCGAAAGAAGCAGAGGGGGTGTGTTTTTTTATCACTTTCGCAGGCATGTTGAAACCTTACAAATCGGGAAAAGGTGTTCAAAAGTTGGGTTTTGACGGACACTTCAGCTTCTATAAATAGCCTACAGATGTCGATAGTAGAAGGACTGATATAATTGCTCATAGCAGCAAAGCCCAAAAAAAGCCGAACTGATATATCAGCTCTTAGCACTCCTGGCACTGCAACCAACAGACTGATGTATCAGTCCGTAGCACCCGGGGCACTGCTCCCTCCGCTCTGATATATCAGCTCTTAGCCCTCCTGGCACTGCAACCAACGGACTGATATATCAGTCCGTAGCACCCGGGGCACTGCTCCCTCCGCTCTGATATATCAGCTCTTAGCACTCCTGGCACTGCAACCAACAGACTGATGTATCAGTCCGTAGCACCCGGGGCACTGCTCCCTCCGCTCTGATATATCAGCTCTTAGCCCTCCTGGCACTGCAACCAACGGACTGATATATCAGTCCGTAGCGCCCGGGGCACTGCTCCCTCCGCACTGATATATCAGCTCTTAGTACTCCTGGCACTGCAACCAACAGACTGATGTATCAGTCCGTAGCACCCGGGGCACTGCTCCCTCCGCACTGATATATCAGCTCTTAGCACTCCTGGTACTGCAACCAACGGATTGATAAAAAAATAATCCAGGCTACGAGATAGTTTGGTCAGTACATTGTTCCGGCTACCTGATTTTCCCCTTTGCTGCTTCGATTGCTATGCTCATTAGCACCAAGGTACCCATTAATAAGTTAATTAAAAGCTGGGTTGGCCTAGGGACTCAGGGAGGCCAAATCCAACCCATTAACGAAACTCTTAAGTGCTTGCTCGGGACTCGCCCCCATATATATATATATATATATATATATATATATATATATATATATATATATATATATATATATATATATATATATATATATATATAGGGTTGGCAAATAAGTCCTTTCGGTTTTTTAAGTTGAAAGAAAACTATTGTATATTTTGAACATAATTTTTATTTTAATCTACAATGTAATGTCCATTATTTTCTATTACTTTACCCCATCTCTCCATCACCTGAATAATCCCATGATCATAGAATGTCTGTGGTTTATTAGCGAAAAAATGATCAAGGTGCTCCCTGACACCCTGTTCGTTTTCAAACCGTTTTCCACCTAAGGAATTTTGTAGAGACGGAATAAGTGGTAGTCACTAGGAGCAAGGTCCGGTGAATAGGGAGGGTGGGGCAAAAGATCCCATCCAAGGGCTAACAATTTGTTGCGGGTGACTGACGAAGTGTGGGGCCTGGCATTATCATGATGGAAGACGACACCCTTTCGATTTGCCAGTTCTGGGCGTTTTCGTCGAATTGATTCATTCAATTTTGTTAATTGTGCGCAGTATAGAGTGGAATCGATTGATTTACCTTGTGGCAGCAGGTCATAAAAAATCACACCCTTGAAATCCCACCATACAGAAAGCATTATCTTCTTTGGGTGCAATCCCGCTTTAGATGTGGTTCCAGGTGGTTCGTTGCTTGGTCTCCAAGATTTTTTTCGCACCACATTAACGTAGACAATCCACTTTTCATCCCCTGTCACAAGTCTTTTAAGAAATGGATCGTTTTCTTGACGTTTTCGCAGGGAATCGCAAATGGAAATGCGTTTTGCCAAGTTGGCTTCTGTCAGAGAGTGAGGGACCCAAACATCCAGCCTAGAAACGTAGCCGAACTTCCGCAAATGATTTTCTACGCTTGCATGTGATATATCTAGGGCCTCAGCAATGTCTCGCACTGATTGGGAAGGATTTTGATCGACTATAGCCTTAACATCAATGCTTTCAATTTCTTGTGGACGACCAGGTCGTTTATGTCAAAATTCCCTGCCCTAAACTTGGCAAACCAATTTTGGCACGTGCGCTCTGTTATGGCTTTATCCCCATAGCCCCCGCATAATTTTTTATGAGCTTCTGCAGCTCGCTTTCCTTTTTTGAAATAATAAAGCAAAATATGCCTATAATGCAATAAATTACCGTCCATCTTCTCAGCTGTATCACAAACGCAATACTGACCTAATCTTAACAAGTGTCGACAGACATAACTGTTTACATATTACAAATAGGATAAACAATCCTCTGTTGGGATTAATTGCATCAGATAAATGTGACATATTGTAAACAAAACATGAATACAAAAACCGAAAGGACTTATTTGCCAACCCTATATATATATATATATATATATATATATATATATATATATATATAGATATATATATATATATGTATGTATATATATATATATATATATATTATATATATATACATATATTTATTTATGTATATATAATATACATACGTATATATATTTATTTAATTATAGGAATTAGGCATATGAGTGAGTTTGAATATGTGGGCACTGTATATGTTTACTGTTCAATGATTTATTAGTGATAGTTCTCCTGTATTTATACATGTTTCTTTTTGTTTCAGGTGAGTTTGAGAGACATTCTATTTCCTGTTACGTGAGTTAATTTTACAACATTAATACATTTTTTTATATCAACAGGAAAGTTAATCAGTAATTTATATATTTGAATTTATGTTTCATTGTGGCGTAGTGTATATATATATATATATATATATATATATATATATATTCGAGTGTATGGTATTTAGATAGTAATCCTTATCTTTTCAAGCATGTTATGAGGATTATATGAAGTAAATGATAATAGTGAAAATGACATCGATTTACCTTTTTTTTCCTCATTTTTACCCTTTTATCCTTTTTTTTTTTTTTTTTTTTTGAAAAGTCAGACATCGTTCGGCATAAAATATTAGTTTAAAAACGCACAAATGGTTTGTTTTTTTATTTTTCTAAGGTTTCAGCTTGATTTTCCAAATTTGTAGAAAGCGAACATCATTTTTGACTTTTTTATTGGGCATTTGCTTGTAGGACATTTGCGCCTGGCTATCTTCCCACTATTTCTTAACATGGCCCGGTGGCCGTGAGCGTTAAGGCGTGAGCACTTAACACTCCGTGCCATAAGGTAGTGTGTTCGGTTCCCACTAGGGATGGTGGCTTTTCTTTAGAAAAACGAAAATACCTCAGCCCTATCCTGGCTAGAAAAGGGTGGTAACCTATAGATAAAATTCGTCCTAAAATTCGTAGTTAATAACACAGGTCTACAACCAAAAATTTGATTTGATGATTTTGGCTAATCTCTGTGTTTCTTGGTGTGCTGAGGCCGAGAATGAAGTCCGTTTTTCTCTATCACGTACAGATTTTTTTCAAATCCATAGAACATAATATACCTGCTATACACATAAATTTGGTAAGAAGTAGGTTTTTCTTTTTTTTTCCAAACGATTTCTCTTTTTATAAACAGACATCTTTCACTAGGTGGTGTAGGCAATGACTCCCTCAGTAGATGTTGTAGGCCTGAGGGTGTCTAGGCACGACCTGTTCAGACAGGAACGTACTTGTTTGGTCTCAGATGTCACCGTCTGAAGCTAAACGAGATTGAACCTGTTGTATCAGGAACTTGGAGCTAAATTTCTGTTCATTCTCTCAGTTCAGTAGTATCAACTGTGAAAAGTTTCCGAATATCTGGGCCTACAAAGAGCCCCTCTTTTAGCTTTGCATAACTTAATCGTGGGAACTTGGAGCATAAGTACTTAAAACATTCACCTTCTTTATTGAGAGACTTTACGAATTGTTTTATCAGCCCTAGCTTTATGTGTAGAGGAGGTAGCAGGATTTTGTCAGAAGGAACCACACTTCTCCTAATTACATTTTTTTGGCCTGGCGACAGAGCTCCTCGTGATGGCCAGTCTTTGTTGTTCCAATGGGAATTTCTGTCTCGGCTATCCCATAAACATAAAAAACAAGGGAACTTGGTGTACCCTGATTGCTGACCTAAGAGCATAGTAAGTACTTTCAAGTCTCCACATATCAACCAGTTATGCTCATTATAATGAATTCGTTCGAGAACTAATGACAAATTATCGTATGTTTCTTTTAAATGTACCGAATGGCCAACTGGAACTGAAGCATAAGTATTGCCATTGTGCAACAAAACAGCCTTTAGACTTCGCTTTGATGAGTCTATGAATAGACGCCAATGAATCGGGTCATATTGTATACCAAATTGACCCATCAGAACAAGAATGTCTTTGCCTGTTTTCTTTTAATGGTAGTACCTCTGCCCTTACTTGAGATTGAACAATTTCCTTACGTGATAGAGAGGGACTGACCTCATGTCGGCTTCAGCACGCCAAGGAGCATAGAGATTGACCAAAATCATCAAATCAAATTTCAGAAAGATTATTTTTGTAGACCTGTGTAATAAATGGACGTTAAATTTAATAAAAAAATATTTCTTAACATCCATAGTGTTGACAAGCGATACTTAAATCCGCATCCTCCGATTGGATAGGTTCCTGAAAACCCCTAGAAGGAATTATTATTGAAATATCTGATGCTATAACGGGAAATCTAGGTTGTATACCTTGGCAGAGACCTACTAGGCTATGCCGGAGTCTGGGGAGGATTCGCTTTGATCATTATCCATAATATCCCTGTCCTGTATCTAATCCCTTGTAGTAGTCAGGATAAAGCTACTAGGGGGACAAACCTGACAAGTATTCCCTCAGTTTAGATATTCGTAGCTATATCTCTCGGATAATAGGAAACATAACTCCCATCACAGGGATGGTTTCAGGAATTAGCTCAGGTCCTTACACGGTGGTGTTGATCTTTATATATCACATCATACAATAATGAACGTCGCTTTTTAATATTCTCTTTTTTTATCCTACTTTACAATTTATTGTTATCTATTATAGCATTAAATCTACTATATACTTGCCAAATACCACTCACTCATTCACTCACTGATCTATCATCGCCCAGCCTAAACCACTTGACAGAAAATTTTGAAATTTTGCATGGACACTTTCTTTAGGACGTAAACACTCGCTAAGAAAGGATTTTTTGCTATTCAAATTTTTAATTATTTTTAGAGGGGTTTGTTAGAGCAGGCAAGCCTTGGCAGCATGCGTTTCTAGGACGCTAACAGGTCAGCTGTTATCGTCAGCTCTTTCATAATATTATTTTTGTGTTTCATTTTAACTATGATTACTAGAAATAAGCTCTCAATTATTTTATTATTATTTTTTTTTTAACGTTATACCTGGTGATGGTCCATCCGAGGTAATAATATCCCGAACCCTTGCACAGCCTCCTCACCCATCAGCATCCCTAGTCAGAACACTTCTTGGTAATGCTCCAAATGACACATTGGAAACATAAATTAGTACATTTTAACGTACATTTAATTATTGAAAACCAATTTTTACCTTACTGATGTTACTGCTTACCTATTGATGTTATGTTTGCAGTAACAGCAGTTTACTGCGCCCCAGTGTCAAGAAACATTATACTTTGATTACTTATCAATTGATGAATAACTTATAGTATGATGGGAACCGTCCTATAATAAACTGCATATGACATTACGTGACTAATATAAATAAATAATAAAACATAATATATATTTATATAAGAAATATATAAAAAATTATTTATTATTATTATTTATATAAAAACTATTTATATAAAAAATATATATATTTATATATTATTTGCATGTATTTATTGTTTTATATCAGTCACGTAATAGGCACAAAAGGGATATAGTTTTGTTATTACTCCGGCCGCCTGATTTTTCTCTGTAGCCATAGTACAGATCCTACCCACGAACGACGGCACGGCTTATTAGTCGAGTTTTCTAGCACGGAGCTCACCTCGCCCCCTGGAATATAGGTTTTCTTGCTATATTGCTTCATACAGATAGATACAACCTGTTCGACCTCCCCGGGTAGCTGATGTGAGCTATTAAAGTTCCATGGTAATGTTGTATTGTCAGGGTTAATGGCTTCACTATTAATTTAAGCTTTGCCTTCATTATCACCTCAGGGCTAATTGCTCCAGTATAATTCATAGAACCTCTCAACCCCCTCCACCTTCATTCGAGGCTGGATAAGGATCAGCTAGGATGGAGTCTCCAAGCTGGAATTCAACGATAAATCTGTAATGTAACTACTATCGAACTTCACACACACACACAAACACATATACATATATATATATATATATATATATATATATATATGTATATATATATTATATAATATAATATGGCACAGGTCAAAATAATAGTACTCCATTTTATATGTACAGTCTTAGTATGGGTGGCGAGCTATCCACACATAGGGATGTAATGGCCCCTGAGGAGGTGGCATAAAGGCCACGAAACATGTAGGGCGTGCAAACAATAAAATAGTACATAGAAAATGGAGTACTATTATTTTGACCTGTGCCATATTTATAAAAAATAAATAAATATACATAAATAAAGGTCAGAAATCGTGGAATTGAATATATATATATATATATATATATATATATATATATATATATATACGTACATTGACCTTATCTATATCTTTTTTTCTTCTGCTTATTGTCCTTTGCCAGCTACGAAACGTTACCCTCCGAGCCCAACCAATAATAACACAGACACAGACACAAAAAAAAGTGGCCTTTTCCGTTCCATCCTATCACGTCAGGTCTAAGAGCATTTGATCGTAAAATTTCGTATGAAGTCGTTAAAGAAGAAATAACTAGAGCTTCCATGGTTTTGAGGGTCGCTGAATTCGAATCTGAGGTCTGTTTCACTCAATCGGCGCAAAATTAAGGATATTTCAAGGACAAATATGTCTATTGTTCAAAAAATGAATCTGCAGTGAAAATTCTTTTTTTGCAAAATAGGTGAAATAATAAGTGAAATGGATTCCGGATTCGGATTTAGCGTTTCGAAATATCTAAGAATATAGGGTTGGAGTCTTTGGATAATACCACTTTTTTTTTATTTTGTGTGTCTGTGTAATGATTAGGGACCGGATTTTTAGGATAAAATAAGTGTGAAATAAGGGTTTTTCAACAGGCATAATAGGTCTCTTTTAGGTTTTTATTTAAAAAACCATTTTAGGTTTTTTTAGGTGATAAAAATCGCTCAATAGGTTCAAAAATAGTTTTTTTTTAGGTTTTTATTTAAAAATTGATTTTAGGTTTTTTTTTTAGCTGACTAAAATGTTTCAATAGGCTCAAAAACTAAGTTCAACCTATTATAATCAATCATTAATCATTTTCATTAATTTATCACTGATAAATTTATAAATAAATAAATATATATATATATATATATATATATATATATATATATATATATATATATATACTTTTTCTTCCATTGTTGACCTTAAACTTCAATATACTTGTTTTTTGTAGCCAATAGGTCATAAAAACACTCCTTTCACTTCCTGTATTTTATTATTTTCACCCTAACCGGTTTCGAGCTATTCTGCTCCTCCTCAAAGGGTATTTCCTAAAATTATTTGTACATTATACATGTATAATTTGATTGGAAGAATTACATTTTTACAACATTGTGTGTATACTTACATTCGATGGTCATTTCCCATCACGTACATTTATATAAAGTAATTTTAATATTGCATAGCAATATGCGTCTCAGGGTTATGAAACACTAGTATCCTAACCTTCCTCCCCGTAAACCTGTCTACAGTCCCCGTCATTTCTATTCTGCAATACAAGGTTCTGAAAGATTTTATTTAAGTATTTGATGTCCTTTTTTTTATTCACCACCTGTTCCTGTCTTTCTACAATATAAAGGTTTTCTTTAATCTTTCTTTTGAGGCTGTTTGGTTCTTTATCTAAAATTTTTGCTTCTTGAAAATTGAATGAGTGGGAATTTTCTGTGGCGTGTTCTGAGAGAGCCGTTTGACATTGTGAATGATCGTCTACACTTTTTGCATGCTGCATGATACGCTTTTTGAGAATTTGTTCGGATTCTCCTATATATTTTGCGCTACAGTCCCCACATTCTAGCAAATAGACGTTATATTTAGTCAAAAGTTTGTCCCTTTTTATTTTGATATTACTAAAATTATTTTCTATTTTACTATTATATCTCCATGTTACATTCGCAGCTTTATTACAAATTGATTTTAGTTTATGTTCTATTGTCGGATTGTATGTGAAACTGTACCATTTTGCACTATTGTTGTCTTTGTCTATTGAATTGTTTTTGTCCTTAGTTGTCCGTTGTTCCCAAATATGTATATTACTGTTACCTACGTCCGTTAGTTGTTTCGGTTCTGTAATAATGAATTTGTCCATCCTGGTTTGTTTTAATTTTTTGTTGTTGTTAGTCTTATTTTGTTCTCTGTCCTCCTCTGTTCGTTTTGAACCTTGTATTGCAGAATAGAAATGACGGGGACTGTAGACAGGTTTACGGGGAGGAAGGTTAGGATACTAGTGTTTCATAACCCTGAGACGCATATTGCTATGCAATATTAAAATTACTTTATATAAATGTACGTGATGGGAAATGACCATCGAATGTAAGTATACACACAATGTTGTAAAAATGTAATTCTTCCAATCAAATTATACATGTATAATGTACAAATAATTTTAGGAAATACCCTTTGAGGAGGAGCAGAATAGCTCGAAACCGGTTAGGGTGAAAATAATAAAATACAGGAAGTGAAAGGAGTGTTTTTATGACCTATTGGCTACAAAAACAAGTATATATATATATATATATATATATATATATATATATATATATATATATATATATATATATATATATTGACGTAAAAATGATCATCAAATAACATTATTTTATAGAATAGTATATTCTATATAGTATATAGTATAGGTGCCTAGGGTTTCGACGGTGAAATTCTTCCTGTTGTCTTAGAGAACTGTCTTAAAAGTGGAGAAAGATGAAGGTGCGCCCGTTTATGTCACAGGACGTCAGAGGGGAGTATTTCATCGCATATTTTAGCTCCATTGTTGACGATTCTAATTTTCCAATGAGATTTGGAATATCTGAGAAATGTGCTGTTAGGAATGCGAGTGGACCACGAATCTCGTGGGTCTGGAGGAACATCGAAGCCTTAGAAATGGCAGCTGCTTCATTCATATCCAAAGAGTCAACAACTGTTTTTATTTTTTCCCCAGTGTGTTAAAATGGGTTTTGGCGGAAACGACACTCCTAGTAAAGTTTCCCTGAATCTCTGGACACGGGAAGATGCTATTAAGAAAGTTTGTTTAATCGAGGAAATGAGTTGATTATGAGTATTTTCTATTTTAATTATTAGGTATTTCTAGGTCATTCCATCGTTTTTTAGGTGATTTTAGGTGATATCATCTTGAATAGGTTTTTTTAGTTTCTTCCAAATTTGCACGAATGATACTACAAGACGTGAATCACATAAAAAACCGATCATTACCATGTTTAGGAGAAAGGAAAAAAAATAGGTGAAAACCTAAGAATCCGGTCCCTAGTAATAATCATCAGCTCTGTATATGTAACTGTATTAGAAGTGAGAGGTTAATCATCATGCAAATTACTAAGTTCTCTGTAACGGCCGTAATTTTTGTTTTATTGCAATTAAACACAACAATATATATGTGTACATACACTTAGTTTTAAGGATGCTCTGTGTCATAAGCAAAATGGATTCATTCAGAGTGTTTTTTTTTTTTTACTAAAAATTTAGGAGTTATTAACATATCAATATTGTTGTTCTAATTTAGAGCGTCCTTGATGGTAGAATTTGAAACCATGAACGAAAAGTAGATATTTATTAGGAAAGAGTTAGATTTTTTACTGAGATGGTTAAAATTTTTTAAAAAATACTAAGCTTTTCACGTTTATTTTATAAGTTGACGGTTGATAAATAACTTAATAATGCGGCGTAATTTTTATTCTCATTTTCTGGTTTCCACTCTACATCGTAAAGTTAACCAGTAGATCCCTTTCCTGAAGAAAAAATTACAATATTTCAAGAAAGAAAAAAAAAAAAAAATTAAAAGTAATGAATATCAATAAATAGGTTAATAACTTCTTGTTGTTAGGTAATAATGTGATCTTTAGATGAAGTGCCTGCAAGAAATATGTAGAATGTTCTGAAAGTTAGTGTTGTAGCTCGCAGCGCTACGTTTGCAGTGTCCAACAAGTCTAGTGTAAACACAGCCTTTTCAAACTCACCCCGACAAAACCTCTTTCCTTCCAGCCTTTTGAAGGAAATTGTTTAAAGCAGACAAAAGTTCTCCTATAAATTATGGAGGGGATCTCCCCCCTCCTTAACCTCTTCTAACTTGGATAATTACCCGCTTCATTCGAGCTGTATCGCTTTGTAATCTCTTATGCTTTAATTAAGGGAGGATCTTAATGAATGCTTTTTTTAAGCTTATTTCTCAATGATGTTTGTTTTCTCAACTCAAGTGCCTTAAGAGGTAATAAAAAAACCAAAGTAATTTCCTACTTTGTGGTCCAGTTGTTGCTATATTATTGTTTTGTTAAATTATTGATAGATAATCATAGAAATCTAAAGAAAAATAATTTTTCATTAATTATTAATCTCCGGATATGTGACCACTATTGTTTAAGTATATGTTATTTTTTATTTATGTAAGAGCCAAACATGAATATACTTTATCATGTCTAACTATAAACTTTTTATTATTATGGTATATTCGTAAGAATTTTGTGTATCTAATGAATAAAGACCAATTAAAATAATTTCTGTCACTAACACCAATTTTTTCCAAAGTCTTCTAAACTTTAACCTTAATTTTGTCAGTTTGTTCTAATTGTAGCTTAGTCACCTTTGGCACTGAGCCCATCAATTAGGCGATGTATCGGGAGTTTAGTTAAAAAATGTAATTGTTGGCACATTTAAAAACTATTCCGCCCCATAAACACTCTTGGATATAATTTTTGATTAGTTAAGGAAGCATTTAAGCTCATAAAAAAAGAAAATGGTAACAAAAAAAAGTTACAAGGTAGTATCATAACCCTTAAGGTAAGAAATGTGTTATCTGCCTTTGATTACAGTTATGGAACTAAATGCTTATATTTATTGTAGGATTAATATTTACTTAGTCAATCAAATTTCCAATCCAAACAGAAGTAGATTGGTAGGGGGGAGCGGGAATAACAACAAATATCCTTGTTTGCCTAAACAAGTTGATTGATTCTAGAGTTATGTTGGACCTGTTGATGCAGAACTTCCAATCTGGCTGGATTGAGGTTAGATCAATATACCTCAAGGGTTTAGTAAATAATAACACTATGATTCTCTATGATTGGAATAGAATCTCTCCAAGTAATTCCTAACAGATTTAGGATTGGCCACAGTTCTCATGTGTTGACTTATTAAGTAAACAAATCCAGACGATCTTCCATATATGTGACGTCAACTATTTTACCATAAATTGTTAACTGCTGAAAAACCTCTATTTTCTACTTATTATACATTTTATTTATTCCATTTAAACTTAAAAAAATCTCTAATGCTTATTAAATACTGTACTTGTTCACCAAACTTGAGTGATAATTACCACCAACGGCCTTGGAAGTTCACCCAATTCCTGGCATATTTTATTTATTCCATTTAAACTTAAAAAAATCTCTAATGGTTATTAAATACTGTACTTGTTCACCAAACTTGAGTGATAATTACCACCAACGGCCTTGGAAGTTCACCCAATTCCTGGCATATTATCTGCATTCCACCAACCTCCGTATGTACATACAGGCATCTAGTCATCCCAGCTGATGGTCTAACCTGCCCTCGTGTTTGTGTGTATGTGCGCGCGCGTGTGTATTATTTATTTCGGAGATGGAAGAGGCTTATCGTGTTTCTCAATGTGAAGATGCAGAAACCCATTTTTCTAACTACCGAGTCTATAGATGGAGACACTTAAGGCTCGGGCACACAGAACGCGATCCATATCGCGGCGGGCTGCGATCCAAGGATCGTCGTGGCGATATCTTTGTGAGTAATACAGTAATCTGGGTTCCCTCCTAGAGAACAGATCGCGCGGTATATCTGTAATTCTTTGCAACCGTACCGCTGGGTAAAGGGATAAAGACAAGCTTGCATCGACAGATCGTCTTTTGCTTGACGGAACTATTGAAATACTGTTTAATGCAAGTAGATCGCCTCCCACACTCGGTCAGAGATCGCTGCCTGCCGCGATAAATATCGCTTTCTGTCTGTCCGAGCCTTAAACTTAGGTTGAATAGCGCATAGTGATTTTTAACTGATGTAGCGGGACAAAATTCGAAAAATTCATAAAAACAAATCTCTAATTGGACCTTGCAGTATTTTCCTAGATAGTATATAGATTACAAAACAAGAATAAGTCGGTTCAAATACGTCAACATTTAGGGATCACGGACTGTTTATATTAGGGTATGTCATGCAGCAAAGTTCATTACTGTATCTTTGAATGAATACTGGAGTTTAGAAACTGCTTTGTCAGTCGTACAAATTTATTTCAGGTTTCAGAAAGGTATGTATGACCTTCTTTCATTATTCATCATAATAAATTACCATTAATGTTTGCTTTACGCGATGCGATTTGTAATACCCTTAGTGGTACGTTTTTATGGTACAGAACTTTTGCTGTCCGGCTTCGTCCGGTCTAGTTCTATTTTTTTTCTTATTTGTCAATTGATTATTGACTGGGAAAAGCAAGAATTAGCTGCCAGAATCTGCCAGTTTAATAATTATAACTGATATTCTGAAAAAAAAAAAATGCTCAAATTGAAAAGGGAACTTTTTGAAATTTGTATCTTACAAATTCCAAACAAAAAAAATCAGGAAGTTATAATAAATGTACACCAAAAATTTGGTTTACCAGGAGAGTACGAAAAATTAAAAAAAAAAAAAAAAAAATGGCGACATTTACAATGAGTGGCAAACAGCAAACCGAACAGTAAGTGTTATTGAGAAAGGTTTTGGTGAGTGGTTTGATACAAGAGTTTGTATTACGATACACAATCAGATGTAGAAGAAGATTTAAGTATATCTGCCAGTAGTGGGGGGGGGCTATCGAATATTGAAGATGTATTTCATTGTTTACTATACTCGAGCGATCCGTATCACACTCTAGTATGAGTGCGGAAATAAAGAAGAGTTTCATTCCTTCACAAGTGAAATAATTAATTTGTTGAATGCAACGTTACTTGATCAAGAATGATTATTCAGTTTTGATAACTTAACTTTGATTATATTTTTTGCTGTATGGTTGTGTTTTCAATTATTATTTTCGGTGTACTTTTTTTTCAATTATTATTACTTTTAATACCTAGTCTTGAAGCATTTTGTTGTTGTTGCCTTTAAAAAAGTATAATAATAAACATATTTTAATTTTAAGGTAGGGATTGTCGGGGTTCGGTCACTGCTACTTAATAAAACTACATTTTATCATAAAAATGGTTTTATTGTGCCGACGTTTCGGCTTGAACTTCAAGCCTTCATCAGGGCTGTAAAAAACAAGTAGGACGGATGTAGTACTGAAATATACATATATATATATATATATATATATATATATATATATATGCCTACATACACAAATACACATACATATATACATACATACATATATGGAAAAAGACAAAAGAATAAAATACTAGAACATAATATATAGAAGAACAATGTGCTCTAGAAGTGTTTGGATTATTAGGAAAACAGATATAAGAATAACAGATTACATATTAGATTTAGAGTTTAGTCCTACTTGTTTTTTATAGCCCTGATGATGGCTTGAAGTTCAAGCCGAAACGTCGGCACAATAAAACCATTTTTATGATAAAATGTAGTTTTATTAAGTAGCAGTGACCGAACCCCGACAATCCCTACCTTGCATCATCTACGGTCAACGTAATAAAAAACGGCTTTTTCTGCTGAAAAAGTTAGAAAACAACGGTAAGACATTATCTCCGACCCCTAAAATAGGGTATATTCGTGATCAGCAAGTCATTTTCTCTGATTGAATCCGTGATAAAATAATTTTGTCCAGCTAGATCAGGTAAAAATACCACTGTGTAGTGTTCTCTAGAAATTATCCAGGCCTGTCGCTAGATATAGCTATAGTCCGACCGCAAAAAAAGAAGAAGAAGGGGCGTGGCCGGAGGGGAGCTAGGCACTCCCCCACATGGGCCAAGGGCGGCGCGTGCGCATTTCCATGTTCTTTGGTTTGCGGGCGGACTATAGGGGCAGGATCTGGAGGGGATAAAGGTCGTAGTTCTCGGCAGAGACTCGTCTACAAGATGTCAGAGGTACGCAGCTTACTCCACCTAGATTTCTTGAGTCCATAATAACTTCTCATTCTAACCCAGTTTCAATCTTGTACGTATGTTGTAGTGTAAATAATAAAATCTTGAACCTGTTTTTCCGTACTCTCTTTGTTATCAGTTATCATCCTATGCATCCTTTCTAGGTTTCTTCATTGACGTGGCTTTCTAATCCTGTCGACCTCTCTACTGTCTGTTTTCCTCTTTCTTCTGTCCTGTAGCTGCACCAACGGAGGCTGTTCCTGCCTCGAGATGGTCCCAGAACATCCCTCCGTTCTCTATTGGCATTCCATCGGAACGGAGGCTGTTCCTGCCTCGAGATGGTCCCAGAACATGCCTCCGTTCTCTATTGGCATTCCATCGGAACGGAGGCTGTTCCTGCCTCGAGATGGTCCCAGAACATGCCTCCGTTCTCTATTGGCATTCCATCGGAACGGAGGCTGTTCCTGCCTCGAGATGGTCCCAGAACATGCCTCCGTTCTCTATTGGCATTCCATCGGAACGGAGGCTGTTCCTGCCTCGAGATGGTCCCAGAACATGCCTCCGTTCTCTATTGGCATTCCATCGGAACGGAGGCTGTTCCTGCCTCGAGATGGTCCCAGAACATGCCTCCGTTCTCTATTGGCATTCCATCGGAACGGAGGCTGTTCCTGCCTCGAGATGGTCCCAGAACATGCCTCCGTTCTCTATTGGCATTCCATCGGAACGGAGGCTGTTCCTGCCTCGAGATGGTCCCAGAACATGCCTCCGTTCTCTATTAGCATTCCATTGGAACGGAGGCTGTTCCTGCCTCGAGATGGTCCCAGAACATCCCTCCGTTCTCTATTAGCATTCCATCGGAACGGAGGCTGTTCCTGCCTCGAGATGGTCCCAGAACATCCCTCCGTTCTCTATTAGCATTCCATCGGAACGGAGGCTGTTATTGCCTCGAGATGGTCCCAGAACATCCCTCCGTTCTCTATTGGCATTCCATCGGAACGGAGGCTGTTCCTGCCTCGAGATGGTCCCAGAACATCCCTCCGTTCTCTATTAGCATTCCATCGGAACGGAGGCTGTTCCTGCCTCGTGATGGTCCCAGAACATCCCTCCGTTCTCTATTAGCATTCCATCGGAACGGAGGCTGTTGCTGCCTCGAGATGGTCCCAGAACATCCCTCCGTTCTCTATTGGCATTCCATCGGAACGGAGGCTGTTCCTGCCTCGAGATGGTCCCAGAACATCCCTCCGTTCTCTATTGGCATTCCATCGGAACGGAGGCTGTTCCTGCCTCGAGATGGTCAAAGAACATCCCTCCGTTCTCTATTAGCATTCCATCGGAACGGAGGCTGTTGCTGCCTCGAGATGGTCCCAGAACATCCCTCCGTTCTCTATTAGCATTCCATCGGAACGGAGGCTGTTCCTGCCTCGAGATGGTCCCAGAAAATCCCTCCGTTCTCTATTAGCATTCCATCGGAACGGAGGCTGTTCCTGCCTCGAGATGGTCCCAGAACATCCCTCCGTTCTCTATTAGCATTCCATCGGAACGGAGGCTGTTCCTGCCTCGAGATGGTCCCAGAACATCCCTCCGTTCTATATTAGCATTCCATCGGAACGCGAAAAATGTTTACTTCTGAAGAGTTAATAATGAGCACAGTTTTTAGGCCTTGATCTGCGCTCAGAATTATCATAGCGAGATACTTACACAGTGTCAACACTGAAGGGTATACGACGAATACCTTTCCGGTTTGATTAGATGGCGGAGTGAGTAACCGTGACGAGGACGGAAATAGCTTTAATCTACCGTGATGAGGGAATGTGATGACACGGGGAGGGGGGGGTGAGTGGGAGTTAGGGAGGGAGGAGGGGGAGGGGGGGTTGTTTGCAACATGGAGATCTCGGAGTAAACAGCTATAGGATAGACTCTGGGAGCTATCTACAAATCCCAGTTTAGGAATTATCGCTTTGTTTGTCTCGCAAGAACCTTAAAGGGGGAACAGTACGCGGGAGTTGCGTGGGATTAGCAGGTCAGTTACACAATCTCTTTTATGACATTTAGGAAAAATTATCCTAATTATTATAATTATTTTTATTAGGCGAGTTAGATACATCGTTAATTAATATATATATATATATATATATATATATATATATATATATATATATATATATATATGGGAGACCGTCGTCATTGGCATCGTCAGTTCTATGGAGAGAGGGGAGTGATGCCGCACAGTCGGGCCAAAGGACATTTCGTGTTTCAAAAAAGGCTAAAGCCTCTAAATCTTATCCAATTTTAATGCACTTTTAGCCCTTTCCTCCGAAGGTATCTAATGAGGTTGCACTCATGATGGAATTTTTGAAAAATTTCTTTGAATCTTTATCGATCCTACCTAGTAGACACCGAAAATGACCCCAGTTAAAATTTATATATATAGTTATATATGTGTCCGTTAACACGATAACGGCCAGAGTTTTTGTTTCTTCCCCACGAAACTTGGTATGTAGTAATCCCCAATCAAACGATTGAACGAGTTCGTTAACCAACAAAATCGGTCCATCTGGAGAGGGGGTTTACTCCGGAGCCAAAGTAGTTATTTGCCAATACCAGTCATAATTTGTGTTGTATTTCAACGAAACTCGGTATTCGTTCTGGTCAAGTAAAGAGAAAAATGTGTTGTAAAAATAAACTAAATCGGTTTATTAGGAGGGGGGGGGGGTTTACTCCGGACCCAAATTACTAATTTGCTCATACCGGTCGTAATTTCTGCTGTATTGTAACGAAACGCGGTATACGTCCTGGGTATCTAATAAGGAAGAAGTATTGTAAAAATGAACTAAATCGGTCTATCGGAAGGGGGGGATTTACTTTGTACTATGTTTGAATTGAATTGAAACAGGTGTTATTTATGTTTTTATTTTATTTATCTATATAGGTTATTTTAAGCGAATTATTCAGGAATGCACTCGACACTACCACTTCTGAGGAAAGTGCTTAGTTATGCAGCTCCTGCGTGACGGATTTTTTTTTTTTTTTTTAATGAGAGCTAATAAAATTTAGAACATATTTGTCTCGATTTTTGTTTCCTTTGTTTATTAAATTCCGTGATAATAATTCACGAACTTTCACAATGTCTTCAATAAACATAATTTAAAATAATTACTAAAGGGCAGACACTTTTGTGGGGTTTAATTATCAGGAAACATTAAAATAAATGTTGCCTATGATTGACTGCAATACACTGCGTAAGAGTGAGTGAGAGCACCACGGAGTTGTGGTTGTTCCCTGCGCTCTCATTGGTTCTTGCTCACATGATCTTGTACAGCTGTCTCGGTTTAAATTAGGCAGCGGGAATAAAACTCTCATTTAAAATTGTCAATTGAACGTATTTTTAGTCCAAGCAAGATTTTAGCGCGGTTCCTCCCTCCCCGATAGGGAGGAACCCTGCTTATAAGGTTGATACAATGAAACAATCCGGAAGTGCCGACTAGAAAATTTCGCGTTTCAGAACCCCTAGAGACCGAAAATAACGGTGGTTAAAATTTGTATATATATATATATATCTATATATATAAAAATCACGTGTCTGTCTGTTTGTCTGTTTTTCTGTTTGTCTGTTTGTTCCTTATACAAATCCACACCGTTTGTCTGATATTGACCAAACTTCGCACATAGATACGTCTTGATCCGGGAAATCTCGTAGTCTAGCTCAAAATCTTCTAGGATTCACAGTTCGGGAGTTACGCCTTCGAAAATGTCATTTATGAAGGAGTAAATTCTCCGAAATAGCCATTTTCTTCCAGTGTTGCAACTTCTTCAAAGAAGAGCGGCAATATTGATGGAAATTAGCAAGCCAACAAAACTCTTTTTTTTTTAAGTTTTACTTTCTTTTTGTTTTTGTTTTACTTTTTTTTAAGTTATACTTATTTTTAGAGTTTTATTTTAACTTCTTTTAAAGTTTTACCTATTCTCAAAATAGCCTTATATTCTCAGAATTTGGAGAAAAATCATATTTCTGTTTAAGAAGTATATATCAAGTAAGACAACACTGGGCTCCTAGGTGTTATTCAGTTTTGCGACAGAATTAAGCTTGCAAATACATTTAAACGGTTTAAGTTTTTAACAAATCTTTTTTGAAACATTTCGTTAAAACTTTGTTTTAAAACATTTCAGTTTTAACCTTTGTTTGTTCTATTAAAATTAGAATTTAAATTACATTACGTTTGCAAACGTGTGTACCAAACTTTTTTAACTTTGAACTTTTTTAAGTTTGAACATTTTTTAAGTCTACCTTTTAGCCTTTTAAGTCTATCTTAAAGTAATAAAAAGTAAATAGATCGTATAACATAAATTTATTTCTGTAGGACAACACTGGGCTTAGAAGCCATTTTTCTTTTGCTATAAAACATTTACGTTTTAAGCTTGAACATTTTTTCTTTTTTTAGCCTTAGTGTTTATATCTAACATTCATACATCTAAATTTTTAAGTTTCATGAAACTTTTTTAAGTGTCTGCAAACTTTTTAAGTTTTCAAACGTGCGTTAATCAAACTTCATAAAGTTTGCAAAAGTGTCTGCATCCAACTTTTAGTTATGCCATACATGGTGTTAATATAGAATATAGAAGTGTTTAATTGCTTGGAAAATTAACCAATAAGAGAATTAAAATTATGAGATGTGACAATGGTAAGGAATATTAAAATAGTATGATTTATGCTTTTACAAAGAATAAGAGTACCTAAATTAATCCATGCCCTCATATATTCACAAATTAAAGGGAACTGCTGACCAATTTTTTAGAACAATTATGAATATATGTCATTGTTTAGTGGCAGAATCTATTGTTGTAAAAAAGTTTTGGCCAAAAATTGTTTGTGGAGCAACTTATTTGAAAAATCGCACTTTAGCTAAAACCATTGAGAATAAAACATCCTATAAAATATATTTGGAAAGAAACCAGATGTTTCTAAGTTACGTTTATATGGTAGTAAAGTTGTTCTTAAGAAACCAGAACAAATAACGACTTAAATGAGGTAAGAAGGTGAATATTTGCATTTTAATCCGTTATAGTGAAGCTTGGGAGTACTTTTGAATAATAAAATCATAGTCACTATGCATGTTGATGATGATTAGTTAATAGTTAGGTTAGTGGGAACTGATGAAAAATTTTAATGAAGAAAAGGAACCGGACTTGATTTATTTTTAGATGAAAGCCTTGGATAAATACAAATGTATAGTTTTAAACAAAATAATACTTGGGATTTAGTTGAAAATAAGAAAGTTGTAAATGCAAAATGTTGACCAGTTGGACATAGAGACTGCATTCTTAAATGGTAAAATCAATTCGGAAGTGTATATTTGAGGAGATTGGTATCAAAGTTGGACAACTCCATTTTTTTTCAATTGAAAAAAATAGAGTTGTCTAACATTTGAGTCAAATGAATATATTGGAGACATGCTTAAAAACTCATTGTGTAAAGAAACATTTGAGAAATTCAGAAATATGTTAAATTTGATATTTTATATTTCATATATTGTTCATACTTCCTACCTTAGGGAGGAACATTTTTGTCGGTTATACAATTTATAATGTGAAGTGATGTACATCTTGCTGTTTGTGTGTGTAATAAATTAATATGAACTTGACATGCTTTTATGAATCTCCCACACTTTTACTACTTTTA
Organism: Gonocerus acuteangulatus; assembly: GCA_946811695.1. Lineage (NCBI taxonomy): Eukaryota > Metazoa > Arthropoda > Insecta > Hemiptera > Coreidae > Gonocerus > Gonocerus acuteangulatus. Next base: position 6,879,829 of record OX328130.1, read on the forward strand.
AATAATTTCGTATCTCAACAATTTTAATTATAAAAAGGGTCAAAAGGCACATTTAATTTTAAAAAATATGGTAGTAATACCCATTATGAATAACTCCTACAAGGAATCAATTACATTCTCTTCTAGATTTGTACCAAAAATATTTACTTTATTATCATAAATTATTCCTCCAAGCCCTCAATCTTAGAACCTTTAAAAAAATATGTTCCATTAAGGAGAAGGCAGCAACCATGGAGTTTTATATAATTTTTATTGTTTCATAACGTTTTGTCCATCGCAAGCCTAACTTAATTTCACATTTAATATTTAAATTTATATCATTTTAATGTGCTGTCATGGAATTGTCTTTAAACCATTTCCTTCTTATTAAAATGAATTCTTTCATTTATCCCCCCCCCCAGGAGAATTGAATTTTCCATGCAATTTTCTATTAATCTAAATATGCCAAGCCTCTTTATTATTGACATATTTACACCCAGCAGTTTTATTATATTTTTATATCTGCTTTCTTTTGTCTGAGATATTTATATCCTCTGACTACTCCATTATTTAAATACGCTTGCAATTTGAGCACAATATTGTTGCAAAATCAAAAAAAAAAAAAAAAAAAAAAAAAAAAAAAGGCCACGAGGACCCTAAGTGGCAGATACTATAGATGAATCTGATTCATGACTGTACAGCACACTAGGGAGATAGTGTGGTCAGTACAATGCTCCAACCGCCTGATTTTCCCCTAGGCTGCTTCGACACCTCAAGCCATTAGCACCCAGGGTATCCATTGGTAAATTTATTAAAGGCTGGGTTGGCCTAGGGACTGCCAGTGAAGCCAAATTCAACCCAAGAACGAAGACATTAGAAGAAAAAATCTTTATTGTTTGCTCGAGATTCGATCTCAGGTGCTCCAGTTTATTAGTCCAGTGCTCTACCACTGAGCTAACCTCGACCCCTCGCCAAATCAAATTAATCCACCATTAATTTATTTAGTATAAGTCCTTATTGAAATTCCCAAATAGCTTTAATTCATTGTTGTCTATAGCTGCAACAAAAATATCTAAATTTGTTTTTCTTAGATACCCCTATTTCCTATGACAAAAGGGCTATCCTTAAAGAAGAGCTCATAAACCTTAAGAATTGAAAGAGAAGCTTTAATATAACGGAAAATGTCAACAACAAAATGTGAAAGTTTATTTGGAACAAAAAGATGGGTACTGATTGGTAGCCTTCGTCAGCTAAAATGACAAAAAAAGAAATTAATACAGAAACCAAAAAAAGTTTATAATTGTGATAGGTAACAGAACTAAAAATACAATTAAGATATAAAAGAACATATCGTCTTAAATTCTTAGAATGAGTAGAATGAAAAAGTAAATAGGTACAATAATTGATTTTAATAGTAATTAGTAACATTAATTGATTTTACAAAGAAATATGAAACTACATACCAATGACAAATATAGTAGCTAATAGTAACATTAATTAATTTTACAAAGAAATAAGATACTAACCTAGCTACTATATTTGTCATTGGTATGTAGTTTCATATTTCTTTGTAAAATCAATTAATGTTACTAATTACTATTAAAATCAATTATTGTACCTATTTACTTTTTCATTCTAAGAATTTAAGACGATATGTTCTTTTATAAGTTAATTGTATTTTTAGTTCTGTTACCTATCACAATTATAAACTTTTTTTGGATTCTGTATTAATTTATTTCTTTGTCATTTTAGCTGACGAAGGCTACCAATCAGTAGACAAAACGTCCGAAATATAGATTTTTTAAAACAAAATCATATTGAGTCTTATTTAGCCGAATCCCAACCATTCCATCTTTGCTTATCACCTCGACGGCTAACTATCTAATCATCACTATTAATATTATATTTAAAGAAACAAAAACAATACAAATAAAGAATAGTTTCAGTTATACTAGATTAAAACTTATAACTAAGTAAGAATGACCTTAATTAAATGCTTCATTTTGTTGCTGTTTTTTAATATATATTTATATATGGACCACACATTATTTTCTTTAAAAAATTATAAACACGTAGTTTGGTTAGGATTTTCTTTAAAGTGGTACTACAATTACATGATTCCAGTATACTTTTTAAAATAAGGGTTAATTTATTTTCCACCCCACATTCAGTGAAAATTTGAAAAATAATTTTTTTAACTGAGCTCTCAACTTATAAACTTACTTTCTCATAATTTGAACAAGTGTCATATAATCATTCATTTTAATATATAATATAAAGTAGGAGTACCATGACATGCTGGGTAACAGGTATTTAATATGAAACATGTGTAGCATGCCACACCCGGTAACACCTATTTAATATAAAGTAGGTGTAGCATGGCACACCGGGTAACAGCTAGTATATATATATATATTTGTCTGTTCGCGGATTTCTGGCCTCCCTAATGGTCCGATTTTGATGAAATTTGGTACAAAAATCTGTCGCCCGATTTGAAAGGTCAAGTTCGTTAACCAGCAAAATCCGCCCACTGGAAGATGGCGTTTGGGGCGAAATTCGCGCAAAAAAAAATCGTAACGCTTACGTTTTTGAGTTCATAAGCTTGTAAGTACTCGTTTTATAGGCTTCTTTGGCTATGAAAACGAATGAAACCATTTTCAAGGCGATAGCTTTAACCGTTTTCGAGAAAATTGGAAAAATAGTTTTTGAATACCGTTTTTGGTTTGGGTACTTAGAATCATGGGATTCAGTTGAAACAATTTCTGCATGTTTTACTATCATTAAAACTAATATGTTGAAATTTTGGTTACGTTTGGAGCTAAGGAAGGGTTAGAATAAAATATTTTATTAACAGACATAAAAAGTTTTGGTAACTGTATATTTTCCTTAATATCTCGAAAAAGGTTGAGAATCTTGGTAAACGAAAGAATACCATTAGAAAGCTTACTAAATGCTCTACAAAAATGGTTCTGATGAAAGTTTTGATTAGGCGTTGTCAATCGGAGAAATAAGTGCTTAAAACATTAAAGTAATTGATTTTGCTTATTCAAACTGTTCTTTTTGTCTGTTTTTATTCCTTGTTATTTTTTAATTGCTTATAGTTGGATAATGTATTTTACAATAAAACAGATTAGGCAAAATAAGAAAAACAATTCATTGTTAGAAATATAGCTTGCCAAGAGAAAGATTCGATGACGTCTTTTGAATATTTTCAATTGCTTTTATGCTGTTGGTTTTTTTATTTTATTTTTTAATTTATTTTATCTGTAGAATTATTACTATAGTAAAAGAACACAGGAATATGTGAAAAGTTTTGATATTTTCCAATTCATTGAAACGCATGAAATGAAGTATCGGTAGAAGAGGTTTCTAGGGTCTTGCGGACCCGAGCCCAGGTATAGCCATAAAACCCTTTGAACAAAGGCCGAGGAAAATATTATCTGTTTCTATTCTATGCTTTTCAAATGAGAATGGGGATATGAACAGGAACCGGGGTCTCCCGTGGTCTAATGGCTAGCGCCTTGGATTCATAAGCGGGAGATGGTGGGTTCGATTCACAACCTCCGTCAGGAATTTTATCATCCCACGGCTCGCTGGTAAAATTCCTCGCTTAACCCTGGATGTCGGCGCTAATGACCTAGATGTAGATGAGGTGAAAAAAAAAAATGAACTGGAACCACGCTAAGATGACGCAGTTCCTGCGAGTCGGACTTTGAATGTGTAATTTCAACGATATCAATGCTGATATTCAGTTGGATGAAAAATAAAATATATATTTTTTTTTAATTGTAAAACTTTACATAATTCAATAAAAAAAACAAAAACAAATCTGGTTAGACAAAATGGTTGTAAATTTTATTAGCTTTCATTAAAAACTCATTGAATTGAAATCGGTTAAGATTTAGAGGCTGTCGTTTGGTCCCACTGTGTGACGGTCTCCACCAACAGGTATTACAACAGTATATTTACTGATGGACTTAACCCCTTAGATTGTGTGTGTGTGTGTATATATATATATATATATATATATATATATATATATATATATATATATATATATATATATATATATTGTAATGATATTTTACATCACATATTTAAAAGTTTTAAATTTAACACAGAACATTCTGAAAATTCAAAAAAGCTCATTGATATGTTAAATTCATTGGGATGAACAAATATTATTTGTTATATTTGTCTAGCAGACGATACAGGTAGCATTGGATACCGGTAGGACGCTCCCGCCATGAAAGTTAGTTCAGTCTGTGAAAAGGTGGCTCCAGTCTCATATGGCAGTCTGTTGAGTTGTAATGGAAGAAACAGACACATAGTTCAGTCTGTTAAAAGCAGTCCAGTCTGTTGAGTTGTAATGGAAGAAACAGTCACATAGTTCAGTCTGTTGAGTTGAAATGGAAGATACAGTCACATAGTTCAGTCTGTTAAAAGCAGTCCAGTCTGTTGAGTTGTAATGGAAGAAACAGTCACATAGTTCAGTCTGTTAAAAGCAGTCCAGTCTGTTGAGTTGTAATGGAAGAAACAGTCACATAGTTCAGTCTGTTGAGTTGTAATGGAAGATACAGTCACATAGTTCAGTCTGTTAAAAGCAGTTCAGTCTGTGGAGTTGTAATGGAAGAAACAGTCACATAGTTCAGTCTGTTAAAAGCAGTCCAGTCTGTTGAGTTGTAATGGAAGAAACAGTCACATAGTTCAGTCTGTTAAAAGCAGTCCAGTCTGTTGAGTTGTAATGGAAGAAACAGTCACATAGTTCAGTCTGTTAAAAGCAGTCCAGTCTGTTGAGTTGTAATGGAAGAAACAGTCACATAGTTCAGTCTGTTAAAAGCAGTCCAGTCTGTTGAGTTGTAATGGAAGAAACAGTCACATAGTTCAGTCTGTTAAAAGCAGTCCAGTCTGTTGAGTTGTAATGGAAGAAACAGTCACATAGTTCAGTCTGTTAAAAGCAGTCCAGTCTGTTGAGTTGTAATGGAAGAAACAGTCACATAGTTCAGTCTGTTAAAAGCAGTCCAGTCTGTTGAGTTGTAATGGAAGAAACAGTCACATAGTTCAGTCTGTTAAAAGCAGTCCAGTCTGTTGAGTTGTAATGGAAGAAACAGTCACATAGTTCAGTCTGTTGAGTTGTAATGGAAGATACAGTCACATACAGTTGAGTTCAGTTAAAAAGAAGCTACAGTCATTCCTAATGCAGCTCTAGTTCAGTGCACAGCTAGTCTCATATGGTCATCAGTGTTCATGAAGCCTAGGCTCAGTCTGTTAATGGAGATACAGTTGTAAAGAAGATCCTGCCCTATGCAGTTAATACCAAGCTGGCTTTATATCAGGTAATGCTTGTTTATCCATATGCCTGGATGTAGCTTATCCATGAGTATTTTTTTCTTTATTATTTAAAATTATCTCTGTTTTATTTTACTGGACTCGAACCCGACCCCTGAGATAAAGAGTTTTTAAATTTAAATATTATACATTTTGTCGACCCAACGTGATGCAATTCTCTAAATCAAATATTTTAATTAATTCTTTTTATTTTAAATTATAACATTTTGGCTCCCAACGTAGAGGCGTAGCGTAAATAACTTATTAATAAAATCTTTATTTTAATTTTAATTATAACATTTTGGCACATCAACGTGTGGCTATTATATAATTTTTTTTAAATTTTTATTATAACAATATATATATATACATATATATATATATATATATATATATATATATATATATATATATATATGTGTGTGTGTGTGTGTGTGTTCATAAACACACACAACACGGTTTTTGCCTGGATGGGTGACCGTCCTAGAAAACCACGTGCTGTGTGAAATTAAAAACGACCTTGTAAATACTTATTTTATTCGTTCCTATTTTTCATTCCTTTAGTCTTCTCTTAAAAAAGTCTTGCTATGAAAAATAAAAGAAACCATTTCATTTTTATCTACAATATTTGTTTATACTATCGGCGTATTTTATGTTATTGGTGTGTGCCTACTTGTAATAAAGGCTCCAATATCCTTGTCTGAGAATATAGAATAAATGTTGAAGAACGTTATCTTGTGGATTTGATAGCAAAACTTTGCTAGTGTTTTCTATTCTTGGATCTATTTGATGTTATTGCACTATTGATCTGTCTAGAATACACAACTCTTCTTGGAGGAAGACATTCAGGAGGTACAATTCAGGGTTTTTTCGTCTACTTCTAACAGGGGATGTGTTTTAGGATAATAGGGCAATCAATTATCCTGAAGGTAATGCAGTAAATAAATAACCCCGCAGGAACTGTGTCATCTTAGCGCGATTCCGTACTTATTCATAGTAAAAGCTGGAAAGCCTGTTCGAATATCTCGAAAAAATGAGATATTCAAAAATAATTATAATTCTTGGCCGTTGAGTATACCGGTTGCCGATAATAACCTATAATCGGAGAACCAGCAACCGCACTTTTCATGAAGTGTTTTATGCACCTTGAAATTTTGCTATAATAAACCTCTTGGGTAGATAAGAAGGTAAGTATGTGTTTCCTGGACATACCTTGGAACACCAGGTACTGCGCATAGGGGAAAGGTGCAAAACAATATTGCCCAAAAATAGTGTTTTATTCAGAAGCCAACTATCATTAATGTAAAGAAAAATAATTTCAAATTAATTTAAATTTACAATGAATAATAAATAAGGCAGCCACTTTTAAGGGGGTTAAAATGGAAAAAAAAAAAAAAAAAAAAAAAAAAAAAAAAAAAAAAAAAAAAAACCGTAAGTACCTAGTGTTTTTTTTTGTTTTTTAATATTAAATGAATCTTTATTCACGCTGAGATTTAAAAAACGTCTTCAATAAACATAATTGAAAATAATTACAAAAGGGCAGACACTTTTGTGGTGTTTAATTATCAGGAAACATGAAAATAAATGTTGCCTATGATAGACTGGAATACACTGCGTAAGAGTGAGTGAGAGCACCGATCATCTGGGCAGTTGTGGTTGTTCCCTGCGCTCTCATTGGTTCTAGCTCACATCTTGTACAGCTGTCTCGGTTTAAATTAGGCAGCGGGAATAAAACTCTCATTTAAAATTGTCTGTTGTATTTACTGTTTATTGTAAAAGTGTCTTAATTTTACATTGAAGATAATTGGCTTCTGAATAAAACTCTATTTTTGGGCAATAATTTTTTGGCCCTTTCCCCTATGTGCAGTACCTGGTGTTCCACGTTAAGTCTAGCCAACACATATATACCTTCTACCCAAGAGGTACCATTATAGCAAAATTTCAAGGTGTATAAAACACTTCTTGAAACGTGCGGTTACCGGCTTTTATACCGCTAAGTTAAGCCATTTCGGGCGTACCCCGTGCCTAAATGAGTAAAAGTCTTGTTCAATATTACCTTCTACCTACAAGGACATGTGTAATTCAGTCTTATATAGGAATAATAAGAGTTGACGGTGTTTTTGAAGTCTATTTGTCATTTTTGGGTGATTATGGTTGACAGTTTGAAGGTTGATTGTGACTTTGCGTTGTATTCCTAAGGAGAGATGATATAGAGTGATTGGATATGATATGTGATCTGTGAATATACCTTATACTTCTCTCTACTGTAATATCTGTGATAGTAATGGAGGAGTATCGATAGCAGAGCTCGGTACAATGGGCTGTCAACAGCTGTCATATTCGGTATCATATGCCGTATTCTGGGGATCTCCTTGGGTTTATGGAACATTGGAGGTGGAGATAGTTAGCCGTGTCGGCGATACGAAGTCAAGGGATGGTTGGGGGGTGCACTTTGGCAGACGTTTTAGCCAAAGTGCAGCCGAAACGTCCAATATAGATTTCTGCCTGAAGATCTAACGTTTTTTTCTCCTAGCGGAATCCTAACCATCCCTTGAATTCATACTTAAAATATTTGTATTTGTAGAGTTTAGGTTTCGTATACAGTTTTTTTTATTACATTTTAACGTCCATTTATTATTAACTACGAATTTTAGGACGGGTTATCTATAGGTTATCACCCACGAACCCACAACCCTTTATATGGAAACGTCCCAATACAGATTTCTTCCTGAAAGTCTGACGTTTTTCTCCTAGCCGAATCCCAACTATACCTTGTCTTCGTATCTCTGCAACGGCTAACTATCTACATCTTCACTTTAGCACGAAGTGTTTAGAGCTCACGGCCACTGGGCCTTCCCCTTTTTAATATTGTTAATTCTACAAAGAAAATGTAGAATGATCAATACACCTTCAAGCGACGTTGCTTGCCTTGAAGTACATTCAAACATAATTTTCCTGTGAAATAGACAGTGCTCATTGTAACTCATTACCTTTGCAGCGTGCCCAAACATAGAATACGCTTTGAAGCTTCTTAGGTTGCTTGAATTAAGTATGTAGGTCTTTATGGAACTTGGTAATGTTAATGTAAAACCATACTAGAACAGTCGGTAAGAGAAGCTGGATTTCGATGTATTATTGACAAGTAGGGAAACCTAATCAAAATGGCTATGTTAATTATGAATTTATTTAACCTGGATAACCTGTTCACAGTTGCTATTGGTAGTATTCTCCTTTCCTTTATGGGGGGATTTCTCTCTGCAGGCGGATGGGGGGGGAGGGAATCTTGTTGTTTGGCTTTAGGGTGTAATAAACCCCAAGGTGAGGGGTTTATATCTACAGGGAGGTGTCTTTATTACTAGACTAGTGCACTTTATTTACAGGTATAGCAAGCTTAAGGCAAGCACATTGACAGGGGGATCCGGATGAGACAAGGTGAGCGAGATGTACATTTCTGGGGAAAGGGGAGAGGGTGTGTGTGTACTAGTGTATATATGTGTGTGTTTATATATATATATATATATATATATATATATATATATATTTGGCATAATATTTAATTTTTATTTTTTTATGATTTAGCATTAAAAAATACATACAACCCTAAATTTTCAACGTTCTACAACCAATCCTCATTTTATAATAACGATATTAATATTTTAATTAGGTAAAAATGCAGTTTCACGCCCTCTAAACCGATTTCTTTCTAATTTTGCACAATAACGTATTTTGATGCACTAAACACGAAGACGATAAAAAAAAAACAAAAAAAAAAAAAAAAAAAAAAAAAACGTCGGATTAACTAGGAAAGCGGCTGTAACTTTTTTTCTAGGCAACTACAAACGAAAATTCTTTCACTACAAACAACTACAAACGATTTTACGTCGAATAAAAGTGGTTTGGTTCCAATCGGTTGAAGTCGGGTGCGGGGTATTATTTGACCCCCCCGGTTCTCAAAAACGGGGCAACTTCAAACGAAATTGTTTTCACTACAAATAACTACAAACGATTTGCAATTTTTTGAGGCAGCTGGACGATCTATTGAATAAACAGAATGAATTTTTGAAATTATTTAAATCACACACGCACAAATTACAAAGTGATAATCACTCTATTGTCGTCAATTGGAGAGTACACAATGCACCTGTTGCTGATGACGTTGCTGGAATCGTGGTTGGCGACCGTGCAGCTTCGCGAGAAATCCTGATTCGAAGAAGAAATAATAATCTTGAGTCCATTGCTGATACACGCCGTTCATACGACGCTAACCAATATCGGCTAATATTCTGGAAGGGATGTTGCATAAATATTAAACAATGAGATCCCCCGCAGCAGGTACGGGATTTATGTTTCATTACCAAAATATTCACTTGAAACGATGTATATATAAAAAAACGTTTGCCGGGTCAGCTAGTATGTGTATATATATATAGTGAGAGAGTGTGTATGTGACAGGGAGAGAGAGAGAGAAAGAGAGAGATATACAGACACACACACACACACACAGTCCTTCAACTGGTGAAGCTTATTAAAATATGAAGTGGGTCTTAAGAAAAAGTTCCTCGCTTTATTTTGCAAGTTTGTTGAAGCGGCGTTTATTGCTAGCTTAAGCTCATCCGCAGTGTTATATCCAGCTCCGTCTGCAGACTTCGCTACAATTTCATTCTTCATGTTCTATGCCGCAAGAAAGTTACGCAGCAATGTCCACTCTTTCATCTTATGAATGTGCTAATCTTGTTCACAACAAAATTTCTTCGACTTTATTTTAGTACTTGTTTTCTTTATATATATATATATGTTTTTTATTAATCACTAGCTGTTACCCAGTGTGCCATGCTACACCTACTTTCTGCCTGTCACTCTCCCCGTATCAAGATCTACCTGTATACTAGCTGTAACCCAGTGTGCCATGCTACACCTACTTTCTGCCTATGACTCTCCCCGTATCAAGATCTACCTGTATACTAGCTGTTACGCAGTGTGCCATGCTACACCTACTTTCTGCCTATGACTCTCCCCGTATCAAGATCTACCTGTATACTAAGCTGTTACCCAGTGTGCCATGCTACACCTACTTTCTGTCTATGACTCTCCCCGTATCAAGATCTACCTGTATACTAGCTGTTACCCAGTGTGCCATGCTACACCTACTTTCTGCCTGTCACTCTCCCCGTATCAAGATCTACCTGTATACTAGCTGTTACCCAGTGTGCCATGCTACACCTACTTTCTGCCTGTCACTCTCCCCGTATCAAGATCTACCTGTATACTAGCTGTAACCCAGTGTGCCTTGCTACACCTACTTTCTGCCTATCACTCTCCCCGTATCAAGATCTACCTGTATACTAGCTGTTACGCAGTGTGCCATGCTACACCTACTTTCTGCCTATGACTCTCCCCGTATCAAGATCTACCTTTTTTTTTTTTTTCTTAAATAAATAAAAAATATATATATATATACATATATATACATATATATATATATATATATATATATATATATATATATATAAATATATATATATATATATATATATATATATATATATATATATGTATATATATTAAAATCACATCAATATTATAAATCTTTTCAATCTTTTCTTAATCAAGTTTACGAAAAGATTGTAATTAGTCTAACTTTATTATAATTCTCTTAATTTAAATTATAATTGCCATAGTCTTAGTTTAAATTATATAGTCTTAGTTTAAGTCATAATAGTCTTTGTTTAAATTATAATTGCCATATTGGATTTTAAGATAATGACTGTAATGGTCTTTAACTAATAAATTATATAATCTGTAACTAATTATTTATAATAATCTGTAACTAATTATTTTTAACAATTTGTAACTAAACAAACCATAACACCATTACACAAAGGCAAAGAACTACAGCTATCCCACAAACTCACAGACGTCTCAAAATTTAATTAAATACCTTAAGCAAATATTTATAAAAGAACTCACCTTTTCGAACCAACATATTTGAAGGCGCAAATAGCCTAGTAGTAGAGCGCCAAACTCCATATCTATCTATCAAGATCTACCTGTATACCCAGTTACGTCAAAATCGGCCAAACGGTGTGAATTTGTTTGTATCTGTCAAGTAATTCTGAAAGCAGCCGGCAGAGGCCAGTACCACAGCACTTCATAAAATAGCCGAAAGAGGCCAGCACCAGAGCCTGCGAGTAGATAGCTCTTATCAAAGAAAGGCCAGCGCTCCTTAGTTAGACAGTGACTGTTGATATAAAATTGAAATAAACTGCATTACATGATTATATAATGATGTAAAGTCATCAATGAGTTCGAGTTATTCTAATTATCAACAACATCAACAAATAAATTTATTTATTTTTTTTTTTGTTATTTATTTATTCTTGAGCTCTCGCAACAAAGGCGACTCACCCAATATACAATGACAATATTGAAATTATAACATCTAATACAACATCATATACTTATCACGGTACATATACTTATTATCATATACTTATTCACAGAGTTTAAATTATTAGCTTAATATAAAATAAAATAATTAATTAACTCAATACAAATTAACTTCATTTTAACAACATATTATAAATATAACTTAAGGATGAGACGGGAAGCAATACTAATCAAGGATTATGTTTGTTTTTTAACAAAAAAAAAAAAAGTAAAAAAAAAATATTTTACGTCAGTATGAGGTTATATTCTGGAAATTATTTTAAGATGTTGGAGTATTGTGTTAATATCTGGACTACCTTGAGTTAGTAAGTGATGTAAGTCATGTGGGATGAGTAAGTTCTCCAGTTTCCTGGAGTCTGTCAGTATGTGTTTTATAGTCACTACACACTCTGGACATATTGGCCTTTCTTTCCTCTCCATTAAGTAGGAGTACATAAGAAGGGAATGACCAATCCTTAGACGTGTCAGGACAACTTGTTCTCTTCTTGAAAGGTTATTATTTTTAAGAGGCCAGGCTTTTACTGAGTGTTTAACTTCACGCAGTTTGTTTTCAGTCCTTGTCCATTTCTGTTGTTTGTTTTCAGTCCTTGTCCATTTCTGTTGTTTGTTTTCAGTCCTTGTCCATCTCTGTTGTTTGTTTTCAGTCCTTGTCCATTTCTGTTGTTTGTTTTCAGTCCTTGTCCATTTCTGTTGTTTGTTTTCAGTCCTTGTCCATCTCTGTTGTTTGTTTTCAGTCCTTGTCCATTTCTGTTGTTTGTTTTCAGTCCTTGTCCATTTCTGTTGTTTGTTTTCAGTCCTTGTCCATTTCTGTTGTTTGTTTTCAGTCCTTGTCCATTTCTATTTTTTGTTTTCAGTCCTTGTCCATTTCTGTTGTTTGTTTTCAGTCCTTGTCCATTTCTGATGTTTGTTTTCAGTCCTTGTCCATTTCTGTTGTTTGTTTTCAGTCCTTGTCCATTTCTGTTGTTTGTTTTCAGTCCTTGTCCATTTCTGTTGTTTGTTTTCAGTCCTTGTCCAACTGATTTACAAGAGTTAAGGCATATTTTATCAAATCAATTTATATAGATAAAATTAAATACTATTGTAAAGTAGTGTTATTGACTTTCCGTCTAATTAACCAATGATGTATTTTAATAATTCAATAAATATTCCTAATTAGTAGATTTAGTTAGTATTTCCTGACAATTGCTATAATTGAGAACCCCCCCCCCTTCCTGATAAAGTTTTAGTATTTTATGACCATTTATTAAATTGTTAGTTTCACATTTGTAAATGGTGATGTATAAATGTAAGCGAGTATTGGATATTAGAGATGCTTTTCTATAGATATTATTTTCCTACGCATGTTCAGCTCTGGGGTCCATGGTGAAGCAAAGAATGATGAAAAACTCAACGAGCTACAAGCGAACCTCGAACCCACTGTCCCATGTTAAGATCTTTCTATGAATAGCCTGCACGGATCACGGTAAAAGAATTGTAGCCATCTATTCCCTGCTGTTTGGAACACGTGGAATGAATTCAAAAATATCAAATAGTGTTTGGGTCATGTTTGATGATACATTCCATCGGTGTTTGTGCTTCCCTTTGATGTGCTGACATTACGCTCTTACAGCTGTGTTTTATCTCGGTTTAGTTGATACTCTGCAGGATGTTAGCTGCTATATTTTTCGATCAAAAATGTCTGGTAGCTCCCAGATAGAATACCAAGAACATACATAAGACTTAAAAATGTCTGGTAGCTCCCAGATAGAATACCAAGAACATACATAAGACTTAAAAATGAAAATAAAGCATAAATCATACCGTGTCTGGAAACTGTTATAATTGAAGAAATACTCTTAATAACCCAGAAGAGGCCACAGGGACAGATAATGCAGAGGTACCTGAACATAAGGTACCTGGCCGCCTACTTTTCCCCGTTGCTGGTACCAATTAATGGCTGGGTGTGCCTTGGAACGGTCTGGAACCGCGAACGATGACACTTGAAGGTAAAACATTAGTCTAGTTCTCCACCACTGAGCCGAACTTGCACCCAGGTATATAAGGAAAATATGAATAATTGGAGTGTCGATCTCTACCTTGAGGATATAGTCGGAGAGCTGGTAACGCACGTTTCATGAAGTGTTTTATGCACCTTGAAATGTTGCTACAGTGCACCTCTTGCGTTGATTGCTTACCGTGGAGCAACAGGTACTCCGCATTCGGGAAAGGTGCAAAAAAATATTTCCCAAAAATAGAGTTTTATTCAGAAGCCAACTATCTTTAATGTAAAATTAGGAGACCCGGTAGCCGTGAGGGTTAAGGCGTGAGCTCTTAACACTCCGTGCCAATGGTCGTGGGTTCGATTCCCACTAGGGGTGGTGGCTTTTCTTTCGAAAAAAGAAAAGGCATCACCCCTATCCTGGCTAGAAAAGGGTGGTATCCTATAGATAACCCGTCCTAAAATTCGTAGTTAATAATAAATGGACGTACAAATTTTAAATAATGTAAAATTAACAATTTTTTACAATGAATAATAAATAAGGCAGACACTTTTAAGGGGTATTACAAGTAAAAAAAAAAACAAAAAACTTAATTGTTTTTATTCTAATACTAAATGAGTGTTTTATTCACGCTGCCATTTAAACCAGGACAGCTGTACAAGATCATGTGAGGAAGAACCAATGAGAGCGCAGAGAACAACCAACACTCCGTGGTGCTCTCACTCACACTAACGGTTACACGCAGTGTATTGCAGTCTATCATAGGCAACATTTATTTTCATGTTTCCTGATAATTAAACCCCACAAACGTGTCTGCCCTTTTGAAATTATTTTCAATTATGTTTATTGAAGACGTTTTTTAAATCGCCGCGTGAATAAAGCACTTCATTTTATAAAAAGTTTTTTTTTTTTTTTTTCATTTACATTTTAACCCGCTTAAAAGTGTTTGCATTATTTATTATTTATTGTAAAATTACCTTAATTTGCAATTTTTTACATTAATGATAATCGGCTTCTGAATAAAACACTATTTTTGGGCTATTTTTCGACTATTTTTGTATTTGTAATATCATCATTTATTGTTATAGAGTAAATCGCTAAAAGCTGCGAAACTGTTAATAAATAAATAAATAGACTATTTTTGGGCAATATTGTTTTGCACCTTTCCCCTATATGCAGTACCTGGTGTTCCAGGGTAAGTCTAGCCAACACATATTTGGGCAATATTGTTTTGCACCTTTCCCCTACTTATATGCAGTACCTGGTGTTCCAGGGTAAGTCTAGCCAACACATATTTGGGCAATATTGTTTTGCACCTTTCCCCTACTTATATGCAGTACCTGGTGTTCCAGGGTAAGTCTAGCCAACACATATTTGGGCAATATTGTTTTGCACCTTTCCCCTATATGCAGTACCTGGTGTTCCAGGGTAAGTCTAGCCAACACATATTTGGGCAATATTGTTTTGCACCTTTCCCCTATATGCAGTACCTGGTGTTCCAGGGTCAGTCTAGCCAACACATATTTGGGCAATATTGTTTTGCACCTTTCCCCTATGCGCAGTACCTGGTGTTCCAGGGTAAGTCTAGCCAACACATATTTGGGAAATATTGTTTTGCACCTTTCCCCTATGCGCAGTACCTGGTGTTCCAGGGTAAGTCTAGCCAACACATATTTACCTTCTTATCTACCCAAGAGGTGCATTATAGCAAAACTTTAAGGTGCATAAAAAACTTCATGAAACGTGCGTTACAAGCTCTCCGACTAATTGTCCAAGTCACTAATACAATGATGAGAAGTATCAAACTGAAATGTTAACAGGTACACCTAGATGGCAGATGGAACTCAATCAATGTAGTCTTCTTTATATAACATGAAGAACAGAAGCTCCCTTAAGCGGCGGTCACACTAGGCTGTCTAGCAGCTGCTGGCTAGTAGCGGCTGGTAACCAGCCAAGTGTGACCGCCGCTTTACAAGGGTAACAGAGTTTCAGAACAAATCGTTTTCACGCAACTATATCCATCGTCTTGCGCAAGTTATCGAGACTCGTCTCACTGCGCAGGATCGTCTCCGTGCGGCCAATCAGAGGTGGCCTCTGATAAGTAGAATTTTTTTTTTTTTTTTTTAAATATTCTAAAAAACAGAGCAATATTTGTGATATGGTTTGATTAGAGAGAAAATCGGTTAACTATTATTTTCTCGCTCTGTTTGTTTTCTTCATAATTTTTATTAAAAGTTAAATATAATATCCTAGGGATAATTGAGGAAATAAAATGGAGGAATAAGTTTTTAAAAACTCTTTTCTGAGTAAATCCTTATTTAGTTATAATAAATTGTTGTAGATCCCCCCTCCTATCCTCCCCATCCCTCTCCAGTCTTATAAAGGGCTGAGAGAAGACAGCTCGTTATGACTTTTTCCTAAATCCTTTCAGCTCACTTTTAGGATGAATATTTCATCTCATTCTTTTTAGTATTTTTCTTTTCCTCGTCTCGTTAGCGACAAACATACTCGGGAGATCAAAAATTACTTTCATTTTGCCGACATTTAAGTAGAAAACACTTCATTTCTTTTAATAATTTCCATAGGTAGTTTATTTTGTTCATTTATTTTATACGGCGCACCGACGCGTCGGGTAATAGCCCAGACGTCTGGGCCATTTACGCCTACATCCATGGTGCAGTGGGGAATTTTCTCAACGACTTGTGAAAGAATTCCTGCTGTAGGTGGGACTCAAATCCCCATCTTCGACACGAGAAGGCAAGGCGTTAACCACTAGACCACGGGGTACCACCCTTCCGTAGATAGTAAATATACATGCCACGTATGAAGACCTTTAGCACTCTGGAGGACTGTACTTCGACACGCTGAGCTTGCACAACCTGTGCCAGTGACGCCGAGATATAGAAGAGTATTTACCATCCGTGCTTGTTTTGAAAACTTCCTCTGCATTGACACTCTCTTTCTGCGCTTTATTCTACCAGGTGTGCGCGCGCCAGAGAGTGGAAACGGAAAGAGACCCGTACTTAGCGTTATGAGCCCTCACTAAGCCTCTCCCTTAACACACAATCCTTACTAACGCTCACTGAGATGAGGGCTTCCCTGCGATCCCCCATGGGGTCTTTCGCTGTCCATGGGGGATCGCAAGACGGCCCTCGGGAAGGGCCGCCTACTATTGTCGCTTCCGCCCCCTGCAGAGCGCATGAGTCTCGCTCAATTCAGAACACCTCCAAATTCTGGCTACTCTGCAGCGGAGCATCCAACCATATGACCACTACGCACGACAGGCAACCACAACGTGATTCCTGCCACCAACCCAACCGTAGTACCATTTTGGGAACTCATGACCGTGCCATGAGCCCCTTAGCACCAGAATGGTCACTGGCCCGGAAGTGTTAAAAGCACCCCCTACGGTTTCCTTCCAGGAGAGATACGGGGGGGGGGACTTATCCCGATCTCTCAGGGAGGGCAGGACCCGTGCCTGTAATTGACAAGCTGTCCGGGAAGGCATAAAGCCCCTAGGCTACATATCTGTAGCCCGTGCCACTATCCGCAACCTTGTGGACCCGCTCGGTAGCGCATGGCGACGCCTCTCAGTACCGAGGAGGAGTACTGGTTTACCCAGTCCCTCCAAGGACGAGACCGAGCGCTTTATTCTACCAGTCGAAGGTTCATGTACAGGCTAACTAAAGTCCGACCGCAAAAGAAGAACCAGAAGGGGCGTGGCCGGAGGGGAACTAAACCTTCGCCAGAAGGGATGAAGGCAGCGCGTGGAGCACTACTTGGTTCTTTTCTTCGCGGTACACCTATAATATCACACAAAGGTAAAATTTATAATTTAACGAGTCAGCAACTCCTTTCTTGAATGTTTAAGGTAGGTCATGTTGGAAGCTCACGCGCTTCTCACATCAGCACTACCTAAACCGTTAAAATTGTTCAATTTGATGTTTCAAGAACTTCTTCTTTGGCTGACACCTATTGATGTTTCTGAATTATAAGGTGACCGCTCCATGTGAAGGACGATGTCGTAGCTCTGCAATAGATAAAGCCTTGAAGGTTGGATACCCTATGCAGGTTATGAATTATCTCCCCAACTCCTAGTGGGACCCTCGAGGCGTTAGACCTTGTAGGTCTCCATTAGGGATACGGCAATTAGTCATATAACGGGTATTTATGGTCCCGTAACGAGCATCTCTCTCTCTCTCTCTCTCTCTCTCTCTCTCTCTCTCTCTCTCTCTCTCTCTCCACCCTCCCCCAACCCTTTAATATGGGAAATTCGTTTCATAAGAAAAACGAAAAAAGCCTAGCTCGGTTGAAAAATAAAATAAAACTCTAATGCTGTTTAGATAAAATCAAATTATAAAATAATAAAAGAAAGAACGGAACGGATTAAACGAGGGGGGTGTGGGAGTAAGGGTATAAACATTCAAATTTATTTGCATATATAGATTTTCAATAAAAAATAAACTATAAATTTAGTTCATGAAATGCATCTTTTTTTTTATTATATGGGAAAATAATTAAATCAGGCTCAAGCTTAAGTGGTGCGATGATATATTCTTATTTCTAGAGAGGTTAGGAGAAAAGCATCAAGGTTTTCCCGGAAGGATAGGAGAAAATCAAAAAGGTTTTCTCGGGAGGATAGGAGAAAAGCAAAAAGGTTCTCTTGGGCCTGTAGAAGAAAAGCAAAGAGGTTTTCCCAGGACTATAGGAGAGAAGAAAATAGGTTTTCCTGGGACGATAGGAGAAAAGCAAATCAGTTTTCCCGGGAGGATAGGAGAAAAGCGTCAAGGGTTTCCCGGAAGGATAGGAGAAAATCAAAAAGGTTTTCTCGGGAGGATAGGAGAAAAGCAAAAAGGTTCTCTTGGGTCTGTAGGAGAAAAGCAAAGAGGTTTTCCCAGGACTATAGGAGAGAAGCAAATAGGTTTTCCCAGGACTATAGGAGAGAAGCAAATAGGTTTTCCTGGGACGATAGGAGAAAATCACACAAGTTTTCCCGGGAGTATAGGAGAAAGGCGTCAAGGTTTTCCCGGAAAGATAGGAGAAAATCAAAAAGGTTTTCCCGGGAGGATAGGAGAAAAGCAAAGAGGTTTCCAAAAAAAAAATAGGAGAAAAACAGACTCATTTCCCAGAGAAAAACGAAGAGGTGTTCTCTCTTAGAACCACAGTTACCCACCTTGTTAACGTATTGAACATACCGCAGTACTTAGTATGTAACCACTAATGTTTACGTGGTAAGATAAAGCAGTTCCTCCATATCGGTGGTTTGGTCAGGACTCGACTCATGTTCTGTCAAGATCAGAAATAGACAGTAGCTGAAGTGGCTAACCTGCATGACGACACCGTGTTGTGGAGTCATCACGGAGGCGCGGCCCCTCCATGGATGATGCTATGTTATGATGACAACACTATACCTCGTGATGACACTAAGCTGATTCTATCTCTGTGTTTCAGGGCGGTAGCGGCGTATCTCAGGGCCCTAAATCTCAGCCCCAACAATGCTGTCGTACACGGGAATCTTGCCTGTGTTTACTACGAGCAAGGGTAAGTACATACATTTTATTCTATATTAATGTATTTTTAGTAAGTAAAGATGGAATGGTTGGGATTCGGCTAAAGAAACCTCAATATGATTTTTGGTAAAAAAAATCTATATTTTGGACGTTTCGGCTACTCATTGGTAGCCTTCGTCAGCTAAAATGAGAAGAAAAACAGAAATTAATACAAAAAAAAAAAGTTTATAATTGAGATAAGTAGCAGAACTATAAATACAATTAATTAACTTATTATAAAAGAACAATTTGGTCTAAAATTCTTAGAATGAGTAGAATGAAAATCAGAAGAAACATTAAAAAAAAGGCTATATAAGTATATCATTACGTTTATATAAGTATATCATTTTAATTGTGTTATCGCCTTTCAGCGTTAAACAATAAATACATAAATAAAAATATAAGTATATAGGTATATAGGTGCTAATAGTAACAAACAGATAAGATACTACATACCTATGGAAATGCCTGGAGGCAGAGGAAGACCAATGTTGACAGTTAAGTAACCATTGTGGAAGTGTCTAAGAAAAAAGTCCGTCACGCAGGAGCTGCATAACTAAGCACTTTCCTCAGAATTTGGGTAGTGTAGACTGCTTTCCAGAAATATTTGCTTAAAATATCCTACATAAATAAAATAAAAGCATGAATAGTTCTCTTTTAAATTTGTAATGAGTAACTGATCAATTATTAATTTGCTTCCAGAGTTATGTTTACACATGGTACCTACTACTCTACGTAATAAATACAAAAAAAACTTATATTATCGTATTTTGATCTAACGCAGGAACAGGATACAGTCACTCTAGTGGTAGAAAGCGCTCCTTGCGGCGGCTTTGTGAACCTACGTTTGGCGGGCTTTTCTATTGAAATATATTACAAATTAAACCCCCGCTTTACGATTGACCGAATCAGCTCATTTTTACAACACTTCTTTCTCATGAGTTACCCACGACGTATACCGCGTTTCGTTACAATACAGCAGAAATTACGACCGGTATGAGTATATTAGGAATTTGGGTCCGGAGTAAACCCCCCCCCCCCTTCTAATGAACCGATTTAGTTTATTTTTACAACACATATTTAACTGTAGATTACCACTACGAATACCGAGTTTCGTCGAAATATACCTAAAATCACGGCTGGTAGTGGCGAATTGGTATTGTGGGTCCGGAGTAAACCCCCCCTTCTAATGAACCGATTTAGTTCATTTTTATATCTCACTTTTCTCTCTATATTACCACTACGAATACCAAGTTTCGTTGAAATATAACAAATATTACGGCTGACATAGTCAAATTAGTGTTTTGGGTTCGGGGTAAACCCCCCCTTCTGGTGGACCGACTTTGGTGGTTAACGAACTCGTTCAATCGTTTGCTAATTGAATGCTATATACCAAGTTTCGTGACGAAAAAACAAAAACTCTGGCCGCTATCGTGTTAACAGACACACACACACACACACACATATATATATATATATATATATATATATATATATATATATATATATATATGCATATAAATATATATAGATATATATAAATTTTAACGGGGGTCATTTTCGGTGTCTACTAGGTAGGATCGATAAAGATTTAAAGAAATTTTTCAAAAATTCCGTCATGAGTCCAACCTCAATAGCTACTTTCCTTCGGAGGAAAGTGCTAAAAGGAATCTACTAGGGTAAATGAATCTGAAAACAAACCAGGTGGTGGGGAGGTCGGTAGGGATCAAAGGCCTGTTTATGACAGGAAAGGAGAGAAAGGTGTTAATGGAGGATTATATAGATTTTTTTTTTTTTTTTTTTTTTTCTGATTTTCATTCTACTCATTCTAAGAATTTTAGACCAAATTGTTCTTTTATAATAAGTTAATTAATTGTATTTATAGTTCTGTTACTTATCTCAATTATAAACTTCTTTTTTTTGTATTAATTTCTGTTTTTTCTTGTCATTTTAGCTGACGAAGGCTACCAATGAGTAGCAGAAACGTCCTAAATATAGATTTTTTACCAAAAATCGTATTGAGGTTTCTTTAGCCGAATCCCAACCATTCCATCTTTACTTATCACCTCGACGGCTAACTATCTAATCATCATCATGTATTTTTAGTAGTTTTGTATATATTATTATTGCATTTTGACACGCTATTGGGGTCTGTTTGCGAAAAGCAGATCCAGTTACTTCTACAGTTACTTGTGAAGGTCTGTAGTGATTACAACGGTGATTCAGCGCATGTGCATAACTCATTCGCATTTCTATTGGTTGTTGCTGGTAGTAAAGTAACCTTCAACGCACAAATCAATCCAACTCGCAAGAATTAATAGAATTCTATTAATCGTAGCGAGTTGGACTGACTGAAGTTTTGGTATTTTCAACGCATAGCACGCATGCCCATAATGCGAAATAAATATAAATACGTTATAGAACCACCGGACAAAAAAATGTGTGAGTAGGCCCCTAAACTTAACAATTACCATTGTTTTTTATAATATTAACCTTTTTATTAATAAATATTGCTTGCTGAAATATATTCTGCATATTTTCATTTATGCTTTACAAGCCTAAAAGTATTACTTACAAATACAAGTTATCGAACGTTTAGTTTGAAACCATATTATATAAATATAGTAGTCAAAAAGAGTTACTTTTAGTAGTGATTGCAGTGATTTTAAATACTTTTCATTATTAAATACTTTTCATTACTATATTTTTGGAGACCCGGTAGCCGTGAGGGTTAAGGCGTGGGCTCTTAACACTCCGTACCAAAGGTCGTGGGTTCGATTTCCCACTCGAAAAAAAGTGTTTTCGAAAAAAAGAAAAGGCATCACCCCTATCCTGGCTAGAAAAGGGTGTTAACCTCTAGATAACCCGTCCTAAAATTCGTAGTTAATAATAAATGGACGTTAAAATTTAAATAAATCATTACTATATTTATATAATATGGTTTCTAACCTTCGATAACCTGTAAACAAGTAATAGATATCCTGCAAACAACTTGTAAGCTAATCCCAAAATCACGAAAAGTCACCAAAAAGTACCAAAATCACGACAGATACTTTTAACTGAATGTGGTCTTCGCAAACTGACCCCGCTATTGTATTGCCATATTTGTAGGCTACAAGAACACCTTTACTTTCTTTTCACTGTCAGAATCAGATTCAGTAGACTCTCCCTAATCCGGTGTCGTCGGGACCAGGGTACGATCGGATTAGAGAAAACGCAGGATTAGAGAAGTCAGTTAGAAGCTGTCACTTATGTGTTTGAAAAATCTTATTATTTGAGGATATAATAATATGTACCATTTTAGCACTTTCCTCCGAAGGAAAGTAGCTATTGAGGTTGCACTCATGACGGAATTTTTGAAAAATTTCTTCAAATCTTTATCGATCCTACCTAGTAGACATATATATATATATATATATATATATATATATATATATATATATATATATATATATATATATATGTAGACATATATATATATGTCTGTTAACACGATAGCGGCCAGAGTTTTTGTTTTTTCTTCACGAAACGTGGTATATAGCGTTCAATTAGCAAACGATTGAACGAGTTCGTTAACCACCAAAATCGGTCCACCGGGAGGGGGGGTTTACCCCGGACCCAAAACACTAATTTGACCGTGCCAGCCGTAGTTTTTGTTATATTTCAACGAAACTCGGTATTCGTTATGTTGATCTAAAGAGAGAAATACGTTGTAAAGATAAACTAAATCGGCTCATTAGGAGGGGGGGGGGTTCTCTGGACTCACATTACCAATTCGCCACTACCAGCCGTAATTTTTGTTACATTTCAACGAAACTCGGTATTCGTGATGGTAATCTACAGAGAAAAATGGGTTGTAAAAATAAAATAAATCGGGTTATTTGGAGGGTGGGGGGGGGGTTTACTCCGGACCTGAACTACTAATATACTCATACCGGTTGTAATTTCTGCTGTATTGTAACGAAACGCGGTATACGTCGTGGGTATCTCATAAGAAAGAAGTGTTGCAAAAATGAAGTAAATCGGTCTATTGGAAAGGAGGGTTTACTTTAAACTCTGTTTTAGTAGAATTAGCCTGTCAGACGTAGGTTCCCAAAGCCGCCGCGAGGAGCGCTATCTCCCACTAGGGGGACTGTATCCTGTTCCTGCGTCAGATCAAAAGTCGGAAAATGAAGTTTTTGTGTATTTATTAAGTAGTACAGTATCATGTATTAACATAACTCTGGAAGCAAATTATTTACAAAATTAATAATTGAACAGTTCTCATAAGAAATGTAAATGAGCAGAACTATTCACGTTTTTATTTTATTTATATAGGTTATTTACAGCAAATTATTCAGTAATGTTGTTTACACTACAAAAATTCTGAGGAAAGTGCTTAGTTATGCAGCTCCTGCGTGACGGACTTTTTAATATTGCATATCTAAGTAAAATTAGGTACAGAATTATAAAATAAGTTCAAAATATGTAAATCCTTGCTGGTTTATTATTTACGAGCGCATATGAATGTGAACTAGTTCAACACAAGTGTCTGCCTCTAAGAAGAAATATATGCCATCTTTGACTTCCATTCCATGAAATACCACGAAACATATAGCACTAGTATTTCTAAAGTGAAACAACTCAAAATTAAACTCAACTGAAAATGTGTCACTCTTGGCTATGTAGGGGCCTTAGGATTGAGACAGGAAGAGTGACACAAGTCCCCTCAGGTGTAGAAGCTCTGAAGCTAGGTACATACAGTTTTGATGGTTGGTAAAGAGATATTTACTATGTCTTTCATAGTCCTTCCTGAAATACACCGATTTTTGAGTTGTCACTTTAGAAATACTAGTGCGATATGTTTGGCTAGTTAGGAAGAGAAGGTTTTCTAGGAACCCTCGAGCAGGTCTAGCTCCGACCAGTTCCGAGATCCGTCACTCATTCCTCTCGGAGACCGCCGGATTAGAGAGAGCGACGGTCAAGCTAACGCCGGATAAGGGAGAGTCTACTGTATAAAATTCGTATGGAAATTTCGTGTACAGACTTAAAAGCCAATCTCACTCCCAGATGCTTCTGAAAAATACTCCTAACAGATAATTATTTCCTTTACTATACATCGTGCATTGTGAAGGAAAATGGGGCGTGGTCTTTACTTCCATACAATACACTTCGTGGGGAAAATGTCCAGTTTTGATAACCTATCACTGGGAAGCTTTCACTCGAGTTTAAATTGTTTTCAGCCTTAGCTTCGGCTCAGTATTGATAAATATTGAACACTATCTCCCTTGCCTGACCTCTCTTTGACTTTTCATTTGAATATACCTTGCCTGACCTCTCTTTGACTTTTCATTTGAATATACCTTGCCTGACCTCTCTTTGACTTTTCATTTGAATATACCTTGCCTGACCTCTCTTTGACTTTTCATTTGAATATACCTTGCCTGACCTCTCTTTGACTTTTCATTTGAATATACCTTGCCTGACCTCTCTTTGACTTTTCATTTGAATATACCTTGCCTGACCTCTCTTTGACTTTTCATTTGAATATACCTTGCCTGACCTCTCTTTGACTTTTCATTTGAATATACCTTGCCTGACCTCTCTTTGACTTTTCATTTGAATATACCTTGCCTGACCTCTCTTTGACTTTTCATTTGAATAGATTAACAAACAAATACTAATTCAATGATTTTTAACTTATCTTAAACTTATCTGGCAATGCTATTTAGTATTATAACCCATTACAAAATATATATGAAATAAAAATGCTTAAAAACGGATTCTAGGTGCGTCAAAATGATAGACACACTGGAAGAAAAAATAATGAAAGAGGAATTTAAAATTCTGTGGCTTTTCCATCACCTTTTATTACTTCAAAAATTCAATTTGGAATTGAATAAAATAATTTTTTAATGTTTCTTGTGGTTTGTCGTCCCAGGAAGCTAATTTTCACTTCTTAGTTCATCGATTGTTGAATATTGTCTCGACTTCCTATATGCTCTTCTTGTGAGAATTCCCGAGGCATTTTAATATTATTAAGGTCTGGAAAAATAGGTGGCCAATTTAGTTTGTCTATATTCTTTCGGATGAACCATTCCTTAATAATTCTTACCGAATGGATTGGAGGATTGTCTTGATGAAATGCAACTGAAGCTTTGATCTCATTGAAAGTGTTTTATATTCTCTTAGAAAGAATCACCAAGTAGCGTTTCTTCTTGAACCTAATATTTGCCCAAACCATAACATTTCCTCCACTCACTTGCCGCCGGGATAATATAAGCTCTACTTTTCTTGAACCATGAAAATGAAATGGAAAACCATCAAGTCCATCCAGATCAAATGTTTTCTCATCAGAAAAAAATAACTTTCCTCCATTAATCGGTCCTCAAGATAACGCTTTCTGCAAAAGCCATTTTATGATGAAAGAGGTTTTCGCGTTACTTCTTTTCTCATTATGTTTTTTCCAAGCAGAGGCCAACCTGTGCAAGTTGTTATGAGACTTTGACTATTAGACACATACTGACAGACTGTAGACTTAGAAGTGACTTAGACATTCCTCACGACCTTCACGAATTACTGACTCAAGGTAGTCCATACATCCACACAATACTTGAACATTTTAAGACACTCAACATTTATAACAAAATATAACACATTAAAATAACCTGAATTTACTTTTCTTCTATGTAGCTATATATAATATTTTTTCTTCTTTTTTATTTCCTCCTTTCTCTTTTTTTTTTCTTGTATTATTATTATTATTTTTTTTTTTTTTTAGTTAATCAGAGACAACAGAATCATTTTTATTACTTCTTTATATATTAGCCATTTTCTTATCTTTTAATGTGACCACTTAGTTTTATATTTTACTTTTTTTTTCTTTATTTTTTTTTCACTTGATTTCATTTTGATGTATGAACATACTTAAAATTATGTATGAGTATTGTATGGATATGATATATAGACATACATTACATACGTATGTGCGAATATTTGCACACATCAGTGAAAAGTCACTCAAATTATTATCAAATTGATCTGGTTGTTCTTGTCTTCGCTTTGTTCTATGTTTTGTTTTTTTTTTCTCTCTTTTTTTCTTGACTAGACAGAGATTTTTCTGATCATGAGCTTATCGCTAAAGTTGCGTAGCTCATAATGAATAAATAAATAAATTATTGAGAGGAGATGGTTGACCGTAGATGATGCAAGGTAGGGATTGTCGGGGTTCGGTCACTGCTATTTAATAAAACTACATTTTATCATAAAAATGGTTTTATTGTGCCGACGTTTCGGCTTGAACTTCAAGCCTTCATCAGGACTGTAAAAAACAAGTAGGACGGATGTAATACTGAAATATACATATATATATATATATATATATATATATATATATATATATATATATATATATATATATATATATATGCCTACATACACAAATACACATACATATATATATGGAAAAAGACAAAACATAAAATACTAGAACATAATATATAGAAGAACAATGTGCTCTAGAAGTGTTTGGATTATTAGGAAAACAGATATAAGAATAACAGATTACATATTAGATTAGATATAAGAAGAACAATATGGGCTTACCGATGGGAAGATAGAGAACTATTCCTCACAAATGCGGGATCATTTCTGACAGTTAATACAGGGAAACATAGGAAGAAAGGAGGTGGTGAGGGGGGGGGTTTGGACCACCCAATGGACAGAGAATATAGAAGATGAAAGAAAGAGCGGCGAAAGCGGCGAAGTACAGTAAGGGGTCATAAAGTCATAAAATGTTGTGTTAATGGAAAGGGAGGCAGGTATAAAGGGCTATATTGCAGGCGGTATAGGGGATTAGGATGGAGTTTTTAATAAATGGAAGATGTTGGAGTAGGTAGAGGAGATGACTTCTTTGTCAATTTTGTCATTAACTGGGTTATTTTCTAGGTGGATAAAAATTGATTCGGAAAGGAGGCGTTTGTCTTCGTTGGATTCAGTGGAAAGGATGGAGTATAGGTCAAAACCAAAGTCATGTCCGTCTGTGATGGCATGTCTAGTTAAAGCTGTCTTTATGTCTTTGTTCCGGACATCGTTTTTGTGGTTGTTGATACGTAAATAAATTATGTTTTTTCATGCTTCCAGTAATCCATAGACATTCCTTGACTTGGTGTGAACACTGGCTTCCTATGCAATTTGGGTGTTTTGCATGAGCGGGATGCGATTCTTAGATCAATTGTTTCTGCCTCATTGATAGAGTTGGTGGTCTTCCAGTAGAGCAATGGATGCCGTAAGGCTCTCCGAACGGGATTCAGGGGGCTAGATTCGATA
Organism: Gonocerus acuteangulatus; assembly: GCA_946811695.1. Lineage (NCBI taxonomy): Eukaryota > Metazoa > Arthropoda > Insecta > Hemiptera > Coreidae > Gonocerus > Gonocerus acuteangulatus. The sequence goes on from OX328130.1 coordinate 6,907,418, forward strand.
AACTTAGTTTTATGTGACTTGGAATCTCCCTACAACCCATCTCATCCTTGTTTAGCCAAAAAATTAAACGGCGCTCTTCTCGAGACAACCACTTCTTTTTTCTTATTCTTTAACTGGAAAATTCACAACTGTTGTCATTGAAATTGACCACAGGAGAAATGGAAAATGGCAAATCTTAATGCTTTTCAAGGGATAAGGTCTAAAAATGCCTTATCAACCATTAGAAAATTAAAGGATTGTGAATAGCAACAAGTGTGTCTATCATTTTGACGCACCAAAATAACGGCATTATCAGTTATTTATTTACCTCTTGATATAGCACAGAGGTAAACTATAAATTACATTTTTTTACAAATATATACATTTGAAGTAACTTATAAAATAAGATTGAACCAAAATTTGAAAAAAAAATATATTCAGTTTTCGAAATTTCTAGGGTGTGTCTATCATTTTGACACTGAGTGTATTTAATTTTTAGTGTTTCACCTAGCGTGATGTTCGTTAAAACGAGAATTTGCTAAGGTCAAAACCTTAGGGAATATTTTCCTCCCTGAAGTTTGCGCATGCGGAACTGAACAGGCTGAAGTCCTTTAACACTTTCCTCCGAAGAAAAGTAGCTATTGAGTTTGGACTGATGTCGGATTGTTTGAAACATTTCTTCAAATCTTCATAGATCCTACCTAGTAGACACCGAAAACTACCCCCCTTAAAATTTATATATATATATATATATATATATATATATATATATATATATATATATATATATATATGTCCGTGAACACGATACACACCAGTTTTTGTTTTTTTCGCCATGTAACTTGGTATGTAGTATTCCCCCAATAAACGATTGAACGAGTTCGTTAAGCAGCAAAATCGGTCCATCTAAGGGAGGGGGGAGGGTTTACTCCGGAGCCAAAGTAATTATTTAGCAATAACAGCCGTAATGTTTGTTGTATTTCAGCGAAACTCAGAATTCCTTGTGGTCATCTAAAGAGAAAAATGTGTTGTTAAAATAAACTAACTCCGGATAAAAATTACTAATTTGCTCATACCCGTCGTAATTTCTGTTGTATTGTTACGAAACGCTGTAAACGTAGGGGGGGGGGTCTAATGAGAAAGAAGGTTTGTACAAATCGGTGTATCGGAAGGGGGAAGGATTACTTTGTACTATGTTTGAATTGATTTCTCCCGCCAAACGTACGTTAGCAAAGCTCCCGCTAGGAGTGCCTCTTTTTTTATATGACTTTATGTGAGTCGTAGGGTTCTGATTTCTGCCACTAGGAGCGCTGTATTATGTTTCTTTTATTGTTCGTCAAGATGAATAGACGAAAATGCGAAGTAAACTCTAAACTGTGGAAGGCAATTAATTACAAAATTTATAATTGAAACAGTTCCCAAAAAAATTTAAATGAGCAGAACTATTCAAGTTTTTATTTTAGTTACCTATATAGGTTATTTTAAGTAAATTATTAAGGATTGCAGTCTACACTACACAAATTCTGAGGGAAGTGCTTAGCTACCCGTGCAGCTCCTGCGTGACGGACATTTTATACACTCGTTGACGCCTGATGAAAACTATATAAAAATTGCTGAAGACGTAGGCTGTATTTAATGATGGTTGGTACATAAATGTGAAACTTGTTTTCCTCAGATGAATAGGGTTGAATAGAACGACAAAGGCCATGAATTCGGCTGAAGGTTTTCGCTTCGATGATTCGCCATTCGTCACGAATATCAACAAAAGTTATTTCATTCGATTCTCATACTTCACCAATACAATACTTCTATTATTAACAATATATCAGGAAATCGGAGGATTCCAAGGTTTCTTCCAAATCCTACAATGACGGCGGAATACTCCCTAGTCTTAGGCTGCTTCCTCTCGATCCGATGTAATCCGATTTCGTTTGACCGACAACGGCCGACGTGAGTCTACATTGGTCCCGACCAGAACCGATCCGATTTAGCTCAGCTCGTTATTAATGTCCTCGTAGTGAAGTGGAAATGAGTGATTAATTTAAGAAATACCATCTAATACATAAACATAGAAACCTTGGATTAGGTTGAATGTTGGAGGTATGAAGGAGGAGTCGAGAGGCCAATCAATCTTCTGGAAGTATATCAGTCCCGAAAAAATAAATCTTAGTGTTACAGTTAATTTTTAACTGTTACACTACGATAAGAGAAGCATTAGTATTCATGTTTTAAAATTATTTATAAGAAAGGCAGCTAGAAGGTTATAAGCATTGGAAGGTTATAGACATTGGATGGTTATAGACATGCTTCCACGTAATTTAATAAAAAAGGGAAACAAAAAACAAAAATGTAAATTGACAAAGTTTTTGTAAATTTTATTAGCTTTCATTTTTTCAAAAAAAAAAAGTGCATTGAAATCGGTTAAGATGTCGAGGCTGTAAGACCTTTTTGGAACACAATATGTTGTTTGGCGCCATTTTGCGTCTAGAAACAAACCAGTTTGAAAGACCTATAATCGGTGGTCATCGGATCGAGACCAGTGTAGGCACCTCTATAGAGATGCATGTGTTTGTTTTTCTTCCGACAGTCGGTGGCTATCGGATCGAATCGGGTCGGGATCAATGTACGCACTCACGTCGGCCGTTTTCGGTGAAACGAAATCGGATCGGATCGAGAGAAATACGGTCCAATGTAAGGGCACCCTCAGTCGGAGCTCCAGACCGTCCCAACCCAGCCTGTGAGGGACGTTTCGCACACATCCGTGCCGGCTACTTCATTCGACTGGTGAAATCAAAAATACTCTTCCAGGGATTTGATTGGGCCTGATCCACACACGACCGGCGCGTATCCTTCACAGTGCAAAGGGTGCTCTCTCCGTGGCCGCTAAAACTTCTCGCCGATATTTTTCTTCACGGCCGTAATTTTTAAATTTTTAATTGTTTAATTATCTAGATAGTGTTTCTTCTATGCAGTGTTACCCTACTTTGATCTGCGATGTGTGTGTAACAGAATCTAAAGAACGAAAATCTTATTGTGTTGCTGCCCCAATATCCAGTGTTGTACGTTCAGTACAATTAAAAATGCATGATTGAATTGAATGAAATTTCTGACATTCTGAATTATTCAAAAAACGTTGCTCCATCATCTACCAATTCCTTGCCTCGTGTTGAAACTCCGTTCTGTCCCTCTCTTTCTCTATGCTTGATGGGCTCACTGCCGTTCTTTTTCCTGTTTCTTTTCATTTCCCTCATCGAGAATCATTGCGCTCATCACAAGCTCATTTTCAACCAATTCATCGACAATGTTTGCAACTTGGAGTCAAACAAACCACCGCTATATCCCGCCAATTCTTTAGGCAAGGATCCTATTCCGTTCCAACTTCTTTATTCATCTTCAATTTCAATGCTGCGTAGTTCTCTAATTTCATTATTTCCCTGAAATACCTCCTCTCCCTTTTCCTTATAAACGCTCTTCAAGATTATTATATAGAGGAGTGGGGTATCTCAGGTCTATATTTTCTATGGTCTACATTCTCTTTTCAGAATTCCTTAGATTTTCAAGATTTATTCATTCAACAGGAATGAAGCAATAAATGTTATAATTACAGAATGAATTCTTTGCCTTCCCGTGGCCATCTTGGGATGTTAGACTGCTTTTATTACCAATTTTACAAAATTGTATTATTATTCATCACTTATTAGCATGAGATTATTATCTTTTTTTTTTTTTTTTTTTTAATCTCTCCATTTATTAGATCTTATACACAATTACATACACTACTAGTTTCTCATCGAAAGCTCCTATATAAAATAGAATAATTGAAGGAAATGATATGCTGACAAGAGTTTAGGTTTGTTTTTCGATTGTACTGACATCGCACACATTGGTTCGAGTGACAGCTCTATCTGATTCCCAAATGCTGTCCTCCGCCTCTGTCCTCCTATCCGTGAGCTATTCAATCAGCTAACTTCTGACATTTCACTACCCTCTCTCTCTCTTCTCTCTCTATCTCTCCTCCATCCTTGTCCCTCTCTCTCTCTCTCTCTCTCTCTCAACCTCTCCATATATTTGAATTTCTGAAGAATAAGCACGCTGATTCAAATCAAGGCCTTTGGATAAACATCAAAATTAAATATGTAATTGCAGATGCTGAGTGAAAAACTCTGATTAATTGTTTTCCAACACAAGATTACTATGAAGCTGAATATTGTCAGAGAGGCGATAAGCCTACATCCTTTAAAATAATAATGAGTTCTGTTTGCCAATATCTTACCTCGAGTTTGAAGCCTTCATAAGAGCTAAAATGAGAGGAAGAACTCATCCAATACTTAACTCATTCTTAGATTTACAAATATAGTTTTATCAAACTCCAAGAATCTCCAGCTTGGGTTTCCTAATGACCAACAATCTTTTTCCTAGTTGATGGGGAGGCTTAAAAATAGTTCTCTGGGTATAAAACTAATTTTAGGAATGACGTTTTTAATTCCTAAATTCTGTCTTTTATAACTTTAACATAATATTTATATATTATTGCGAGTTTATATATTATTGCAACATTTTGTGCAGATGTGTTTATGTAAAAATAAATAAATAAACAAGGAAAGAAATAGAAGAATGTATTTAATAAAATAAAAAAATGCTAACAACTATTAATAAGCTAACTTACAAATAGTCAATGATTTAGGGACATTAAAATACAACAAATACGATGAATTCTATTTTCTAATTATAGTATTACAGAATTGAAGGAATATCAAAATTTTTAAATGTTAAAAGTAGATAATAAATGAAATATTCAATGATGAACATGTTGGAAAAGTTGTCTTACGCCCGTCTTTATTTATTTATTTATTTAATGGTGCATCGACATCTGGGCCATTAGTGCCATTATCCATGGCACAGCGAGGAATTTTCTCGACAAGCCGTGAGATGAGAAAATTCCTGCCGCTGGTGGGACTCGAACCCATCATCTTCCGCATGACAATCTAAGGCGTTAGCCACTAGACCATGGGAAGACCCACCCAACTTTATTATTCCTATTTCCCTAAATGAGGATAAACGAGGCTCTGCTTAGTGTAAAGTCAAAACTAATATTGTTCCATATTGATAATTTTCTAATAAATTCATCATCTTTGCAGTCTCATCGACCTGGCGATCGACACATACAGACGTGCTATCGAACTGCAACCTAACTTTCCCGACGCATATTGCAATCTTGCCAACGCACTCAAGGAGAAAGGACAGGTAATACTAGTCTTCAATATTTGTGTTAACTACACCTTTATACATAATTCAAGTTTTCCTTCAGAGAGAGATTATTGAAAAAATATAATTAGCGTGGATCTGCATTATTTAAAATGAGTGTTTATATTTTAACAATTCAATCAATTACTGTGCGATCCATTTTCTGCCGAGCTTTGAACCGCTGTTCTATCCTCAAGTGGCACCATTATCAATTAGAGTTGTGAATTCCTTCAAATTATAATTTATATTTTATTTTCATGTGAGTTTCTCGACGAAGAATTAAATGAACTGATATGACAGACATTTGGTTTATGTAAACATATAAGGCGTTGCGGATGCGGAGGGCAAACTCAACATCGCGTTCGTTTTTTTCCACGTCAACTGAATCTAGACGCTTCAGAGCATCTACAAGTATATTTTTCATGTTGATTTCGCCCTTCTTTCCCTCTCAAAGTTCTTTCACAGAGAATGAATACAAGATGGCTGGAAACTGCCGTAGGAAGGCGGATACGAAAGGCAAACTCTATACTCCACTATCGAAGTTCACACTAATTCCTGGTCAAGTATTATCTAATTTGTTTATTAATATAAATAAATAAACAAACAATGAGACATCCATGTATTTGAGTATGCATGTATATATAATGCTTATATATATTTCTCTTAATTTGTAGTCTCTCTGCTTGTCTAATTCCCATTCTGCTTATATATAAGAACTTGCACAACATAAGCCAATGACAGACAACGCCCTATTGATAGAGCCATTACTTTCAATTTGATGACTCTCCAATTACTAAAAAGGTTCTGCACAAAATGAACTTTATTCTACTAGAATTGGATAATAATAAATAATTTCAAATGATGTTTCATTACGATTGTTTGTATGAGTAAGATTTTTATGGATGAAAATACTTTCTTAGTTTTATAATTTACAAAAGACCACCAATCAAATACGAGTAACATATTCTCAGCTGAGAATAATCATAATATTGACATATTCAGACAATAAGTTATGATCAGAAAGGTGGTTGATGAGAAGGTAATTGAAGGAGCAGAGGAGCTTCGTCTGATGACAGATACAAATCTATCAACTCAGTCTCAGCAGAAAGAAAATCAAGTCTCGGCAGAAAGAAAATCAAGTCTCGGCAGAAAGAAAATCAACTTGTTAAAACGGCATTAATTGTACTTATCATCCAAAATAAGTTAAAATAAGACGTCAGGGAATAGTTGGGGGATTCGGCTAGGAAAACCTCAATACGATGTTTGTAAAGTTTAGTTTCAGGATTTAGTGGCGATTAACATTTTATCATGTTTTTACGCCATGGGACGATGTAAAAATCTATATTCAGGATGTTTTGGCTACTCTTTGGTAGCCTTTGACAGCTAAAAGACCAAACACAAACACAGAATTAATAAGCAGAATAGTTAAACCAATAAAGAAATATGATAGATCTATTTATAAAAATCATTTAAAGGAACATTTTATTGATAACGCCAATTACAATATTGATCTTAACAACAAAATGTTTGCTTAAAAAATTTTTTTTGCAGGTTTACCATTTTTCTTTATTAATTTAACTATTCTGTTTATTAATTCTGGATTTGTGTTTTGTCTTTTAGCTGTCGAAGGCTACCGGTGAGTAGCCGAAACATCCTGAATATAGATTTTTATAATAATTGTATTGATGTTTTCCCAGCCGAATCCTAACTATTCCCTAACCATCTTATTTTAACCATCTTAGATTATATGGGTTAGAATATGCTGATTATGTAGTGGATTTTAGTAGTAAGTTGATGATTGTATTTAGAGGTTGTGTATAAATACACACTAACTTGTTATACAAGGAATAGATTTTGTGCGAGTATTCGAGGAAACTGTGTGTGTAAAAGTGCTGAGAATCAGCTCTTGTTAACAATAATCTAAAGCGATTATTACTCCATTAATAAAATGAACCTCCCCGATTTAATAATTCCTATTGATTCACTAATGGATATCTGACATAATGTTTATATTGGAAAAGGTTTAGTTTATTCAAAGAAGGAGCTACTATAATATTCTAGATAATGGTGGATAGTTTCTGTTTCTTCGATATTACTTAGGCAGTGATACAAGAATAAATACATTCGATGGTATTGTTGTTGGTCCCATTATCGAAGACTAAAGCTATTATTGATAAAGCTATTCCACTTATAGCAGACATGGTAATGTCTCTTCGCAACATCGTTAGGTGAACAACTCGATCAAGCCTAGAGTCATTCATTGAAGAATCAATTTGTTTCCTCTTTAAGTCTTTTTCCTTAAAAGGTTATAATAATAAATGCAAATCACTCATGGCATAATGTATTCATCATATCATGATTATACATAGGTTCCTCCTTGTGTAACTGTGATTGGACATAGGGGCTGTAATCATACATTACGATTTATACATAGGATCCTCCTATTTTAAGTTTCTTTGTTATTTTTATCTGTATGTTTTTACAGATTTATTATTGTTGTTTATAGAGTGTTTTATTCACTCTGCCATTTAAACCAAGACAGTTGTACAAGATCATGTGAGCAAGAACCAATGAGAGCGCAGAGAACAACCACAACTGCACAGATGATCGGTGCTCTCACTCACTCTTACGGTTACACGCAGTGCTGTGCAGTCTATTGTAGCAGCAAGAGACTAATAGAAAGCATGGTTGCTAGGGACTTGACTAAGAGAGCAGAATCTAGCAACCAGCTGTTCTAAATAAATAAATTTTTATACACAGTGCACTGTAACATTCAGTCTTTTTTTTTTTTTCGTATTTAACGGCACATCAATAATTTGGCTATTAGCGCCGGGCTATCTACAGGTTACCACCCTATTATAATGCCAACAGCACATGGTCGGTCACCCATTCAGATACTGACCAAGCCCGACGTTGCTTAACTTCGGTGATCTAAGGGAACTGGTGCATTCAACGTGACTATGGCCGTTGGCAACATTCAGTTTTGTTTCTTCTTCTCTCGTGAGTGCGTCTTTAAAAACTGACACAATTTAATCGGCCATACTCTGGACTGTTCGCAGTAGATACCCTCAGCAAACGCAGCAGCCTCCACGAAGAACGGCTTCTACACATGATCCAGGAAACCAGCTCACAAATCTGCGAGTACCCTTCGCAATTTTCGAACAATTGAATATTTTTATATTCACTTCCGCTCTCGGCAGTTTCTTGTACATATGTTATTTTTGTTTTACGTTTAGTTACATACTGTTTTCGTTCTACGTGTTTACTTCTAGTTTTTGTTCATCTTGTTATTTGTTAATTTAATTTCTGAGCATGCAAATTCTTGTTGGGACCTTCTGTTGTAAATAACCCAGACACAAGCTCACATTACCCAACAAGTGGTATTTATTTAGAACAACTGGTTGCTAGATCCTGCTCTCTTAGTCAAGTTTTTAGCAACCATGCTTTCTTTTAGTCTCTTGCTCCTACACTATCATAGCCAACATTTATTTCCATGTTTCCTGATAATTAAAGCCCTCAAAAGTGGCTACCCTTTTGTAATTATTTTCAATTACGTTTATTGAAGACGCTTAAGTACCAAACTAGGTATTTTTTTATTTTTATTTTTTATTTTTAATTATTTATTTATTTATTTTATTTTAACCCTATTAAAAGTATGTCTTATTCATTATTTATTGTAAAATTGCCTCAATTTGCAATTTTTTTACATTAATGATAGTTGGCTTCTGAATAAAACACTATTTTTGGGCAATATTTTGTTGCACTTTTCCCCTATGTGCAGTACCTGGTGTTCCACGGTAAGTCTATCCAACACATACTTACCTTCTTATTTACCCAAGAGGTACATTATTGCAAAATTTCAAGGCGTATAAAACACGAATTACCAGCTCTCTGACTAATACATCTGATGGGCTCTTATTTATTGTTCAGGCTCCAAAATAGGCCTGCTCTGAGTAAACTGTGATAATGAGCGCAGAAGTCTTGAAGGACAACGAATAGAAACATTTTGATAAGTAAAGATGGAATGGTTGGGATTCGGCTAAATAAACCTCAATATGATTTTTGTTTTAAAAAAATCTATATTTCGGACGTTTCGGCTACTCATTGGTAGCCTTCGTCAGCTAAAATGACAAAAAAGAAATTAATACAGAAACAAACAAGAAAAATTTATAATTGTGATAGGTAACAGAACTATAGATACAATTTAACTTATAACAGAACATATCGTCATAAATTCTTAGAATGAGTAGAATGAAAAAGAAAATAGGTACAGTAATTGATTTTAATAGTAATTAGTTATAACAGAACATATCGTCTTAAATTCTTAGAATGAGTAGAATGAAAAAGAAAATAGGTACAGTAATTGATTTTAATAGTAATTACTAATTACTATTAAAATCAATTACTGTACCTATTTTCTTTTTCATTCTACTCATTCTAAGAATTTAAGACGATATGTTCTGTTATAAGTTAAATTGTATCTATAGTTCTGTTACCTATCACAATTATAAATTTTTCTTGTTTGTTTCTGTATTAATTTCTTTTTTGTCATTTTAGCTGACGAAGGCTACCAATGAGTAGCCGAAACGTCCGAAATATAGATTTTTTTAAAACAAAAATCATATTGAGGTTTATTTAGCCGAATCCCAACCATTCCATCTTTACTTATCACCTCGACGGCTAACTATCTAATCATCATGAGAAACATTTTGGTTGAATAGGTTATGGTTTGAATTGAATAGTTAGATTCAGGTGCTTTCCGGGCTTTTCGATTGATAAGTTCAGGCTCCGTTGGTTCTAAAAGCAGTAACACTAATGTACATAAGCTTCTTTCTCATGTTCTTTACATTATAAACGTTCACTACATACAAACCACTTATAAGAATGTAGGTTTATGTATCGAACTCAGTAGTCAAAATTATTAATTTCAGGGGAGAACTACAGAAATGTATATATTAAAAAATTGTATTTGTTATTATTCTTGTATTTGTTTTAATCAGTAAATAATGCTGATTAGAATATAAGAATTCTATATCTTAGTAAAAAGCCAAATCTCCTGTTTAACGTTTGTGTAGGAATGCGAAGTAAAAATAGGTAAATAACGTTGGTTCCGTGCGGATTTTCTTGGCAGAGTTTGGAGGAACTGAAACTCATTAAGTCGAAGAGGATTTCTTGCCAGGATTTATTTATATATAGGAGTATTTGCTAAGAGTTGAAAATAGTTTGAGGCTCAAGGATCAATGAGTCTGGGCTAAATCCAACAGCTGTTTTATAGCACAATATAATCCTATAGTCATTTCATTCATTCATATCTATACAATAGTCCATTCAACTTGCAATTCAAGCCTGGAAGATTCGCTCGGAGATCGAAGAAGTATCATCTCTCTTAATCCTATCGGAAACGCAAATGGAGCATAAAGCCTGGAAGATTCGCTCGGAGATCGAAGAAGTATCATCTCTCTTAATCCTATCAGAAACACAAATGGAGCATGAAGCTTTAGTTATCAGTAAAGTCTCATAAACTTATTCAAAAATAAAGGTACATCTCTAATGAGGGTGTCTACTGAACGAAAAAGTCACAAAAATCATGAAAATGTCTCAAAATTTAAAATAGGGCACGAATATCACAAAAAAGTCATGAATTTTAAAACCATGTCACGTAAATTCAGTTTTACCAATCTAACACAATTCCGGGACTTCCGCGCATTTGTGATTGTTTCCGTTTTTGTATGGGAAAGCAAATCTATCTGCCTCTCCCACCCCCTTCCTCTGTTAGATTCCTTTGTTTTAGCATTTACACATCAATTATCCATTATTTACATATCCCAAAAACACACAAATAATTATACCAAAGATAACATGACTACATTATTACCTCTGCAGACAACTAATCTAATAATGTAATATCATAATATTGCAAAAGTTGGATCACCAATATGATGTAAAACTAAACTAAAATAATAAAAATATTTACAAATCTACAGTCTTAAATATTGAAATTCTGTACATATTAATTAACTAAATTATGTTCTTTGACAATAAATATTTAGTTACTAATATTTTTATAAATTTGAATTCTGCTATCCTTGTTCAATACTGTTTAGGCTGCTACTTCCATAGTTGTTATAAAATATTTAGTATCATCGTATCTTTGCTTTTAAATATATATAAAAATTGTAAGTTTATAGATATCATGGTAATCTGTGTAAGATTACAAATAATTTTAAGCTAATAGTTAAGCCTTTTTCTTTTTAAATGAAATTATTTTCTTTTTAATGGACATGAAATCTGCTTTTCAAATCATGAAAATGTTATGAAAAAGTCTTGAAATTTGCTTTCATAAAAGTAGTAGACACCTTGATGATTTACATGAAATTGTATATAATTAATTTGTGAAAAATGAAATATAATAAAGATTAAAATTGGTTGAATTGAATTGATTAGTTGAATGACCTGAGCATGCTTTTCAAATCATGAAAATGTTATGAAAAAGTCTGGTGCTAATGACCTCAGCAGTAGATGCACCAAAAGAAAAGGAAAAAAAAAATTAGTTGAATGACTAAACTCAATAATACATTATAAGGCATTGAAACGTAATTCTTTTTTCATGTTCAGGGTGTCTACTGCATGAAACAGTCACAAATAAAAAAAAAAATCACGAATTTTGAAACTATGTAACAAATTTTCAGTCTAACGAATTCTGCGCATTTGTAATTGTCGCAGTTTTCGTACGGTGACGCAAATCTATCTGCCTCTCCCACCCCCTTCCTCTGTTAGATTCCTTTGTTGTAATTATCTATTATTTACATATATGCAGACGTAAATATTGAAATTATGTACACTTTAATTTACTAAATTTGATATATTGTCAATAAATATTTAGTTAGTAATATATTTGGAAATTTTGAATGCTGCTATCATTGTTCAACATTTTTGAGGCTGCTAATTCCAGTCATTCTAAAACGTTTAGTATAATCTTTTCTTCCCTTTTAAAATTAATTTAAATATCCTCTTTAACATATGATGTACATTTTCTACAGTTTTATTAATTGTTTTAAATGTTTCTAAAATTTTTAAGTTTATTGATATCACAGTAATCCGTGTAAAATTACAAATAATATTAAGTTAATAGTTAATGTTTTTTCTTTTTATTTGAAATTATTTTCTTTTTGATGGGTTTGAAATTTGCATTTAATGTCACGAAAAAGTCCTGGAATTGGCTTTCACAAAAGTAGTAGACATTACAACACCTATAAAGGTGGATTAATTAAATAAAAATTTTAAATTATTAAAAGAACAATTTCATGATTTTGACATTAATTATATTGTAATATTGAATATAAGTCTTTATTCTCAATATACTATTCCATTCGATTGCTCAAAATAATGTTTTCAACTTTTGGCGATAGATATCCTAGATGTAGGCTGTGTGTTATTTAAAAACAGAACTCTACGCCATCTTGTAAACTCTCTTTTCTATTTGGATTTAGGACAATTTTGATGTGAGATCCATTGCGTCTCTATCTTACATGATTGGGATCTGAGGGGAAGCTTTCCATGCTCAGAAAGACTCATTTTTGATTTAACTTTCAAAGTTCTAATATGTTTATAAAGTTTTAATGCAAATTAAATTAAAAAATGAAACTGGATTCCTTAGAATAAAACCAAAGGCTTAAATTAGCAAATATAAATATTAATTATTCTGATTAATATTGTGTTTGTAGGTAACAGAGGCTGAAGAATGCTACAACACAGCATTGCGACTCTGCCCTTCCCATGCAGATTCCCTCAACAATCTAGCCAATATCAAACGAGAGCAAGGATATATCGAAGAATCAACACGACTTTATCTCAAAGCATTAGAGGTAAGATTTTACTATACAGGGTGTTCCGCATTGAGATGTCATAACTTTAGGGGTTTATTCTGTACGTCATTTGTAGTTCAGGGATGCAGAAATTAGCGTTCTATCTGAACATGTAGCAGAGCTATTCAAACTTTTGTATATTTTAAAAACTACTGATTTTTTAAAAGAAAAACTGTGTTTACAGGATTTCTGATCAATGTTTTGTAAATTGCGACAACATTTTTAGAATCTACATTAAATTTCCAATAAGGAACACCCGTTGTTGAAATATTACCATGTAAATTAAAAGCTATATTAAAATTCATATGGGTGATAATGTTTGATATTAGTGTTATATAAAATTATTGAATATTTCCTTCCTCAACTCCAGAAAGTAATATTGAAGAGCATTCTAGGATTTCGACGAAGAAGGTGGGCTTTTTCCAAGCGAAGCATAAACAATGTAATTTGCTGAGGAAGCATCACAGTTTTCAGAGATATAAGTTTTCTTTCAGTAGTACAAAGGCGTTACATGGAAAGGGTTCTGCACTAATTAAAGAATATATATATTACTAATAGAGAACACAAATCTAAAAAAAAACAAAAAACTACATGGCGTGTATAACACAAGCCCATCTACCAAATATTAACTCACTCTGGATTCAAATGGATGGTTGCCAAGCTCATAATGGAAGAGTTGTGATGGAATGGCTGAACAGTGAATTACCTAACCGTTCCCACCCATGCTATGTACACACACTTTTTGCTCTGAATAAGGATAGGGGGACACACCGGGCCCAAAAGTGTTAAATGTTTAGGGGGCGAGAGTGCCAGGAAGGCCTTGCAGGCTGTCATGTCCACTGAACGGAAATGTCTATTGGGCATGGGTACCTGTATGTTCCTGCTATGTGTCGTGCCCACTGTACTGAAGTGTCTTAGCCTTTAGCAGGCGCCAGAGTCTTAACCCTCGGGAGCGAGCACTCTTTTCTACACATGGGAACGCGCGATGTATCTGGGAGATACATCAGGGGTTTAAGTTCCATAAATATACACTCGTTCATTCTAATAGTTTTGTTCTGAACTAATATCATATTTTTTTTTATTTTAATAATGACATTTATTGCATTCGAATAATTATAAACGTTTAATTAAGCACAAATTTTAAAACATGAAATCGAGAATGCACACAAAAATTGTTCTCTTATTTTTTCATTGTTGAATTTCTTTGGAGTTAGATAACGGTGATCACATAAAAAGTGATAGGGCATATAATTGTCTAGCAATTCTTACGAGTATATTGAGTAATGTTTTTCTAGGCTACACATGGTTCACAATATTTACACTTCTTCCCCTATGAAGGTGGAATGCCATCCTTCTCTCTCTATGTTCCATCCCCGAACTAACATTATTTACATCTTTCTCTATTGGGCTGCTGTTAATTTTTTGTCAATAATGAGTTATTATTATACGACATTGTTGAATAATTGTTGATGCAACAATGTAAACATTGGCTGCATGAGCCCCAAGGAATAAGGGAACGCGCGATGTATGAGTGATAATGTTATATTTTCAATAATCTAAATTACATTAGTAATGCCTTAAATAACGCATTAAAAACCAATTGGAACACAGTTTGTAGATAAATTTAAAAGAAAAAAAAAACAAAGTTGGGCAAAAACAAACTTAACTTCATCCGACGTGCAAAAAAAAAAAAAAAAAAAAAAAAACTGAGTTGTCAGGGTCAATAAAAAAAGCAGCTAGAAGAGGTGGAAGCTGCCGCACTCTATCCTATCATAGCGGATTTCCCTGAGACGTTGCATCTTTGTATCTATTGGATACCGCGCATTCCCAAGGGTTAAAGTCCGTGCCGGCTGCTGTGTCGACAGTACTGATGAATCTAAGTGTTAGCGAGTGCAATTACCTGAAAGACCCTAATGGCTGCCATTCCATTACCAGGATTTGGTTGAATTTCATCACCATATAGTAAAATGTTGTCTTTGAAGTGGAGATTTTGCAAAGTAGTCGCAATGAACCAATAATTTTTATTGGCAGTTGTTGATGTCCTGGGAAATTTTGTATGCATACATTTTTGTAATAACATTTCTCTTTTCTAAACAATTACGAGCTTTTTCTAAAAAACTAGTTTCTAAAAAACTATATTTCAGCAATTCTTTTCTCGGTCTAAATAAATATATATCAAAATTATTAATAATAGGATCATATTGACACTAATAGTCAAGATTTGTTGATGCGCCGTAAAAAAAAAAATAAAAAAAAAATAGGATCATATGTTTTCTTGACCACTTCATATTATTTGCGAGTGGTTCTAACAATTTTTTGTTACTGTACACTTCCCTAGACATTTTTCTAAATGGGAAATAGTTAACTTAAGGCAGAAAATATACTTAAGTGTCTAGGGAAGAAATCATCCCTACCATGTCAAACTATCGAATTTGCAAATCCGAGCAAATTAGAGAATGAACATATTCTATCCATTGACGAAGTAATATACTGAAAAATGGTCTTATTCCGTAATTTATTTTAGGGCATTAAAGACTATTCTAAAGAGGTTAGAGTTGTGACAATTTGCCACCAGCCGTTTCGTCCACAATCTAAGAGCAAAGACTTGAATCTGAAACACGAGATTTTTCAGATTCGATTGTTTGACATGGCAGGGACAATGTGAAGGCATTTTCCCTGCTGTATGCACATGTCTTCAGTGATTAAGATTTAAAAGAAGCTCTATTCCTTTGAGCTCTAGTGGCAAGGAAAAATACTAAAATATATCCTGAGAACCTATAAATGACTAGAAACAAAGCAGAAATATCAGCTGACAGTTTTCAAACACAAAAGAGGATAAGCTGATATATCAGCTTACAGTGTCAAAAAGTTTAACAATAAAAAAAAATTGAAAATGATTGTTATTTTTTCAGGTGTTCCCCGAATTCGCTGCTGCTCATTCAAACCTTGCATCAGTGTTGCAGCAACAAGGAAAGCTGAACGAAGCACTAATGCATTACAAAGAAGCAATAAGGATCCAGCCGACGTTCGCAGATGCCTATTCGAATATGGGCAACACGTTGAAGGAAATGCAAGATATTCAAGGAGCTCTTCAATGCTATTCACGTGCTATTCAAATCAACCCAGCATTCGCAGATGCACATAGCAACCTCGCATCCATTCACAAGGTTAGTATTGCATTTTATTCACCATTTGGTGATAAAACTACATCTTAATCAATTAGGAATAAAGTTCTTTTTGTTTACGTTTCAAAAGTCTCTGTCTACCAATTATTGTGTGTTAGTCCCGAATGTTCTGTATGTTCTGTTCTATTAACCAAAAAAAAGGAGAATATCTTTTTGTTGGTTCAATTAATGAAAAATACAATTATACTAAATGTTGTCATAAGTTTTAACCCATTCGATGCGACACCCGAGAATACTCGCCAGAGAAAGATGTTCCCCAGAGCCGACGCCCGAGTATTCTCGCCACAGCTCTTGATTGCAAGCCCTCTTTAGCCTTGAGCGTGTACAGAGTGCTCTAGAATAGGCGGTAATTGCTCGTTTAACCCTTAACTGGTAATATACAAATTTTGAACATGCGGTAATATGTTGATAAGTAACATACGTGTGCTCTGTAAAAATGTTCTTAGGGCATTTTTTAAGCTAAACTGTAAATAATAAAGGAGTAGCTTATTATAATAAGAAATAAAAAACATTTTCATTGCTACATTTAAAAATCACATCCAAAAACAAGCAGTTGTTTCAGATGATGTAGAAAGAAAAATATATGGAAGAAAAGTAAGTTGTTTTAAATGGTTATGGTAGGTTTGCTGAATATTTACCTCAATTGTAGTGAAAAAATCGTTTCAAGTGATACACGTCGTCGTGACATGAAAATGATGATTAGTAACAAGCGCCTAAGTGAGGAGAGGAAGTTTGGCCCGCCTGTGGAGGGAATAGCCTCCCAGCCCACGTCGCATCGTAAAGGTTAAATATTCTTGTATAAATGTGTATGTATTAGATATTTAATACATTCACCAATGTACTGGCTATCATCGGAAAGTTAGTCGGTCAAATGAAATTCATCTAAACTAAAAATTTTAAATCTCGGTTATATTTGAAGTTAAGGAAGTAATAAAAAAATATTTATTTCATTAATTGACATAAAAAGTTTCTGGATCTTCGTATATTTTCATAAATATCTCAAAAACGGTTTGGAAATCCTGGTACGAGGAAGGTAGCCATTCAAAAGCTTATTAAATTCCCTACAAAAAAGATTCTGAAGCAATTTTTGTTGGGTCCTTTTTAATTGGTTGTTTTTCTTTTAAATGGCATTTAACAGATAAATTGTTCTGCATTTAAACATTTTCTTTTAAATTGTTTGAGATGTATTTATTTATTTAATGAAGTGTCAAGTGAGAAATAAATCTGATTGAATTTCTATTTGTTACCTTGATGTCAGATATCTAATGGAGATGTTACGAGAATAAACCACGACCTTTCATCTACCTCTTTCCGAAGAAGTATTCTACAAAATATTAAAAATTATATTCTTAATTTACTTTAAATACTTAGTAAATGTAATTATCCATATTTCTTAAATAACAATGGTTTTATTATAGAGCTATTATTTTTTATTATGGTCCTGAACTTAAATATGAAGAAAATGTATTTATTATTTATTATTTTAAATGTAATATATATATATATATATATATATATATATATATATATATATATATATATATGTGTGTGTGTGTGTGTGTGTGTGTGTGTAGTATTTTTGAAAATGGAGTTATTGGTAATAGGGAAGTTGAGATATCGCCCATAAAGAATAATCTTCCCTTGTCATTAAGAACTATAATCATAATGATGAATACTGTAGAACTTAAAAGATGTAAACGAAGATAGGATAAATCCGTAAAACGCCTCCTTTTTATCAAAGTATTCTTGCTGATAAAGCGAGGGTGTTTGATTTGAAAGCGGTTTCCTTATCATAACACTGCAGGAGAGTGGAGTAGTCAGTTTTTCTTCAATCTTATCCCTCTTAGCTAGCAGTCCTACTAACCAATATCTTCTCTTGCAGTTCTACCAACCCTCCTCACGATTCCATGCAGTCCTACCAACATCCTCCAGTCCTAATCTACCAACCTAACCACAAGTATGGAAGATCTCGGATGGCCTCCGTATTACTCCGATCTGCTTCTACCTTTAGTGCAGCCGTATTCTATCCCTCAACCTCCACTCTATTTTAAACTTTTATTTTATCAGCATTGTGGACATTTATTTCAGGTATTCATTCTCTGTTAAAAAAAAAAAAAAAAAAAAAAAAAAAAATCCATTGAATTTGTAATTAAAAAATTGTATTTTAGAATTGAAAGCGCAATATGCCTTGAATATAAAAAATTGTGTTGCTGTTTAATGAAAAAAACTGTGGTTTTTATTGCTTAGAAATTCCATTATAAGTCCTTGGTAAATTGGTCAGTTCTCTTTTAGAAAATATAAAATACATTATACGTATTGTGATTAAAAAAATATTGTTCTTAAAGATGACCCAAACTGAAATTATCTTTACTTTAGAAAGGGATAGAAAGCCCCCAGAAAAGTATTAAAATATAAATTAACATAATTATATTAATGAATATATCAATTATGTTTTGTATCGAATTACTAATCTCCACCGAGCAGAGGATTCCTCTTATCACTGGAGGAAATCCTTCTGATAGTAATATCTTCAAATTCAAACCTCTTTCCATTTATTCAAAAGTTTTGTTTCTTCACTCAAAATATTCATTTCTTCAATAGCAAATAGAATATGAAAAGGCTTATTTTAATGTACAAAATCATTTATTGAAAAAAAAAATTCCATGTATTTGCTTGATCAGCTTCTAATGAAACTAGTTGTTTCTGGAGCCTATTGCTCTCCTTGGGGTTCTTTAAGCTCTCCAAGCAAATTTAAAACGCAGGACAATAGGTCTGGATTGTACGGAGGATGATCAAGTTAAGTCTAATGCATTTCCTACAGTTGCTAGAATCTGGGCCCTGGGATTGCACTGACGTGCATCGAGTATAACATGTGCTGCGCGTCCGCTCATTCGCCAGCAATGAATGGATAAACATTTGTAATATTCAAAAATAGAAGATTTGACATATTTGTTTTATATACATATTATAAACATGTTAACACTTTCATTCATTTTTAAAAAGACTAGATTTGATCAAGTTTGGTTAATATTCCAATTGTTGATACGCCGTCAGCCCCCCTCCCAAAAAAAAACGAGGAGTATTGTTGGGGAGTATAACCTTCCTTTTTTTATAACACTTCTTTAGGGCTTTTTCATGCTTTCAGCTAATATGTAGGAGTGTACTGTTTAAGCTAAGGATGTTTCCTCCTCTCCACATTGAAACCTCTGTGTTCCAGCCTCTAGGGAGTCGATTCTTGGATTTTTATCGGTCCAGTATCTTAATTGAATTTATTTTTTTCGATTTTCTTCTAAATCTTAAAAAGCCGCTTTCCGCTGTGAATGAGAGTTAAATTATATACTTGATTGTTTCAGGACTCTGGAAATATCCCCGAAGCTATCCAGTCGTACAGAACTGCTTTGAAGCTGAAGCCAGACTTCCCCGATGCGTATTGCAACCTCGCTCATTGTCTCCAGATAGTCTGCGATTGGACCGACTACGAAGCTCGTATGAAGAAACTAGTCTCAATAGTAGCGGAACAACTAGAGAAGAACCGTTTGCCTTCTGTTCATCCACATCACTCTATGCTCTATCCTCTATCTCATGAATTCAGGAAGGCCATTGCTGCCAGGCATGCCAACCTTTGTCTTGAAAAGGTAATACCAATCTTA
Source organism: Gonocerus acuteangulatus (assembly GCA_946811695.1). Classification (NCBI taxonomy): domain Eukaryota; kingdom Metazoa; phylum Arthropoda; class Insecta; order Hemiptera; family Coreidae; genus Gonocerus; species Gonocerus acuteangulatus. The sequence continues at coordinate 6,927,341 of OX328130.1, forward strand.
TGAGTCAGAAACACTACCTTTTCCTAATAGTATTCCTATATGAGATATAGAGAAAATATAAATCTCATAAGAGTTTTCTGTTCATTATTATTGATTTTTTTTTATTAATTTTTTCCATCAGCTGCTGAGACCATTAGCATTATTGATTTGTTATCATTGAATATGTTAAAAAATTCACAGTTTCAACAATTCCCTTATTTCATAATACATTCTATTTAAATGATTATAATATAGTAAGAATTAAGCCATTGGATTTTTTTTAATTGAATGCCTGGGTAATTAAGTAGTCTTGTTGTGTGTTTTATTCCACTGTATCAGGACTTTAGAAGAGAAGGACAAATCACGAAATCCGGATGTTGGGAAATTGAAGTCTAAAGTTTTGAAAGTACTTCAGGATAGCAAATAAAGTCGAATGTTTACTCTATGGAATGCTGATTCATAAACCTAATTGAAAAAAATGAAATTAAAATTCAATGTTTTTATTGTCAATGTGATTTATGGGTAACAAAATGTTAGGAGGGGAGTTTTTCCAGATTCACCCTTTCTCTCCCAAGGTCCTGATTTGTTCCGTCTTCCTTTTACAGCCTAGCTACTGTCTTCCTCCAGGTAGCCTTATTCCTACCTTTTTCAGAGGCTTATCCTTTCTGAATAGCAATAAGGCTATGCAACTTGTAGTCTTATTTTATTTTTTTTTTTTTTTGCAATAATATTCTATAAAGTGTAAAAAAAACAGGCCACAAGGGCCCAGCAGGTCAGGTACTGTAGAGGTATCTGATTCTTGACCATAAGGTACACTAGGGAGATACGCACTATGCTGTGGCCACCTTATTTTTCCCTTTGCGGGTACCCATTAATTAATTAATTAAAGGCTGGGTGAGCCTAGGGACGATCTAGGAACCTAAATCCAACCCTCGAACGATGACACTTAAAGATAAAAAATTTTAGGGGTTCGGTCACTGCTATTTAATAAAACTACATTTTATCATAAAAATGGTTTTATTGTGCCAACGTTTCGGCTTGAACTTCAAGCCTTCATCAGGGCTGTAAAAAACAAGTAGGACGGATGTAATACTGAAATATACATATATATATATATATATATATATATATATATATATATATATATATATATATGTGCCTACATACACAAATACACATACATATATACATACATATATTTATGGAAAAAGACAAAACATAAAATACTAGAACATAATATATAGAAGAACAATGTGCTCTAGAAGTGTTTGGATTATTAGGAAAACAGATATAAGAATAACAGATTACATATTAGATTAGATATAAGAATAACAATATGGGCTTACCGATGGGAAGATAGAGAACTATTCCTCACAAATGCGGGATCATTTCTGACAGTTAATACAGGGAAACATAGGAAGAAAGGAGTTGGTGAGGGGGGGGGGGTTCTGGACCACCCAATGGACAGAGAATATAGAAGATGAAAGAAAGAGCGGCGAAGTACAGTAAGGGGTCATAAATTCATAAAATGTTGTGTTAATGGAAAGGGAGGCAGGTATAAAGGGCTATATTGCAGGCGGTATAGGGGATTAGGATGGAGTTTTTAATAAATGGAAGATGTTGGAGTAGGTAGAGGAGATGACTTCTTTGTCAATTTTGTCATTAACTGGGTTATTTTCTAGGTGGATAAAAATTGATTCGGAAAGGAGGCGTTTGTCTTCGTTGGATTCAGTGGAAAGGATGGAGTATAGGTCAAAACCAAAGTCATGTCCGTCTGTGATGGCATGTCTAGTTAAAGCTGTCTTTATGTCTTTATTCCGGACATTGTTATGTCTTTATTCCGGACATTATTAAATAGCAGTGACCGAACCCCGACAATCCCTACCTTGCATCATCTACGGTCAACGATCTCCTCTCAATAAAAAATTTTAGTGCGTGCTCGGGTTTTTAACCTGGGTCCTCCAGTTCATTAGTCGAGTGCTCTACCACTGAGCTAACCTTGCCCATCTATAAAGTGTAAAGGATATTTTATTTTACTTAAATAAGGCTTTGTAGTTTTTAGACCACCCATGTGTAATTGTGAATTTGTGTTGAGCTCAAGTGTTGTATTTGACAATGTCTGAAATTATTAGATCCCTAATTATTATACAATTTGTATTATTAGATACACGTTCTCCACAAGCCTGGTTACAAATACCCGAAGGAATTGGTGAATGGTCGCCTAAGGATCGGTTACGTATCATCAGACTTCGGTAACCATCCTACATCACATCTAATGCAGTCGATTCCTGGTCTTCATCGTAGGATTGAGGTCGAGATATTCTGCTACGCTCTTTCTCCTGATGATGGAACTACTTTCAGGGCAAAGATATGCCGAGAGTCTGAACACTTTATCGATCTCTCACAGGTAATAAATATATTCCAATAGAAAATGCTGGAATATAATATTATAAAAAATACTTATAAAAAGAATCTATTTTTTTAAAATAATACATGATTAATATATCTTTCTATTAATTGTGGACTCTTTGTAGCACTTAATTCATAAATGATTATAAACTAAAATTCTTATTACTAAATTTACTTTAGAAACAAATGAAAATGTTCTGGTCAAATAAAACTTGTACTATGTAAGCTACTTAATGTTTGACGGAATAACTATACAAAAGGAAGAGTTGGGCCCGATGGAAATTTTTTTTGAAGCCATCCGTCCTGAAAGTACTAAAAGCTTTCAAAAATTGATAGTAATTTTTAAACAGCTTCTTGGGGTAGCTTGGGTTTTCGAATCATTGGTCCTTAGAACTTCTTCTCAAACATTTGTTTCTATTTTCCTGTTTAACCTTCTGTTTTGACAGTGCCGTGGTAAATAGCAGGTGGCCCTTATTGAACAGCCTGGGCAATAGACGTTTAAAACAACAGGCTCCACGTCCAAACAAACCTTCCTCTCCCCCCCCCCCCCCCTAGTTCTAAGCTGGAGAGCTTACTCGCTAACAGAATTTCAGATTGCATATTCAGTTGAAGAGCTTACTCGCTTATAGAAGAGAACCTCAGATTACCTATACAGCTGGAGAGCTTACTCGCTTACAGAAATCCAGATTGCATATTCAGCTGAAGAGCTTACTCGCTTATAGAAGAGAACCTCAGATTACCTATACAGCTGGAGAGCTTACTCGCTTACAGAAATCCAGATTGCATATTCAGCTGAAGAGCTTACTCGCTTATAGAAGAGAACCTCAGATTACCTATACATCTGAAGAGCTTAATCGCTTACAGAAATGCAAATTACCTATAGAGCTGGAGAGCTTACTCGCTTACAGAAATCCAGATTACCTATTCAGCTGAAGAGCTTACTCGCTTATAGAAGAGAACCTCAGATTACCTATACTGCTGGAGAACTTACTCGCTTACCGAAACGGAGATTACTTATAGGTGGTTTGTCCGGAAAATACGTATAAAAGTGGAATAATAACTTTATTTTACAAATATTTAGGTATTTCAATATGTTTTCCTTCAAAGTACTCCCCCTGAGACAAGATGCACTTCTGCCAACGCCGTTTCCACTGCTGACACGATCGCTGAAAGTCTCCAGTTGTGAGGCACTTCATATGCCGTGTGGTTTCAGCCTTGATGAATTCTACATCCCCCAAGTGCCGCCTCCGGAGCACCATTTTGCATTTCGGGAACAGGAAGAAGTCGCAAGGTGCTAAATCGGGTGAATAAGGCGGGTGTTCTGTTACGGTGATTGAGCTTTGGGCCAAAAACTCACGCAGAACAAGAGACGTGTGAGCAGGCACGTTGTCGTGATGAAGGATCCACTTGTCCCCTTGTGCCAAATCCGGTCGAACTCGGGTCACACAAGCTCTGAGATGACGCAAAACTTCAACATAAAAATGCCCGTTCACAGTCTGGCCGGGAGGGACAAATTCCTGGTGAACAATGCCCTGAGAATCAAAGAAAACAATCAACATTGTTTTCACATCTTCTCGGCCTTCCCGAAACCTTTTCAACCACTTGTTGGCGGTTGGTTCGTTCAGGAAATTGTCTCCATAAACTTCTTGCAAACACTCAAAAATCTCACGACCATTCTTACTTAGCTTGATACGCTGTTCCTCAATCAAACAGAGCTCCATGCCGACGGCAAGTGAAGAAGGGGTTACTTTCAACAAGCTCACATAAGTCCGACTTGACTCGCAGAGCGCTCCGGCTCGAACTAAGCATTGAGTGGATTGCATAGAGAGGGGAAACCACGGACCCCTCTCCACAACGCCTTGACAGGACGCCCTGAATTTTTTATACGTATTTTCCGGACAAACCACGTACAGCTAAAGAGCTGCAAAATTAGTGAAGCACTGATTTATAACTTGTATTTAATAATTTATGTGAAATTTCTGTTTACCTTTCGCCTGATATATAATACCTTTAAAAAAAATATTTTCTTCATTTACTATATGCTTGTTGCTCTGATGTGTAACTATTATTCTGTTGAAGGTCCCTTGCAATGGAAAAGCTGCTGATAGAATTAACTCAGATGGAATTCATATACTAGTCAACATGAATGGCTATACTAAAGGTGCTAGAAATGAGATTTTCGCTCTGAGGCCAGCTCCAATTCAGGTACTGTCAACTTTTAATACAAGTGTATTCTCTTAAATATTCATTTCCTTTGGCTAAATTCTTTATTTTTAAGACAAAAGTCCACACAATATTTGGTCTGATTTGAATCTTGCATATTTCTTTTATAAACTTCACCCAGACGCTGATGATATTCATATCCGTAAATCTTGCTGAGCATTCTTTGTTCTATACGCCCACTGTATATCTTGATATCTAAGTACAGACATCACTTAACGAGACTTTTGGATTATCAGCAATCAACCCTGAGTATTGAAATCTCTGCCCTCCCTTTCCTTGGTGAGGAATCTATTGAAGACAATAGGAAGCTGGTTATATCTCGACCAATCATAGGCCCGCTCTTATCACATTTACTTACTCAAAATAAAACCTAGGATATTTATTTTTGTTTGCCAAAGCATAGTATCGTTTTCCTTACGAATTGTATATTTCTATGTATGTTTTGCAGGTAATGTGGCTTGGTTATCCTGGAACGAGTGGTGCATCCTTCATGGATTATCTCATTACCGATGCAGTAACATCTCCGATAGAACTAGCACATCAATACTCGGAGAAGCTAGCCTTCATGCCACATACTTACTTCATTGGAGATCACAAGCAGATGTTCCCTCATCTCAAGGAGAGGCTTATTCTTACTGACAAGGTAATTATCTCTGTAAATTCATTACAAAAAAAACATAAATGTGAAACAGAGGCCAAGTTCCTGCCCCCACCAAGAAACACTCCCTTCCTCAAAAATATCCCCTCCTAAAACCCCCCAAAAACGCCTTACCATTCTACACTCCAAAAAAGTAGTATGAGTTGGTGTATTAATTCAACCAAAAATATTTGCCAATACAAGAGATGATACAAGAAAGAAATGTCCAAGTTCATTACTTGGAAGACCTCATAGTTACTTACTAAGAACAGTAAAGACACTTCAACTGACCTTTAAAAACAACAATAAAAATACTTATATCCAGTTACTAAAATATCACTTTCCTCAACCAGGTATATTCTTAAACTTGGCAATGTTTAGTTTTTCTCTAAAGATAATTTCGGCACAAAAAAAACATTGCCAAGTTTAAGAATACACCTGGTTGAGGAAAGTGATATTTTAGTAACTGGATATAAGTATTTTTATTGTTGTTTTTAAAGGTCAGTTGAAGTGTCTTTACTGTTCTTAGTAAGTAACTATGAGGTCTTCCAAGTAATGAACTTGGACATTTCTTTCTTGTATCATCTCTTGTATTGGCAAATATTTTTGGTTGAATTAATACACCAACTCATACTACTTTTTTGGAGTGTAGAATGGTAAGGCGTTTTTGGGGGGTTTTAGGAGGGGATATTTTTGAGGAAGGGAGTGTTTCTTGGTGGGGGCAGGAACTTGGCCTCTGTTTCACATTTATGTTTTTTGGGGATCTCATTACTTTTTTCTAAGTATTAAATAGAATTTAGTTGCCACATACCTACTGGCTTTTGTACTTCATATAAAACCAGGGTCTTTGGATTCTGCATAAGGTTCTCCTTACTGCTTGATATTTGATACCAATATTCAACCTACATACATCTAATCTCTAGACTAGAAAAGTTAGAAGCTCTTTCAGATGACATTACTCTAGAGGACAAATTGATTGCTCTCTTAACTAAACTATTACACTGAAAACACAGGAACCTTATCCCGAGGATAAAGATCACAATCGGGAAAGTGCAGAAGGCCTTCAAGAAAAAGATAAGAACAAAGACGATACATTCTGGGTTTGTAATCCTAAACTTTGTAATTTAGATAGCTCGACTTTGAAAAACTTAGTATCTGCTTTGAAGTATATTATGCAGTGAACCCCTACGACTTTATTTACTACATTTAAGAAAGAAGTCAGAACTTTTTTTGTTAAGATGCGTCGAAATGTTTTTTAAAACATCAAATATAGGGTTTCCTTACCAAGACGATTCATTTGATACCCCACATGATGGGTTTCTGAAGGAATGATGGCATTTCGATGGAACAAAAAGTAGAAAACGTCATAGGTAATACGACACTCCCGTATCAAGACCTACCTGCGTGCCAAGTTTGGTCAAAATAGGCCAAACGGTGTGAATTTGTATAAGGGACAAACAAACAGACAGACAGCTGAAAGACCTTTTTTACCTAGCCTAGTGCATTCCCCGGACCAAGGCCTACATGTGTGCCAAGTTTGGTCAAAATAGGTCAAATAGTGTGAATTTGTGTAAGGTACAAACATGCAGACAGACAGCTGATAGACGATTTTGACTAGCCTATGACACTACCCGGATAAAGACCGACATGTGTGTCAAATTTTGTCAAAATCGGTCAAACGGTGTGTATTTGTATAAGGAACAAACAGACAGACAGACTGCTGATAGACAATTTAACCTAGCCTATGATTCTCCCCGTATCAAGACCCATCTGTGTCCCAAGTTTGGTCAAAATCGGTCAAACGGTACGTATTTGTAAGAGGAACAAACATACAGACAGACAGCTGGTATAAGATTTTTACCGAGCCTATATGCGTCTAATTGTTTCTTAAAACATCAAATAATGGTTCTTCATACCGAGACAATTCATTTGATACCCCACATCATGGGTTTCGGACGGAAGTACAAAACTGGCACGCCCCCGCCCTGGAAGCGGAGTCAAACACAACTTTTCGCGATTTTTTGATTTTTTCCTTTAATAACGTCTTCATATCTATCTTCAGGCAAAATTTCAAGTCTCTAGCATCATGGGAAGTGCCTAATAATTTTGATGAGCCAGTGAGTGAGTGAGTGAGTCCTATAAATCCCGATTTTCGATCGCTTATATCTCATAAACTATTCGATGTAGAATTATGAAAATGTCCAGTTTTACTCACATCTAGTAGTATAATACCTGTGTAAAATTTTATAACTTTATCTTTACCTTGTTGAAAGTTATGAGAGAGTAAAAATCGGCTCTAAGACCGCCTGTAATATATACACAGTATGCTTAGGCCGGAACTTGGCCTGGCGCACTACCGTGCGCCTAGATATTCATTTCATAGTTCATTTACAAAGGACAGGGTTAACCCATTTACTGCAAAGGAAGGGCCCACCCCCTCCTCCTAGTACCTGAGGAATTCCAAAAGACAGAGTTAACTCTTTCGCTACAACGAGAGGTCACTTAATTTCTAAAATATCATCATGATGATTAGATAGTTAGCCGTCGAGGTGATAAGTAAAGATGGAATGGTTGGGATTCGGCTAAATAAACCTCAATATGATTTTGTTTTAAAATATCATGCTCATCAGAGTTATAAAAACTCCCAAACGCAGTGATGTTACAACTTCTAAATGCAGTAATGTAAGAACATCCAAACACTGTTTTTATTTATTTTATTTTATGTTTTTATTTAACAATGTATCAACATTTGGGCTATTAATGCAGGGCTATCTACAGATTTCCACTCTTTTATGGTCGGTCACCCATTCAGGTACTGGGGGACCCTGTGCATTCAACGTGGCTATGGCAGTTGGCATCGCTGTATTCTAGCAAAATCCATGCACAGTGTTATAGTAACCTCCAAACGCAAAGCTGTAGCAACTTGCAAACACACACATGTATACAAATTTTCAAACACTTTCAAGCAGACATTAGTTTAACCTTCCAGTGGGTGCACCTTTTTTGGTAGCATCAATAGGGTATAGGGTACTCTACCTATGATTGATGTTGATTTATGAAGTTTTTACCTCTTGCATATATATATATATATATATATATATATATATATATATATTGTAATGATATATTACATTCTTGAAAATATTTTTAAATTCAAATAACCATCGATATTTTGAAAAGCCCGCGCAAATCACAAACCATATGTACAAATAACATTATATTATATACGATCAAAATTAATAATATTTTTGGACAATACTGATGTACAATATATCCATATTAAATGTACATTCAGATAACAATAAATTAATTATTTTGTATGGCAAAAAACAATTGTTATCTTTATATACAATCCGGCAAACTGCGGAAGTTGGAAAGAGGGAAGCCAAAGTTTCTCTCTCGAATGGCGTCTTTCTATTCTCAGCGTTGGTGGAAGGCGGACCTCTCCTCCAAGGAATACCAAGTGAATTGAGTTTTTGATGAAAGCAGATTGAGTTAGAGGTAAGAATTGTTTTTTTTTGTGGTTGATTACTTTATTATTATTTGTTGTGTAATTTAATATTGTGTGTATCTCAGAATTGTCTGAAGATAAATGTAATACCGTTCATTCACTCGGAACTTTGTCCCTGAGATTAAGTTAAATTAACATAATAAAACTAATTAAAATTTCCTTATTTCTTATTGTAAAAAATAATCATTACATTAAATGGCGCCCAACGTAGACGGCCGAGTGAATTAAAATTAAAAGCGGTAAATAAATATTGAAAATAAAACTTAAAAGTAATTTTTTTTTTTTTTTTTTTTAAATAAAAATGTCTGACGTAAATATTGAACAATTTCAAAATAACGGTGAAGAAAATAATGTAGAATCACCGGAATACGTATTTTTTACGCCAGGAGAAATAAATATTATAGTCGAAACACGTGAAAACGAATTGCAGGAGGATGATGCAATAGCATTCAGAGAATCGACGGCGGGTTCCTTAGGAACAGAAAGTCTATCCAATGACCGTACTCCGGAAAGGGATAATGAGATGCATCCGTGGCACGTGGATCAACTCATGAGATTTTTAACAGACAAGTTCCAAGAGTTTAATGCTAAGAGTGATAAAAATTATGCAGAACTAAGTAAAAACCATAAAATATTAGAAAGTAAAATAGACGCGAATAGAATGGAACAAAATAAAAAATTGGACGATTTATGTAATACTTTAAATAATATGGGTAAAAATCGGAATGAAGAGACGATGGAGTTGGAAAAATCGAATGATGACTTTTTTAATAAAAATAATATAAGTGGTGAAGAGGTTATTGAGGTTAATGAAAATAATAACGAAAATTTAATTAAAAATACCGAAAATGACGATACACAATTCAATAAGGACGATTCAAGTGAATTAATAAAAGATAATTTCAATTATGATTGTAGTATTATTGATCAAAAATGTGAAGAAAATAAAATATTTGTTGAAACTAAAGATGAAAGTGAGTATGTTTGTTTAGTGAATGAAGATGATAAAATTAAAGAAATATTATTGAGTAATTTGAATAATAATAATGAAAAAATAAATCAAATAATTAAAAATAATATAACTAATGATAATTTAAAAAATAAAATAAGTACAGACGTTATGGATGAGAATTTGGGACAAAATAATATTAAAAAATTAGTTGATGATCATATAATTAGTTTAAAAATAATGAGTTATAATAATAATAATGGTAATAATCAAAATAATATAATGAATAAAAATGTTAACATAAATAATCATCTGAAAAATATGGACACCAAATTTGGTAATAAAGTAAAAATACTTTTTGAGTATCAATATCAAAATGGGATTGAAAAAATTGCAAAATTAAATCGGCCACCACGAAAGAGAATAAAACAAATCCTTAGGAATAATTCGGACAGATGCAAAAAAGATTTTAATGATAAATAGTGGATCCAGGACAATTTTTAAATGTAGTACTAGTTTAGAATTTTTATCTGTTACAAAAATTAGTTTGGTATAAGATTTAATTGATAATAATAATAATTAAAAATTAATATAAATGTTGAAAGCACATTAGTTAGGATAAGAAAATTTTGATATTATGTAAAATTAATAAATTTAATAATAATGTTTTTTGTATATTAAAATAAACTTATTTCAATAAAGATCATTAGTTTAGCCTAAAATAAATTTGATGATTATAAAAATAATTTAAAATAAGAATATTAATAAAATACTATATTCATATAATCAAAATAATTAAAAATTATGAGACGAAGTAAGCTATCAAAATTTAAAAATAATATAATACACTTGCTATTATTCTGAACTCTATATTCCGAAACTCCAAATTAAAAAAGTCAATTTTAAATTTATTTTTTATACCGGACTAAAAACATTTTTTTTTTAAATTTTTTTTTTAGACAGGAGTGCAAATGTAATGATATATTACATTCTTGAAAATATTTTTAAATTCAAATAACCATCGATATTTTGAAAAGCCCGCGCAAATCACAAACCATATGTACAAATAACATTATATTATATACGATCAAAATTAATAATATTTTTGGACAATACTGATGTACAATATATCCATATTAAATGTACATTCAGATAACAATAAATTAATTATTTTGTATGGCAAAAAACAATTGTTATCTTTATATACAATCCGGCAAACTGCGGAAGTTGGAAAGAGGGAAGCCAAAGTTTCTCTCTCGAATGGCGTCTTTCTATTCTCAGCGTTGGTGGAAGGCGGACCTCTCCTCCAAGGAATACCAAGTGAATTGAGTTTTTGATGAAAGCAGATTGAGTTAGAGGTAAGAATTGTTTTTTTTTGTGGTTGATTACTTTATTATTATTTGTTGTGTAATTTAATATTGTGTGTATCTCAGAATTGTCTGAAGATAAATGTAATACCGTTCATTCACTCGGAACTTTGTCCCTGAGATTAAGTTAAATTAACATAATAAAACTAATTAAAATTTCCTTATTTCTTATAATAAAAAATAATCATTACAATATATATATATATATAAATATATATATTTATTTATTCATTTATTTATTTATTTATTAAAATTTATTAATATTACATATTAATAAATGTGTGAATGTTTTGCTGTTTAGTTAGTAATATCTAGATGTTGCTGTATTTTCTAGATTGATAATAAGATGTTATTCCTCCTTGTTACTAGCATAAATAATAAGAGGATTTAGCTACAAAGTAATTGATTGTGTTTTTGCAGCAAAGCAAAGATGGTGGGCTCGCTGATAACGTCGCTGTAATCAACGCTACTGATCTCTCACCAATGATTGAGAATACTGAAGTAAAGGAAATCAGAGAAGTTGTTGCTCCTGCTACTGATACCAAGACCAGTAGACCGGTAGAGATTTCTCTCAAAGTCGCACAGCTACCGACAACTACACCTATTGAAGTAAGGATTTATCTATGTAATTACTTTCTTCAGCTTGGATTTGGCATATTCTTGTATTCATTTATATCAAAATTAGATAGCTTATTAATTCAATTATGATAAATTACTGATAAGAAGCCTCCTCCGATATCAACTACGTTTTTGTTGTACGGCATGAGTTAGTTTGACTCCAGTGTTAAGAATAATCAGAATTACGTGTACTATTATAATAACAGGCTTTTGAGGTTTCATTACGATTACAATTATAATCACAGAGCCTGGATATGCGATTATGATTACCATTATAATCGTAATTACAACTATGATTACAATTGTAGGAGTGACTCGCTCGTGTGCGATTGCTTCATGTAAGCGGAAGTTGACATTGAGCTCCTTCTCGAGCAAGTCGTTCGCTAGTCAGAGAATCTAACTGGCAATAGAGACTAAGGTTATTCACATGTTTACGGTAGTTGGTTGCTAAGAGTGTTCCTGCAAGTGCTATTTTGTTGTGTTAAAATTGTGATTTTTATAAAAGTTTTAATATACAGAAGTATTATTTATATTTGTGTATTTATCGACTATTATGTGCTAAGTAAGCAAAACCATTATAATCGTAATTACAAGAGAGATTACGATTACCATTATAATCATAATTATAAGTGTGCTTATGATTACCATTATAATCGGAATTACAACAGTAATTACAGTCACACCTTTGATGTGATATCAACTTTTTCTGTAATTACGACTGTAAACAAACCTTCATCCATTATGGAATTCTTGTAATTCCAATGGATAGTTAGGTCCAAGGCTCAATTATTCATATCTACGACTAATTATCTTCAATTCTCCTCCTTAGATGTGTTTTGTGTGCATGTGAGACTTTAGAGTGTGCATGTGTCTGTCTGAAACGCCCAATAATTTATGGCCATTCTATTTGAAAGCAAACTCATTCAACATTCTAATTCATATAAATAAAAGGAATTGTAATTACAGTCTTAATTACAGAAAAAATTGTGGTTATGTTCATAATAGTGAAAAAAAAAAGTGTAATTACAGTTCTTATCACAGAAAACGTTGTATTTACAGTCTTAATCACAGAAAAAGTTGTGATTACCGTCGTAATCACAAAAAATTATGGTCACGAGTATAGCCACAATCAAATGAGTGATTAAAAATGTAATCGTAATCATTCTTGTAATTATGATTATAATTGTAATTACATCTCCAGGATCTGTGATTATATTCATAATCACACTTCGAAAGCCTCTGATAATAATTGTAAAAGTAATTCTGATTACGATTATGCCCAATGCTGTTTGACTCAATAGATTTCCATACATAGTTTCCAAAACAAGACTCCCTCGAAGTGATAGAAGCTAAGTTAAAGAAAGTATTTTGCCTTTTTAATCTTAAAAATAAAGTCTATACATTTGCATGGAAATAAGTTAAATATAATTTTTTTTTTTTTTTAAATGCTACGTAAACAAATGTCTTATTGATTATGTATTTTTAGACAATGATCGCTTCTGGACAAATTCAAACATCAGTGAATGGTGTTGTTGTGCAAAACGGTCTTGCTACAAACCAGACAAACAACAAAGCAGCTACAGGTGAAGAAGTTCCTCAATCTATTGTCATTACAACAAGACAACAATACGGCCTTCCTGATGACGCAATCGTATATTGCAACTTCAACCAGCTCTACAAGATTGATCCACACACTCTCCAGATGTGGGTGAATGTAAGTACATTTAACTCAGCTGAAATAATTATTAAATAATTATACTTTCTTTTCTTCTTTTAACAAAGGGGAAGTTATAAATAAGGGAATGTGATAGACGAAATGAAATGGACAAGACATAACAAAAAAATAAAAAATCCTTGCTACAGATTATAAACGTGATAAATACGAAGAATTAAAGTTAATGTACCTTCTAGTTTTAGTGATAAAGAAGAAGAAAACTTTATTTATTGGCCTGAATGAAGGAATTAAGCATTAAAGTCTTGGCAGCTTTATTGAGTTCCTGCCTGTACTGAATACTTACTCATGTAGCATTTCTTAGCTCATTCATTTTCATGCTTCTTTAGTTTCTTCCATAGAGAATCATTAATTTTTAAATGGCTTTTTCACGATTTGGTCTTGGCAATGAGATTTAATAGATCTTTATTTAAGAAAGTATATTGCCGAGATAACTCATGTTGCACTGTCGGTATCCCTGACGCTCAACACGAGTTAACTCGTGGCCTGTATTAGCACCATATGTTGCTTCTCTGGCCTAGTGCTATTAGCTCAATAAAAATCATTGGGACTTAGCGAGCATAAGAAGCGTTCTCAGCTTCATTAAATCCATCTCAGATATTAATATCTTATCGCTGAGGCATTTAAAGATGTCGTAATAAGATTACATCACATTTTCTGAGCATTTCTAGGATCTGTAAAGACTAGTAATTTTTCTCTAAAGGTTAAAGTCACAGCGGCTTTATATCTCAATTATCTTGTAATTGCTAGTTGTGTTGATTTTATCATTTAGGAATAAAGTTATGGACTAGAACTATGGGGTTCCACTAAACCTTCCAATTCCTACAGAATACAAACAATGCAATCCAAAATCCTTCGAAAAATATCCAATGCTCCTTACTATGTCTCGAACCTAACCCTCCATAATGACTTCAATATCCCCTTTATCCAATCCCTGGCCAAATCAGTCTATCAGAAGTTCCATTCCAATCTCCCAGGCCATCCAAATCCTTTGATAAATTCTCTATCCTCGTTCCAAAATCCACAAAATCCCCATAGAAGGCTGAAGCGGAGGTGGCCTAGAGACAATTTGCTTTAACATCTGCAGTGCACAAAGTGTGTTATATTTTCATTTAAAATTCTTTACAGTTGTTTCATTATTATTTTATATTATCTTTTTATTTATTTTTTCTTTAATGCATTACTATTGTGGGTTTTGTAATTGTTCATATTCCCACATCAAGCCTCACAATGTCATTATAACTGAACCAGCAATATTACTAGAAATATGTTAACTCATATGGTTGTAATAATCAATAATAATAATAATAAAAAAAAAAAAAAAAAAGGAATAAAGTTTCTCCTGGTCCTTCAAATTAATTTTCTATTTCACAAAGATTTTGGGGGTATTTCCTCAGATTCATTTCCATAATAGAAAATTTATTTTATTTTAGTATAAAGTTACCGAAATATAAAGGACATTTGTCATTAATTAAGTTAATAATTCCAAATATATTACAAGAAGATACTTGTTGCTTCAGCAATTGAAGAGTTGTGGTCCTGTATTTCCTTGGGATATTTTCTTTTGAGCGAACAGGGAAGGCTTTTTATATGATTTAACGGAATGGATTTTGAGAAAGAGGCTGAGGATGGAAGGAAGGAATGTTTTGTTTTTGATTTAAGGCATAAATCTACTATTTTTTTACTTTATATTTTCAGATCTTGAAGGCTGTGCCACAGAGCGTGCTTTGGTTGCTGAGGTTTCCTTCAGTAGGAGAAGCACATCTGCAAGCTGCAGCCGGAGCACTTGGTCTCCCTCCTGGAAGAATCATCTTCTCCAACGTTGCTGCTAAAGAAGAACATGTCAGACGTGGGCAGTTAGCAGATGTCTGCTTAGATACTCCACTCTGCAATGGACATACTACGTCGATGGATGTACTCTGGACTGGAACGCCAGTCGTTACTTTACCAGGTATGTATTTATTATGTGTGTGATTGTATAATGTATTCTTCTTGTGAATCCAATACATCATTAAACAACATGAAAACAGATATAATACACCATTGGTATAAGATCCCGTCTACATGAATATCTAGCCTTTAGTTGAGAAAATATATCCAAATCTCTTTCTTTGCGTCTGCTTGCAAATACTGGTTGCTTTTCTTGCCAGTAAAGATGGTTTGCTCCTAGGAAAGATGGGTTCGTCATAGCTGTGAACCTTCCTCTTGTAATATTTTCTATTTATTTATTTTTTGTATGAAATTGAGTGTTTTATCATGTTTATTCGAAGGATCTTGCAAATTTACAACAAGCTGTTCTCAAACAGCTAAAAACATGAGTGAATCATTTGTGTTTTGAAAAGGTGTAGCTGGTTTCAAAACTAAACATTTTTATCTTTCAAGGTGAATTGGTTCAAGTAAAGGATTTTTTTAAGATGTGTACAAAATTATTATTCAGCTGACCCCTTACTTTAATCGTTTGAGATTTTGTGCAAGGCGGAAGTCCAACAAATAAAAAAACTTCAATAAATAGTTTCAGGTGGTCTGTGGCTAAACGTCTTAGATTCATAAGTAGGAAATGGTGGGTTTGATGCCCACTGGGAGCAGGCTCTCATCCTATGGCTCGTTGGGAAAAGTCCTCGCTGCAAAGTTGCACTAACTTTATTTCGTCTGGTACCTCTTCTTTTTTGACCTTCTGTCTAGAACAAAAATTCAAATATATATTGTTTGATTGCAAATCACATAAATCGGATGATTGTGGATGTGAATCACATATCTTCAGGCACATTCAACTTACAAAAAAAAAAAAAAAAAAGAGATCTTGAATCATCGAGCTCTCATGGAAGAACATATATGTAGGCCTTTGAAATCCTTAATAAGTATTTGAATGCTGTACCAAGATAGCATGTTGGACATTGCTCTGAACATTTGTCAATATCTTAATGAATCCTTTTTCCTAATTGTCTATGATTAGATTGTTTTGAATGAATTAGAATGTACCACGTGTAATGTGAATCTGTTTCAGGTGAGACTCTAGCTTCTCGAGTTGCTGCTTCTCAGCTTGCAACCCTCGGTTGCCACGAGCTGATTGCTAGGACTCGACAAGAATACCAGGAAATAGCTATCAGGCTCGGCACAGACAGAGAATAGTAAGTAACTACATTTATCTTCTTTTATAACAGATTAGTTAGAAATATATTTAATCCATCTCGTGAAATATTCAGAGCTGAGAAAAATTGTGCGGTCTTTCTGGACAGTAGAAAAGCATCTTCCGTCTATCTTAAACTTATGTCAGTAACGATCTATTTAGTATAAACAAAGAGTAAACTTAAAAACATATATATGAGACTTTAAAAGACCCAATTCCACAAAAAGACAGGTCCAATGTCGTCTATCAAATTCTATGCACCACACCAAACTGCAATAGCACCTACATTAGGCAGACAAAAAAAAAAAAAAAAATTAATCAATACACATAAAAATGATGTTAAGAAGAAAGATATAAAGACCGCTTTATCTAGACATGCCACCACAGATGGACATAACTTTGACTTTGACCAATACTCTATTATTCTTCATACCTGCCTCCCTTCCATTATCATCTCACATTCACGACACCGTCCTCCTGTCCTTGTTCCTTCACTACCACCCTCAACTAAATGTGGGTTCAAAACGGAACCCTGACAAATTCTGCTTTCGCATCTCTAATGTTCAACAATCTCCACGCAATTAATTAGTTTAAATGTTCTATTTCAGCTTGAAGGCGATGAGAGCTGAGGTATGGAGGGCTAGGACCGAGAGCCCGCTCTTCAGTTGCAAGATGTATGCAGAAGGTCTCGAGAAATTGTACAAAATCATGTGGAGCAGACACGCTGCTGGAGAGAAGCCTGCTCACATCTCCGTATCCAACCAATAGACTTATCTAACAACTTAAAGACTTATTTTATAACGTCACTAACATTTAAATATGTTTGATTTATATCGACGAATTGTTGTGTACGTAGATACGACAGCTGTTTGTGTATGTACGCACGATGGAATAAGACACAAGTATTTATTTGATTTAAAATAAGTTTATTTCTTTTCTCTACTTTTATTCTTCTTCCTTTTATTTGTATAGAGTGTTTAATTTCTAGTTTTTACCCTGTTAAATAAATTACAAGAAAGGAACATTCCTTTTGGTTTGTACAATGAAATTGGGAGAGGTAGTCCTCTGCCTTCTAGATATAAGGGAACATAGTCGTTTGTTGTATGAATTTTACAAATTTATCGTGGCAAAGCAGCTCAGAAGAATCAAACTATTTAGTTACCACTCTTTGCCAATTTATTTTCTCCTCCGAGTTATTTTTAAAATTATAATATTACTAGATATAACAATGAAATTAAGAATAAAACAGTTTTAAAAAAGTGTAAGTAAAAAAATGATAGATTATACTCAATTAAGATCGATGCATTGAGAAAATTAAAAAATGACCTTATTGTACATTTCTTATTGCCAATTCGGCAACATTATTTTGTATACTAAAATTTTTTTAGGTAGAATAGATTTGTTATTGTCGATAAAGATGTTATCTATTTTGATAACAGAAAATGATGGTGATTTTTGTTGTTTAAATCTAACTAACTGTAAGATAATCTCTTGGATAAATCTCAAACTGACTTAGACAAGAGAATATTCTATGAAGTCCGTTGGAACGAGAGAATTGTCGATGAAACGTGGATCTCCTGAATGATTTTCACTATTATACCAATTATTATTATTATATCCGAGTAAGTTGATAACAGTGCTTCTTCGAAATCTCTACCTGGTAAGTAATTACCTCTCATCTCAGTCAACTCTCATTTCAAGTTTTTTTTTTTTATCTCTTTATTTATTATGATACTTTAAATAATAAATGTCTGTTACTATATTTAACAGTTATAAAGGCTGTAATAAGAAATATATTTTAATTCTTAACCATTGTTTTATTTATTACACCCTTTTTTATCTCAAAAACATTTCTTAGCCTTTTAAATTTCATACACTGTAAAATGGTATTTTTAGTGGGGTGAAGTAACTATTTTACTGGCAGACTTAACCCTTTAGATTATTTGCCTTTCATTGTATCCGCACTACTCTGGGCCTTGTCCTATACCATTCGTATTTGCCTTTCATTCTATCCGCACTACTCTGGGCCTTGTCCTATACCATTCGTATTTGCCTTTCATTCTATCCGCACTACTCTGGGCCTTGTCCTATACCATTCGTATTTGCCTTTCATTCTATCCGCACTACTCTGGGCCTTGTCCTATACCATTCGTATTTGCCTTTCATTCTATCCGCGCTACTCTGGGCCTTGTCCTATACCATTCGTATTTGCCTTTCATTCTATCCGCACTACTCTGGGCCTTGTCCTATACCATTCGTATTTGGTTCGGGACCTTATTACGTTATTGCCCGTTGGATTTGCAGGTAGCATGATACTGAAAAATTCCTTAAGCAGCCCGCTATCTTGGCCAAGGCCGATATAGTTAATGAATTAAGTCCAAGCTATCCAGAGAATGACAGAAAAACGAAAAAATACGTATAAATCACCGAGATATTTTAAATGGAGATTAGAAATTATTATTGATACACTTTCACCTAAAAACACATACGTACTGAATTAGCCTATGTATTTTCTCTGTATTCAATATAGCTACAAACTAGTCTGTAGTAAAAAGACTGTGAGCTAGTGCTGTCTCACAAGGGAACATCCCCAAGTGTCCGGAGCCGATACATTTTTTTTATCGACCCTATCGCACGTTTAAGGGGTGAAAGGACCCAATAGAATAATACTTTTTTCTTTCCTGGAACAGACAAGTAGTCTCCGGTATCTTTCGGTATTGGACGAAAAAAGTATTATGTTTTGTTTTCGATGATATTTATTAGAGTTTCTTGGGGCGCTGATTTTAAATTGCTATTATTTCTGGGGTAAAAGAAAAATGTATTATGACTTTTTTTTTTTTTTACTGAAGTCCATAGTAAAATAATTGAAGGGGTCGGGGCAAAATATTGCAAAGCAACATTTTTAACAAAACTCAAGACTAGCTGCTATATGTTGGACATTATGTGGGACTATCAGTTGAAATGGTTAGGAGATTAAGTAGCATACAGAGCTTGTAGTCATCTTTTAGTAGCATCATAGACTCATAGTCCCACCTAATATCCAGCATATAGCAACTACAGTCGAGTTTTGTTGAAAATGTTGCTTGGCAATATTTTGCCCCGACCCCTTCAATTATTCTATTGCAACCGACAGCTGTTCATGCTATGATAAATGTATAAAGATCTAGCTGGCAGTGGCCTCAATAAAGAGACAGGAATCTATTCACTTCCTCTCCTACGGTCCAAGAAGACACAAAAGAAGAAATGAAACTTGGAATGTTTGAAGTAAAGTCTACATCAAGACTTGATCCAGCATTGGTTCAGACATCTTCCAACACTATCTCACCTGCTGTTGAATTGTCATCACAAAAGTAGTTAGCTGGAGAAGAAAGGTCTAAAAAACCCCAGCGATATCAGCGACAGTACGTAAAATAACTGTAAGGGGTTAATCTACAATATATTTGTCAAATACCACTCACTCACTCACTCACTCACTCACTGACCTATCATCCCCCAGCCCAAACCTCTTGACAGAAATATTTGAAATTTTGCATCATGGACACTCCCTTTAGCATGTAAACACTCGCTAAGAAAGATTTTTTTGACATTCAAATTTTTAAGTGGTATTTTTAAAGGGGTTTGACTTTTTAGTTGGTTCTAAAAATAGCAGGCATGTGTTACAAGGACGATAACAGCTCAGCTGTTACCGTACTGTATCTATTTCATAATATTATTTTTATTTGCACTTCAATTTAACTATGATGGCAGACCTTGAATTACTAGAAATAAACTGTGATTTTGTCCCTCATAGAATTTAAGCTATATCTGGTGATGTTCCATCCTAGATAATAATATCCTGACCCCTTGCAAAGCCTCCCCACCCATCAGCATCCCCAGTCTGGTCCGGAGCGCCCCAGTGTCAAGAAACATAATATCTTGATTACTTATCAATTGTTGAATAACATATAGAACTGTGCTATAATAAACTGCACAAATTTATATAGTAGTATACAGCGTTACTTGTGATAGTACATTATTTAATGCAATAAAATAACTACTTATCAGCCATGACCAAGCACAGGAAGAACCAAGAACATTTTTATTTGAAGTAAATAAAAAAAAATAAACTATGTTTATCTTTCCGTTGTCAAAATTATTTAATTAGTAATTATATCATTAACTTTATTTGACTTAACTAAATGTTTCTAACACACACATATATATATATATATTCTTTTTTATCCTAGGAGGCATGGGGTCATTAAAGCAGTCTTCCTTTATTACACCACTTTATTTATTGGGCCCAACATGTTTCGTGCATCTTTTCTTCGCACCTCTTCAGAGGCATTTCTACAACAAAATATAATTTTTTGAACATCCACACAAACCTTTTTTCTACTATATTAAAACTATCAATACGATCTTTGAACTGTTCCACAAAATGCATTAAAACATTATCATGCTCATTAAATGTTACTCCTACCCTAAATATTGCAATAATTATAGCTAAATTACATATTTTTTATAAAAGGTGTTGAGTCCTACCTTGCAAGGAAGTCCTCCCGTTACCAAGTACTCCCTCTGGAGTCAAGCTTAATACTAACCCTGTAAGTGGATAGCCAAAATGGCCCTGTCGTTATCTGTCCTTTGTTGTTGTCCTAGTAAAGTCTACTTGTCAAATATATTTTTATAAATTTTTGGGTATTAATCTATTATTCCATAGAAAATTTGGTGAACATTTTTCAGATCAGTTCTTTTATTCACTGCTATTTTCAAAATTTTTAAAATATAAATATTTTCTTTTCAGGGCATTTCTTTCTTTATTTAATATTTTGAATTCTTTGAAATTGAAACTGTGTTTTTTTGTTATTGCATGATCCATCAATGCTGTACCGTTTTCTTGTGTGTCAATGCTCTTTACGTGTTGTATAATTCTTTTACCTAATAATTGCGCAGATTCCCCAATATAACATTTGTTACAGTCGTTGCAGTTGATTTTATAAATATTATATTTTGAACTTGATGCTTTAACCCTGTCTTTAATATTACTAAATACATTGTTTATTGTGTGTTTATATTTCCAGCCAATTTTACAAACATCTTTACATATTGTTTTTATTCTGTTTTCTATAAGAGGATGATAATCGAAAGTAAAATATTGCTTAATTGGATTTACATCTTTGTCAATATTGTTATTTAAAACCAATTGTTTCCTTTTTTGTAAAAATAAGTGATTATTTAATGTGGTTTCTTCTAATCTGCCGTTATTTTTAATGAAAAAATGTTTAATATTAGTTTGCACCAATAATCTTTGTTTTTTGTTCGATATATCGGAATTATCATTAAGATCTCTTTTACTACTTTATTATTCTGCACTTCCTTGTTTATTACTTCTGTATCTGTTTTAACTTTTTTAGATGGCCTTGATTCAATAAACGTTTCAAAATATTTTCTTTTCTTTTTGTTTTGTAAATCGTTAAAAAATTCGTCCGGTAAATTAAAAAGTTGAGGTTCAAATTTACATTTATCACTATTTTCCGGAAGGTCAATTAATTGTTTAGTATATATTATGTGTTTTTCAGCTCTTTTTATTTGAATTTCAATTAAATCCCTAGGGTAATTATTTTCCGTGAACAAATTTCTCAATTTATTTTTTATTTCACTGTAAAATTTAGGAGATGTTCTCCGTAAAGCTGATAATGTTCTGTTATATAAAAGGTTCTTTTTGAAATTAAAAGGGTGGCTGGAGTAAAAATTAATCATCCTTGTTGAATGATATGTCTTAGGTTTCCATTTAAACTCTAGGAAATTATTCTCCTTTCTAATTATTTCCATATCCAAAAATCCCAAACTTTTATTCACTTCTTACTCTTTTGTAAACTGCAAATTATTGCATTTATTATTAAAAATGTTTAAAAGCTCGTCTATTTCATTTTCTTTTACGCATAAAATAAGGTCATCAACGTATCTGTATAAAAACTGTATTTTAATTTTGACCTCCGAAATAAGTTCTATAAGAATAAAATTCATAACTATTCCACTAATAGCTATTGAAAGCGGGTTTCCCATCTGTATGCCATAAAGTTGTTTATATAATTTATTATTAAATTGAAAATATCCAAATTTGCAACATAAGCGGATTCCTTCGATGAATAATTCTTTATTTTTAATTTTTGTGTGTTTTTCAATCTGGTTCCAATTGGTATTTATTATTTTGATTGCTAACTCTACGGGAATATTTGGGAACATGTTAACCACATCAAATGATACTAATTTAAAATCCGGTAAAATCTTAATATCTTTAAGATTGTCTATTAAATGTGTCGCACTTAAAATATCAAAAGGGTTATTATCACAGAATAATTTTAGATCATCTCCTAACATTTTTGCGAGTTTTTGTATTGGGGATTCACATGCAGTGATAATAGGTCGTAACTTTTTAATTTACCGGACGAATTTTTTAACGATTTACAAAACAAAAAGAAAAGAAAATATTTTGAAACGTTTATTGAATCAAGGCCATCTAAAAAAGTTAAAACAGATACAGAAGTAATAAACAAGGAAGTGCAGAATAATAAAGTAGTAAAAGAGATCTTAATGATAATTCCGATATATCGAACAAAAAACAAAGATTATTGGTGCAAACTAATATTAAACATTTTTTCATTAAAAATAACGGCAGATTAGAAGAAACCACATTAAATAATCACTTATTTTTACAAAAAAGGAAACAATTGGTTTTAAATAACAGTATTGACAAAGATGTAAATCCAATTAAGCAATATTTTACTTTCGATTATCATCCTCTTATAGAAAACAGAATAAAAACAATATGTAAAGATGTTAGTAAAATTGGCTGGAAATATAAACACACAATAAACAATGTATTTAGTAATATTAAAGACAGGGTTAAAGCATCAAGTTCAAAATATAATATTTATAAAATCAACTGCAACGACTGTAACAAATGTTATATTGGGGAATCTGCGCAATTATTAGGTAAAAGAATTATACAACACGTAAAGAGCATTGACACACAAGAAAACGGTACAGCATTGATGGATCATGCAATAACAAAAAAACACAGTTTCAATTTCAAAGAATTCAAAATATTAAATGAAGAAAGAAATACCCTGAAAAGAAAATATTTATATTTTAAAAAATTCGAAAATAGCAGTGAATAAAAGAACTGATCTGAAAAATGTTCACCAAATTTTCTATGGAATAATAGATTAATACCCAAAAATTTATAAAAATATATTTGACGAGTAGACTTTACTAGGACAACAACAAAGGACAGATAACGACAGGGCCATTTTGGCTATCCACTTACAGGGTTAGTATTAAGCTTGACTCCAGAGGGAGTACTTGGTAACGGGAGGACTTCCTTGCAAGGTAGGACTCAACACCTTTTATAAAAAATATGTAATTTAGCTATAATTATTGCAATATTTAGGGTAGGGGTAACATTTAATGGAGAATGATAATGTTTTAATGCATTTTGTGGAACAGTTCAAAGATCGTATTGTAAGTTTTAATATAGTAGAAAAAAGGTTTGTGTGGATGTTCAAAAAATTATATTTTGTTGTAGAAATGCCTTTGAAGAGGTGCGAAGAAAAGATGCACGAAACATGTCGGGCCCAATAAATAAAGTGGTGTAATAAAGGAAGACTGCTTTAATGACCCCATGCCTCCTAGGATAAAAGAGAATTTTGATATTTTGGGTCATCTATAAGAATAAATAATATATATATATATATATATATATATATATATATATATATATATATATATATATAGTCACACATAGTAGATGTGTATAAAAAAAGAAAGGAGAAAACACAACTTAATAAAATAGTAACACTCCAGTGTTAGATAAATCCCATTTTATGCAAAAAATATTTTCCAAAAATAGAATTTTATTCAGAAGCCAACTATCTTTAACTTAAAATTAAGGCAATTTTACAATGAATAATAAATAAGGCAGACACTTTTAAGGGGCTTAAAATGTAAATAAAAAAAAAACCAAAGTAGTTTCTTTTTTCTTTAATATTAAATTAAGTGTTTTATTCAGACTGCGATCTAAACAGCGTCTTCAATAAACATAATTGAAAATAATTCCAAAAGGGTAGACATCCTTTGTGGGGTTTAATTATCAGGAAGCGTGAAAATAAATGTTGCCTATGATAGGTTGCAATACACTGCGTAAGAGTGAGTGAGAGCACCGATCATCTAGGCAGTTGTGGTTATTCTCTGCGCTCTCATTGGTTCTTGCTCACATGATCTTGTATAATTTTTATTATTATTACAAAAGAAAAAAAAAACTTCGGGTTTTGTTTTTTACATGTTACCCCCCTTAAAACTGTCTGTTTTATTAATAAATGTAAAATTGCCTTAATTTTACATTAAAGATAGTTGGCTTCTGATTTCCAGGTGCCTGGTTATAAAAATTTGATTCTACACCCCCAAGCACGGCAGTAAACCCATTCTAAATTAGCCCCCCCCCTCTCAGAAATGTTTATCTAGAGCCGCCTAAGGTCCTAGGGCCTAACATGGAATTCCTTGCTAGGGGCACAGGTTTTTTTTTTATTTTTATAGAAAACGAGGAACTGCAGATACCTTCAGACAACAAGTCACCTTGAGGATGGACAGGAAGTTTGATAGTACCACAGCTGGAAATCCTGGAATCAGAACGTTCTTCCTTCCTGTCCAGGGCTGCCCTAGAAGTGTTCTTAACTCCTAAACGTCTATTGGTATCATATTGTGCAGAATGATGAGTTAGGGAACCTCCAGAAGAAGCAAGGAGCAACGACCTTCTAAACAGCCGGCTAATGAACGTAAACAAAGAGATGACGGAGGAAGTTGAAGATTAATCATTTTTATCAGTAGCTCTGACGGGTGGCAGCCCTGCTAACAAATGGCGGGAATGTTGTTTTGCCGCCTCCGGGGGATGGAGAGATAGCGCGCCAGTTTCTGTAGGGGCGAGGGGGTTTCTAAACTACTCTTCAAAATTCAAACAACAAATTATTTGCTACTTTTTACATGAT
This sequence comes from Gonocerus acuteangulatus, assembly GCA_946811695.1. Lineage (NCBI taxonomy): Eukaryota > Metazoa > Arthropoda > Insecta > Hemiptera > Coreidae > Gonocerus > Gonocerus acuteangulatus. The sequence continues at coordinate 6,952,919 of OX328130.1, forward strand.
AATTGTTCAGAAGTTATGTTCAACACAGTAAGTAGTTCAAAACTGTAATTGCTTATTAATCACTACAGAGAAAGTTTAAAAACAGGAAACTTAGGGTCAGTCGAATGATTAATAACGCAGGCACACACACACACAAAAGGTGATATTTTCCAGACACCATTCATACATTCTTATGTATTTCGACACGCTGAATCGGGAGTCCGTTTGACTCCGGCACGTCAGGTTTAAGAGCATTTGAAGGTCAAATTTCGTATGAAGTAGTGTAAGAAGAAATAACTAGAGCTTCCATGGTTTTTAGGGTCGCTGAATTCGAATTTTGAGGTATGTTTCAAGCGGAAAATCAAGTTCATTTCAAGGAAAAATATTCCTACTTTGCAAAAAAATAATTTTGTCTGTAGATTCATTGTTGGCCAAATAAACATATTTGTCCTTGATTTTGCGCCGATGGGGTGAAACAGACCTCGCATTCGAATTCAGTGACCCACAAAACCACGGAATCTCTAGTTATTTCTTCTATAACGACTTCATACGAAATGTGATCTTCAACCGCTCTTAAATCTCACGAGCTAGAGTAAAACGGACTCTGGATTCGGATTCAGTTTGTCGAAATACATAAGAATACATGTATGGTGTCTTTGGAAAATACCATTTTTTTTGTGTGCCTGTGTAATCTATTTCCTGGATCAGGCGTTTTTATTTATACAGGACCGTAACCTCTCCATGTTCTCTGGTCATTTAGTTGTATTTTAAAAAGAATATTGCTGATCTAGTGTAGCGGATGGGTGTCGCTACTAAAGGTTGGCTAGGAAGGGTAGGAAGGATGTGTCGGGAGAAGGTAACCAGGTAAGTACTGTGTCCCGGTTAAGGGCGCTTCCTTGAACCTGGGGGATACCGACTAGGTACTAGGCCTTAGCTGTTCCACTGAGTCGGGGAGAAGGTGTTCGGTACTGAGCCGTAGCCGTTCCTCGAAGCAGGAGTGAGAGGGGTAAGGAAGTAAATAAATAAGCCAGGTATTGACTAGAGTTGGGGGAAGTAGGAGTCGGGATTGCAATGACTGGAGGCTGGCTTGACCACTGGGGACATCGAGACGGCGGCTTCGTACTTTGTCCAGAGAGGTCGAGCAGGTAGCTAGGTCCTTGGTCCTGAGTGCATGGCTGGGTGGCTGCTGGAACGCCGGTTGCTTGGTCCTGAGTGCATGGCTGGCTGGCGTCTGGTCTTGAGAGAGCTGAAGTGTCCTGGAGGGAGCGCTGGATCGGAATGTGTTCTGGGCAGCAGGAACGCCCCTATTCATAGGCCGAGGTCGGGGTGCCTCGGTCAAAGTCGGGGGTGCTCGGCCAAGCGCTCGTTCCTATTGGCTGGCCTGGATGCTTCTCATTGGTCCACCAGTGGTCGCTTGTCCAATCATTACATCTCCACACTAGTGTACATTGCGTTGATGAAAACCATCCCAATCAACGATATAGAGTGTTCGAAAATCCCAGAGCTGTAGTATCATAGATAAATGTTAGATCACAATAGTAATAGTAAAACTAACCAATGAGTTCTCGTGATCTATCTTCCAATGCTAAAAATGCGCAGGTCTAAAGTCGGGCATCTTAGTATGGGCAAATGACTTTCGAAAATTTGAATTTCTGAATTTGATTGTGAACAAACAATGAACTTAAACGAATATATATATATATATATATATATATATATATATATATATGGCTCAAAAATGCTCTGATTTTGATGTAATTTGGTACAAAAATATTTTGTCTCATTTGAAAGGTCAAGTTCGTTAATCCGTCCGTCGGAATATGATTTATGGAGCGAAATTTGCGCGGGAAAAATCTTAACGCTTATGTTTTCGAGTCTAATAAACTCGTTTTATATGGTCCTTCAAACTCAAACAAATTCTCCCATCAACCTACTACCTCGTAATAAAATCCTATCTCTCCGACAGATTCTTCCAAGTTTCCTATGGTACTTCATCCTCACCCATTTTCCTCCAACTTGCAGGTGTACCTCAAGGCGGAATCCTGAGTCCTGTCCTATACCTCACATATACGGCTGATATCCCAACTCACCCCGGTACATCCCTCCATATGTTCGCCGATGATACAGCTCTGTTCTCCTGCAGTCCTGACCCAATTCTGACATCCAAGTCTCTCCAGGAACACCTTGGACTGATCGAACCCTGGCTCAGTAAATGGAGAATCAAAGTTAACCCTCAGAAATCCTGCCACTCAACCTTTACCCTCAGGCGATCATCCTGCCCTCCAGTGTTCCTCCATAGTTCTCTAATTCCGCAAAAATCCCAAATTCGCTATCTAGGACTAATACTTGACAAACGACTAACATGGAAGCCACATATTACCCAGAAGCGGCAAGAACTCAGCCGACGGTACAGACTATTACTACACTTACTTGACAAACGATCTAATCTCACACTAACAAACAAACGTCTCATTTACATGACCATTCTCAGACCAATATTTACTTACGGAATTCAACTATGGGGTTCCACAAAGCCTTCCAACTCCTACAAAATCCAATCCATGCAGTCTAAAATTCTCCGGAAAATAACGGATGCTCCGTTTTATGTCTCTAATTTGACCCTCCATAATGACCTTAATATCCCTTTTATCCATCCTCTAGCCAAATCCCTCTATCGCAAATTCCATTCGAACCTACACTGCCATCCTAACTCCTTAATAAACTCTCTATCCTCCCAGCACATTCCTTACAACCCCATTCGCCGACTGAAACGCAAGTGGCCAAGAGATCAACTCTAGAAAGTGTAGATCTGTGAAAAAAATAAATTCTGTCTTGTGGGTACTACAACTGTGCAGCTTCCCACCTCATGTACATCCATGTCATATAATCCTGCAATAATTTACTAGAAATGTACCTTATACATTGTTGTAAATTCGAAATAAATAATAAAAAAAATATGGTCCTTAACGTAGGAAAACGAATGAAACCATTTTAAAGCGATATCTGTAACCATTTACGAGACAAATTGATGCAATTAGTTTTACAACATGGGCGTATATAAGGGGGGGGGGGCTGCAGCCAACCCCCCCCCCCCCCCCCCGAAATTTTGATTTGATCGGTAAAAATTTCATAAAACCCTTAAAAATAAATTAAATAAGATCATTTAGTTCATAAAACATATTCTATTTTGGGTGTAATAGCGTTTTAGTTGGCTAAAACTCTTCCAAGATCTAAATTGTTACTATTCCATAAAGCGGAAATGGTCTCAGCCCCCCCTTCCCCCCCCCGAAATTTTCCCAGCCCCCTCCGAAATTATTTTCTATATACGCCCATATTTTACAAACTTATTTTCAGTTTGGTTATTCAGAAACGATTGATTCAGTTGAACCTTGTTCCAGATTTTTGAAATTCATCTAATCTAAGATATTTAAATTTTGTTCTCGTTTGTAGTATTAGAATAAAACATTTATTAATAGACATGAAAAGTTTTCGGATCTTGGTATACTTTCTAACATATCTCGAAAAACGGATGGAAAATCCGTACTGTTTATGTTTAGTTTTAATAATCAATGTAGTCTTCTATTGTATCAGCGTGGATTTGTTGTCATGGATAGACATGGATTTGCTTCCTAAATTTTTTCTTAACATTACTGACGACAAAAAAAGGCATACCGTTTTCTTCGTCAGATTCGGACCCAAGGTTGAGCAAAAGTAACGCAGTATCCACGTCCATCGAAAGTAGGCACGTTACTGAGCTGGGTCCAATTTGCGACGACGGCTCTGCACCGGTCCTACGGATCTCCTCTGTCCTGTTTCTCCTCTTCCTCTGCTACGTCTGCCCTGGGTTCAATTCGCGCCAAGCCTAACCCTCAAGTCCAAGGGACATAATTGTTTGAATTAGGGTTAGGATATAGCTTTTCATAGCTTGGCCTAACCTGAGAGCTAGTTTTACCAAAGACGTTTGGAGAATGATCTTCCACCGCTGTCTTGCTTCTTCTTGCTGCGGAACACATACATTATTGCTTCTTCTTGCTGCGGAACACATACATTATTGCTTCTTCTTGCTGCGGAACACATACATTATGTCCTGCGTAACCTTCTTTCGCCAGTTATAGCAGTTAAATTTCCTAACTGTATTGATTCTTCATTTAACCGAATTCGCCGAACACATAATTCGATTTAATTGAACACATCTGTCCAAAGTTTCTTTGCAACATAAAACAAAAAAATCAAACTTCAGGGATAACGGGCTACTAAGCCTTACAATCTAGGCGCCAACGGCCATAGCCACGTTGAGTGCACCGGTTCCCGTAGATCACCGAAGTTAAGCAACGTCGGGCGTGGTCAGTACCTGAATGGGTGACCGACCACGTGCTGTTGGCATTAGAAAGGGGTGGCAACCTGTAGATAGCCCGGCGCTAATGGCCAAGATGTAGATGCGCCGTTAAAAAAAAAAAAAAAAAAAAAAAAAAAAAAAAAAAAAAAAAAAAAAAAAAATCTAGGCACCGGAAACAAAACAAACAGCTTTAGGGGTAATATATATATCGTCGATACAAATGCAAAGTATCGAATATGAAAATCACCACTTTCAAGAGTGAAAATACTTTTATTCATTACTGTGCTTTTGGGCAGTTAAATAGTCGGCAGATTCTACCTTTTGACCGTTGTAACTTTACCCTTTCACTGTGTGAACTTAGATTCGAGAGTTTGCCGTACATCAGTCCAACAGCAATCAGTAAAGATTTAAAATGAAAAATGCCTTTTTCCACATTCAATACTTTGCATTTGTATCGACGATATAATGTATATAAATTTAGACAGGTTCATTTTCAGTAACTAACAAATAAACAGAATGAATATTTGAAGAAAATTATCAAAAAATCTTCCTTCAGTGCAACCTTGATAGCTACATATCTCCAGAAAATGTATATGAAAAATTATGCATATGAATTTCCAGCGCCCATTCCACATTTTGCACTCCAGAAAATTAGAGGTAGCCTCAAGGTAGGTTGTTGTTATTCTTTTTGAAAAGCGATTAGCCTTCTCAGAGCAAAGAGTTTAACTTTTATTTATGAAGGAAGGAATAAATGCAAATACTTTGTTAAACCGAGGAAAAATTTCAATCTTCCCCACTCTTCAAAACAACTTTGTCACTGAAGATAAAGATAATTTCTGTAAGGCTTTCATAAGAGAATATTTACAATACATAAGGTAATATTGCTTGAGAAGATGGTACTCCTAACAAAGGCCATCTTGTCAAGTGCAAAGCAATTAAGGTTATATTAAAAAGCTGTAACCGGGAAGGCTTTAGAAGCCCGAGGAAAACAAGAATAGGCCTAATGTTGTCGAGGGCTGGTAGATTTTCCACGCCGCTTCAGGGGAAACTCGCGCAAAGAACAAAGCGTAATATTCATAAGGCAAGGTCGCTTGTTAGGGGTAATTGGACGGAAGAGGCGGGGCTGCTACCTTCCTCGTCCTCGAGGATATGGAGGAGGGCAATTAGTCTTGTAGGAAGTCGGGGTGGGGCTTGTAGGAGGCAGGGCTTGTAATAGATAGTGCTTGTAGGAGGTAGAGTTGGCTTAGGAGGTAGGGCTTGTAAGAAGTAGGGATTGTAGGAGGTTAGGCTTGGCTTAGGAGGTAGGGCTTGTAATAGGTATGACACCGACTGGCGGCGTCCTACCCCCTCCACCGGGCACTCCCCCTCCCGGCTCTCAGTCCCCACTCTGGTAGACAGTCCCCACTCCGACTGACTCTCCCCTCCACAGTCCGCCTAAGGGTATAAGACTGGAGACTCCGGGAGGGTCGGTCACTCGAAGCTGGACTACCACTGGAGCCTCACCTCTCAAGCCTGCAAGCCTCCTTGGAAATTCTGACCTGCCTTTTATTTGGACCTGACCTCCTGCGTCTCTCCAGCTCCCACCCCGACCTCGTCACCGCTCTCGCCCACTTTGGCACGGTGACATTTTGGCGCCCAACGTAAAGGCCGGAGTATGAGAACCAGAAGCATGGCCGATGAAACTAGCAGTTCATTCCAGGAGCCTAACTTGGCTATCAATGAGGAGGTCCTTGGGGACTCGACTTCAACAGAGCAGCAGACTTCAGCGCAGCAAAGACAGCCGTGGGAGACACCGCTATCACAGGTGTCACAAGAACTAGCGGCTATGCGACAGCAACTTGCAGAGCTCCTGCTGAGATTCAACCAGCAGTCTGAGCCTCGCCAGGAGCAGCCCTACCAGGAGCAGCTCGTCCAGGAGCAGCTCGTCCAGGAGCAGCCCTTCCAGGAGCAGCACGTCCAGGAACAGCAGCCCTTCCTGGAGCAGCCTCGCCAGGAGCAGCTCGTCCAGGAGCAGCTCGTCCAGGAGCAGCCCTTCCAGGAGCAGCACGTCCAGGAACAGCAGCCCTTCCTGGAGCAGCCTCGCCAGGAGCAGCAGCCTCGCCGAGAGCAGCAGCCTCACCAGGAGCAGCAGCCTCACCAGGAGCAGCAGCCTCGCAGCAACAGACGAAAGAATCGGAGACGGCTAGGCAACTCGTCACAGTCGGAAGAGGAAGCCGTCGGCAGGACCTCACATCAGGACAATAAGGTAAGATGGCCGTCTGGGAGTGAGCCTATAGGGAATCGCCCAGATAGTGTCATTTTTTCTAATAAGTGCCGTACGGGGCGTGTGCCGTTGCGCTCATCAGTGCCGGAACCACCGCGATTGAGAGAATTCCGTCCGGAAATAGACGAGGTCCTCGGCAGAACCGCGGCGGACCGTCAGGTAAGATGGCTGTCTGGGAGTGAGCCTAAAGGGAATCGCCCAGACAATGCCATTCCACGAAATAAGCGGCGTCCAAAGTGTGTTACCCGGGTAGTGCGCTCGCCCGTCCCAACCTCAGACGCGGACAGTGACAATAGTTTTTCAATCTGTGCCGAGCCTACGTATAATAACCGCGGTAGTGATAAGCCTGTGCATAATTCACAAATTAGTGTGCCCGTCCCAGAGACTGTTCGTGCCTTAACGCCCATTTCTTGGATGCCCGGTTGTTCGCCCCACGGTGCCCACGCAACGTTCGCTATCGGAGAGTGCCCAATAACTTTCTCAGGACATGATTGGGAGGACCCGAAGGAGTTCTTCAGAACCGTAGAAGAACTCTCCGGCGGATCATTGAACGAATGGCAGCTGTTACCGTGGGCCAAGAAAAGTCTCCGAGGTGAAGCACTCCGCGTGGCCGAGAGGATGCGCAGCAGAAGCTACGATGAGTTGAAAACAAACCTCGTCGAAAGGTTCGACGGCCGGAGGCATCGTCGGCGGATTATAAATAATTTCCGACAAGCCAGACAACACCCGGACGCTGATGTAGCTGCTTTTGTCAGAGATATGTACGAAGTATGGAGACGGCTGAACCCAGACGGAGATTGGCGGGAAGCCGCCTATGAAATACTAGAACATCTAGAGCTTCGTATTCAAACGGCGATGGACCCTCTAATGCCCAGACTGACGTCGTTCCAGGACTTCGTCGAAGCGGCGGAAAGTGTCCAAATGGGCATAGAACGGCGCCAGAGGACTAAGAATTCGTCTGGAGGCAAGCAGTCTCAGGGAAACGGAGGACGGGGAGCTCCAGCGTAAATCCTACGTTGGCACCTCCCCAAAAATTACAAAGAACAACGTGGACCGCGTCAGGAATTAGCTCGAATGGCAGAGAATTACCTCGGATCGAGCTTAGATCGGGCAACCGAGTTATTCATGCTCTGATCGACACAGGAGCCACAGCGAACTTCATTAGAAGCGGGGTGGTCGACACTGAGAAGAGACCATCCAAGGCCCGCCTCGTCATCCAAGCTGACGGAAAGACTCCTTTGAAGACACTCGGTGTGACGCGAGTCCATTTTACCATCGGAGAACATTCATACCAGGAGAAGTTTACGGTATGCGAAAATTTAGGAGCTGACGCGTACTTAGGGTTCACGTTCTTGTCGACACACAAAGCCACGTTGGACCTGGATCGCTTCTGCATGCATCTGGGAACTGAGCATCGGCAGACGGTCTACTTCCAAGGAAAAAAGCCACCACAAAGAAGAATCACGGAAAATAGTACTCCCCAGCACGGGTTTCCCAACAGGTTGTCCGAAGCTTTCGTTAAACTGTGCGTGGATTTCCAACACACGTTGTTTGAACGACATATTGGTTCGGCAAAAGAGGCAACTCATAGAATACGCCTCAAAAATGACCACCCCTTCTGTATCCGACCGTATTCGTGCAGCCAGGCGAAAAAGGACCTAATAAGGGAACAAGTGGAGGAGATGCTGATGACGGGCATAATCGAGCACAGCTCAAGCCCTTATTGCTCCCCGGTACTCCTAGTGAAAAAGAAGGATGGGAACACCCGTTTCTGTGTCGATTTTCGAAAATTAAACTCCCAAACATTCGATGAAGCAGCTCCTTTACCCCTCATAAGGGATGCAGTTAATAATTTTCAGGGAGCCAGAATTTTTAGCAGCATTGACCTTTGCTCCGGATACTGGCAAATCCCATTACACCTGAAAGACCGAAAGTATACTGCATTCGCCACACATGACGGATCAACTTACCAATTTAAGGTAATGCCTTTCGGCCTGAAAACCGCTCCAGCAACATTCCAGAAGATGATGCTAAGCGTCCTCAGAGGACTAGAATCATTTACGTCGGTCTACTTAGACGATATAATTGTCTACAGCAAGAGCGACGACGAGCACCTGGTTCACCTACGGCGGGTACTCGAGAGACTGCAAGAACACGGACTGGGATGTGCGGTGGAAAAATGTCAGTTCGCACGCGCAGAACTGACATATTTAGGGCACCGGATTTCGGCAGAAGGCAACGCACCGGAGGACAGTCACCTGGAAGCGGTGAAAAATTTTCCAACCCCCAGGACAAAAAAACAGCTGCGGCAGTTCTTAGGTGTGTGTGGATGGCTCAGAGACTATGTTCCTCGGTACAGCGAAATTGCCGCGCCATTGTTCGAACTTCTTCAAAAGAAAAAAGTTTTCCATTGGACATTAGACCACGAAGGAGCATTTAAGCACCTCAAAAGTGTACTTCGACAGCCTGCAAAGCTCTTTCGCCCCACCCATGATGAACCGTTTATTCTCCAGACTGATGCAAGCGGAGTAGGAATTGCCGCAGTCCTTTATCAGGAGATTAGCGGTCAGCGGCGAGTGGTGTCGTATTGCAGTGCCAAACTCACTCCAACACAGGCGAGATATCACATTAATGAACAGGAGTGCCTAGCGATAGTGTGGGCTATAAAACGATACAGGCACTACTTGGAGGACCGCCGGTTCAAATTGAGGACGGACAGTAGAGCACTGATCTGGCTAAACCAGTCAAAGGAGTCAACTCCGAAATTAACCCGTTGGAGCCTTCTTCTCCAGGAATTTTCCTTCGATGTAGAACACTGCGCCGGGGAAGAAAACGGTCTAGCAGATCTCCTCTCAAGGCACCCATCGGAAGAGGGCAAAGAAGAGAAAGATTTTGAGGAGATCGACCGACTCGTTCCACCCGACATAACCGCACAGGAGGCTAATGCACTAGAGACAATTTCACTCGAGACCGAAATATTGTCAAAACAACGGGAAGACAACTGGGTACAGGCCAGGATAGAAGAGCTCAAGACCAAACCTATAAAACACTATCTACTCAACGGGGAACGCCTGGAACACTGCGGTAAACTGTACGTCCCGATAAGTGCGCGCCAGAGGACCCTACAAGAGTTCCACGGTAGCACATTTGCAGGCCACCCAGGAGGAGAAGAAACTGCTCGAGCAATAAAGACTCTGTACAGCTGGCCCAGCCTCATAAAGGACGTACGGGAATGGGTAGCTACATGCCTTACGTGCGCCTCAGTGAAGAGAGGAAGCCACGAACCACCCACAGAGATGCTTTCCTACACACCAAAGGGACCGTTCAATACCGTAGCCGTAGATCTTATGGGCCCTTATGACGGTGGCAGTCGCGGTTTAGCTAACATCCTGGTTGTAACGGACGTTTTTTCGAAGTGGGTGGAAACCTTTCCGTTAAAGAAGGCTGGTGCAGCGGTGATTTTGAAGCGGCTGGAGAACGAGGTGTTTCAGCGTTTCGGTTTCCCAAAGGTCCTTATAACTGACAACGGCCCGCAGTTTCGGTCTCATATCTTTCGGCGGAAACTCGCGTCGTGGAGTATACAACACAGAACGACAGCCGTATATCACCCTAGAGCAAACCCAGCAGAGAGGCGAAACCAAGAACTCAAGAAAAGCCTACGAGCCCTTCAGATGTCGGATCCTCAGAAAAGCTGGAGCGAACATCTCGGGATGGCGGCATTCCAGCTCAGAACAAGACGAAATGAAGCTACAGGACGAACACCGGCGGCCACGCTCCTAGGATATGAAATAAGGATACCTGGTAGAAGCGAGGTTACTCCCAACGTCGAGAACGTAGAAGAAGTCCGAGCTGAAGTCATTCAAAGAGCAAAACGCTATAAGAAACGATATATTCGCGAATTGACAAAAACAGCACCAAAACTTCAAGAGGGCGACAGAGTAATGGTCCGGACAAGATACACAAAGAAGGGTATCTTCCCGACTTGGCTAGGACCACGCCGGGTCATTATGGCAGCTGGAGGAAACTGTTACTGGGTAGAAGGAGGAACAGAGGAGAGTGCACCGGTCAAGGCCCATCGTAACGACCTCAGACCTGCTCCTAAACCCCGAGAGTTGGATGCTCCCAGAGAACAGGAATCCTATCAGCAGACAGGTCCTCAGGAAGTAAGCGAACCATTACCAGGGCCCTCCTCGGCACCAGACTAGAAACACACAAACAAAATGTGTGGCCCTTAGAAGGTCTATTATACATGGAATAACAATTACAAAATAGTGCCTACAGGGTTCGTATGGATACATAACATTTTATGTTAATATAATTTGTTTATATTCTCTTTTATTTAATGTTGTTTTGTTTTATTTTTTATTTTTACTTACGTATCTTAAATTTGAACACGTAATTATTGTATTAAGGTTAGCATGAAATCTAGGTTTATAATATTAATTCCTAACGTCTTTCTATAATTACAATTAGTGTGTACTTAGATGAATCATAGCAAACGCGGCAAGCTAAGCGACACGTGGACCCAATGGACACTCTATTGACAGATCGCACAACCTGTACCAGAGCCTGTCCCTGCGCCGGATGCCAGTGTTTCTCCTAAGCATCCAGCAGACTCCCCACCAGCAGAGGTTGCAATCCCCATAGCTGAGCTCGTCCTTTCTCAGATCCTTCAGAGCTTCTCAGCGGAGAGCTTCACTCTACTAGCAGACTCCGTCACGAGAACTTCCAGAGCTCGACCAGGATATCAAATGGACTCTCCTTAAGCAACCATCGCCTACCTGCACACCGATGATCGCCTTCATGAAGCATCCAAATGTATCTTGTAATTTAATATTTTGTTGCAAATAAATAAAAGCGGTGTGCAGGTCTTGTGGGGATGGGGGAGATGACACCGACTGGCGGCGTCCTACCCCCTCCACCGGGCACTCCCCCTCCCGGCTCTCAGTCCCCACTCTGGTAGACAGTCCCCACTCCGACTGACTCTCCCCTCCACAGTCCGCCTAAGGGTATAAGACTGGAGACTCCGGGAGGGTCGGTCACTCGAAGCTGGACTACCACTGGAGCCTCACCTCTCAAGCCTGCAAGCCTCCTTGGAAATTCTGACCTGCCTTCTATTTGGACCTGACCTCCTGCGTCTCTCCAGCTCCCACCCCGACCTCGTCACCGCTCTCGCCCACTTTGGCACGGTGACAGGTAGGGCTTGTCTTAGGAGGTCGGGCTTGGTGGAGATAATGCCAGTAGTAGGTAGGCTTGTAGGAGGTAGAACTTATAGTTGGTAGGGTTTGGCTTAGGAGGTAGGGCTTGTAGTAGATAGGTCTTGTTATAAGTAGAGCCTGTAGGACTTGGCTTAGGATGTAGGGCTTGGCGGAGATAAGGCCAGTAGTAGGTAGGCTTGTCTGAGGTAGAACTTATAGTAGGTAGGGCTTGTTGGATGAGGTAGTTCTTGTAGGTGGTAGGACTTGGCCTAGAAGGTCGTGCTAGTCGGAGGTTAAGTTTTTTTAGGAGATAGGGCTTTTAGGAAGTTGGATTTGTAGTAGGTAGGGTTTGGTGGAGGGAAGGATTTTAGAGGGAAGTGCATAGTGGAGGACGTAGGGCTTGTCGAAGGTGGAATCTGTAGGAGGCAGGACTTCTGGGGGTAGAGGTTGGTGGAATAGTTAGGGCTTCAGCGGTTCGGCTAGTAGGTAGGCCTTGTAGGAGTTATGGCTTGGTGTAGGAGGTAGGGCCTTTAGGAGGTAAGGCTTACAGGAGGTATGGCTTTGAGGAGGTAGGGCCTGTAGGTGGTAGGGCTTGTAGGGGGAAGGGCTTGGAATAGGAGGTAGGGCTTGTTGGAGGTAGGCCTTACAGGAGGTATGGCTTTGAGGAGGTAGGGCTTGTAGGAGGTAGGCCTTACAGGAGGTATGGCTTTGAGGAGGTAGAGCCTGTAGGAGGTAGGCCTTACAGGAGGTATGGCTTTGAGGAGGTAGGGCCTGTAGGAGATAGGGCTTGGTGTAGGAGGTAGGGCTTGTAGGAGGTAGGCCTTACAGGAGGTATGGCTTTGAGGATGTAGGGTCTGTAGGAGATAGCGGTTGGTGTAGGAGGTAGGCCTATAAGAGGAAGGTCTTGGAATAGGAGGTAGGGCCTGTAGGAGGTAGGGCTTGCAGGAGGTAAGGCTTTGAGGAGGTAGGGCATGTAGGAGGAAGGACTTGGTGTAGGAGGTAGGGCCTGTAGGAGGTAGCCCTTACAGGAGGTATGGCTTTGAGGAGGTAGGGCTTGGTGTAGGAGGTAGGGCCTGTAGAAGGTAGGCCTTACAGGAGGTATGGCTTTGAGGAGGTAGGTCTTACAGGAGGTATGGCTTAGAGGAGGTAGGGCTTGTAGGAGGTAGGCCTTACAGGAGGTATGGCTTTGAGGATGTAGGGCCTGTAGGAGATAGGGGTTGGTGTAGGAGATAGGCCTATAAGAAGAAGGGCTTGGTATAGGAGGTAGGGCCTGTTGGAGGTAGGGCTTGCATGAGGTAAGGCTTTGAGGAGGTAGGGCCTGTAGGAGGAAGGACTTGGTGTAGGAGGTAGGCCTTGCGGGGGGTATGCCTTATTGGAAGTAGGCCTTGTAGGAGATAGGGCTTGGTGTTTGAGGTAATAATTACATCCTTTGCGAGGTATTTGCTAACCAATTAGGTTTGCCTACTCCAGTGGGAGTTGGAACGCCAAGATTAAGAGCCCCTAGTGCCAGAGTTCTAGCCTAATAACATGGCCATCATGCATCCCCCCCAAGTAGTGCTTCAACGAATAGATTATCCAGGTAAATAATATAAAGTGTTAGATCCGCCAGTAAATATTCTATTCTCATATGGTGGAGACCATCGTCACTGGCATTGGACATGTGGATAAGCGTTTTCAACTTAAGCAAGTCATTCTCAAGTAACGTTTGAGGCAGTTTTGGTTCTATTGTAGATTCAGAGTATTTATTATTACTAAGGATAGGAAAGTTATTTAATATTTAAGGGTCGTCCAGGAAATGTTTTGTCTGTTCTGTATTCTAAGAGGTTTGCAAGTAAAGTGTGCGTGTAAAGTCTCTTCTTAGGTCACTTCCTTCTTTAGGATTTTCGTATGTAGTCCGTGCTGTACGGGTACAGTATAGTCAGAGTTTACCTTAGTAATAAATAATCTGACTCCGCAAACTAGACTGAGTACTCCGTCAACAGTGACGTATCCCGAAAGCGCTTGTCCACGATAAGCGCTAGTCCACGGTAAGCGCTTGTCCACGGTATGCGCTTGTCCACGGAAAGCGCTGGTCCACGGTAAGAGCTTGTCCACAGAAAGCGCTTTTCCACGGAAAGCGCTGGTCCACGGTAAGAGCTTGTCCACAGAAAGCGCTTTTCCACGGAAAGCTCTGGTCCACGGTAAGAGCTTGTCCACAGAAAGCGCTGGTCCACGGTAAGAGCTTGTCCAGAGAAAGCGTTTGTCCATAGTAAGCGCTTGTTCACGGTAAGCTATTACAAATAGCAGTAAAGATGGTCTCAAAAAAAGTGCATTACCCATGCATTTATCTACCTATTTTCTTTCACAAAATAATTTTAGAAATTTTGAGCTCTATTTGAAATGTTTATTATAGCCGACACCTCGAGACGAGCCAGCCTCCTCTCCCGGAAGCCGATCTTACCTGGACCCGTGGGAATATCGAACCGGTCCTAGAATCGAGTTATCCTCTTAATAAATTAGCCGCACCCCCCCCCCCTCCCCCGCACCCGCCCTTAAATCAACTTTACATACATTAAGGGTTGAAGGGAAGGTTTCGGGACAAGCTCATTGTGCATTCATTAGAGCTCCGAGGTGATGCAAAACTCCAGGCGGTCTTAGTTCGCTCAACCAATCTCCAGCTCAATCCTACAATAAACAAGAAAATCAATATACCCGAAATTTTTTTTAATGAGCAGATTAAAATGTTTGAAATTGGTAAAAAATCCTTCGATTTTTGACAAAGGACAAATTTAAGAAGAAATAACAAGAGCTTTCATGATTTTGAGGGTCGCTGAATTCGAATCCGAGGTCTGTTTCTCCACTTCGCGATGTATCGGCACGGAACCAAGGTCATTTTAAAGACAAATATGTTTATTTTGCTAAAGAATGAATTCGCAGACAAAATTTTTTTTTTGCAAAATATTTCAAGGACATATTTGTCCTTGAAATGAACTTGATTTTCCCCTTGAAACTGGCCTAAGATTCGAATAAGAAACCCCTCAATACCATGGAAGCTCTGGTTATTTCTTCTTTAACGACTTCATACGAAATTTGACCTTCAAATGCTCTCACGTGATGGAATGAAAAGGACTCCACATTCGGATTCTGCGTGTCAAAATTCATAAGAATATTTAGGAAAAAAAAAATGTTAAATTTCAAGAGAAATGAGATGCAGAGATTAAACATGATTCTATTGGTTGACGATTTACTACGTGCTATTTCCAGTAATTTTTCTTTTTTTCTTTTTTTTTTATAAAATTTATTGTGCGTCCACTACAATGGCCTTTAGCACAATATTTCCAGTAATTAAAATCATATTCCTTCAAAAAATATTTAGTAGAAAAAGTAAAAATGTTTCTCTACGTTGATAATAAACCATAAAAGGTACAAAGTTTGGCCCCACTGTGAGCCGTAAGCCGACTATTACCTCACCCCTCAGATTGGATCTCAGAGCTCCTTCTGGAAGGGAGGTTCCCTTTGATGTTTCCTCCATTGATAGGTTATTCCCTCTTATCACACACCCTCTCTCTTATCTCACATGTTTTCTCTTATTCCACATCCATATTCACTCTGCTTACTTTTAGACTGTTTTCTGCCGAACATTTCGTAATCTGATAAAATCATTGTTTTGTTTCTTAATACAAAATCAAGCTTCCTAACTGTAAGCAGTTAAAGAAAACAAGATATAAGCGCTTATATACACATAAAAGCTATTATACAATATATATATTATTTTCATTAATTTTAATATTTCTAAATATTATATTATTTTAAGTTGTAAGACATATATTGTATTGTACTTTATTTAGATCTTTCGTGGATTTTCAGAAATATATTAAATTTGTGATCTTAATCGGGTTGTCATCTATATTTTTCAAATGACTGGAGTGAAGATAAGGTTTTATTGAAATTATGGCACCAAATGTTGGGCTCTCCGGTGCTTCATTCCTTGACATAATATAGGAATGAGTCAATCTTGTGTGGCCTATCCTGGGTTTACTTGAAAATAAAATAACATGGATAAATGAATTGAAATTGCACTGAACAAATATTGAAAAGTAGAAATTCCGACAATGATAAGAATGTAGAATGTTTAATACTGCTGAGGATTACAAACCTCACTGCTGTTAGTGGGTTTGGAATTAGCCCCCCCCCTCTCCCCTATCCATCATCTCGTTCCTGGCTTGTAGTTACTAATAGCTGGGGAAATTACTAGGGTACAATTAGGAAAAATGGTAGAACATTATGTCGGAAGCTTTGTTTAAGAATCTTGTGGAGATCCAGGCTGGCACTTCTCGGGTTGGTATTGGCTAAGTTTGTGGCTCGATTTAGTTTGTTTGTTGATTGTTGGAGGCTGGCATTGCTCGGGTTAGGCTCGGCTAGGGTTGTTGCTGGATTTGGTTGGTTTGTTGATTGTCCGAGGCTTGCACTGCTCGGGTTAGGATCGGCTAGGGTTGTTGCTGGATTTGGTTGGTTTCTTGATTGTGGCAGGCAGGCATTTCTCGGGTTAGGCTCGGCTAGAGTTGTTGCTGGATTTGGTTGGTTTGTTGATTGTTGCAGGCTGGCATTTCTCGGGTTAGGCTCGGCTAGGGTTGTTGCTGGATTTGGTTGGTTTGTTGATTGTTGCAGGCTGGCATTTCTCGGGTTAGGCTCGGCTAGGGTTGTTGCTGGATTTGGTAAGTTTGTTGATTGTGGCAGGCAGGCATTGCTCGGTTTGGGATCGGCTAGGGTTGTTGCTGGATTTGGTAAGTTTGTTGATTGTGGCAGGCAGGCATTGCTCGGGTTGGGATCGGCTAGGGGTTTTGCTGGATTTGGTAAGTTTGTTGATTGTGGCAGGCAGGCATTGCTCGGGTTGGGATCGGCTAGGGTTGTTGCTGGATTTGGTAAGTTTGTTGATTGTGGCAGGCAGGCATTGCTCGGGTTGGGATCGGCTAGGGGTTTTGCTGGATTTGGTTGGTTTGTTGATTGTTGCACGCTGGCATTTCTCGGGTTAGGATCGGCTAGAGTTGTTGCTGGATTTGGTAAGATTTTGATTGTGGCAGGCTGGCACTGCTCGGGTTGGGACCGGCTAGGGGTTTTGCTGGATTTTCAAAACAGACTATACAGCGTAGAACAAAATTCCCTAAAAATCGGACCATTTAATTATCTAAAATTTCTTGAAAACGAAATTATCTTGTCAGCACTTCCGGATTTCGTAGGCTCGGCGTAATAAGTGGGTTTCCTCCCAAAGGCAATGAGGCAAATAGACGCTTGTACGGGTATCTGATTCTTGATCTTGCGCTATATTAGGGACATCAAAAAATGCCTGTGGTCCATATGCTCCATCCATATGCTCCGTCAACGTGATTTTTTTTTTTTTTATGTTTATCGGCGTATCAACAATAGGGCTGTTTATAGGTTGCCGTCCTTTTCTATAATGCCAACAGCACGGGGTCGGTCACCCATTCAGGTACTGACCACGCCCGATGTTGCTTAACTTCGGTGATCTACTGGAACCGGTGCATTCAACGTGGCTATGGCCGTTGGCCCGTCAACATGATGTTCCTTTTTTTGCATTGATGTACCAATATCGGTTGGGTTTGCCTAGTTATTGTATGTGACTCCGAATCTGGTCCTCAAACGACGACACTACAAATGTTCACCCAAGTATCGATCTCATGTCCTCCAGTACATAAGTCGAGTGATTTACCACTGGGCCCCAATGGGACATTTAATCCTGCTTAAGCTCATACGATGTAAGTATTGTACTCTGCCCACTGAACAATTATTTCATAATAGGCTTAAACATTTCGATGGCTGAAGAGCATGAAGCACGAAACATTGCTACAGTAGGGTGCAACGAGCATGGAATGCAATAAAAACGTCAGCGACAGCTTATGCAGGCTGGGTAATGTTTTCCCGCGCTTTTTACGACCCCGCGCCAAAAATCGACTGTTCTCGACATCCCCTACCTACAGCCTGCTTGTTATGTCCGTCCACTCGACTGTAGTGGGAGTATGGCGGGGTCTGTTGAGTGAATAAACCACTCAATTCGTCTTTCGTTATATTACGATTTTTCTTCCAACAAAAACGCACTTTTTGACATTACATCAAACTCCATGTGAAGGAAATTTAATATTTCAGCAGCAATTCATAGAATATATTTACATCAGGTTCTTATAAGATTACTTGAATGAATGAATGAAAGTAAATTTTATTTTATACCTTTACAGAAATATATAACAAAGTAATAACTGAAAAATATACATTGGCTTGGACAGTGTTCATCAGCCTGAGTGCATGTAAGCATGAATTAATTAAAAATTAAAAATACAAATAAATAAAATAAAAACTTATATACTCCTTTTTACCGAAAACTTACAAAAAGAAAAAAGATATTCAAACAGAGAAAATGAAAATAACAATAAAAAAAAAAATAAACAAAACAAACTTATAAATAATGATTAAATTGTGAACAGAGCACTAATACGTGGAGACAAAATTATAAAACTTTAAATTAATAATTAAACTGACTAATGAGAAATTGCCTGTATTTGACCGCATTATTTTAATATTTATAAAGTGTGTCCCAGTTCCTTCCGTCTAGGATTGGATAAGATTACTTTATTGGCATTGGAATGCTTGTTTGTGAAACTGGATTTGGTTGCCGCGGAAGAATAAAAAAAAAACAGCTTTCGAGTTTTCCCATTGTACACGGCGTAGTTTGTCTCATTATGTGATTAGAATATATTGTCGTTACAAATGCAGAGTATCGAATATGAAAATCACCACTTTTCAGAGTGTGAAAGCATTTATTCATAACTTTTTTTTGGATAGTCAAATATTCGGCAGATTTGACCTTTTGATAGTGGAATACTTTCCCTTTAATAGAGTGAAGTAAGATTCAAGAATTTGCCGTATATAAGTCCAGCAGAAATTAGTAAAGATTGACAATGAAAGATGCATTTTTTCACATTCGTTACTCTGCTTTTGTATCGACGATATGGCCACCCTATAAAATTTATTATTTAAATAAAATAACCTATCCAGGTTTCATAACAAATGAAAAAGGCCAATCAGGTCTCCCAGTTTCATAATTTTATATTTAAATAATTTTAAACAATATTTCGGCTTATGCCATCATCAGGAAATCTTTAATATCACAGCTTAAAAAGCTTACTGATGATGGCATAAGCCGAAATATTGTTTAAAATAATTTAAATATAAAATGATAAAACTGGGAGACCTGATTGGCCTTTTGCATTTGTTATGAAAACTGGATAGGTTAGTGGAGGTCTCAAAGAAGTGGCAGCACTCATCAACTCATTAAAATAACCTATTTTCATGTTTAATTTTTTATTACCTATTTCGTTTATTGAAAAAAAAATTACTTAATATTATTAAGACAAACAAAATGCGTAGCATGATAAAGAGGTTCAAGTCAATTCTAAATAACTCCGACTGCTAAGAAATCAACAAGTTAGCAACTGTAGCTTTCTTCTTATGGAGAAAAAAACTCCATATTCCCCTTCCAGACCAAAGTATCTTTCGCGACAACAGATGTTGTTATACTGTAGTCGCCCAAAACGCACATGCTGTGACTTTTAATGTCTGTCTTTGTAATATTGAGTATTTTTTTCAATATACAAAATAAAATAAAAGTCCGTCACGCAGGAGCTGCATAACTAAGCACTTTCCTCAGAATTTGGGTAGTGTAGACTGCTTTCCAGAACATTTGCTTAAAATATCCTACATAAATAAAATAAAAACATGAATAGTTCTCTTTTAATTTTGTAATGAGTAACAGATCAATTATTAATTTGCTTCCAGAGTTATTTTTACACATGGTACCAACTACACTACGTAATAAATACAAAAAACCTCATATTATCGTATTTTGATCTAACAAGGAACAGGATACAGTCCCTCTAGTGGTAGAAAGCGCTCCTTGCGGCGGCTTTGTGAACCTACGTCTGGCGGGCTTTTCTATTGAAATATATTACAAAGTAAACCCCCCCCCTTTCCGATTGACCGATTGAGCTCATTTTTACAACACTTCTTCCCCATGAGTTACCCACGACGCATACAGCGTTTCGTGACAATACAGCAGAAATTACGACCGGTATGAGTATATTAGTAATTTGGGTCCGGAGTAAACCCTCCCCCCTTCTAATGAACCGATTTAGTTGATTTTTACAACACATATTTACCTGTAGATTACCACTACGAATACCGAGTTTCTTCGAAATATACCAAAAATCACAGCTGGTAGTGGCGAATTGGTATTGTGGGTCCGGAGTAAACCCCCCCTCCTAATGAACAGATTTTGTTTATTTTTACAACACATATATACCTCTGGATTACCACTACGAATACCGAGTTTCGTCGAAATATACCAAAAATCACGGCTGGTAGTGGCAAATTGGTATTGTGGGTCCGGAGTAAACCCCCCCTCCTAGTGAACCGATTTAGTTCATTTTTATATCTCACTTTTCTCTCTATATTACAACTACGAATAACAAGTTTCGTTGAAATATAACAAATATTACGGCTGACATGGTCAAATTAGTGTTATGGGTTCGGGGTAAACCCCCCCTTCCGGTGGACCGACTTTGGTGGTTAACGAACTCGTTCAATCGTTTGCTAATTGAATGCTATATACCAAGTTTCGAGACGAAAAAACAAAAACTCTGGCCGCTATCGTGTTAACAGACACATATATATATATATATATATATATATATATATATATATATATATATATATATATATATATGTTTGATGTTATTTTTCGTCGCTGGGATAGTATTTTTAGATGGACGGCATTTTTCTCCAGCGGTGGTACTCCTCCTCACTTCTTCCCGGAATATTTCGATGGATTCATCTCCATCTTCTTCAGCCAGGTACTTGTTTCTTCCTCGGTGGTAGCCAAGGGAATGACATTTTTCTCGATCTGGGCTCCTTTTCTCCCCTCTACGCAATACCATCAGCGCTGCCAACGGACAGAATCCCAACTACACCAGGGAGCTTCAACACCATTCGTCCGCCGATACTGTGGCTAGAGGGGAGAAAAGGAGCCCAGATCGAGAAAAATGTCATTCCCTTGGCTACCACCGAGGAAGAAACAAGTACCTGGCTGAAGAAGATGGAGATGAATCCATCGAAATATTCCGGGAAGAAGTGAGGAGGAGTACCACCGCTGGAGAAAAATGCCGTTCCATCTAAATATATATATATATATATATATATATATATATATATATATATATATATATATATATAGATTCATATAAATTTTAACGGGGGTCATTTTCGGTGTCTACTAGGTAGGATCGATAAAGATTTGAAGAAATTTTTCAAACATTCCGTCATGAGTCCAACCTCAATAGCTGCTTTCCTTCGGAGGAAAGTGCTAATAGCAATTTAAAAAGGGTAGGACTAGATTCTAATTAAAAATATTTTCGTGGTAGGCGGAAGGTCAAATAATAAAAACTTTACCATACAGTATCACCAACTTTATTCCGTCCCTACATGTTTCACACCTTTTTTGGTGCCTCTTCGGGGGAAAAGGTGGAAGGGGTACTGGTGGAAGGTTATCCTCTTCAGATTGAGGCTGTAAGTTTTATATATGTAACTATTACTATTCCCCTGAAGAGGCACCAAAAAAGGTGTGAAACATGTAGGGACGGACTAAAGTTGGTGATACTAAATAGTGAAGTTTTCATTATTCGACCTTCCGCCTACCACGAAAATAAGAAGATTGAAAAAAGGGTCAGTTGAAGAATAATAATTAAAAATAGATCTACAATATTTTCTGTTAAACTAGACATAAATAAAACGTTTTATGACAACTTAAAAAGAGTAATTAAAAGTAATTAAGATTCCAAATAATAAAATTTTTATGAATTTTTCAAGTCAAAAATTCATAGCTACGAAAGTACTCAAATATACAAGTTGAAATTTTTAGATTAGTTTTATGATACAAATAATTAATTACCTATAACATATAAAAAAATGAAGTTTTTGTGTATATTAAGGAGTACAGTATCATGAATTAACATCATTCTGGAAGCAAATTATTTACAAAATTAATAATTGAACAGTTCTCATAAGAAATGTAAATGAGCAGAACTATTCACGTTTTTATTTTATTTATATAGGTTATTTACAGCAAATTATTCAGTAATGTAGTATACACTACAAAAATTCTGAGGAAAGTGCTTAGTTATGCAGCTCCTGCGTGACGGACTTTTGACATTTTAAGTTGTAATGGCATTGAAGAGTACTACTGAAATTGCTCTTTTCAGTGCTACAGGAGACTACGTCCTAACTTAATTATTTTGCCAGTTGTAGCAGTTCATGCTACACATCTGGAAGTCATTCTTATTTCTTTTCAGAGCACAAGTAAGCCAAGTCCAAGTTATAACTTTTTTATGAACAAGGCTATACATAAATAATGTCTGTGATATTTAAAATTAAGATCAGTTTTTAAGTTCAAATCTTTTTAAAACCTATACTGGTCAATAGGATTTATACAAGGTATTTGCAATAAATGCGCTTAATTCCCATTTTCTGGAAACTGTATGACATGGACTTGGTCGAGTTCTGCTCTCTCAACCCTCCATATGTATTTGATGGTAAAAATCCACTTGATATATTATATATATATATATATACATATATATATATATATATATATATATATATATATATATATATATTTGATTGGACCACTTGATATAGATTGAGCAATATAGAAAAACATTTACAATCTTTCATTTGATTTGGCAAAAGTTATATTTTTTGTTCAATATTGTTGCAATTGTTCTCTATTTGTCAAAAATGTTTGAAATTGTGTAGTTAATGATGTTTCCCTCAATTTTGTGCATTTGATGTAACGCCATCTATCTCTATACTTTATACGAACCAACAAAGGTTTGATTATGGTTTAAAAACCGCTGATCCTGACAATTTAAAGCGGAGGGTGTGTCTGGGGGGGGGGGGGGATTCACCCCCTAAACCCCCCCTTGCCGGTAGCTATCCTGATGTATATATAATCCTAGCATAATGTTCCTCCTCACGGGCCTCGAGTCCTGACTCAGCCTTCAGCTGATTATGAACAGGCACGGCTGTTTGGAGTCGATCTGATAAAAGTTGATTCATTCGATTGCCTCTCGGTCTGTCGATATCTCTACTCCCAGCTCCTTGACTTACTCCCATTATCTCCCTCCCTCATGGATAGTCTGCTCACAGAGTCATGTATATTCAGCAATCATCAGGGTATTAATTTATGAAATACTGTTTAGTTAAATCTTGATGGGAGATGAATATATATATATATATATATATATATATATATATATATATATATATATATATATAGTAACTGACGCTGTAGTATCTGCCCCTCAGGGCTCTCTTGGCCTGTTACGGGACTGATCTGATATATGTATATATATATATATTCTATCAAGAAAAACGATAGAGCGCTGGCAAACACAATGGGGAAACTCTACAAAAGGACGTACACTCTTTTCATTTATACCTGACATACATAGTCACTTAGTACGAAAACATACATGTAGTGATTTCTACACGACACAATTACTAACTGGACACGGATCTTTAAACACATACTTACACAAGCTAAAGATAACTAACAGCTCGGCATGCCCGTTGCGACAACACAACACCACAAACAACACAGCGCCTTATATACAAATGTAAGTTACTCATAGAAGAGAGAAAAACAATTCAAAAGAATATAAAAAACTGGCCCATTACAGAAAAAGAGCTGTTTGATAAACACTATTCAAGCTTCAGAGATTTTTGTAAGACAGCATGCCTCACTCTAAAGACGATCGATGCCTCTAAAGACAATTGAAATAATAAAAAATGTAAACAAACAAATTATGTAAATATATAAAATTATATTTATTTTATGTATATTTATTTTCTAATTATTTAAATTTAGTTATTAATTATTTAATGTTAAATCATTAATGTAATATATCTAAGAACATTTGATGACAAAATTTTATAAAATACATGTGATATACATTATGTATTGGAACGTGTAGCACAAAATAAACGGCCTCTTTGCAGGGTTACTGCAGAGAGGAAACTAATAAAAAATATATATATATATATTTGTTATATATATATATATATATATATATATATTTGTTATATATATATATATATCAGATCAGTCCCGTAAGAGGCCAAGAGAGCCCTGAGGGGCAGATACTACAGAGTCAGTTACTATAGACTATAGTCAGTTACTATAGACTATAGTCAGATACTATAGAGAGTTGGTCAGTACTATGCTCCGGCCGCCTGATTTTCCCCTTGGCTGCTTCGACTGCTGGAGTCATTAGCACCAAGGTACCCATTGATAAATTAATTAAAGGCTGGGTTGGCCTAGGGACGGTCAGGGAGGCCGAATCCAACCCATGAACGAAGACACTAGAAGATAAAAATCTTTAGTACTATGCTCGGGATTTGAACTCAGGTTCTCCAGCATATAAGTCCAGTGCTCTACCACTGAGCTAACCTCGCCCCCTCAGCAGTATTATGTATATAATTTGTTATAGCTTAGTATAATATATTGTACATGGTGTATGGAATCTTATAGAATTATATTAGGATAGGTCAGGATAGATATTACTGGAGTCCCCTTGAGCAGAGGCAGAGGCTTTCCAATTGCGGGCGCCTTAACCCTTTCGAGTCCGATTGTACACCGTGTGTGCAATAGATTTCCTAGACTATAAGACAGCCTGTACACCGTGTGTGCAATAGATTTCCTAGACTATAAGACAGCCTGTACACCGTGTGTGCAATAGATTTCCTAGACTATAAGACAGCCTGTACACCGTGTGTGCAATAGATTTCCTAGACTATAAGACAGCCTGTACACCGTGTGTGCAATAGATTTCCTAGACTATAAGACAGCCTGTACACCGTGTGTGCAATAGATTTCCTAGTCTATAAGACAGCCTGTACACCGTGTGTGCAATAGATTTCCTAGACTATAAGACAGCCTGTACACCGTGTGTGCAATAGATTTCCTAGTCTATAAGACAGCCTGTACACCGTGTGTGCAATAGATTTCCTAGACTATAAGACAGCCTGTACACCGTGTGTGCAATAGATTTCCTAGACTATAAGACAGCCTGTACACCGTGTGTGCAATAGATTTCCTAGACTATAAGACAGCCTGTACACCGTGTGTGCAATAGATTTCCTAGACTATAAGACAGCCTGTACACCGTGTGTGCAATAGATTTCCTAGTCTATAAGACAGCCTGTACACCGTGTGTGCAATAGATTTCCTAGACTATAAGACAGCCTGTACACCGTGTGTGCAATAGATTTCCTAGTCTATAAGACAGCCTGTACACCGTGTGTGCAATAGATTTCCTAGACTATCAGACAGCCTGTACACCGTGTGTGCAATAGATTTCCTAGACTATAAGACAGCCTGTACACCGTGTGTGCAATAGATTTCCTAGACTATAAGACAGCCTGTACACCGTGTGTGCAATAGATTTCCTAGACTATAAGACAGCCTGTACACCGTGTGTGCAATAGATTTCCTAGACTATAAGACAGCCTGTACACCGTGTGTGCAATAGATTTCCTAGACTATAAGACAGCCTGTACACCGTGTGTGCAATAGATTTCCTAGACTATAAGACAGCCTGTACACCGTGTGTGCAATAGATTTCCTAGTCTATAAGACAGCCTGTACACCGTGTGTGCAATAGATTTCCTAGACTATAAGACAGCCTGTACACCGTGTGTGCAATAGATTTCCTAGACTATAAGACAGCCTGTACACCGTGTGTGCAATAGATTTCCTAGACTATAAGACAGCCTGTACACCGTGTGTGCAATAGATTTCCTAGACTATAAGACAGCCTGTACACCGTGTGTGCAATAGATTTCCTAGTCTATAAGACAGCCTGTACACCGTGTGTGCAATAGATTTCCTAGACTATAAGACAGCCTGTACACCGTGTGTGCAATAGATTTCCTAGACTATAAGACAGCCTGTACACCGTGTGTGCAATAGATTTCCTAGACTATAAGACAGCCTGTACACCGTGTGTGCAATAGATTTCCTAGACTATAAGACAGCCTGTACACCGTGTGTGCAATAGATTTCCGAAGCTATAAGACAGCCTGTACACCGTGTGTGCAATAGATTTCCTAGACTATAAGACAGCCTGTAGACCGTGTGTGCAATAGATTTCCTAGACTATAAGACAGCCTGTAGACCGTGTGTGCAATAGATTTCCTAGACTATAAGACAGCCTGTAGACCGTGTGTGCGATAGATTTCCTAGACTATAAGACAGCCTGTACACCGTGTGTGCAATAGATTTCCTAGTCTATGAGATAGCCTGTACTCCGTGTGTGCAATAGATTTCCGAAGCTATAAGTCAGCCTGTACACCGTGTGTGCAATAGATTTCCTAGACTATAAGACAGCCTGTACACCGTGTGTGCAATAGATTTCCTAGTCTATGAGACAGCCTGTACACCGTGTGTGCAATAGATTTCCTAGACTATAAGACAGCCTGTAGACCGTGTGTGCAATAGATTTCCTAGACTATAAGACAGCCTGTAGACCGTGTGTGCGATAGATTTCCTAGACTATAAGACAGCCTGTACACCGTGTGTGCAATAGATTTCCTAGTCTATGAGATAGCCTGTACTCCGTGTGTGCAATAGATTTCCGAAGCTATAAGTCAGCCTGTACACCGTGTGTGCAATAGATTTCCTAGACTATAAGACAGCCTGTACACCGTGTGTGCAATAGATTTCCTAGTCTATGAGACAGCCTGTACACCGTGTGTGCAATAGATTTCCGAAGCTATAAGACAGCCTGTACACCGTGTGTGCAATAGATTTCTTAGACTATAAGACAGCCTGTACACCGTGTGTGCAATAGATTTCCTAGTCTATGAGACAGCCTGTACACCGTGTGTGCAATAGATTTCCGAAGCTATAAGACAGCCTGTACACCGTGTGTGCAATAGATTTCCTAGACTATAAGACAGCCTATACACCGTGTGTGCAATAGATTTCCTAGACTATAAGACAGCCTGTAGACCGTGTGTGCAATAGATTTCCTAGACTATAAGACAGCCTGTACACCGTGTGTGCAATAGATTTCCTAGTCTATGAGACAGCCTGTTCTCCGTGTGTGCAATAGATTTCCGAAGCTATAAGACAGCCTGTACACCGTGTGTGCAATAGATTTCCTAGTCTATGAGACAGCCTGTACACCGTGTGTGCAATAGATTTCCGAAGCTATAAGACAGCCTGTACACCGTGTGTGCAATAGATTTCCTAGACTATAAGACAGCCTGTACACCGTGTGTGCAATAGATTTCCTAGTCTATGAGACAGCCTGTACACCGTGTGTGCAATAGATTTCCGAAGCTATAAGACAGCCTGTACACCGTGTGTGCAATAGATTTCCTAGACTATAAGACAGCCTATACACCGTGTGTGCAATAGATTTCCTAGACTATAAGACAGCCTGTAGACCGTGTGTGCAATAGATTTCCTAGACTATAAGACAGCCTGTACACCGTGTGTGCAATAGATTTCCTAGTCTATGAGACAGCCTGTACTCCGTGTGTGCAATATATTTCCGAAGCTATAAGACAGCCTGTACACCGTGTGTGCAATAGATTTCCTAGACTATAAGACAGCCTGTACACCGTGTGTGCAATAGATTTCCTAGTCTATGAGACAGCCTGTACACCGTGTGTGCAATAGATTTCCGAAGCTATAAGACAGCCTGTACACCGTGTGTGCAATAGATTTCCTAGACTATAAGACAGCCTGTACACCGTGTGTGCAATAGATTTCCTAGTCTATGAGACAGCCTGTACACCGTGTGTGCAATAGATTTCAGAAGCTATAAGACAGCCTGTACACCGTGTGTGCAATAGATTTCCTAGACTATAAGACAGCCTGTACACCGTGTGTGCAATAGATTTCCTAGTCTATGAGACAGCCTGTACACCGTGTGTGCAATAGATTTCCGAAGCTATAAGACAGCCTGTACACCGTGTGTGCAATAGATTTCCTAGACTATAAGACAGCCTATACACCGTGTGTGCAATAGATTTCCTAGACTATAAGACAGCCTGTAGACCGTGTGTGCAATAGATTTCCTAGACTATAAGACAGCCTGTAGACCGTGTTTGCAATAGATTTCCTAGACTATAAGACAGCCTGTAGACCGTGTGTGCAATAGATTTCCTAGACTATAAGACAGCCTGTACACCGTGTGTGCAATAGATTTCCTAGTCTATGAGACAGCCTGTACTCCGTGTGTGCAATAGATTTCCGAAGCTATAAGACAGCCTGTAGACCGTGTGTGCAATAGATTTCCTAGACTATAAGACAGCCTGTACACCGTGTGTGCAATAGATTTCCTAGTCTATGAGACAGCCTGTACACCGTGTGTGCAATAGATTTCCGAAGCTATAAGACAGCCTGTACACCGTGTGTGCAATAGATTTCCTAGACTATAAGACAGCCTGTACACCGTGTGTGCAATAGATTTCCTAGTCTATGAGACAGCCTGTACACCGTGTGTGCAATAGATTTCCGAAGCTATAAGACAGCCTGTACACCGTGTGTGCAATAGATTTCCTAGACTATAAGACAGCCTGTACACCGTGTGTGCAATAGATTTCCTAGTCTATGAGACAGCCTGTACACCGTGTGTGCAATAGATTTCCGAAGCTATAAGACAGCCTGTACACCGTGTGTGCAATAGATTTCCTAGACTATAAGACAGCCTGTACACCGTGTGTGCAATAGATTTCCTAGTCTATGAGACAGCCTGTACACCGTGTGTGCAATAGATTTCCGAAGCTATAAGACAGCCTGTACACCGTGTGTGCAATAGATTTCCTAGACTATAAGACAGCCTATACACCGTGTGTGCAATAGATTTCCTAGACTATAAGACAGCCTGTAGACCGTGTGTGCAATAGATTTCCTAGACTAAAAGACAGCCTGTACACCGTGTGTGCAATAGATTTCCTAGTCTATGAGACAGCCTGTACTCCGTGTGTGCAATAGATTTCCGAAGCTATAAGACAGCCTGTACACCGTGTGTGCAATAGATTTCCTAGACTATAAGACAGCCTGTACACCGTGTGTGCAATAGATTTCCTAGTCTATGAGACAGCCTGTACACCGTGTGTGCAATAGATTTCCGAAGCTATAAGACAGCCTGTACACCGTGTGTGCAATAGATTTCCTAGACTATAAGACAGCCTGTACACCGTGTGTGCAATAGATTTCCTAGTCTATGAGACAGCCTGTACACCGTGTGTGCAATAGATTTCCGAAGCTATAAGACAGCCTGTACACCGTGTGTGCAATAGATTTCCGAAGCTATAAGACAGCCTGTACACCGTGTGTGCAATAGATTTCCTAGACTATAAGACAGCCTGTACACCGTGTGTGCAATAGATTTCCTAGTCTATGAGACAGCCTGTACACCGTGTGTGCAATAGATTTCCGAAGCTATAAGACAGCCTGTACACCGTGTGTGCAATAGATTTCCTAGACTATAAGACAGCCTGTACACCGTGTGTGCAATAGATTTCCTAGACTATAAGACAGCCTGTACACCGTGTGTGGAATAGATTTCCTAGACTATAAGACAGCCTGTACACCGTGTGTGCAATAGATTTCCTAGTCTATGAGACAGCCTGTACACCGTGTGTGCAATAGATTTCCGAACCTATAAGACAGCCTGGAGACCGTGTGTGCAATAGATTTCCTAGACTATAATACAGCCTGTAGACCGTATGTGCAATAGATTTCCTAGACTATAAGACAGACTGTACACCGTGTGTGCAATGGATTTCCTAGACTATAAGACAGCCTGTACACCGTGTGTGCAATAGATTTCCTAGACTATAAGACAGCCTGTACACCGTGTGTGCAATAGATTTCCTAGTTTATGAGAGATCCTGTACACCGTGTGTGCAATAGATTTCCTAGACTATAATACAGCCTGTAGACCGTGTGTGCAATAGATTTCCTAGACTATAATACAGCCTGTACACCGTGTGTGCAATGGATTTCCTAGACTATAATACAGCCTGTACACCGTGTGTGCAATAGATTTCCTAGACTATAATACAGCCTGTACACCGTGTGTGCAATAGATTTCCTAGACTATAATACAGCCTGTACACCGTGTGTGCAATAGATTTCCTAGACTATAAGACAGCCTGTACACCGTGTGTGCAATGGATTTCCTAGACTATAAGACAGCCTGTACACCGTGTGTGCAATAGATTTCCTAGACTATAATACAGCCTGTAGACCGTGTGTGCAATAGATTTCCTAGACTATAATACAGCCTGTACACCGTGTGTGCAATGGATTTCCTAGACTATAATACAGCCTGTAGACCGTGTGTGCAATGGATTTCCTAGACTATAAGACAGCCTGTACACCGTGTGTGCAATAGATTTCCTAGACTATAAGACAGCCTGTACACCGTGTGTGCAATAGATTTCCTAGACTATAATACAGCCTGTACACCGTGTGTGCAATAGATTTCCTAGACTATAATACAGCCTGTACACCGTGTGTGCAATGGATTTCCTAGACTATAAGACAGCCTGTACACCGTGTGTGCAATAGATTTCCTAGACTATAAGACAGCCTGTACACCGTGTGTGCAATAGATTTCCTAGACTATAAGACAGCCTGTACACCGTGTGTGCAATAGATTTCCTAGACTATAAGACAGCCTGTACACCGTGTGTGCAATAGATTTCCTAGACTATAAGACAGCCTGTACACCGTGTGTGTAATAGATTTCCTAGACTATAAGACAGCCTGTACACCGTGTGTGCAATAGATTTCCTAGACTATAATACAGCCTGTACACCGTGTGTGCAATAGATTTCCTAGACTATAAGACGGCCTGTACACCGTGTGTACAATAACAGTAATCTGCAATTATCAGTTATTTTGAGTAAACTAGTCGTCGAAATATATTTTTTCTTGAACAAATGTAATCTGTAAAGTACAGATTACATTCCACTCATGGTACTCAATCCGCTTTGGTAAGGTTAAAAAAATAAAAATCAATTTTTTCTTTTGCTTTTTTTTTACAAACAACAATGTACAGGAAAGGAACATCAAGAAATAAATTCAATCAGTAATAAATCTGTACAATTTTTATCAAAATTCACAACATTGCTGGGAAATCCTTAAAATTCAATATTGTTCATACACCAAAAAATTATCCTAAAAAAATATAACTAAACTGAAAATATGTTTCAAGAACAATAAACCAGAAGGGTCAAAAGCCTAAAAAAAAATATGCATTTTATGAAAATACCATGTTCTGTCCTATTGAAACACATTTTGGTGATCGGTGTGCATGGCCCTTCTACACACAGAGCATAGAGTTTTCGTCTTCCTGTCTTCCTTTCTGTCACAAAATGAATATCTCACGGGTTTGTCCAAGGTAACGAAAGGTGTTGAAGGTCCATCAGGAGTTGATTCATCTCCCAAAACAACAAGCATCAGTGTCTTCAGTGGTTTTGGTATGTTCTCCAGTTAGGCTCTAACTGCCACACGATATTCCACCAGTTGGTAACCCAAATCAAAGAGACAAATTTTTTGGGCATTCTGTCACTTGAAAAGCCGTAACATAAAAGTGATCGACCCTTGAAGATTTATGGGATGAGCAAAAAAGTTAGCCGTTAACTGCACCGTGGGGTGAAAAATACCTCATACCCAACTTGCAACCTTCTCATACAGCGATTATCAGACAAATGGCTTTGTTTATATTAGGTTATACCAGATAATACACTTCCGATTATTTAGGAAGAAAGAGGAAGTCTATGTGATTTACAGAAATGAAGAAACACGCCATAGAACTAAGAGTAGGGCATTTTTCACCCCACGGTATCAATCCAGGGTTAAGGCACAGTGTGGACAAAGAAGGAAAAAAAATAAAGATGAAGAGAGAATGCACGGAAGTTTAGACCAGTTTATTTTAGAAATATGTTTAACCAGATAAATAAGAATCAATTTTAGTTTTATTTTATCATGGATTCCATAGAAGTAGCTATAGCTCCTCTATAGAAGTAACTTCTGGTGCAGAATTTGTGGTATTCGAGAAGTTCGCTCATCAGGTTCTTCCGTAAGCCGCTTTGATATTCTGGAGAGTGTTCTGTGCGTCCAAGAAGTCATCCATGCTGGTTCCAGCTTGATGGTACCAATGGAGGAAGGCCCTCTTCCTGAGCATCGTTCTGAACTGGTAAAGGATCTGATCCCAGGTAGGTATCAGCCCTGCGGTGTTGGATACCATGCAAGCAGACTTAGGAATAGAAACTCCCATTATATTGGGCGGTTTTCTTGGAGTGATGCCTAGCTGCACGAGGGAAAAACTATCACTAAAATAAAGTTATTAATTAATTATAACAAGGAATTATTTATAATGATACACATGGAAACGGACATCGACACTAAAGATGTATCAATGTGTCATAGTCCGAGCGCCAGTAACCGCACGTTTCATGAAGTCTTTTTTTGCACCATGAAATTTTGCTATAATGTACCTCTTGGGTAGAAAAGAAGGTATATATATATATATATATATATATATATATATATATATATATATGTGTGTGTGTGTGTGTGTGTGTCGGCTAGACGTCCCGTGGAACACCAGGTACTGCGCATTCGGGAAAGATGCAAACAAATATTTCCCAAAAATAGAGTTTTATTCGGAAGGCAGACACTTTTAAGGGGGATAACACGTATAAAAAAAACATAATTGTTATTTAACTCTTAGGCTTCCACGGTCCGAGTCATTACAAATATTATAGTCTTCTGGTATTGACCGTGTCACAAACTTCTTTGCCTTCTCTGAGAACGAGGATGTTCTTCTAGTTGTTTAGTATAAATACTCGTCTTTGTATTCATCCGCGGGCGTAATCTGCTCTTCCATGTATCTAATTGGTTGGTCCCTGTCTTGCTTGAACCTGGTTGGTGGGTTCCATCCGGACAGTTGACTGGTTGAATTTCGTTTCTTCTTTTTTCCTTCGGCTTAATCACCGGATCCCATAATTTGCTGAGCCTATACCCATCTTCTTTGCTAAAATTTTCCGGGCAGCGTACTATCTCTATGGCTTCCCTAATGATCCGTTCTTGCTAGTTCTCTATTTTCGCCAGAATACTTACTTTGTCGAACTGGTTTGCGTGATTTGTGTTGTAGAAGTGTTCTGCTACAGTCGATTTTTCAGTATTGCCATTCTTAACCGTCTTCACATGTTCAGAGATTCTTGTACATACCAATCTACCTGTTTGCCCAATGTACTCCTTTCCGCAGGAGCATGGAATACTATAGACACCTGGTGATCTTAGCTTCAGATTATCCTTGGGGTTATTTATTATTTGACTTATCTTGCAGTCAGTGGTGTAAACCGTTTTGATGTTATGTTTCTTTAGGATATTTGTAATCTTCTCTGTGGTTCCTTTCACGTAGGGGAGGAATACATTTTTCCCATTTCGGTCTTCCTGTACTTCCTTTTTCGTTGCCTTCATATTTCTTTTGGCTTTGGTGGTGTGTCTTTTTATAACCTCGTCCGTGTACCCGTTTTTTCTTAATGCTGATTTCAGGCGTATTTCTTCTTTCCTGAGAAGTGTTGGTTGGGAAATCCTGATAGCTCTGGCCATGAGGGTAGTAATCAAAGTGTTCTTCTGGGCTGGGTGGTGATGAGAAGCTGATATTATAAACAGGTAGAAGGTGCCAGCATGGGTTCACCACTCAGCCCAATAGCAGCAGAAATATTCATGGAGGAGTTTCATGGAGTTTGAGAAGACAGCTATAACAACTGCGGAGTGGAAGCCACGGCATTGGTTTAGATATGTGGACCATACTTTCGTGATTTTGCCTCATGGGAAGAAGAAACTAGAACATTTTTTCGAACACATTAACAAGATGCACGAAAACATAAAGTTCACCATGGAAATTGAAGAAGACGGGGTACTGCCGTTCCTGGATATGAAAGTAGAGAAGATTGGAGACCGTCTAGAACATTCGGTTTACAGAAAACCGACTCACACAGACAGATACCTAAACGCAGCTTCTCATCACCACCCAGCCCAGAAGAACACGTTGATTACTACCCTCATGACCAGAGCTATCAGGATTTCCCAACCAACCCTTCTCAGAAAAGAAGAAATACGCCTGAAATCAGCATTAAGAAAAAACGGGTACACGGACAAGATTATAAAGAGACACACCACCAAAGCCAAAAGAAATATGAAGGCAACGAAAAAGGAAGTACAGGAAGACCGAAATGGGAAAAATGTATTCCTCCCCTACGTGAAAGGAACCACAGAGAAGATTACGAAGATCCTAAAGAAACATAACATCAAAACGGTTTACACCACTGACTGCAAGATAAGCCAAATAATAAATAACCCCAAGGATAATCTGAAGCTAAGATCACCAGGTGTCTATAGTATTCCATGCTCCTGCGGAAAGGAGTACATTGGGCAAACAGGTAGATTGGTATGTACAAGAATCTCTGAACATGTGAAGACGGTTAAGAATGGCAATACTGAAAAATCGACTGTAGCAGAACACTTCTACAACACAAATCATGCAACACAAAGTAAGTATTCTGGCGAAAATAGAGAACTACCAAGAACGGATCATTAGGGAAGCCATAGAGATAGTACGCTGCCCGGAAAATTTTAGCAAAGAAGATGGGTATAGGCTCAGCAAATTATGGGATCCGGTGATTAAGCCGAAGGAAAAAAGAAGAAACGAAATTTAACCAGTCAACGGTCCAGATGGAACCCACCAACCAGGTTCAAGCAAGACAGGGACCAACCAATCAGATACGTGGAAGAGCAGATTACGCCCGCGGATGAATACAAAGACGAGTATTTATAATGAACAACTAGAAGAACATCCTCATTCTCAGACTAAGCCCTGAGGAAGCTGGCAGTATGACTAGCGAAACGTCAGCAAAGAAGTTTGTGACACGGTCAATACCAGAAGACTATAATATTTGTAAAAATTGTTTTTATTCTAATATTAAATGAGAGTTTAATTCATGCTGCCATTTAAACCGGTACAGCAGTACAAGATCATGTGAAGGAGAACCAATGAGAGTGCAGGGGATAAACACAACTGCGCGGTACTCAAATTCACTCTTACGGTTACGCGCAGTGTATTGCAGTCTATCATAGGCAACATTTATTTTTATGTTTCCTGATAATTAAACCCCAGAAAAGTGCGTTTCCAGTTCTCCGACACTCACATATATATGATTTCCTCGTAACAATAGACCAGGTGTTTGAAACGTGCTTTAATGGTTCGTGCTATTCGCCAGGCTCACCCACTGGGCCTGTAGACTTCCAATTGCACTTCAATTAAAGCTAATAAAATTTACTATAACTCTTAATCCCATGAGTGTTTTGTAAGATAAGTATTTCGGCCTGCATATAATTCCAAACACGCCTGATAGTTAAATTTTGCACTTTTTGGGAAAAGTAGCCACATTTTTAAGAGCTGTATCGTGGGTTTTATTTACCCACAGAGTTTGCTCTAGCACCAAATGTTTGTAAATTTTATCTACTTTTGTAAAGCAAACATGCACGGTTTAGGGGATATAACCAAAAATTATTTCGTTTAGAGCCTTCTGCTCAAATTCAGGAACATAAATATGCTTTAGGTCCACCCGACAAACCTATGTAATGTGTTGTACAATATATAGTCTTGTTTTTCGTATATGGCCACCCCGCATGTGCAAACGCTAGTGGACACCTTCTTGTGACACTTTTGTGTTAAGCTAGGTCCACCCGATAAACCTATGTAATGTACTATATAACAAACGCCAGCGGATACTTTTTTTTTGTGACACATACAGTCTTCTTTTTCGTACATGGCCACTGCGCATGCGCGAATGCTACTGCGCATGCTGGAAAGCCACTGCGCTTGTGCGAATGCCATTGCGCATGCTGGAAAGCCACTGCGCTTGTGCGAACGCCACTCGCTTGTGCGAACACCACTGTGCATGCGCGAAAGCCAGCGGACACTTTTTTGTAACACTTTTATCTAAAGGTTTTTTTCCCGTTTAGTCACTGCTAAAGCATATTTATGCTAAAAACAAAAAAACGTTCAAGGTTTTCTGAACTTTCAAGGTTTCCAAATACTGGAGAAGTCCCGAACAACACTCCGATAAATCAGCATTGCGCATTATTTTGCTAACTCAGTGTCGTAGGTGACCGAACTGCAATCCTTATTAACGAAGCCGCTTACCTTCAGAGACGGCTTCATCCATGAGACGAACCTCAAGCCTCCCCTGTCCACGTCCTGGTTGAGGGCTTGCGAGACCTCCACAGCGCTGATTCCACGACCTCGAAACGTGACGGCAGCAGCGAAGGTACCGAGACGAGGATCACAGCACGCCAAGAAGCTCCGCGTCTCTAGGAGTTCTCGTGTCAAGTCTCCGCTGATGAACATTTCCTGATCAACACTTCCAGGCCTGAACAACGGGGCGAAGGACATGGTGGAGTACTTGGCCGAGGGATATGGGATCAAATTTGTAGGCAAGTCCTCGAACCTAAGATAAGGAACAGAAGAAAATACATAAGAATGATTTAATTGCCTAAAGGTCTATTTTTCCTTATATTACCCCTACACTTCACCAAAGATTACTAGCTGGAATTCCCTTTTGCACTCTGGAGGCAGAACCAAACACTCTTCAGATTTGCGATCTGTTCAGGTAATCCAGCGGGGAGAAGTTACACGTTACTCTGGAGGCAGAACCAAACAAGTCAACACTCTTCAGATTTGAATCTGTTCAGGTAACTCAGCGGGTAGAAGTTGTCACCGACTAACGCCATCATACCCCATCTACACGGCACTCCCCCCCACAACTCTCAGCCTCACTACTTCACGAGTGTCCACGAGAACTGACTACCCCCCCCCCCCCCTACGGCCCGTTACCCTGGAGGCAGAACCAAACAAGTCGACAAGTTCTTTCTCTTCTACAAGGCTCTATTTTATGCCGCACAGAAGCTCCGAATAAACTTTGTTGGCGCACCCGCCGTAGTTCGCCACGGTAACAAAGTATTCTATATAATACAATAACAAAAATATTTTAGGTAGGCTCTTGTAAACGAGTATAAAGGGGCCATTAATGTATAGATGCACTAAAAAAAAAAAGTAGAACTCTTAACTTAAATTAAGAAACTCACCAAATAAAGTCATCACAAGAATATCCAATAATCCATTCGTAGCAAGTTTAGGAGTGCATATAGCCTGTTCAGATAGACGGAAAAGTTCGATTCCGCATGCGCGCAATTATGGGGGCAATTTCCCGACGGTTCCGCCATTTCCCACCCATTTAAAGGAACAACACGATACGTTAATCATTACAAAAACTGATTATGTCTCGTTTAGGACTATGGAAGGCTTTGAGAGGTCAGGCAAAGGAAATAGTGTCTAATATTTATCAATACTTTGCCAA
The DNA here is from genome assembly GCA_946811695.1 of Gonocerus acuteangulatus. Lineage (NCBI taxonomy): Eukaryota > Metazoa > Arthropoda > Insecta > Hemiptera > Coreidae > Gonocerus > Gonocerus acuteangulatus. The sequence continues at coordinate 6,990,255 of OX328130.1, forward strand.
AGGTTAGACTACAACCGTTACGATGAACAAAACGCCACTTTAAACTCTATAAAAACTGATAATGTATTGTTTAAGGCTTTAGAAGGCATTTAGCCAAAGCTAAGACTAAAACCGTTTTCAACCTCCTTGTGATAAGGTTATAACAGAGAGAATTTTTACCGTCAATTTCTTGCACAAGGATTTTGGACCACGCCCTTTTCCCTCCTACTAAACCATCTATTTGAACAGGCTATAACTTAAATTGTTTTTAGCCTTAGTTTTGTCTAAGTATTGGTAAATATTAAACACTATCTCCTTTTCCTGACCTCTCAAAGGCCCTAAACGAGACATAATAAGTTTTTATCGAGTTCAAAGTAGCGTGTTGCTCATTGTAATGGAAATGCAAATGGCGGAACGGTCAGGGATATTTCCCTCAGAATTTCGCGCATGAGGGATTAGAACTATTCTATCTAATTGAACGGGCTAAATCCTAATTCTGCTTAGGATTGCTAGTACCTGACTGCAGGACTGGAAGGGAACCTCCATCCAGAAGATGCGGTGCCTATAGCATGGGACAATGCGTGGTTTATCCAGTCGTAACAAGGTTTCGAAAAGCTAACTTTGGCCTGGGCGAGGTTGTACATGGCGTCGTTGTCAACCAAAATCGTACAGACATTGGAGTTCTTGAGCTCGCTAGCCATCAATCCTGCGTTGTAAGCTTCTACTGTTGACGAACTTTGTGCTCTGAGCTTTGGGAGAAGAAAGAAATTAGCATTAAACATAATAGTGGATGAAGTTATGCAATATATGATACATATAATGCAACCATTGTTTTTCTGAGAAATACACTTATTTTAATCCTATGAGTTACTTCGAATAGTAAACTTCGGGAAGCCATTGGAATAATTACAGGACACTGCAAACTGAACAAGGACCTTCATAGGATGAGGATAGCCAACTCCTCCATCTGCAGATGGTGTGGAGCAGAAGAAGAGACGCCGATATACTTCGTCCGTGACTGAGAACGGTTGGATCATATACAGCTTTAGGTACTTTGGTGACACAAGAATACCAACCTTGACCAAAGCGACATATAAATAAGGAGACTCCTGGATTAATGGAAGCTATTACTCTGAGGAGAGACAATAACGGGCATCAAAATAGGTCACACGGCCGCGGTGCGCTCTTTTGAGGAAAATAGCCCGCATTATTGTATTGCACCTGGAATGTTGTGTTGTTTTTCTAATCTGAGGCACACATCGTCGATACAAATGCAAACTAACGAATATGAAAAAATGCATCTTTCATTGTCCATCTTTAATAATTTCTGCTGGACTTATTTGCGGCAAATTCTTCAATCTGACTTCACTCTAATAAAGGGAAAGTATTCAACTATCAAAAGGTCAAATCTGCCGAATATTTGACTCTCCAAAAAAAGTTATGAATAAATACTATTCCACTCTGAAAAGTGGTGACTTTCATATTCGTTAGTTTGCTTTTGTATCGACGATATATAACAGATGCGAGATTATTTTACTTGGATAATTCGTTTTTTTTTTTATCCTTTGAGTAAGCAAAAAACCAATTGTCGAAAATATTCTACAAGCTGCATTTGAACTCACATCTTTTCTTACTTGGGAAATAGGTATCCTATACGGACGGACTCGATAACTGGCGCGGTGTGTTACCTTCTATTACCATAAAACCTGCTATGTGTTTTCAAGCACATTCTAAACATACGAGGAGCCCAGAGGCCAAGTGGTCCAAGTTACAAACTCAAATGCAAAGTATCGAATGTGAAAAAACGCATTTTTCATTTTAAATCTTTGCTGATTGCTGTTGGACTGATGTACGGCAAACTCTCGAATCTAAGTTCACACAGTGAAAGGAGGATGTAACCACTGTCAAAAGGTAGAATCTGCCGATTATTTGACTGTCCAAAAGCAAAGTAATAAATAAAAGTATTTTCACTCTTGAAAGTGGTGATTTTCACATTCGTTAGTTTGCATTTGTATCGACGATATGTTGTAATAGCAAAAAGTAGATTTTTACAGTTCCGATCATACTAGACGAATCCTCAGGTCCTTAGCTGTTTATTATCGATAATACATAATAGGTACATCATCCGGTTTATGAATAATATGCAAAAGAATTGGAGAATCCGCACATAGACCCCTTAATTTCCTTCTGGACTTAATATTACAAAAGTAATATTAAGTAATTAATTTAATAGTACTAACTAGTTCAAACAAAGTTACGAAGTCAAAAAGTTTGGTCCAAACATTTCCATCTACAGCTGTTCGTTGTCTGGACATGCGAATTCGATGAAACTTAGTGACAGTGTAAAATGGTATAATAATTGTCAACCTTAGAGCAACTAACGAATTTCATATTTAACGCTGAAGAACAAAATAAGGGATAGACATTAAAATTCCAATTTTCCTAAGAGCTAGACCTGATGAAACGTTTGATTTTGTTTTTCTTTTTTTTTGTCTGCATGGTAAGGACGATATGTTCAAGCCATTTTAAGTCCGACAGTAGAAAAAGCGTTGAGCCTAATAACAATATGTTGTGTAAATCGATATAAACATGATACTGTTACTCACCGCAGGACTTGGATACACTGCGAAATGGACTTGAGCCATTTTTTGTGAATTTCCGTCCAAGATGGCTGCCAGTTGCGACGTCATCCCCGATCCCGTACCGCCTCCTGCGCCATAGAAAAAGGCGAATCCTTTCGGACCATCGGCTTCCTCGAGAAGTAGACGGACTTTGTTCAGGACCGAGTCCGCCTCCTTGGCGCGGAATCCGCGCGGGTACAGTCCGCCAGTACCTTCTACTCCGGAGACGATGTGCCTTGGTGAGAATAGTAAGCGGTTTCTCGTTTTCCGTTTTAGGGTGTCAACTGAAACAGAGAATGAATGATCCGAAGCACAATTCAAAATGAGTGCATATAAGTAAAAAAAAAGAGTTGGCAAGGTTGATCATTGTTTCAGCAGAAATTCAAGCAAAAAGTGAAGTATGATTGAAATCTGCTTAAAAATCCAATCCCGTAACACAGTAAAAATACCTCCCATTGCCGAAAAACCATTCTGTTATTTTTATGTATTTATTGAGTTTAAGAGCCCTCTTTTCAAGTAAACAATGAACAAACTTTTAAATTTTTTTTTAATAAATGTTTATTTAAAATCTGTACAATTTATATAGTACAATAATTAATTGTGATCGTCTTGCGTACATTCAGTGAATAGTATATGGAAGGAGCCAATCATTATTGGCACTTCCTAATATATGCTAACATTTATATTTTCACTGTTTTAAACCGCTGCTAGGGTAGCTGGTCACGGGGCCAAAGTCTCTTAAGCCTCCTGGGAAGGTCTTTAGGATGGGTCCGAGTGGATAGGGATTGACCTCTAGGATTTGGGTAGGATGACAATTTGGAATGAAAAGTTAGGAATCTGGATGTTGCGAGGTCTTTTAGGAAGGGGATATTTAGGTCATTGTGTACCTTTTAAATTAAAAACATTTTTGGACGGCATTTGTTAAAGTTATTGCCTTTCAATTAAATGGAGAAACGCCAGATTACGTTTTAGGTGTAGTTTTATTTTGACATTTCTATTAAGGATTTTTTTGTAAAATGGAATGAAACTAAAGGAATCTTTGTTGGAATTTCTGGAAGGTGGAAATTAGTTTTCAGAATAATTAAAAAAAAATTCCACAGGTATTTTAGTTTATGCAGAACGTTTTGACGAAAAGGCGAAAACCTCCAAACAACGGGGGTCTCCCGTGGTCTAGTGGCTAGCGCGCTAGATTCATAAGCGGGAGATGGTGGGTTCGGATCCCCACCGGCGCCAGAAATTTTCTCATCTCAGGGCTCGCTGAGGACCTGGAGGCCGCCGCTAATGGCCAAGATTTGTCGATGCGCCGTAAAAAAAAAAAAAAAAAGAAAAAAAAAAAAAAAAAAAAAAAAAAAAAGAAAACTCCAAACAACACGCGTCGGTAAAAATATTTTTCTGATAACTGCTCGGCGAGGGCCCAGATGGCTAGATAATGTAGAAGTATATGATACGGACGATAGGGAGATAGTGTGGTCAGTTCTATGCTCCTGCCGCCTGATTTTCCTCTTTGCAGGTTTCCATTAATTAAATAATTAAAGGCTGGGTTGGCCTATGGACGGCCAGGGAGGCCGAATTTAACCCATGAACGAAGACACTAGTAAACATGAAATCTTTAGTGCTTGCTCGGGATTTGAACTCAGGTCCTCCAGCATATTAGCCCAGTGTTCTACCACTTAGCTAACCTCGCCCTCGATACGACTTAAAATCAAAATAAAAAAAAAAACCTATGATTGTCAACCTTAGAGCAACTAACGAATTTCATGTTTAACGCTGAAGAACTAAACAAGCAGTGTATATTAAAAATCCAATTTTGCCAGGAACTAAACCAAAAATCTATTAGCTTAACCGTTTCTTGTGGATTTTTGGCAGTTTTTGGTCGCTAACCTGTGTAATGCGTCCCATAAATCAGCGTTGTTCCAATGTAGGCCATGATGTGCAATTACATAGGTTATTTTAAGCTCATTATTGAGGATTGTCGCGTACGTGCTTAATTATGCAGTCCCTGCGTGACAGTTTTTTTTACATAATTAATAACTAAGGTCTATATCTTTACTTATCGTGGAAGGTTCAGTGTCTATGAGCAAGCTTCGTGCTATGGCTTTCTCCTTCTGGACTACATAGTAAGCAGCAGTGGACGGATGCTCGTCTGGTCCATCTATGTCATGGTCTTCAGCAAACATGTTCCATAGTTCGTCTCCGATCTGGATACCTGCTTGGCCTATGTGTAGCCATATCACTTCACCGCCCTAACAGAAACATTTAAATATCACATTCACGATCTCTTTATTGGATACTAGCCGTTACCCGGCGTTCCATGCTAAACCTACTTTCTGCATCTAGAAAAACGAAAATAAATTTGAAACCATATAAGTTATATTAAAATATAATAACACAAATCTGTAACTTTTCGGATTCACAGTTTCGAACCCATGACCTCCGACCTGTGAGTCCTAGCCTACACACTCCCCGGATCAAGACCTACATGTGTGCCAACTTTGATCAAAATCGGTCAATCGCCCTGGATTTGTATAAAGAACAAACATACAGACAAACAGCTGATAAACGTTTTTGAGTTAGCCTACAACACTCCCGGGGCAAGACCTACCTATGTGCCAAGTTTGGTCAAAATCGGTCGAACTGTGTGGATTTGTATAAGGAACAAACATACAGACAGACAGCTGTGGCACTTTTTTGACATAGCCTACGACAATCCTCGGATCAAAACCTACCTATGTGCCAAGTTTGGTCAAAATCGGTTGAACTGTGTGGATTTTTATAAGGAACAAACATACAGACAGTTAGCTGTCGCACTTTTTTGACACAGCCTACGACAATCCTCGGATCAAAACCTACCTATGTGCCAAGTTTGGTCAAAATCGGTCGAACTCTGTGGATTTTTATAAGGAACAAACATACAGACAGTTAGCTGTCGCACTTTTTTGACATAGCCTACGACAATCCTCGGATCAAAACCTACCTATGTGCCAAGTTTGGTCAAAATCGTTCGAACTGTGTGGATTTGTATAAGGAACAAACATACAGACAGACAGCTGTCGCACTTTTTTGACATAGCCTACGACAATCCTCGGATCAAAACCTACCTATGTGCCAAGTTTGGTCAAAATCGGTCGAACTCTGTGGATTTGTATAAGGAACAAACATACAGACAGATTTTTAACGCGATGGCCTTGGCTGGGGTCTGAAGGCCTCCCAACATCATCTTCCACGAACGTCAAAAGACGTTCAGATGACGTCTACGTTCAGGGGGCTACTAAGCTCTCTCCTGGTTCAACCGATGGCAGAGAGAACCCGGAGTTATTAAAGTGTACTGGTGGACAGGAACTGCGCCGGAGGGTGAAGATGATGTGATTTTCTCCATATTTTGCACCACTCTTGAATTTCATTCAAGTGGGACTGTAGCGAACGGCCATAGCCATGTTGAACGCACCGGTTCCCGTAGATCACCAAAGTTAAGCAACGTCGGGCGTGGTCAGTACCTGAATGGGTGACCGACCAAGTGCTCTTGGCATTATAAAAGGGTAGAAACCCGGCGTTATTAGCCCAAATGTTGATACGCCGTTAAACTCACAAAAAAGAAATAAAGAAAAAAAAAAGTGGGATTGTAGATTCTCCGACACTGTGATAATTCTTAGTTATATAGCAAGGAGCAATGATAATGATACAAAACAGCACAAGTACTGGAATCTGCATGCAATGCTGTTTTAAATGAAATAAGTTATCGGGCTGATTGTAATAAACTAAATTTCCAAGTACAAAAATGTAAATATATTATTTTTTCGCGTAAAAGATTCAAACCCGATCTAAATATTAGGCTTAATAACAATACAACTCAACAGGTAGAAACAATAAAATATTTGCGAATCACTTTATATCGTAAATTAAACTGGAAAGCACATATTACAAACCTACAAATAAAATTAAAGGGTATTATTCACTCTCTTTTGGCATATGCAAAATTGAAATGGGGGCTAAATTCAAAAATTCTAAAAATTCTCTACGAAGGAGCTATTCTACCAGCTATGACTTACGGTAAAGAAATTTGGCATAAAGGTCTCGATATAAAAATAAATCTTAAGAAATTAGAAACAGTGCAACGGCTGATAGCTTTAAAAATTATCCGTTCTCACAGAACGGTTTCATATGAAGCTTCTTGTCTACTTGCTGACATTATTGCTATTAAACTTCTATGTAACGAAATGACCTTAAAATTCAAAATTCTAAAATTTAATAATCTCCTCCCAAATCATGATGTTGAGGAAATAATTCCTTACAAAAATAATATTCATCCAAAACACTTGGTAAAAATTAAGGAATTAACTGAAAATGATTCTGAACTTTATAATACTGAAGTGTACACCGATGGAAGCAAAACAGATGATCACATTGGATGTGCATTCATTATATTTCAGAAAGGTATATTATGTCACATAGGTCGATACCGACTTGGGCCAAACTGTTCCAACAATGAGGCTGAGCAAGTTGCTATCTGGAAGGCGTTGGAATATATTAATGGAGTTCATGATTTTGATAAGACAGGTTGTATTTATACTGACAGTAGAGTTACATTAGACAGACTTAACAATATAGACATACACGATACATTGACTGAAACAATTAGGCAGGAACTCATCAAAAGCTTTCGGAAAAACATACATATAAAATTTAAATGGGTTCGAGCCCACCAGGATAATGTTGGAAATAATAAAGCAGACGACGAGGCAAAATCAGCAGCTAATGATGGGAGCCTGCCTGTTGTGTACGAAAAAACTCCTAAGAATACTGTAAAACACATACTAAGACAGGAAACAAATAGACAATGGAACCAACGTTGGACACTGACAACCAAAGGACGACACCTGTACGATTACATACGTACTATAGAGGACGCACAGAAAATACCAAGACTTAATTCTAAACTCACTCAAATACTAACTGGTCACGGACCAACAAGAAGTTACTTACACAGATTTAAAATCATTGAAGACAAAAACTGCAAATGTGACTCTCGTACTCAACAGACTTACGACCATTTAATCTTTGACTGGAGACTACTTGACAAGGAAAGGATCAAATTCATGAAGTCTATAATATTAAAAGGAGGAAACTGGCCGGTTTCTAAGAGGGAGATTCTTATTAAACACTTTCATGAATTCCATACATTTATTGGTCCTATAGATTATGAAGAACTTTAATAAATAAGCTGTATTTATTTACATTATTGTATATGTTTAATTTTATTTTTATATTTATATTTTATATAATTTATATTTGGATTTCTTTTATATTCATATACATTATCTATCATTTATTTCTGCAAAATTTTATACATTTTATTAGTTATTAGTATTATTATATTATTATAGTTTTAGTCTTTTTTCTGTTAATTTTATTGTCTTACCTTTAATTATAAATTGTTAAGTTTTTCATCACTAATATTCTCATGTTACTTAAATATAGAACATACATGTAGTATTTTTAAAATGGTACATGTAGAAAATAAATTCCCACATCGCAGGGTTAATGCAGTGTGGAAAAAAAAAAAAAAAAAAAAAAAAAAAGGTAATGTAATGGTATTCTGAAATTAGTAACCACAATTTATATTATTATTCAAAATGGAATCAAATATTATTCGGACTAATTGGTTCTTGAGTAGCTCTAATTTAGAGGAATACTGTTATGGGAAAGTCTCAAACAGGTCGTTGGCTTCATTGATTTATAAGTTACTAGCTGAATACCCGTACTTCGTCACGGCAGATAAGTAGTTATTTTATTGCGTTAAATAATGTTTCATTAAAATTACGTTACTATACAATTCTGTGCAGTTTATTATAGCACGGTTCCCGTCATAGTATATGTTATTCAATGGGTGTTAAAATTTAAAAGTTTATCTTTACAAAAAGTTATTTGGAAACACCCATTATATTTGCGAGCATTACCACGGTTATAGGCGGGGAGGCTGTGCAAGGGTTCAGGATATTATTGCCTCACCTAGAAAACTCTAAGGATATGCTTGCCATACATCACGGTTTGACCGGGACTGTCCCGGTATTTTGCAATTGTTTCGGTGTCCCGCCCGGTTTTATCAATGTCCCGGAAAAGGCTGTAAGATGTAAAAAGTAATGAATTCATGTTTATAAGAATCTTTTATAAATCGGTTACTTTTCCACAATCAACATTTTTACTACTGCTCACAGTGTCAAAGATATGAGAAGTAATCTGACTGTAAAACGCTGGAACTACCAGCACAGCGCTGCCAGCTGCCAGACACTATTATTTGGCTGAGAGATTGTTTTAAGAAAATCAAGTAGCAAAATAAGTTCCCTCCTTATTTTTAAGGTTTGGGTAGACTAACAGTTCAGGATCCCCCCTTTCCGTTAGTTGCTAGGCTTAAAACTCACAATTTTGCTTATAATTTGTACTCTTTTTATCCCCCCCCCCCCTGGTATGCCCATCCCATATTAATGTGTCTCGGTTTAACTCTCCAAAAATATGGCAAGCCTATCTGACGGGAACAGGGGGAAAAGAAACGCAATTAAAACTCTATGAGGGACAGTTTATTTCTAGTAATTCAAGGTCTGCCATCATAGCTGAAATTAATCTCAATTAGTAAGAAAACTATGAGATGGATAATGTAAGGTAACAGCTGTTCTTTATCGTCCTAGCAACGCAGGCTGCCTAGGCTTGCCTTCTCTAACCAACTCAAACTTTAAACCCCCCTAAAAATGCTTAAAAATTCGAGTATCAAAAAATCCTTTCTTAGCGAGCGCCTACATTATATAGGGAGTGTCCATGCAAAATTTCAAAATTTTCTGTCGAGCGGTTTGGGCTGGGCGTTGATAGATGAGTGAGTGAGTGAGTGAGTGAGTGAGTGGTATTTGACAAATATATACTAGATACAAATAAATTACAACCTCAAAACAAAAATACACATAATTTCTGCAGATGTCATATGTTTTATAGTTTTTGAGAAATCAAATTCAAGTTGATTTGTTTGAAGAATTTGCATTGACCAATAGCAGGTAAGTTGAATGGTCGGGATTCTCGACTGCTTGTGACGTATGGACTATCATCTTCGCATACTAGGTACTTTCGATGCAACGCTTGTCATCTTCAGTTTTGTATGCTATATTTTAGTTTTTTAGCATAATAGACTAAACTGGAAGAAACCGTTACAAAAAAGTGTCCGCTGGCGTTCGCACATGCGCAGTGGCCATTTACGAAATAGAAGACTGCATGTGTCACAAAAAAGAGTCCGCTGCGCATGCGCAGAGGCGTTTTTATTTTTATTTTAAGGTATCTTCATGCCCTACTTACATTAGGAATAAAAAAGCCTTTGTTTAAAACTAGGGGGAAGAGGATGGCGAGTTTTCTGCCAAACAAAGAAAATACATCAACCCTATCCTGGCTTTAAAAGAGATTGTAATGTTATAATAAATAAATAGAAAAATTTGACATTTATAGATTAATTTTCTTCTTATCAGACATATTTAACCATATAGCTGCGAGATTTCACTTCATGTACGAAATTTTGAGGTAAATATTCCAGACGGTTCTACCTTTTGCAAACTCCATTTTCAAGGAACAACACGATACGTGAAACATGAACAACAAGAACTGATTATGTTTCGTTTAAGACTAGTGGAGGAAATAGTGTCTAATATTTATCAATACTTAGCCAAAGCTGAGACTAAAAACGTTTGAAACCTCCTAGTGATAAGGTTATAACAGAGAGAATTTTTACCACGAATTTCTTGCATGGGGAATATAGGCCACGCCCGTTTACCTCCAATTAAACCATCTATTTGAACAGGCTATAGCTTAAATTGTTTATATCCTTGTTTTTTACTCAAAGCCTTCCCTGGTCCTAAACGAGACATAATCAGTTTTTATTGATTTCATTATTTATTGTAATGGAAATGCAAACGGCGGAACCTTCGAGAATATTTCCCTTAGAATTTCGCGCATGCGGGATTAGAACTATTCCATCTAACTGAACAGGCTATAACCTATCTTATAGAAAATTTCGCAACATTTTCGCATCAAATACTTACCATTGAAATAGTGTCCTATGTATAATATTGAAAATCAAATTTTGAATTATTTTTTCCAATTTTTTTTTTTTTGTGTTTCACATGGTGGAAAATTTCGAATTGTGTTTAATCCATAACACATGGAATTTATTGATAAAGTAGAATTACTTTTTAATTATTGTGCAACATTGTTTGTGGTTTGTCAATAATTTTCCTTGGGTCAGTCAGCGTGTGTTGACACAATAACATTAAAAATGCGCGTTTCATTGCACATGTGTATATTTCTCAGATATAAGTGTAAGATAGTTCATTAGAGGAGCTTAATCGCACAGGTTTCGTTCAATATTGGCTTTCTAATCTCTGTAATATTGAGAGAAGAAATGGGATTCCGAAAACCAGCGAAATTGGAACCTTCAAATGGTGCTTTATCAATAAATCCAAATTCAAAAGCCACCCCAGAGGTAGCAATTTTTCTTTATCCGAACACGACTCGATATAAAACGTTTGAAGAGAAGAATATAAATATAATATAAATATACAAATATATAAATATATATATTTGAGATTAACTAATGTCACTCGCGGCTGGCGGGCTGGTAGGGGAAGGTGGAGGCGCCTCTAGCCAATGATAGGTTGTCACTCCTACATCTCCTTGTCCAGAGAAGGGGCTTGAAGGGTTGTAGAACTGGCAACGTCGAGCCCGCTCTATGCTTTCCCCATGTAACAAGTTATACCTTCCACGTTATATTTGAGTGAGGAATGCTTCCGTTTGTCCAGTCTGCGGGAGGAATAAAGGAGCTAAGTCCCACGTAGGCTAGAGAGTTTCCAAGTCTGCACTTCTGGATAGCAGTGTCCCAGCTCAATCACTCAATCAACCAACGATATCCGATTAATGGCAGCGCATATTATTTGAACGCTTAAGTCGTATAAATGGTTAAAATCCATTTCTAGCAGTCCATTCAACTTAATTTTCATCGGTACGTTAATCAAATATAATATAACCCCAAAAAATTGATATTTGTGTTATGACCGTTTTAAAAAAATACATTTTGTTACAGCTATAAAAAATTATTTGGTAGGATACAAAAGTGAATCTACAATTATCTATTTAAACTGTTAAATTGTCAACATATTACAGCAATATTTACAACTGATCATCTACAAGTTACCAGCGACGATATGGCGAGTTTAGCTGAGTGGTAGAACACTGGACTAATATGCTGGAGAACCTCAGTTCAAATCCCCAGCATAGTACTAAAGATTTTTATCTTCTAGTGACTTCGTTCATGGGTTGGATTCCGCCTCCCTGACCGTCCCTAGGCCAACCCAGCCTTTAATTAATTTATTAATGGGCACCTGTAAAGGGGTAAATCAGGCGGCCGGAGCATAGTACTGACCACACTATTTCCCTAGTGTACCGTATGTTCATGAATCAGATACCTCTATAGTATCTGCCTCTCAGGGCCCTCGTGACCTGTTACGGGACTAATTTTTTTTTTATGTATGGTGACTGTTTCCATTTCTTTTCTTTTTTCGAAAAAAAAGCCACTACCCCTTGTGAACCCTAAACGCTCAGTCCATTCGGCTTTTGATTTCAAGAAGTAAATAAGAGGTTTGTTTTATGGTTTAAAACAATTTTAATTAACACGCTGTTGAAGAAGTTAAAGATTTTGCTCAAAAAGAGATTTAAATTGAACCAAAGGGTAGATAATTCTCGGATTTATAATTAGGAAAAGGTTCATCTCTCGAGACGGCGGTTCCTTTGAAGGAATAAAAACAGTCGGCTTCGAGCAATATTCGGGGACAATGAGGAGAGGAAATTGTTGAAACCACCGTCAGGGAAACGATAACAAGCCTCGCCGAAATCTTCAATTCTACGCCCTATTCAGAGTCTGAGAGATTAACTCAAAACTCGGCGCTCCTTTCCAGCTCTCCGTTCCTCAATTAGCAATTAGGAAAACTCAACTTTGAGGCTTTGACGAAATTAATTAGGATTCCGTCTGGATATTCCCTCTCCTTCCCCGTCTCTCTTCCTAAGGGAGAAGTGGTGGGGAGGGAGGAGGAGGAAGAGTGGGGGGTTGCGCATACTTAACGCTAGAGGAGTTACACAACTTACAGATGTCTCTTAAATATTGCAAGGATAACGCTTTTCCATTACTATCAGGCTGTACCGTATGAAATGTCAGGTTTGTTTACTTTGCGATTTAATCCATTCCCTTTTTTATTTCATTATTTACAAACATCATTGTTATTCATATAGAATTAAAGCTCTTTTATTCCTATTATTTAATCAGTAACTTGCGTACTGTGTTGTGAGAACGATCCTCTGAGAAAAAGCAAAACTTAAATTATGACTTCAACAGAAATCCGTATTATTTTTCGTTATGAATTTAAGCTCGGTCATACCGCTGCTGAGGCGTGTATGAACATTAACACGGCGTTCGCGGAGGGAACGGTGAATGAACGAACTGTTTACCGGTGGTTTTCCAGGTTTCGAAGTGGACATTTTGACCTTGACAACGAGGAGCGAGGAAGGCCAGAAACCAAGCTTGACAATGACCACCTGAAAGAAAGGGTTGAAGCTTGTCCCTCAAAAAGTCCGACTCGCAGGAACTTCGTCATCTTAGCGCGGTTACTTACATCTCGAAGAAATGGAATAGATTAGGATCACAGATCACAGGAAACTGACAGCTACTGCCATCATGATTAGCACAGCCACTCCAAACTTATTACCAATACCTTTCACCGTTGGTTAGCTTATTTTACTACAATACTAATTTTACTGATAAATGCAATTTAAAACTAGAAACAACCAATTAAAAAGTGAGATAAAGAAAGAGAAAAACCATTTCAAAACAACAAAACAAACACTGTTACTTTCCACTTACCACGATTTCCCAACCGTTATCGAGATACTAACGAAAAATGTATGGAGATCCGAAAACTTTTCACGTCTATTAATAAAATATTTTTTTTCGCATACTTCCTTAACTCCAAATATAACCAAAATTTAATCATCTTAGTTGGGATTAATTTCCAAGATGTAGAAAATATTTCAATTGAATCCCGCGATACTAAGTACTCGCAAAAAAATAATGACTTACAAAAACATTGTTTCCACTTTTCTCAGAAACGGATGCAGATATCGCCTTAAAAATGGTTTCATTCGTTTTCTTATGTTAACAAACTTATAAAACAAGTACCTGCAAGCATATAAACTCAAAAACGAAAGCGTTACGATTTTTTTTGCGCGAATTTCGCCCCAAACACTATCTTCTAGTGGGCGGATTCTGCTGCTTAACGAACTTGACCTTTCAAATTAGAAGACAGATTTTTGTGCCAAATTTGATCAAAATCGGACCATTTTTGAGCCGTCAGGAGCGCGAACAGACAAGCATATATATAAATATATACATATATATATATATATATATATATATATATATATATATGTATATATATATATATATATATATACAAATTTTAGCCATCTATATTTTCGTGATCTAGAGGGTCTGAAACGTGAAAGTTTCTAGTCGGCACTTCCGGATTGCGTCATGAGGTCAACCTCATAAGCGGGTTCTCCCTATGGAGATAGAGAGTAACCGCGCTAAAAACACTAGGGAATATGCCAAAGAACTCGGAGTAGGAGCCACGACAGTTTCAAGACATTTGAAGGAAATCGGCAAGTCCAAAACTGACATTTCATACGGTACAGCCTGTTATTAGGGCTGCATTTCATACGGTACAGCCTGATATTAGGGCGGCATTTCATACGGTACAGCCTGCTATTAGGGCTGCATTTCATACGGTACAGCCTGCTATTAGGGCTGCATTTCATACGGTACAGCCTGATATTAGGGCTGCATTTCATACGGTACAGCCTGCTATTAGGGCTGCATTTCATACGGTACAGCCTGCTATTAGGGCGGCATTTCATACGGTACAGCCTGATATTAGGGCGGCATTTCATACGGTACAGCCTGATATTAGGGCGGCATTTCATACGGTACAGCCTGATATTAGGGCGGCATTTCATACGGTACAGCCTGCTATTAGGGCGGCATTTCATACGGTACAGTCTGATATTAGGGCGGCATTTCATACGGTACAGCCTGATATTAGGGCGGCATTTCATACGGTACAGCCTGATATTAGGGCGGCATTTCATACGGTACAGCCTGATATTAGTCCAGGTTTACTTTTAGCTTTTTTAGTTTGTTTAACGTAAAACATTCGAAACTGGAGCTATACTTACTGACATCTCAAATTCACTGGCAAGAAGAAAAGAGAAATGAAAAAAATTAATGGAGAAATATAAAATTTTTTATAGGACCATGATAAAAATAGCGTCTTCGTTTTGTCCCGTGTATAGACTTATTCTTAGTCCAAACCACGAAACACCCGCTTACCTAAATATGAACCTCCCATTTCCATTTTATAGAGTAATAGCCCAAATTAGAACAATTAATACATATTTGATAAAGCTAAACTACAAAAATACTACAATATCCATAATCCCCAATGAAACCTGTCCCATCTGCAATAGTCAGAATCAGTTAGAGGATATTTATCAATTACTTTTTTTTTTTTTTTTTTTTTTTTTTTTTTTTTTTTTTTTTTTTTTTTTTTTTTTTTTTTTTTTTTAAATTTAATTTATTGAATAAAAGACAAAAATACAGTATCACGTGTGTACCTCTATACCAAACAAACACTAGTCCGAGAGCCAGCAACGCACTTTTCATGAAGTGTTTTATGCATCCTGAAATTTTGCTATAATATACCTCTTAGGTAGATAAGAAGGTATATATGTGTTTCCTGGACATACCTTGGAACACCAGGTACTGCACATAGGGGAAAGGTGCAAAACAATATTGCCCGAAAATAGAGTTTTATTTAGAAGGCAACTATCTTTAATGTAAAATTAAGACAATTTTACAATGAATAATAAATATGGCAGGCAGTTTTAAGGGGTATAACACGTAAAAAAAAAAAAAAAAATAATTGTTTTTATTCTAATATAAAAAGAGAGTTTTATTTTCGCTACCATTAAAACCGGAACAGCTGTACAAGATCATGTGAGCAAGAACCAATGAGAGCACAGAAAACAACCAACACTGCGCAGTCTTTGCGCACGGTAGTGCGCCAGGCCAAGTTCCGGCCTAAGCATACTGTGTGTATACTACAGAAGGTCTTAGAGCCGATTTTTACTCTCTCATAACTTTC
The DNA here is from genome assembly GCA_946811695.1 of Gonocerus acuteangulatus. NCBI lineage: Eukaryota > Metazoa > Arthropoda > Insecta > Hemiptera > Coreidae > Gonocerus > Gonocerus acuteangulatus. Next base: position 7,006,129 of record OX328130.1, read on the forward strand.
AACAAGGTAAAGATAAAGTTATAAAATTTTACACAGGTATTATACTACTAGATGTGAGTAAAACTGGACATTTTCATAATTCTACATCGAATAGTTTATGAGATATAAGCGATCGAAAATCGGGATTTATAGGACTCACTCACTCACTCACTGGCTCATCAAAATTATTAGGCACTTCCCATGATGCTAGAGACTTGCAATTTTGCATGAAGATAGATATGAAGACGTTATTAAAGGAAAAAATAGAAAAATCGCGAAAATTTGTGTTTGACTCCACTTCCGGGGCGGGGGCGTGCCAGTTTTGTACTTCCGTCCGAAACCCATAATGATACCCCATGATGTGGGGTATCAAATGAATTGTCTCGGTATGAAGAACCATTATTTGACGTTTTAAGAAACAATTAGACGCATATAGGCTCGGTAAAAATCTTATACCAGCTGTCTGTCTGTATGTTTGTTCCTCTTACAAATACGTACCGTTTGACCGATTTTGACCAAACTTGGGACACAGATGGGTCTTGATACGGGGAGAATCATAGGCTAGGTTAAATTGTCTATCAGCAGTCTGTCTGTCTGTTTGTTCCTTATACAAATACACACCGTTTGACCGATTTTGACAAAATTTGACACACATGTCGGTCTTTATCCGGGTAGTGTCATAGGCTAGTCAAAATCGTCTATCAGCTGTCTGTCTGCATGTTTGTACCTTACACAAATTCACACTATTTGACCTATTTTGACCAAACTTGGCACACATGTAGACCTTGGTCCGGGGAATGCACTAGGCTAGGTAAAAAAGGTCTTTCAGCTGTCTGTCTGTATGTTTGTTCCTTATACAAATTCACACCGTTTGGCCTATTTTGACTAAACTTGGCACGCAGGTAGGTCTTGATACGGGAGTGTCATATTACCTATGACGTTTTCTACTTTTTGTTCCATCGAAATGCCATCATTCCTTCTGAAACCCATCATGTGGGGTATCAAATGAATCGTCTTGGTAAGGAGAACCTATATTTGATGTTTTAAGAAACATTTCGTTGCATCTTAACTACAACAGTTGTGACTTCTTTCTTAAATGTAGTAAATAAAGTCGTAGGGGTTCACTGCATAATATACTTCAAAGCAGATACTAAGTTTTTCAATGTCGAGCCATCTAAATTACAAAGTTTAGGATCACAAACCCAAAATCTATCGTCTTTGTTTATATATTTTTCTTGAAGGCCTTCTGCACTTTCCCTATTGTGATCTTTATCCTCGGGATAAGGTTCCTGGGTTTTACAGTGTAATAGTTTAGTTAAGAGAGCAATCAATTTGTCCTGTAGAGTAATGTCATCTGGAAGAGCTTCTAACTTTTCTAGTCTAGTGATTAGATGTATGTAGGTTGATTATTGGTATCAAATATTAAGCAGTAAGGAGAACCTTATGCAGAATCCAAAGACCCTGGTTTTATATGAAGTACAAAAGCCAGTAGGTATGCGGCAACTAAATTCTATTTAATACTTAGAAAAAAGTAATGAGATCCCCAAAAAAACATAAATGTGAAATAGAGGCCAAGTTCCTGCCCCCACAAAGAAACACTCCCTTCCTCAAAAATATCCCCTCCTAAAACCCCCCAAAAACGCCTTACCATTCTACACTCCAAAAAAGTAGTATGAGTTGGTGTATTAATTCAACCAAAAATATTTGCCAATACAAGAGATGAAACAAGAAAGAAATTTCCAAGTTCATTACTTGGAAGACCTCATAGTTACTTACTAAGAACAGTAAAGACACTTCAACTGACCTTTAAAAACAACGATAAAAATACTTATATCCAGTTACTGAAATATCACTTTCCTCAACCAGGTATATTCTTAAACTTGGCAATGTTTAGTTTTTCTCTGAAGATAATTTCGGCACAAAAAAAACATTGCCAAGTTTAAGAATATACCTGGTTGAGGAAAGTGATATTTTAGTAACTGGATATAAGTTTTTTTTTTTTTTTTTTTTTTTTTTTTTTTTTTTTTTTTTTTTTTTTTTTTTTTTTTTTTTTTTTTTTTTTTTTTTACGGCGCATCTACATCTAGGTCATTAGCGCCGACAACCAGGGTGCGGCGAGGAATTTTCCCAGCGAGCCCTGAGATGAGAAAATTCCTGCCGGAGGTGGGAATCGAACCCACCATCTCCCGCTTATGGATCCAGCGCGATAGCCACTAGACCACGGGAGACCCTATAAGTATTTTTATTGTTGTTTTTTAAAGGTCAGTTGAAGGAGTGTTTCTTTGTGGGGGCAGAAGCTTGGCCTCTATTTCACATTTATGTTTTTTTGGGGTACACTCTTACGGTTACGCGCAGTGTATTCCAGTCTATCATAAGCAACATTTATTTTCATGTTTTCTGATAATTAAACCCCACAAAAGTGTCTGCCCTTTTGTAATTATTTTCAAATATGTTTATTGAAGACGCTGTTTAAATCGCAGCGTGAATAAAGTACTTCATTAATTATTAAAAATAAAAACTAAGTACTTTTCTTTTATTATTATCATTTTTACCCCCTTAAAAGTGGCTGCCTTATTTATTATAAATTTGAAAATTGCCTTAATTTGCCATTTATTTCATTAATAATAGTTGGCTTCTGAATAAAACTCTACTTTTAGGCAATATTGTTTTGCACCTTTCCCCTATGCGCAGTACCTGGTGTTCCAAGGTATGTCCTGGAAACACATATATACCTTCTTGTCTACCCAAGAGGTATAATATAGCAAAATTTCAGGGTGCATAAAACACTTCATGAAAAATGCGTTGCTGGCTCTCGGTCTAACATTTTTTCTAGGTTTAACGCTGCAGTGATTAAAATTAAGGTAACAATTATTTATAAGGGAAAAATGTCACAAAAACCCTGACTTATGATACTAACTTAAGACTTATCATGTAATGATACTATAAATTAACGATAACTATAATAGTTAATGGTATAATCATATTTAATTATAATGATAATAATAATAATTATTTGAAGAGAGGGGTATCCCGTGGTCTAGTGGATAGCGCGCTAGATTCATAAGCGGATAGCGCGCTAGATTCATAAGCGGGAGATGGTGGGTTCGATCCCCTCCGGCGGCAGGAATTTTCTCATCTCACGGCTCGCTGAGAAAATTCCCGGCTGCACCCTGGATGTCGGCGCTAATGGCACAGATTTGTCGATGCGCTTTAAAAAAAAAAAAAAAATATTTGAAGAGATAAACACTGATAAGTAATAGGAGAGGCAATTAATAATTAATAGGCATAAAACTAGTTGAAGCAAACTAAATTCAAATAAAGAAAAAAAAAAAAATCAGTCCCGTAACAGGCCACAAGGGCCCAGAGGGGCAGATACTGTAGAGGTATCTGATTCTTGACCATACGGCACACTAGGGAGATAGTGTGGTCAATACAATGCTCCGGCCGTCTGATTTTCCCCTTGGCTGCTTCAACTGCTAGAGTCATTAGCACCCAAGGTACCCATTATTAACTAAATTAATTAAAGGCTGGGTGAGCCTAGGGACGATCTGGGACCCCAAATCGGGGTTTAAACCTGGTCCTCCAGTTCATTAGTCGAGTGCTCTACCACTGAGCTAACCTCGCCCCCTTTAAATAAAGAGAGCGATTGTATAAAACCTGTGTTTATGTTTATAGCTTAGTACCTAAAGCTAGCTGCTAGTCTTAGCTATGAGATAATAGGAGCAGAGATCAGCCAGTATACTAGATGTAGCACCTAGAACTAGCTGCTAGTCCTAGCTATGAGATAATAGGAGCAGAGATCAGGCAGTATACTAGATGTAGTACCTAGAGCTAGCTGCTAGTCCTAGCTATGAGATAATAGGAGCAGAGATCAGGCAGTATACTAGATGTAGTACCTAGAGCTAGCTGCTAGTCCTAGCTGTGAGATAATAGGAGCAGAGATCAGGCAGTATACTAGATGTAGTACCTAAAGCTAGCTGCTAGTCCTAGCTATGAGATAATAGGAGCAGAGATCAGGCAGTATACTAGATGTAGTACCTAGAGCTAGCTGCTAGTCCTAGCTATGAGATAATAGGAGCAGAGATCAGGCAGTATACTACATGTAGTACCTAAAGGTATCTGCTAGTCTTAGCTATGAGATAATAGGAGCAGAGATCAGCCAGTATACTAGATGTAGCACCTAGAACTAGCAGCTAGTCCTAGCTATGAGATAATAGGAGCAGAGATAAGGCAGTATACTAGATGTAGCACCTAGAGCTAGCTGCTAGTCCTAGCTATGAGATAATATGAGGAGAGATCAGCCAGTATACTAGATGTAGCACCTAGAGCTAGCAGCTAGTCCTAGCTATGAGATAATAGGAGCAGAGATCAGGCAGTATACTACATGTAGTACCTAAAGGTATCTGCTAGTCTTAGCTATGAGATAATAGGAGCAGAGATCAGCCAGTATACTAGATGTAGCACCTAGAACTAGCAGCTAGTCCTAGCTATGAGATAATAGGAGCAGAGATCAGGCAGTATACTAGATGTAGTACCTAGAGCTATCTGCTAGTCCTAGCTATGAGATAATAGGAGCAGAGATCAGGCAGTATACTAGATGTAGTACCTAGAGCTATCTGCTAGTCCTAGCTATGAGATAATAGGAGCAGAGATCAGGCAGTATACTAGATGTAGCACCTAGAGCTAGCTGCTAGTCCTAGCTATGAGATAATAGGAGCAGAGATCAGGCAGTATACTAGATGTAGCACCTAGAGCTATCTGCTAGTCTTAGCTATGAGATAATAGGAGCAGAGATCAGGCAGTATACTAGATGTAGCACCTAGAGCTAGCTGCTAGTCCTAGCTATGAGATAATAGGAGCAGAGATCAGGCAGTATACTAGATGTAGCACCTAGAGCTATCTGCTAGTCTTAGCTATGAGATAATAGGAGCAGAGATCAGGCAGTATACTAGATGTAGTACCTAGAGCTAGCTGCTAGTCCTAGCTATGAGATAATAGGAGCAGAGATCAGGCAGTATACTAGATGTAGTACCTAGAGCTATCTGCTAGTCTTAGCTATGAGATAATAGGAGCAGAGATCAGCCAGTATACTAGATGTAGCACCTAGAACTAGCAGCTAGTCCTAGCTATGAGATAATAGGAGCAGAGATAAGGCAGTATACTAGATGTAGCACCTAGAGCTAGCTGCTAGTCCTAGCTATGAGATAATAGGAGCAGAGATCAGGCAGTATACTAGATGTAGTACCTAGAGCTAGCTGCTAGTCCTAGCTATGAGATAATAGGAGCAGAGATCAGGCAGTATACTAGATGTAGCACCTAGAGCTATCTACTAGTCCTAGCTATGAGATAATAGGAGCAGAGATCAGGCAGTATACTAGATGTAGCACCTAGAGCTAGCTGCTAGTCCTAGCTATGAGATAATAGGAGCAGAGATCAGGCAGTATACTAGATGTAGTACCTAGAGCTATCTGCTAGTCCTAGCTATGAGATAATAGGAGCAGAGATCAGGCAGTATACTAGATGTAGCACCTAGAGCTAGCTGCTAGTCCTAGCTATGAGATAATAGGAGCAGAGATCAGGCAGTATACTAGATGTAGTACCTAGAGCTAGCTGCTAGTCCTAGCTATGAGATAATAGGAGCAGAGATCAGGCAGTATACTAGATGTAGTACCTAGAGCTAGCTGCTAGTCCTAGCTATGAGATAATAGGAGCAGAGATAAGGCAGTATACTAGATGTAGTACCTAGAGCTAGCTGCTAGTCCTAGCTATGAGATAATAGGAGCAGAGATCAGGCAGTATACTAGATGTAGCTCCTAGAACTAGCTGCTAGTCCTAGCTATGAGATAATAGGAGCAGAGATCAGGCAGTATACTAGATGTAGTACCTAGAGCTATCTGCTAGTCCTAGCTATGAGATAATAGGAGCAGAGATCAGGCAGTATACTAGATGTAGTACCTAGAGCTAGCTGCTAGTCCTAGCTATGAGATAATAGGAGCAGAGATCAGGCAGTATACTAGATGTAGCACCTAGAGCTAGCTGCTAGTCCTAGCTATGAGATAATAGGAGCAGAGATCAGGCAGTATACTAGATGTAGTACCTAGAGCTAGCTGCTAGTCCTAGCTATGAGATAATAGGAGCAGAGATCAGGCAGTATACTAGATGTAGTACCTAGAGCTAGCAGCTAGTCCTAGCTATGAGATAATAGGAGCAGAGATCAGGCAGTATACTAGATGTAGTACCTAGAGCTAGCTGCTAGTCCTAGCTATGAGATAATAGGAGCAGAGATCAGGCAGTATACTAGATGTAGTACCTAGAGCTAGCTGCTAGTCCTAGCTATGAGATAATAGGAGCAGAGATCAGGCAGTATACTAGATGTAGCACCTAGAGCTAGCTGCTAGTCCTAGCTATGAGATAATAGGAGCAGAGATCAGGCAGTATACTAGATGTAGCACCTAGAGCTATCTGCTAGTCCTAGCTATGAGATAATAGGAGCAGAGATCAGGCAGTATACTAGATGTAGTACCTAGAGCTATCTGCTAGTCCTAGCTATGAGATAATAGGAGCAGAGATCAGGCAGTATACTAGATGTAGCACCTAGAGCTATCTGCTAGTCCTAGCTATGAGATAATAGGAGCAGAGATCAGGCAGTATACTAGATGTAGTACCTAGAGCTAGCTGCTAGTCCTAGCTATGAGATAATAGGAGCAGAGATCAGGCAGTATACTAGATGTAGTACCTAGAGCTAGCTGCTAGTCCTAGCTATGAGATAATAGGAGCAGAGATCAGGCAGTATACTAGATGTAGCTCCTAGAACTAGCTGCTAGTCCTAGCTGTGAGATAATAGGAGCAGAGATCAGGCAGTATACTAGATGTAGCACCTAGAGCTATCTACTAGTCCTAGCTATGAGATAATAGGAGCAGAGATCAGGCAGTATACTAGATGTAGCACCTAGAGCTAGCTGCTAGTCCTAGCTATGAGATAATAGGAGCAGAGATCAGGCAGTATACTAGATGTAGTACCTAGAGCTAGCTGCTAGTCCTAGCTATGAGATAATAGGAGCAGAGATAAGGCAGTATACTAGATGTAGTACCTAGAGCTAGCTGCTAGTCCTAGCTATGAGATAATAGGAGCAGAGATCAGGCAGTATACTAGATGTAGCTCCTAGAACTAGCTGCTAGTCCTAGCTATGAGATAATAGGAGCAGAGATCAGGCAGTATACTAGATGTAGCACCTAGAGCTATCTGCTAGTCCTAGCTATGAGATAATAGGAGCAGAGATCAGGCAGTATACTAGATGTAGCACCTAGAGCTAGCTGCTAGTCCTAGCTATGAGATAATAGGAGCAGAGATCAGGCAGTATACTAGATGTAGTACCTAGAGCTATCTGCTAGTCCTAGCTATGAGATAATAGGAGCAGAGATCAGGCAGTATACTAGATGTAGCACCTAGAGCTAGCTGCTAGTCCTAGCTATGAGATAATAGGAGCAGAGATCAGGCAGTATACTAGATGTAGTACCTAGAGCTAGCTGCTAGTCCTAGCTATGAGATAATAGGAGCAGAGATCAGGCAGTATACTAGATGTAGCACCTAGAGCTATCTACTAGTCCTAGCTATGAGATAATAGGAGCAGAGATCAGGCAGTATACTAGATGTAGTACCTAGAGCTATCTGCTAGTCCTAGCTATGAGATAATAGGAGCAGAGATCAGGCAGTATACTAGATGTAGTACCTAGAGCTAGCTGCTAGTCCTAGCTATGAGATAATAGGAGCAGAGATAAGGCAGTATACTAGATGTAGTACCTAGAGCTAGCTGCTAGTCCTAGCTATGAGATAATAGGAGCAGAGATCAGGCAGTATACTAGATGTAGCTCCTAGAACTAGCTGCTAGTCCTAGCTATGAGATAATAGGAGCAGAGATCAGGCAGTATACTAGATGTAGCACCTAGAGCTATCTGCTAGTCCTAGCTATGAGATAATAGGAGCAGAGATCAGGCAGTATACTAGATGTAGTACCTAGAGCTAGCTGCTAGTCCTAGCTATGAGATAATAGGAGCAGAGATCAGGCAGTATACTAGATGTAGTACCTAGAGCTAGCTGCTAGTCCTAGCTATGAGATAATAGGAGCAGAGATCAGGCAGTATACTAGATGTAGCACCTAGAGCTAGCTGCTAGTCCTAGCTATGAGATAATAGGAGCAGAGATCAGGCAGTATACTAGATGTAGCACCTAGAGCTATCTGCTAGTCCTAGCTATGAGATAATAGGAGCAGAGATCAGGCAGTATACTAGATGTAGTACCTAGAGCTATCTGCTAGTCCTAGCTATGAGATAATAGGAGCAGAGATCAGGCAGTATACTAGATGTAGCACCTAGAGCTATCTGCTAGTCCTAGCTATGAGATAATAGGAGCAGAGATCAGGCAGTATACTAGATGTAGTACCTAGAGCTAGCTGCTAGTCCTAGCTATGAGATAATAGGAGCAGAGATCAGGCAGTATACTAGATGTAGTACCTAGAGCTAGCTGCTAGTCCTAGCTATGAGATAATAGGAGCAGAGATCAGGCAGTATACTAGATGTAGCTCCTAGAACTAGCTGCTAGTCCTAGCTGTGAGATAATAGGAGCAGAGATCAGGCAGTATACTAGATGTAGCACCTAGAGCTATCTACTAGTCCTAGCTATGAGATAATAGGAGCAGAGATCAGGCAGTATACTAGATGTAGCACCTAGAGCTAGCTGCTAGTCCTAGCTATGAGATAATAGGAGCAGAGATCAGGCAGTATACTAGATGTAGTACCTAGAGCTAGCTGCTAGTCCTAGCTATGAGATAATAGGAGCAGAGATAAGGCAGTATACTAGATGTAGTACCTAGAGCTAGCTGCTAGTCCTAGCTATGAGATAATAGGAGCAGAGATCAGGCAGTATACTAGATGTAGCTCCTAGAACTAGCTGCTAGTCCTAGCTATGAGATAATAGGAGCAGAGATCAGGCAGTATACTAGATGTAGCACCTAGAGCTATCTGCTAGTCCTAGCTATGAGATAATAGGAGCAGAGATCAGGCAGTATACTAGATGTAGCACCTAGAGCTAGCTGCTAGTCCTAGCTATGAGATAATAGGAGCAGAGATCAGGCAGTATACTAGATGTAGTACCTAGAGCTATCTGCTAGTCCTAGCTATGAGATAATAGGAGCAGAGATCAGGCAGTATACTAGATGTAGCACCTAGAGCTAGCTGCTAGTCCTAGCTATGAGATAATAGGAGCAGAGATCAGGCAGTATACTAGATGTAGTACCTAGAGCTAGCTGCTAGTCCTAGCTATGAGATAATAGGAGCAGAGATCAGGCAGTATACTAGATGTAGCACCTAGAGCTATCTACTAGTCCTAGCTATGAGATAATAGGAGCAGAGATCAGGCAGTATACTAGATGTAGTACCTAGAGCTATCTGCTAGTCCTAGCTATGAGATAATAGGAGCAGAGATCAGGCAGTATACTAGATGTAGTACCTAGAGCTAGCTGCTAGTCCTAGCTATGAGATAATAGGAGCAGAGATAAGGCAGTATACTAGATGTAGTACCTAGAGCTAGCTGCTAGTCCTAGCTATGAGATAATAGGAGCAGAGATCAGGCAGTATACTAGATGTAGCTCCTAGAACTAGCTGCTAGTCCTAGCTATGAGATAATAGGAGCAGAGATCAGGCAGTATACTAGATGTAGCACCTAGAGCTATCTGCTAGTCCTAGCTATGAGATAATAGGAGCAGAGATCAGGCAGTATACTAGATGTAGCACCTAGAGCTAGCTGCTAGTCCTAGCTATGAGATAATAGGAGCAGAGATCAGGCAGTATACTAGATGTAGTACCTAGAGCTATCTGCTAGTCCTAGCTATGAGATAATAGGAGCAGAGATCAGGCAGTATACTAGATGTAGTACCTAGAGCTATCTGCTAGTCCTAGCTATGAGATAATAGGAGCAGAGATCAGGCAGTATACTAGATGTAGCACCTAGAGCTATCTGCTAGTCCTAGCTATGAGATAATAGGAGCAGAGATCAGGCAGTATACTAGATGTAGTACCTAGAGCTAGCAGCTAGTCCTAGCTATGAGATAATATGAGGAGAGATCAGCCAGTATACTAGATGTAGCACCTAGAGCTAGCAGCTAGTCCTAGCTATGAGATAATAGGAGCAGAGATCAGGCAGTATACTAGATGTAGTACCTAGAGCTATCTGCTAGTCCTAGCTATGAGATAATAGGAGCAGAGATCAGGCAGTATACTAGATGTAGTACCTAGAGCTAGCTGCTAGTCCTAGCTATGAGATAATAGGAGCAGAGAGCAGGCAGTATACTAGATGTAGTACCTAGAGCTATCTGCTAGTCCTAGCTATGAGATAATATGAGGAGAGATCAGCCAGTATACTAGATGTAGCACCTAGAGCTAGCTGCTAGTCCTAGCTATGAGATAATAGGAGCAGAGATCAGGCAGTATACTAGATGTAGTACCTAGAGCTAGCAGCTAGTCCTAGCTATGAGATAATATGAGGAGAGATCAGCCAGTATACTAGATGTAGCACCTAGAGCTAGCAGCTAGTCCTAGCTATGAGATAATAGGAGCAGAGATCAGGCAGTATACTAGATGTAGTACCTAGAGCTATCTGCTAGTCCTAGCTATGAGATAATAGGAGCAGAGATCAGGCAGTATACTAGATGTAGTACCTAGAGCTATCTGCTAGTCCTAGCTATGAGATAATATGAGGAGAGATCAGCCAGTATACTAGATGTAGTACCTAGAGCTAGCTGCTAGTCCTAGCTATGAGATAATAGGAGCAGAGATCAGGCAGTATACTAGATGTAGTACCTAGAGCTATCTGCTAGTCCTAGCTATGAGATAATATGAGGAGAGATCAGCCATTATACTAGATGTAGCACCTAGAGCTAGCAGCTAGTCCTAGCTATGAGATAATAGGAGCAGAGATCAGGCAGTATACTAGATGTAGTACCTAAAGGTATCTGCTAGTCCTAGCTATGAGATAATAGGAGCAGAGATCAGCCAGTATACTAGATGTAGCACCTAGAACTAGCAGCTAGTCCTAGCTATGAGATAATAGGAGCAGAGATAAGGCAGTATACTAGATGTAGCACCTAGAGCTAGCTGCTAGTCCTAGCTATGAGATAATAGGAGCAGAGATCAGGCAGTATACTAGATGTAGCACCTAGAGCTAGCTGCTAGTCCTAGCTATGAGATAATAGGAGCAGAGATCAGGCAGTATACTAGATGTAGTACCTAGAGCTAGCTGCTAGTCCTAGCTATGAGATAATAGGAGCAGAGATCAGGCAGTATACTAGATGTAGCACCTAGAGCTATCTACTAGTCCTAGCTATGAGATAATAGGAGCAGAGATCAGGCAGTATACTAGATGTAGTACCTAGAGCTATCTGCTAGTCCTAGCTATGAGATAATAGGAGCAGAGATCAGGCAGTATACTAGATGTAGTACCTAGAGCTAGCTGCTAGTCCTAGCTATGAGATAATAGGAGCAGAGATAAGGCAGTATACTAGATGTAGCTCCTAGAACTAGCTGCTAGTCCTAGCTATGAGATAATAGGAGCAGAGATCAGGCAGTATACTAGATGTAGTACCTAGAGCTATCTGCTAGTCCTAGCTATGAGATAATAGGAGCAGAGATCAGCCAGTATACTAGATGTAGCACCTAGAGCTAGCTGCTAGTCCTAGCTATGAGATAATAGGAGCAGAGATCAGGCAGTATACTAGATGTAGCACCTAGAGCTATCTGCTAGTCCTAGCTATGAGATAATAGGAGCAGAGATCAGCCAGTATACTAGATGTAGCACCTAGAGCTAGCTGCTAGTCCTAGCTATGAGTTAATAGGAGCAGAGATCAGGCAGTATACTAGATGTAGTACCTAGAACTAGCTGCTAGTCCTAGCTATGAGATAATAGAAGCAGAGATCAGGCAGTATACTAGATGTAGTACCTAGAGCTAGCTGCTAGTCCTAGCTATGAGATAATAGGAGCAGAGATCAGGCAGTATACTAGATGTAGCTCCTAGAACTAGCTGCTAGTCCTAGCTATGAGATAATAGGAGCAGAGATCAGGCAGTATACTAGATGTAGCACCTAGAGCTATCTGCTAGTCCTAGCTATGAGATAATAGGAGCAGAGATCAGGCAGTATACTAGATGTAGCACCTAGAGCTAGCTGCTAGTCCTAGCTATGAGATAATAGGAGCAGAGATCAGGCAGTATACTAGATGTAGTACCTAGAGCTATCTGCTAGTCCTAGCTATGAGATAATAGGAGCAGAGATCAGGCAGTATACTAGATGTAGTACCTAGAGCTATCTGCTAGTCCTAGCTATGAGATAATAGGAGCAGAGATCAGGCAGTATACTAGATGTAGCACCTAGAGCTATCTGCTAGTCCTAGCTATGAGATAATAGGAGCAGAGATCAGGCAGTATACTAGATGTAGTACCTAGAGCTAGCAGCTAGTCCTAGCTATGAGATAATATGAGGAGAGATCAGCCAGTATACTAGATGTAGCACCTAGAGCTAGCAGCTAGTCCTAGCTATGAGATAATAGGAGCAGAGATCAGGCAGTATACTAGATGTAGTACCTAGAGCTATCTGCTAGTCCTAGCTATGAGATAATAGGAGCAGAGATCAGGCAGTATACTAGATGTAGTACCTAGAGCTAGCTGCTAGTCCTAGCTATGAGATAATAGGAGCAGAGAGCAGGCAGTATACTAGATGTAGTACCTAGAGCTATCTGCTAGTCCTAGCTATGAGATAATATGAGGAGAGATCAGCCAGTATACTAGATGTAGTACCTAGAGCTAGCTGCTAGTCCTAGCTATGAGATAATAGGAGCAGAGATCAGGCAGTATACTAGATGTAGTACCTAGAGCTATCTGCTAGTCCTAGCTATGAGATAATATGAGGAGAGATCAGCCAGTATACTAGATGTAGCACCTAGAGCTAGCAGCTAGTCCTAGCTATGAGATAATAGGAGCAGAGATCAGGCAGTATACTAGATGTAGTACCTAAAGGTATCTGCTAGTCCTAGCTATGAGATAATAGGAGCAGAGATCAGCCAGTATACTAGATGTAGCACCTAGAACTAGCAGCTAGTCCTAGCTATGAGATAAAAGGAGCAGAGATAAGGCAGTATACTAGATGTAGCACCTAGAGCTAGCTGCTAGTCCTAGCTATGAGATAATAGGAGCAGAGATCAGCCAGTATACTAGATGTAGTACCTAGAGCTAGCTGCTAGTCCTAGCTATGAGTTAATAGGAGCAGAGATCAGGCAGTATACTAGATGTAGTACCTAGAGCTAGCTGCTTGTCCTAGCTATGAGATAATAGGAGCAGAGATCAGGCAGTATACTAGATGTAGCACCTAGAGCTAGCTGCTAGTCCTAGCTATGAGATAATAGGAGCAGAGATCAGGCAGTATACTAGATGTAGCACCTAGAGCTAGCTGCTAGTCCTAGCTATGAGATAATAGGAGCAGAGATCAGGCAGTATACTAGATGTAGCACCTAGAGCTAGCTGCTAGTCCTAGCTATGAGATAATAGGAGCAGAGATCAGGCAGTATACTAGATGTAGCACCTAGAGCTAGCTGCTAGCCCTAGCTATGAGATAATAGGAGCAGAGATCAGGCAGTATACTAGATGTAGTACCTAGAGCTAGCTGCTAGTCCTAGCTATGAGATAATAGGAGCAGAGATCAGGCAGTATACTAGATGTAGCACCTAGAGCTAGCTGCTAGTCCTAGCTATGAGATAATAGGAGCAGAGATAAGGCAGTATACTAGATGTAGTACCTAGAGCTAGCTGCTAGTCCTAGCTATGAGATAATAGGAGCAGAGATCAGGCAGTATACTAGATGTAGCACCTAGAGCTAGCTGCTAGTCCTAGCTATGAGATAATAGGAGCAGAGATCAGGCAGTATACTAGATGTAGCACCTAGAGCTAGCTGCTAGTCCTAGCTATGAGATAATAGGAGCAGAGATCAGGCAGTATACTAGATGTAGTACCTAGAGCTAGCTGCTAGTCCTAGCTATGAGATAATAGGAGCAGAGATCAGGCAGTATACTAGATGTAGCACCTATAGCTATCTGCTAGTCCTAGCTATGAGATAATAGGAGCAGAGATCAGGCAGTATACTAGATGTAGTACCTAGAGCTAGCTGCTAGTCCTAGCTATGAGATAATAGGAGCAGAGATCAGGCAGTATACTAGATGTAGCACCTAGAGCTATCTACTAGTCCTAGCTATGAGATAATAGGAGCAGAGATCAGGCAGTATACTAGATGTAGTACCTAAAGGTATCTGCTAGTCCTAGCTATGAGATAATAGGAGCAGAGATCAGCCAGTATACTAGATGTAGCACCTAGAACTAGCAGCTAGTCCTAGCTATGAGATAATAGGAGCAGAGATCAGGCAGTATACTAGATGTAGCTCCTAGAACTAGCTGCTAGTCCTAGCTATGAGATAATAGGAGCAGAGATCAGGCAGTATACTAGATGTAGTACCTAGAGCTATCTGCTAGTCCTAGCTATGAGATAATAGGAGCAGAGATAAGGCAGTATACTAGATGTAGCACCTAGAGCTAGCTGCTAGTCCTAGCTATGAGATAATAGGAGCAGAGATCAGGCAGTATACTAGATGTAGCTCCTAGAACTAGCTGCTAGTCCTAGCTATGAGATAATAGGAGCAGAGATCAGGCAGTATACTAGATGTAGTACCTAGAGCTATCTGCTAGTCCTAGCTATGAGATAATAGGAGCAGAGATAAGGCAGTATACGAGATGTAGCACCTAGAGCTAGCTGCTAGTCCTAGCTATGAGATAATAGGAGCAGAGATCAGCCAGTATACTAGATGTAGTACCTAGAGCTAGCTGCTAGTCCTAGCTATGAGTTAATAGGAGCAGAGATCAGGCAGTATACTAGATGTAGTACCTAGAGCTAGCTGCTTGTCCTAGCTATGAGATAATAGGAGCAGAGATCAGGCAGTATACTAGATGTAGCACCTAGAGCTAGCTGCTAGTCCTAGCTATGAGATAATAGGAGCAGAGATCAGGCAGTATACTAGATGTAGCACCTAGAGCTAGCTGCTAGTCCTAGCTATGAGATAATAGGAGCAGAGATCAGGCAGTATACTAGATGTAGCACCTAGAGCTAGCTGCTAGTCCTAGCTATGAGATAATAGGAGCAGAGATCAGGCAGTATACTAGATGTAGCACCTAGAGCTAGCTGCTAGTCCTAGCTATGAGATAATAGGAGCAGAGATCAGGCAGTATACTAGATGTAGTACCTAGAGCTAGCTGCTAGTCCTAGCTATGAGATAATAGGAGCAGAGATCAGGCAGTATACTAGATGTAGCACCTAGAGCTAGCTGCTAGTCCTAGCTATGAGATAATAGGAGCAGAGATAAGGCAGTATACTAGATGTAGTACCTAGAGCTAGCTGCTAGTCCTAGCTATGAGATAATAGGAGCAGAGATCAGGCAGTATACTAGATGTAGCACCTAGAGCTAGCTGCTAGTCCTAGCTATGAGATAATAGGAGCAGAGATCAGGCAGTATACTAGATGTAGTACCTAGAGCTAGCTGCTAGTCCTAGCTATGAGATAATAGGAGCAGAGATCAGGCAGTATACTAGATGTAGCACCTAGAGCTATCTACTAGTCCTAGCTATGAGATAATAGGAGCAGAGATCAGGCAGTATACTAGATGTAGTACCTCGAGCTATCTGCTAGTCCTAGCTATGAGATAATAGGAGCAGAGATCAGGCAGTATACTAGATGTAGCACCTAGAGTTAGCTGCTAGTCCTAGCTATGAGATAATAGGAGCAGAGATCAGGCAGTATACTAGATGTAGTACCTAGAACTAGCTGCTAGTCCTAGCTATGAGATAATAGGAGCAGAGATCAGGCAGTATACTAGATGTAGCACCTAGAGCTAGCTGCTAGTCCTAGCTATGAGATAATAGGAGCAGAGATCAGGCAGTATACTAGATGTAGTACCTAAAGCTATCTGCTAGTCCTAGCTATGAGATAATAGGAGCAGAGATCAGCCAGTATACTAGATGTAGCACCTAGAGCTAGCTGCTAGTCCTAGCTATGAGATAATAGGAGCAGAGATCAGGCAGTATACTAGATGTAGCACCTAGAGCTAGCTGCTAGTCCTAGCTATGAGATAATAGGAGCAGAGATCAGGCAGTATACTAGATGTAGTACCTAGAGCTAGCTGCTAGTCCTAGCTATGAGATAATAGGAGCAGAGATCAGGCAGTATACTAGATGTAGCACCTAGAGCTATCTGCTAGTCCTAGCTGTGAGATAATAGGAGCAGAGATCAGGCAGTATACTAGATGTTCTGATCTTACAAATTTACTATTCAGTATTCCTAGTCATAAGGATATGTTTGTGCACGTATCTTTTACTTGATGTTTTGGTGTAGTTACCTATTCCTTTTTCAGTGGGAACGATATCGGATCGGATCGGGAGAAGTGTTTGCCAAATGTAGGTGCAGCCTTAGTTTTCCCGGCCGCTGAGCCTCCCGAATTTTTTTAAGACTATTTTAGTAATTTATTATAATTATTACGTAAAATGATAATTTATCGTAATCACTTTATGTTTGACAGTAATCATTTAAGAGGATAGATTGATTGATAATACGGAAACAGCAGATGGTAGAATCACCGTGAACCGTGAATCACTCTAGCAATATATGCAACAATTAATTTTCATTTTCCTCAAAGAAAAGTAATTTGTTGCTTGGGGATGGAAAGAGGTAGAGAGGAAGACCGAGGGAAGACATATTGAATTATTATATTATTTTCATAAAGACAGGAGTGGGGGGGTGGGATTTCCGGAGGGTGGGGTTAAGATAGCAGTATATATATACATCATTTGTACCCCTCAGAAGGGTAATTAGTACCTTTTCATACTACAGGGGAGTGTTTAATAACTACAGGGGATGAATATAAATCATTTTTATCCGATGAAGGTAGGAGAAGAGGGGAGTGGTGAGGAACGGTGCTTCCTGTGGAGGTGGAAGGGGGGAAAAGCAGAAGAAGAAGAATTTAGAAGAAGCAGAGTTGGGCACAAATCAACTAAATGTTTGTTAAATCGATTAAATTTTACTTATGAGTTATCAATCATAGAATCAAATTATTTAATCACAACTCGAGTTAATCATCAATCTTAGGTCGTATTAATCATATGTGAAGTTAGTCATTAATCAATCATTACTTGTCAATCATTGCTAGTCTGTACTAACGATTGAATAATCGATTAAATTTTACTTATGACTAATCAATCATATTTTAACCTTCAGAACTATAAGCGTAAGAAGGCGAAGGCCCAATGGACCATCAAGACTAGCAAGAGAAAGCGCTGGGTAGATTTTTTGTCAGGTTTAAACAAATAGACTTCTGGACAAGACATATGGACAAAAATAAACCAAATACAACAGAAGAAGTACAGACTACCCATAACTGAAATAGATAACAATAACATAACTGTAACCGATCAAAAAGAAATGGGTAATGTTATGGGCGAATTTTTTGCTTCTGTATCCAATAATGCAAACTATTCAAATCAGTTTTTACAGCACAAATCCCACGAGGAAAAAATAAAACTTCCCATAACTACAAAAAATGACCACTGTAAAAATGACCCATTTACAATGAACGAACTGAAACTCGCACAAAAGACTGTACGCTCGACATCACCCGGACCGGACGGACTGACGTATGACATGTACAAGAACCTACCTAACATTGGCCTCGTCACTCTGCTCAAGCATTTTAATGAAGTGTTTTTGAACGGCTCCTATCCTTTCTCCTGGAATGAGGCTATAGTTATTCCAATATTGAAGCCGGGGAAAGATAAAACATTAGCGTCAAGTTTCAGACCAAATTCTATGACCAATTGCAGCAGCAAACTGCTTGAAATGATGGTCAATAAGAGGATACTATGGTTTTTGGAGAGTCAAAAAGTTCTATGTGACTACCAATGTGGATTTAGACCACAGCATTCTACGATGCACCATATTGCTAGTCTAGAGAATGATATTCTTGATGCATTCCTTGAAAAAAAGTCGTTAATTGCTGTGTCATTGGACATAGAAAAAGCATACGACACTGTATGGAGAAGACTCATCTTAACACAGCTGATAGAATGGGGAATACAAGGAAATATAGTACGATATCTTAAAAATTATCTTTCCTCACGAACATTCCGAGTTAGGATAGGTGCTGCTTTATCTGATGTATTTCTACAAGAGAATGGAGTGCCTCAGGGAGGGGTATTGAGTACAACGCTATTTAATATTGCTATTAACTCTATCAGCAGCTGTGTTACCCAAGGAATAAAGTATTGCCTGTATGCTGATGACCTCCTCATATACAGTACAAGCAGTAGACTAGACACAGCAGAACATGATATTCAACAGACATTACACAATTTAGAGGATTGGTCATGCAAATCAGGGTTAAAATTTTCTAAAGAAAAATCTAAATACATGATCTTCTCTAAAAAACGATTAAACTTAACCTGCGACTTAACACTTGACAACACAAAGATTACCTACACAGACACACTAACATTTCTAGGACTGACATTTGACAAACATCTCACGAGGTTGCCCCATTTGAAAAGACTTCTTAATAAATGCAAAAAATCTTTGAATTTACTAGGAATTCTGAGTAATACGAAGTGGGGTGCTGACAAATGTACTATGCTTGCATTCTATCGTGCGTATACCAGATCTCTTTTGGATTATGGATGCATAGCTTATTCTTCTGCCAGCCCAACCACTTTAAAACTCCTCGACACTATCCATAATACTGGCCTCAGAATAGCTACTGGTGCCTTTAGGTCTAGCCCGGCTGAGAGTCTATGTGCCATAACAGATGAACCTCCTCTGCAATACAGACGGCAAATGATTTGCTCTAGATTTATAGCTAAATCAACAGGTCTGGGGGCCAGATGCGTACAAGAGTTTTTGAACAATGCTAAGTTAGATTACTACATTAGATTACGTGCAAAAGCGAAACCACTGATGGTGAGAATTAAGGAAAATGGAAAATATGCCATACTATCTCAAACACCAATTTACATGAATACATTTTCAAACATTCCTCCTTGGAGAGTAAAGAACTTACGGATTGACTTGACATTGACAAAGTACAGAAAAACTGACCCGACAGCTTCAATATTTTACCAAAAAATATTTAATTCAATCATAAAACAGAACTCAGATACAATGTACCTATACACTGACGGATCCAAAACTAACTATGGTACCGGAGCAGCAGCAACAGTAGACAGTACAACATACCAGATCAAATTACATGACCAAAGCACAGTCTTCACAGCCGAATTACAAGGAATATTACTAGCACTGACAAACATCAATAATATGCAAGAAGACAAAATCACTATATGTACGGATTCTTTGAGTGCTTTACTCTCCTTGGAAAATATCTACAACACAAACCCAATCATTACAAGTATATTCTCACACCTGTACACTCAGCAAGAACATAACAAACTCATCACGATGCTATGGCTACCAGGACATGAAGACATACCACAAAGCACAAGTATAGACTTAACAGCGAAACAGGCGACAAAAAGACAGACTATAGACATTAACATAATGACAACATCAGACGTATGTACAGCATTACATGCACAGGTCCTCCAAGAATGGGAATTAGACTGGCAGAGATCAGACTCGAAATTACGAGTAATTAAAAACACTACGACAGCCTGGCAAAATGAACACCGCATCAGGCGTGAAGAGGTGATTTTGGCTAGGCTTCGTATTGGCCACTGCCATCTAACCCATTCTTATTTAATGGAAAACAAGCAGAGGCCAACCTGTGCAAGTTGTAATGAGACTTTGACTGTTTGACACATACTGACAGACTGTAGACTTAGAAGTGACTTAGACATTCCTCACGACCTTCACGAATTACTGACTCAAGGTAGTCCATACATCGACACAATACTTAGACATTTTAAGACACTCAACATTTATAACAAAATATAACACATTAAAATAACCTGAATTTACTTTTCTTCTATGTAGCTATATATAATATTTTTTCTTCTTTTAGCGCGGTTCCTCCCTCCCCCATAGGGAGGAACCCCGCTTATAAGGTTGATACAATGAAACAATCCAGAAGTGCCGACAAGAAAATTTCGGCGCTAATGGCCAAGATGTAGATGCGCCGTTAAAAAAAAAAAAAAAAAAAAAAAAAAAAAAAAAGAAAATTTCGCGTTTCAGAACCCATAGAGACCGAAAATAACGGTGGTTCAAATTTGTATATATATATATATATATATATATGTATATATTTATATATATATATATATATATATATATATATATATATATATATATTTGTCTGTTCGCTCATTTCTGGCTTCCCTGATGGTCCGATTTTGATGAAATTTGGTACAAAAATCAGTCGTCCAATTTGAAAGGTCAAGTTCGTTAACCAGCAAAATCCGCCCACTGGAAGATGGCGTTTGGGGCGAAATTCGCGCAGAAAAAATCGTAACGCTTACGTTTTTGAGTTCATAAGCTTGTAAGTACTCTTTTTATAGGCTTCTTGGGCTAGGAAAACGAATGAAACCATTTTCAAGGCGATAGCTTTAACCGTTTTCGAGAAAATTGGAAAAATAGTTTTTGAATACCGTTTTTGGTTTGGGTACTTAGAATCACGGGATTCAGTTGAAACATTATCTGCATGTTCTACTTTCATTAAAACTAATATGTAGAAAGTTATGTTACGTTTGGAGTTAAGGAAGGGTTAGAATAAAATATTTTATGAACAGACATGAAAAGTTTTGGTAACTTTGTATACTTTCCTTAATATCTCGAAAAAGGTTGAGAATCTTGTGAAACAAAAGGTTACCATTAGAATGCTTACTAAATGATCTACAAAAAAGGTTCTAATGAAATTTTTGATTAGGCGATGTCAATCGGAGAAATAAGTGCTTAAAACTTTAAAGTAATTGATTTCGCTTATTCGAACTGTTCTTTTTGTCTTTGATTTTGGTACTTAGAATCATGGGCTTCAGTTGAAACATTTTCTCCATGTTTGAATTTTATCAAAACTAATATGTTGAAAATTTGGTTACGTTTGGAGTAAAGGAAGGATTAAAATAAAATATTTCATTTTTAGACATGAAAAGTTTTGGGAACTTCGTATATTTTCATTAATATCACGAAAACGGTTTGGAATCTTGGCAAGCAAAAGATTACCATTCGAAAGGTTACTAAATTTTCTACAAAAAATGTTTTGAAGACATTTGCGATGGGATGGTCATATTTGGAGAAATAAGTGCTTAAAACATAGGTAATTTCGTTCATTTGAACGAATCTTTTTGTGTGTTTCCTACAGTTTTTTTTTCACTGCTCGTTATTTTTGTGATTGCTTATAGTAGTCAAATGTATTAGTCAATAAAACAGGATACGTATATATAGAAACAATATTTTGTTTCAACGGTATCTTGGAATTCGAAGATGCCCTATGAATATCTAGATGACTGTACTAATGTTGATTTCGTTCTTTAGAATTGTTTTTGGTATTCCCTATTTTCAGAAGTTTTTATCTATTTATTAATTTTTTTTTTAAATTCATTGAACGAAATCATATGAATTCGAAGGTGAGGAGCTAGGAGGCTTTGGGTGGGGGGCGTTTTCCCTGTCCCCAGGTACCCTCGTCTCCCTGTGTACCCTCGTCATCTTCAAGTCCTTGTCTAGAGTCATAAAGATAAGCCTCCAAACAACTTTAGGAATGTAGGATTTCTAATTTTTGCAGGTATCAGAACAGCCGCTCTTTACATACCACAGTGGTACAGACGTACCGGTCTATACTGGTTGCACTCCACACGGTGGTAGTACTTGGTGTATGCCACAGCGGATCGCTCATTATAACCTTATTTTATACGTATTAAATAGGTACCTAAAAAAAGTTTATTTGTGTATAAGTGTTGCGTTATTGGGATTAGAATAAAATATTTTATTAACAGACATGAAATACTTCGGAATCTTTGTATATTGTCCTTAATTTTTTTTTTCTTTTATGGTGTATCGAAATCTGAGTCATTAGAACCATTTTTTCCTTATGAGCTTAAATAATACTTAGATTTAGCTAGCAACAATATTTTACACCGCAATTAAAGTGATTTGATCTTCTATAAACATAATATTTATATTATAATATAAACATAATACATTAATTTGTCTGACAAAAAAAAAGTCCGACCCGCAGGAACTGCATCATCTTAGCGCGGTTCCGTTCTTATCCGAAGTGCGATTAGTGAAGGAATATAGCAGCTATCGGTAGGTATTAGCACCATTTTCCCCCTTAATATCTTCAAAACAGTTAAGAAATCGTGGGAAGTACGATTTAAACATTCAAAAGCTTACTCACTTTTGTTTTTTAAGTTTATTTAACGGTAGAATGAGTATTTCATTAAAGCTGAGAAAATAAGAATCATATTGGTAATAGAGTTTTCCTAGAGTGAGCGTCGCGATGACAGGAGAGTCCCATCCGCTCAGAAAACTGTCAGTTTCCATATGTGGCTCTTTAAGCTTCCTTCTCTTTGAGATTTTATTTTATATTTTTAACGACAGATCAAAACCTACCGATAGCTGCTACTATTCCTTTACTAATCGCACTTCGGATAAGAACGGAACCGCGCTAAGATGATGCAGTTCCTGCGAGTTGGACTTTTTTTTTTTTTTTCTTTTCTTTTTTTTTTCTCTTTTTTTTCTTGACTAGACAGAGATTTTTCTGATCATGAGCTTATCGCTAAAGTTGCGTAGCTCATAATGAATAAATAAATAAATAATCAATCATAGGATAAAATTATTTAATCACAACTCGAGTTAATCATCATTCGTAGGTCATATTAATCATATGTAAAGTTAGTCATCAATCAAACGTTACTAGTGAAACATTGATAGTCTGTACTAATGATTGACATGACTAACGTTGTAAATACTTTTAGTATTAGACTAATACTAGCTTGTTTAGACATACTATCTATACATTGGGCTTTGGAATTCCTTCATGAACCAGTTAATCATCAATCATAAATCTAAGCCTTTTTTAGTCTTTAAGCATTTATCTGAGTAAGGTTAGTCAGTAATCATCAATCATTAGTCAAAGCATTTTTTTAATCATTAATCATGAATCATAGGCTAGAAATAGGTTAGTTGTCACCCATTAGTCGTGGAGAAATATGATTGATCAATCATCAATCGTTAGTCACATCCCGATTACTCATTCAATCATTAGTCATGAAATTAATTACAGTTTGCCCTACTCTGGGAAGAAGGAATCCCTCTGATGAACTGGTTTCATTCGATGTCATAGATGGCTCTGGCAACCATAGAGAAGTCCATAACGAGCAATCTGACCTTTATTTGCTACTGGGTTCCAGAAATGAAAGCGGGCTGCGTTCAAATGCTGCCCACAGATTCCTAACCATACGTTTGGGATCTGAACTGATACTAGAAGTGGTGTACCATCATACCGTGTGGATTATTTTATTATTTATAACGAACTGGCTCGTTGAACATTATCCTGGAAGATGGAGTGGGCGGATTTGGTATCGGCTAACCGAATATCCTTGATTATTCGCCGTTTGATGTTTCCGTCAGACGTGAACAAAGTCACCCATGTATGACATAAAGCAATTGATAGCAAGGATTCGCGAAACATGTTAATGCTAGAATGGCAGCTAACTATGAAGAAATTCATAGAGCTACTTCAGCGGTTTTCACCAGATGTAACGTTTATAATTTTAGATTTGGTTTTAGCACTTTCCTCCGAAGGAAAGTAGCTATTGAGGTTGCACTCATGACGGAATTTTTGAAAAATTTCTTCGAATCTTTATCGATCCTACCTAGTAAACACCGAAAATGACCCCCGTTAAAATTTATATATATATATATATATATATATATATATATATTTATAGATTGAATGCTATATACCAAGTTTCGTGACGGAAAAAACAAAAACTCTGGCCGCTATCGTGTTAACAGACACACACACATATATATATATATATATATATATATATATATATATATATATATATATATATATATGCATATATATATATATATATATATATATGCATATATATATATCTATAAATATATATATATATATATATATATATATATATATATATATATATAAATTTTAACGGGGGTCATTTTCGGTGTCTACTAGGTAGGATCGATAAAGATTCGAAGAAATTTTTCAAAAATTCCGTCATGAGTGCAACCTCAATAGCTACTTTTTTCTTCACGAAACGTAGTATATAGCATTCAATTAGCAAACGGTTGAACGAGTTCGTTAACCAACAAAATCGGTCCACCGGACGGGGGGGTTTACTCCGAACCCAAAACACTAATTTGACCATGCCAGCCGTAATATTTGTTACATTTCGACGAAACTTGGTATTCGTAGTGGTAATATAGAGAGAAAAGTGAGATATAAAAATAAACTAAATCGGTTCATTAGTATCCTGTTCCTGCGTCAGATCAAAAGACGAAAATATGAAGTTTTTAGTATTTATTAAGTAGTGAAGTAAACATAACTCTGGAAGCAAATTAATAATTGATCAGTTACTCATTACAAAATTAAAAGAGAACTATTCATGCTTTTATTTTATTTAAGTAGGATATTTTAAGCAAATGTTCTGGAAACCAGTCTACACAACCCAAATTATAAGGAAAGTGCCTAGTTATGCAGCTTTTATTTCTAAAGGCTGGGTGTGCCTAGGGATGGTCTAGTAACCCAAATCCAACCCTCGACGACAGCATTATTAAATGTTCAGTGCATGCTCGAATTTTGGGTTCCTCCAGAAGATCAGTCAATATATATATATATATATATATATATATATATATATATATATATATATATATATATATACATATTTGAGTGAGTGTATATACACACTCAAATATACTTATTAACATAATAATTAACATTATTTTTTTTTTTTTTTTACGGCGCATCTACATCTGGGTCATTAGCGCCGACATCCAGGGTGTAGCGAGGAATTTTACCAGCGAGCCGTGGGATGATAAAATTCCTGCCGGAGGTTGGGAATCGAACCCACTATCTCCCGCTTATGAATCCAAGGCGCTCGCCATTAGACCACGGGAGACCCCGACTTTTTTTATTTAACATAAATTTAAGGCCTTCATTAATAGTAAATTCCATCAAGAATATTTTTTATTTAATTTCCGATTGGTGGTTTTGAACTACATTTTTTGTCAGTTGTCCTCAAAAACCACCCATATACTCTTGTATATATGTGGTTTTTTTAAAACGTTACATTAAATAAAATATAAAATAATAAAAAAAAAAATCGAATTCATTTTTAAAAATATTTTTTAATGAATTTCAAGTTTAAATTCCATTAATTTGCCTAAAAAAAAAAATTTGTGAAAAGAAAAAAAAAAAGTGTCCTCCGGGCCGGATTTGAACCAGCGACCTATGGATGCCTGCTATCCGAATACCAACTACAGTCCACCGCTCTACCAACTGAGCTACCAGAGGCTGATGTCTTTCAGGAACGATTACTGGTCTCTTAGCCCCGACTACATACAAAATTGGCATTTCATCCATTTATTTCAAGTATAGGGCCTGCAACCCTTTACACATTTAATACTCTTCATATATATATATATATATATATATATATATATATATATATATATATATATATATATATATATGATCTATGGTTTGACTATATTAGTAATAAATACTTCATAAAATAGAAATTGTAATGAATAATTAACAATTTTAGTAGTTGGAATAGAAAAAAGTTTTGTTCTATTTATTTAAATGTTTTAAAAATAAATGTTATGTAGAAACTAGCCACAGAAATTTCGTACCGAAGCGAACGTGTTAAGGTTTACATTGGGATTCCGCTAAGGCTTCAAGAGGTAGGCATATTACCATACGCTCATCATGGAAAAATAATGGGACGAATTAGAAATATGCTGTAGTTACCAGGATGTTTAAGAAGCAACGGACTTTTTTTTCGGTGCGTCGAGTACTGAGGTCATTAGCACCATCCTCATAGAGTTTTATTCTATGGTCCTTTTCTTCTCAATAGAATTTATGAATATTTGCAGTAGAAGTTTTTAAATCCAGATTTGTTTTATGTAATATTAATTTATATATTTAAAAAAAAAAATTGGTTGCACCATTTTTAACTACTACCAACCATTAAAAATAACTAAACCTATGGAGGCCCGGTAGGCCGTCAGCACTTAACACTCCGTGCCAAAGGTCGTGGTTTGGATTCCCACTATGGGGTGGTGCTTTTCTTTAGAACAAAGAAAAGGCATCAGCCCTATCCTGGCGAGAAAAGGGCGGTAACCTATAGATAACCCATGCAAAAATTAGTAGTTAATAATGATGGACTTTAAAATTAAGATAAAATAATCCTGACACCAGCAAGTGTTGTCTATTAGCACTTTCCTCCGAAGGAATGTAGCTATTGAGGTTGCACTCATGACGGAATTTTTGAAAAATGTCTTCGAATCTTTATCGATCCTACCTGGACACCGAAAATGACCCCCGTTCAAATTTATATATATATATATATATATATATATGTTTGATGTTGTTTTTCGTCGCTGGGATAGTATTATTGGATGGAACGGCATTTCTCTCCAGCGGTGGTACACCTCCTCACTTCTTCCTGGAATATTTCGATGGGTTCATCTCCATCTTCTTCAACAACAAAACACCTGGCTGAAGAAGATGGAGATGAACCCATCGAAATATCCCAGGAAGAAGTGAGGAGGAGTACCACCACTGGAGAGAAATGCCGTTCCATCCAATAATATATATATATATATATATATATATATATATATATATATATATATATATATAGTTTAGTTATATATGTGTCGGTTAACACGATACAGGCCAGAATTTTTTTTTTCCGCGAAACTTGGAATGTAATATTCTTCGATCAAACGATTGACCGATTTCGTTAACCAACAATATCGGTCCATGTTGGGGGGGGGGGGGGTTTACTCCTGAGCAAAAGTAGTTATTTACCAATACCAGCCATAATATTTGTTATATTTTAACGAAACTCGGTATTCGTTGTGCTCAACGGAAGAGAAAAATTTGTTATTAAAATAAACTAAATCGGTTGACTAGAAGGGAAGGTTTACTCCGGACAGACATTACTAATTTCCTTATACCGGTCGTAATTTCTGGTGCGTAATTGTTACGAAACACTTTATACTTCCTGAGTATCTATTAAGAAAGAAGTGTTGTGAAAATGAACGAAATCGGTCGATCGGAAGGGGAGGGGTTAATTATTATAATGGCGTGTCAACCCTTAAGGTCACTAACGCCATTGCTGTGTGTAGTAGTTTTATTATAATTCGCTAACAAGTATCAACATATATACATTATGATTAAATTG
>OX328130.1:7033832-7107562 GCA_946811695.1 Gonocerus acuteangulatus
AAAAATCAGCATGCGAGTTGAGACAAAGATGGCTGCCATTTTCAAACGGTTCGCTATAAAAAAATAAATAAATAAATAAAAATGGTTTTGAACTACTGATTCCATATTTAGATGTAAGGCCCCGTTTTCCCTTTGTCATTATTAAGTGAATAAGGATGAGAGAAAAGGTTGGCTGTCCATCTCTAGAGATGTGAGAACTACGAATCAGCAAACGTTGCGTCTGGGTTGTTGGAACTGCACGTGGCTGATTCGTAAGATTCCCGGAAGATTTAAGACCTGACAAGAGTTTCTCGTCCAGCCACCTGCTAAAGCAGGAGTGGGGCAAAAGGGGCTGGCTTACCTCCGATGGGGTAGAGTCCACGCCGTTCCTGAGGTCTTGGCCGAGATGGCGATGAGAGGTATGTCAGATCCAAATTATGCTCTTATCTCCCCAAATGATATTTGCTAACTCTTATCTAGCTGATTCTCTCTCACTCAATCTTTTCTCTCATCTTAGCGATGTTTTATGATATTTATGTATGTAATAGTGACCTCAGTGTAAATTATAGTTTTGAAAGGAATTTCCGCTTCTCTAAAATATTTCCTCATTATCTATTCCTTTAAATCCCGTCCTTGCTAATCGGTCCCTTACATAATTTTTTCTAAAATGGTCAAGCAAAGAGATTATTTTTTTCTGGACTATTTCAGGTTAGTCATCATTAAAACATATTCATGCTAAAACTACAATCAACTCAACTCAATTGATCTACTACTTTCATGAATTGTGGTTCAGAAAGAGAAATTTATTCTATAATTAGAGCATACCTGTAAGATGATTCCGTCGTCACTCGTCCATTATCAGCTGGGCAACCAACCATTTTAAAGTAGAGTGAGTTAATATTTGATAGATGGGCTTCTGTAATAAACTTCATGTAGTTTGGGAAGGATGGGACATCGCCATCATCGTGTGAAATTAAAGAATTTGTTCAGAATGGCTCCTTAACGCTGAAGCATATTTATTGGTTTTGACATTGAAATCAGAAAAAAATAGATTGAAATAGATTTTTATCTTAAACTACGAGGTACCATTTTGAAGCTTATTAAATAATGCAACTTTTGAGGCGGAGGCAAACCTCTAAGTCTAAAAATAGCTGATTAAGAAAATATTGAATAATTTAATAAAAAACTAATATTAAACGTTCTCATCAATATGCCTTTGAATATAGCTCTTAATTTACATGGTAATATTTCAATAACGGGTGTTTCTTATTGGAAATTTAATGTAGATTCTAAAAATGTGGTCTTTATTTACGATGCATTGATCACAAATTCCGAAAACTCTTAAACTTTTGAAAAAAAGACAAAAGTTTGAGTAGCTCCTCTGCATGTTGAGATAGGACGCTCATTTCTGCGTCCCTGCACTACAAATGTAATGTAAGATGTAGAATAAACCCCTAAAGTTATGACACCTCAATATGGGACACCCTTTGTATTCAGGG
Source organism: Gonocerus acuteangulatus (assembly GCA_946811695.1). NCBI lineage: Eukaryota > Metazoa > Arthropoda > Insecta > Hemiptera > Coreidae > Gonocerus > Gonocerus acuteangulatus. The sequence goes on from OX328130.1 coordinate 7,035,311, forward strand.
TGTGACCTAATGAATGGATAATATGATACCTGCAGGTAGAGGACGTTGTGGTGGTTCAGAAAAATATGTTTTATGTTTAGTAAATGTCCTTCGGTTTTTGAGATATACCTCATTTACGAAAATTCCAAAAATATACTCCCTTAGCTACTCTTTTTGGCGTCGCGACTCCAAATGAAGAAATGTTTTCACTCTGTTTCTTGGATAGTATTCCTGGATAAATGCAATATCGAATGTATACTATAGTTTTTAGTGTGCATAGTTTTTTTTAAACAAAGATCTAACTCTATTTACATATTTTGCTTATTTCTTTCCTAATTTTAACCTAACGTACTGTATACAAAAAAAAAAAAAAAGTTACCTGAGGGAAGAAAAAACATGCCTGTTTCATGGAGATTCCGAAATGGTATAACAAGCTGTATTTCCAGCATTTAATACCAAATAAATTACTGCTACAAGCAGTCAAACCCTACTTTAATGTAAACCTTATTTTTTTTTTAAATATTTAACGTACTTCACGTGCTAGGGTCATTAGAACCACCGTGTAAACCTTATTTTAAATATTTTAGCTACAATGTCCTTCATATCCCATTGAATTCAGGGAAATGTCCCCTCTACCAGCAGGTACCATATTACCCATTCATTATGCCACACCCTATATGTTTGTGTATATATATATATATATATATATATATATATATATATATATATATATATATATATTACTTAAATTTATATGTTTGTGAATTCTTCCTTTCTTATATCTGTCTGTCCGTTCTGGGGTTTGATATTCCAAGGAAATTTTATATGTTTCGGTTAATTATAGAGCGATTCTCCTAAAGTATTGAATAATTAAAATTTAAATTATATGGAATTATAGAATTTGTAATTGAACGAGGCAATAAACGTAGCGACAATCCCCCAACCCCTAGTAAGACATGAATATCCACTCATCAAATGGAAAATGCTCGAGCGAAATTTAATAAAATCCTGAATGTGTGGGAGATGGTAGAGGGGGGGGGGTGAGCACATTACAGAATTTATGGTATTATCACAACCCTCGATAAACATTCATTTAAAACCGTTATATCATTTCATTCACGAGATAACAATTAATGAGGAATATTAATCCGGAGTTTACCTCCATTTTCCCGCCAAAAAAAAAAAAACCTGAGCGGTAATTAAAATGGTTTTGACAGATGCGTGTGACATTAAAACCATTAATCTGATTACATTATTCCCCGGGAGCCTGAAAATCAGCTGTTAATGCCGCTTGATGGATGAGGGGGGCGGTGTTTTAACCACCCCCAATTAAAATTTGGAATTAGGATTAATTTGAAATCTTCGTGTATGCTTGTTTGTGTGTGTGCATGTGTGTCTGTGTGTGTGTTTATATTTGTTAGGAGCTAAATGGATTCTTTTTTTTTCTTGAGGCAAAGATTTCCTTATCTATATAAATTCTACATTTAAACAGGAAAATAATGTTAATAAGTATATTTGAGTGTGTATATACACTCACTCAAATATGTATGTATATATATATTGACTGATCTTCTGGAGGAACCCAAAATTCGAGGATGTACTGAACATTTAATAATGCTGTTGTTCGAGGTTGGATTTGGGTTCCTAGACCGTCCCTAGGCACACCCAGCCTTTACAAATAAAAGTCCGTCACGCAGGAGCTGCATAAATAAGCACTTTCCTTATAATTTGGATTGTGTAGACTGGTTTCCAGAACGATTTGCTTAAAATATCCTACATAAATTAAATAAAAGCATGAATAGTTCTCTTTTAGTTTTGTAATGAGTAACTGTTAAATTATTAATTTGCTTCCAGAGTTATGTTTACTACAGTACTTAATAAATACTAAAAACTTCATATTTTCGTCTTTTGATCTGACGCAGGAACAGGATACAGTCCCTCTAGTGGGAGATAGCGCTCCTTGCGGCGGCCTTGCGAACCTACGTCTGGCAAGCTAATTCTATTGAAATATATTACAAAGTAAAAACACTTTTTTTCCCATGAGTTACCCAAGACGTTTACCGCGTTTCGTTACAATACAGCAGAAATTACGACCGGTATGAGTATATTAGTAATTTGGGTCCGGAGTAAACCCCCCCCCCTCCTAATTAACCGATTTAGTTTATTTTTACAACACATTTGTACCTGCAGATTACCACTACAAATACCAAGTTTCGTCGAAATATAACAAAAATCACGGCTGGTAGTGGCAAATTGGTATTGTGGGTCCGAAGTAAACCCCCCCCCCCCCTTCTAATGAACCGATTTAGTTTATTTTTACATCTCACTTTCCTCTCTAGATTACCACTACCAATACCAAGTTTCGACGAAATATAACAAAAATCACAGCTGGTAGTGGCAAATTGGTATTGTGGGTCAGAAGTAAACCCCCCCCCCCTTCTAATGAACCGATTTAGTTTATTTTTACATCTCACTTTCCTCTCTAGATTACCACTACGAATACCATGTTTCGTCGAAATATAACAAAAATCACGGCTGGTAGTGGCGAATTGGAATTGTGGGTCCGAAGTAAACCCCCGCTCCTAATGAACCGATTTAGTTTATTTTTACATCTCACTTTTCTCTTTAGATTACCACTACGAATACCAAGTTTCGTTGAAATATAACCAATATTACGGCTGGCATGGTCAAATTAGTGTTTTGGGTTCGGAGTAAACCCCCCCCGTCCGGTGGACCGATTTTGGTGGTTAACGAACTCGTTCATCCGTTTGCTGATTGAACGCTATATACTACGTTTCGTGAATAAAAAACAAAAACTCTGGCCGCTATCGTGTTGAAGCGGCAGATCGCTTCCACCATGTACACTTGCATATCGTCGGACCATTGCTGCCATCGGAAGGGATGAGGTATCTCCTTACCATGGTGGACCGAACGACACGTTGGCCGGAAGCCGTGCCTATTCCCGACATATCCGCTTCTACCATCGCACAACACTTCTATTCCACGTGGATCTCGCGATTCGGAGTTCCCCAGCGTCTGACCACTGACCAAGGAAGACAATTTGAAGCAGAGTTGTTTCAGCGATTGAGTGCACGGATGGGGATCTGCAAGCAGCGGACCACAGCGTATCATCCGCAGAGCAATGGTTGTGTCGAGAGGTGGCATCGCTCTCTGAAAGCTGCACTAATGGCACACCTTTCTTCAACTCGGTGGACTCATGTACTCCCCACCGTTCTCCTAGGCCTGCGATCTTCGTTCCGCGAGGACATGGGAGCCAGCGTTGCAGAGGCAGTGTATGGCCAACCACTTCGCCTGCCTGGAGATTTTCTTGGTGAAACGGAATCTCCTGAACCCTGCGTTGCTCTTCAAGCTTTAAAAGATGACCTATCACGTCTCAAGCCGGCAGAACCACGATCACCAGTAAGGAAGACGTTTCGGCACAAGGACTTATCCACTTGCACCCACATCTTCCTCCGCGAGGACGCAGTTCGAAAACCTCTCGTCCCACCTTATTCTGGGCCACACAAGGTTTTGAACAAGGATGAGAAGATTTTCACAGTACTAATTGGCGACAAACAGATGACTGTCTCCATCGATAGGGTAAAGCCGGCATACCTGATAGAAGAGGACACAGAGAACGCCATCATTTCATCCAAACCGTCTCAGGAACCACCAGGCCCACTAAAAATCCAGCTTTCCCCTCGGAACCCCTTAGTCAACAAGCAAGCAACGGTACAAAAGAAGACACCCTCTGTTCCTCCTGATACATACAGGACCAGGTCCGGTCGCCTAGTGAAGAGAGTGTCATTTTGCGAAAAGTGACTCCGTCACTAGGGAGGGAGTACTGTAGCAGCAAGAGACTGACAGAAAGCATGGTTGCTAGGGACTTGCCTAAGTGAGCAGTATCTAGCAACCAGCTGTTCTAATTAAACTATTTCACACAGAGTACTATAACCTCAGTCTTGTTTCTTCTTCTCTTGTGAGTGCATCTATAAAAACAGACAATTTAAACTGCTCTGGACTGTTCGCGGTAGCTACCCTCAGCAAACACAGCAGCCTCCAGGAACCCATAACCAGCTCATAAAACTACAAGTAATCTACTCAATTTTTGGACTATTTAATATTTCTATTTTCGTTTCCGCTCTAGGCAATTTATGTAAATATGTTATTTTTATTTTACATTTAATTATATACTGTTGACGTTCTACATGTTTATTTCCAGTTTCTTTTGTTTACTGTGTTATTAGTTAATTTAATTTCTGAACATGCAATAATATTCTTGTTGGGACCTTCTGATGTAAACAATCATGCACAAGCTTACATAACCCAACAGTGTTAACAGACACACACACATATATATATATATATATATATATATATATATATATATATATATATGTATATATATATATATATATATATATATATATAAATTTTAACGGGGGTCATTTTTGGTGTTTACTAGGTAGGATCGATAAAGATTTGAAGAAATTTTCAAAAATTCCGTCATGAGTGCAACCTCAATAGCTACTTTCCTTCGGAGGAAAGTGCTAAAAATTGAGGCGCACGGAGAATGGTACTAGCCACACTATCTTCCTAGTCTGCTGTTTGGTTAATGCCCTCATGTCTTTTCAAGGTGTTTAAAGGGCTCGTGATCATTACAGAGCTCTCATCATGTTCAGGAAGTGCGTGTTTATTATTGAAATCCGGTTGTAAAATAATATTAGGAGGGAGGGGTCTCCTTAGTCTCGTGTGGGGCTAGCCAACCGAATGAATTTTTTTTTTTTTTTTTTTTTTTTTTTTTTTTTTTATAGGCGTTCATTTAGATACTTTCTAACCGTTCTGGAAGTATCAGCCAGTACTCAGCCCAGTAGGGAATTTTTGATAAGTTCCTCCGGCAGTTTCAGGTAGGCATTTGCGGCAATTGTCGTTTTAGCGGGGTTCCTCCCTCCCTTCATAGGGAGGAACCCCGCTTATAAGGTTGATCTCATGAAACAATCCGGAAGTCCCGACTAGAAAATTTCGCGTTTCAGAACCCCTAGAGACCGAAAATAACGGTGGTTCAAATTTGTATATATATACATATATATATATATATATATATATATATATATATATATATATATATATATATATATTTGTCTGTTCGCTCATTTCTGGCTTCCCTAATGGTCCGATTCTGATGAAATTTGGTACAAAAATCTTTCGTCTAATTTGAAAGGTCAAGTTCGCTTACCAGCAAAATCCGCCCACTGGAAGATGGCGTTTGGGGCAAAATTCGCGCAAAAAAATCTTAACGCTTACGTTTTTGAGTTCATTGCTTGTAAGTAATCGTTTTATAGGCTTCTTGGGCTAGTAAAACGAATGAAACCATTTTTAAGGCGATAGCTTTAACTGTTTCCGAGAAAATCGGAAAAAATAGTTGTTAAATGAACTTTTTGGTTCGGTTGCTTAGAATCATGGGATTCCGTTAACATATTTTCTGCATGTTTAAAATTATACATACAAAGATGTGTAAATTTTGGTTACGTTTGGAGTTAAGGAAGGATTAAAATAAAATATTTTATCAACAGACATGAAAAGTTTTGGGAAATTTCGTTTATTTGAACGGTTCTTTTTGTTTGTTTTTATTCCTTGTTATTTTTTCATTGCTTATAGTTGGATAATGTACTTGACAATAAAACAGATTAATTAAAATAAGAAAAACAATTCATTGCTAGAAATATATCAGGCTGTACCGTATGAAATGTCAGTTTTGGATTTGCCGATTTCCTTCAAATGACTTGAAACTGTCAAGGCTCCTACTCCGAGTTCTTTGGCATGTTCCCTAGTGTTTGTAATTGCTTATAGTAGGCAAATGTATTTGTCAATAAAACAGGATACGTATTATTAGAAACAATATTCAATTTCACACAGGTTAGATACTATGAGGGAATAGAGAGTCCGTTCACTGCCTGTAGAAACTGAAGGTCAATGGAGTTAATCCTCAAGAGTTGTAAATATACCCCAGGTATCTGCCGACACAAATACAAAGCCTAGTTTGGTTTTGGTACTTACAATGATGGGATTCAGTTGAAACATTTTCTGCATGTTCGAATTTCATCAAAACTAATATGTTGAAATTTTGGTTACGTTTGGAGTTAAGGAAGGGTTAGAATAAAATATTTTATGAACAGACATGAAAAGTTTTGGGAACTTCGTTTACTTTCATCAATATCTCGAACGCGGTTGGGAAATTATGATAAGTGGATAGAAACTATTTGAAAGCTTTCTAAATTCTCTACAAAAAAGATTCTGAAACAATTATTGATTAGGTGATGTCGATCGAAGAAATAAGTGCTTAAAACTTCAAATACGTCTGTTTAGCTCTTATGAACGGTTTTTTGTCGGTCTTTTTGTAATTTTTGTCTCTTTCCCTTAGTTTTTTATTGCTTTTTATTTTTGTAATTTCTTATGTTAGGAAAATGTATTTGTGTGTAAAACAGGATAGGTATAATGAGACCAATTTCCTGTTGCTAGAAATAATGAAAAGTTTTGGGAACTTGGTATACTTTCATTAATATCTCGAAAACGGTTGAAAATCTTGGGAAGCGAAAGGTTACCATTCGAAGGCTTACTAAATGGTCTACAAAAAAAGGTTCTGAAGAAAGTTATGAATAAGCGATGTCGATCGGAGTGCTTAAACTTTGAAGTAATTAATTTCATTTATTCGAACGGTTCTTTTTATCTATTTTTATTCCTTGTTATTTTGTAATTGCTTATAGTTGGATAATGTATTTGACAATAAAACAGATTAAGTAAAATAAGAAAAACAATTCATTGTTAGAAATATAGCTTGCCAAGAGAAAGAGATTCGATGACGTCTTTTGAATATTTTCAATTGACTTTATTCTGTTAGTTTTTTATTTTATTTTTTAATTGATTTTTTTTTGTAAAATTATTACTATAGTAGAAGAACACAAGAAAATGTGAAAATTTTTGATATTTTTCAATGCTTTGAAACGTACTAAATAGGTATCCCTAGAAGAGGATTCTGGGGTCTGGCGGACCTGACCAGGTAAAGTCATAGAGCCCTTTGAACAAAGGCCGAACCAAATATTATCTGTTTCTATTCTAAGCTATTCAAATTACATATGAACGGAACCGCGTTAAGATGATGCAGTTCCTGCGAGTCGGGCTGTTTGGAATGAGGCCGTTGGTGGAGATTATGATGGCTGTTATCCTTGCCGAATGCAACTTATACAGGTCTTTCAGCTCAATGGCCAAGTCTTGGTACTTTCGCAGTTTCTCGGCATATGATTTCCGGATATTCTCATCATTGGGGACTGCGAAATCAATAATATCGGATGTGTTATTTCCCTTGTCAATAATAAGAACATGTGGTTTATTTTGATGGACAGTACGGTCCGTTAACATTGCTTCGTCCCAATAAATTTTAATTGTACCTTTCTCCAAAAGTCTATTTGGGACGTAGCGGTAATAAGGGACCACACCATCCAACATACCATATTTTTCTGCGAGTGCTTGATGATATATTTTGGCCACGTTATTATGCCGCTGAAACAGAGATGGGCATAATTTTATTTATAAATAAAAATACAAATTTATTCGTACTTCATATATTTGTAAATAAGAATATAAATAAATTCGTATTCATAAGTGTGAATACGAATAAATTTGTATTCACGTAGATTAAATATATTAAACAAATAAAATTTTATTTGCAAATTTTTCTGCGAATACAAATAAATTTACAGAAAAAATTGTAAATATTCACAAAAAATGTGCATATTCACAAAAAAAGTGATTACAAAAAAATTAACCTTAAAATATATGAATAAAAATGTATTCACATTATAATTTGTGAATAAAAATTTATTCACAAAAAACTTCGCAAATAAATTATGATTTTTTTTTCGAATTAACGGTAAAACGATATTACGAAAGTTATTTTAAGGTGATTTTTTTTTCTTTTTTGTCGCTTAGCGTCCAGGTGATTGAAGGTGGTATTTGGAAGAATATTGAAGATGGTAAAAATTAGCCTACCCAATCCTTCCTAATACCACCTTCTATATCCTTCCTAATTCAACCAGGTCTGGCCGCAAGATTCTTCAAAAAAAAAAAAATAAATAAATAAATAAATTAATAACCTTAAAATAACTTTTGTAATATCATCTTATCGTTAATTCGAAAGAAATCATAATTTATTTGCGAATGTTTTTTGTGAAGTTTTATTCAAAAATTATAATGTGAATAAATTTGTATTCATATATTTTAATGTAAATATTTTTGTAATCACTTGATTTTTGTGAATATTCTCATTTTTTGTGAATATTTACAATTTTTTCTGTAAATTTATTTGTATTCGCAGGAGAATTTGCGAGTAAAATTTTATTTGTATTTTTATATTTAATATATGTGAATACAAATATATGAAGTACGAATAAATTCGTATTTTTATTTATAAATCAAATTATGCCCATCTCTGCGCTGAAGATAATCTGATCCCGCAAGGATCTCACAGCCCCCTGTAGTATGCTAAAAATTAAATTTATTATTATTATTGAAATCCTCCTGCCATTTATTATTTGCAATGAGTTTCATGTAATATTTCTTAATAATTTTGTAAAAAAAAAGTAATATACTTTTTTATATATATTCGAAGTAGTTTGCTTGACTGAAATCCCAATATTAACTTTACCTTTTCCCCCACCCTCCCTACTGCCCCCACCTCCCTATTTCCCCCCACTATTCCTCCGTTGTCGTGAAAAGGCAGTGCGTGCATTAGATTCCGTGCACGATCGGTTCCTATTCACATAAAAGTGCCTTGGCGTGTCACCTATTTCTCCGTCGCCATCCGCCCTTTATATCGCCTTCGGGAATAAACATTCTCAAAATATCTCAATAATAATATAACTTTAACGGAACAGTACAAATATATATATATATATATATATATATATATATATATATATATATATTAGTTCTCCTTTGGAGGCTTAAGGTCAAATAGTAGTATTCCACCATGTTATTTATTATGTATACCCTACATGTTTCGTGCGTTTATTTCTTTCGCACCTCATCAGAGGCACTTCAAAATTAAATTCTGTCAAAAATATAACAATATTTTATAAGTCATAATTCTAGAATAATCTTTCTTAAAATTTTGTTCAGTTCTACCTTATTGAGAGGTCCTCTCGTCCCAGGTACCCTCTACAGAGGCATGCGTAAAACTAGCTATGCAATAAGATTACAAATATGGCCGCGTCTTTATCTATATGTGGTCTTTGTAAAGTAGATTCTCCATAGAGTGGATAAACATTTTTACAACGACTACGAGGTGTATGTTTGTTCCTTATACACATCCACAGCGTTTGACCGATTCGTACCAAACTTGGATATATATATATATATATATATATATATATATATATATATATAATGAGTCAGGAGATTCACTTACAAGTTGGGGAAGAGTGCCAAGCTAGTCTAAATGAGTTAGCCGGAAACAATAAGGTTATCGTCCATTGGGTTCCAGGACATAGAGGTATCCTAGGCAACGAGAAGGCAGACAGGTTGGCAGGAGCAGGTTCGGAAAAGGCAGCTATAGGCCCAATGTCATTTCTCGGATTTGCAATGGCCAGTTTCAGGAGGGAAATAGGAGCAAGACCCAAAAGGAAGTTTGGAGAATTTTGGGAAGGACAGAAAATCATCGACACAATGGCCTTCGTTGACCTTAAGAAACTACGAAAGAATGACATTTCACAAGGAATGGGCAGAAGAGACTTGAGGGAGTTCTGCACCTTCAAGAAACTACGAAAGAAGGACGTTTCACAAGGAATAGGCAGAAGAGACTTGAGGGAGATCTGCACCTTCTAGAAACTACGAAAGAAGGACGTTTCACAAGGAATGGGCAGAAGAGACTTGAGGGAGATCTGCACCTTCAAGAAACTACGAAAGAAGGACGTTTCACAAGGAATGGGCAGAAGAGACTTGAGGAAGATCTGCACCTTCAAGAAAATACGAAAGTAGGACGTTTCACAAGGAATGGGCAGAAGAGACTTGAGGGTGATCTGCACCTTCAAGAAACTACGAAAGAAGGACGTTTCACAAGGAATGGGCAGAAGAGACTTGAGGAAGATCTGCACCTTCAAGAAACTACGAAAGAAGGACGTTTCACAAGGAATGGGCAGAGGAGACTTGAGGGAGATCTGCACCTTAAAGAAACTACGAATGTAGGACGTTTCACAAGGAATGGGCAGAAGAGACTTGAGGGAGATCTGCACCTTCAAGAAACTACGAAAGAAGGACGTTTCACAAGGAATGGGCAGAAGAGACTTGAGGGAGATCTGCACCTTAAAGAAACTACGAAAGTAGGACGTTTCACAAGGAATTGGCAGAAGAGACTTGAGGGAGATCTGCACCTTCAAGAAACGTATGTATGTGATGATGATGAGGTCATCACTAGTCTGCAGATGGTGCAAAGACAAGAATAAGACACCTAAGTATGTTACATTTGAATGTGTGCAATTGGAAAAGAGGCGATTCATACATTTTGGTAGCCGTGATGAGGATGAAATTAGGAAGTCGACGAAAGTCTGGCAGTATCTGAGATTCGTCAGGAGTTTGAGGTAAGATATCGTCGATGCAAATGAAAATCGAATATGAAAATCACCACTTTGAAGAATGAAAATACTTTTATTTATTACCTTGCTTTTGGGCAGTCAAATAGTAGGCAGATTCGAATTTATGATAGTGGTTACATTCCCCTTTCACTGTGCGAACTTACATTCGGGAGTTCTCCGTCCATCAGTCCAACAGCAATCAGCAAGGATTTAAAATGAAAAATGTTTTTTCACATTCGATACTTTGCATTTGTATCGTCACTTACATCCTGACACCTGTAGTCTATAGGCCCAGTCAACACCTTCTCAGCAGCTCCTGTCAACTCTAGTATACAGTGGAACATGGATAATTCGAACTTCGATAATTAGAAACCGTCTTTAATTCGAATATTTCTCTCGGTCCCAAGAATTTAGGGCATAAACAATGTAAAAAAATCGTGGTTAATTCGAATAAAATTTTGGATAATTCGAATTTTTTACGAGTCTGTACCTCCAATGGGAAGTGGACAGAGAGGCGGTCGATCTTAAAACTTGTAAAAATATTCTCCCCTCGGGTAAGAAGGATAGTAAGATAAGATGATAATATTATAGCTTATTATTGCAATAATAAGCTATAATAATAATAAGTCCGTGCAATAATAAGCTATAATACAATAAGAAGATACGGATGTAGGGGTTCCAGGACAAGAAGCGCGGCGATATCATAGTCTAGTTCTTGGACTCTAGGAGTTCTGCAAGTGGTGGGTCGCGCTTCCTCCCTTACAGGGTTTGTTATAGTTCCATCCTGTCGTTCTATCCTAGAATTCCCTCCCACTATATCTGATCTTCAGTTATGTATTTTTTTCTTTAATTTCATTATAAGGGGTTTCGCAACTATGGCTATGAGCCCGTTTTATTCAGTTAGTCCTAGATCTGTTGTATAGATCTTTTTGTGCCTTGTCTTTATGTCCGTATTGTTCTAATCATCTCTGTATCACCAGATTTAGGTTCTTACTGTTCTAAATGTTCAAAGTTTTGTAAATTTAATTTTCGAAAATAAAGTTTTTTTTAAAGTCTACCGTGTGTTGCAAGATCTATCTGACGATATGACCGATGTGCATCCCGCATAACGGAGGGTTATGAGTTAGGTATAATCTAATCGAATATATATATATATATATATATATATATATATTGCACTAAATCATGCGGATGTTTACGACTTCCGAAAAACTACCATGAAATTTGGTATTTCGCAAAAGTAAAATTTTTGGACTTACAGAGAGATATTTAAGTTGAAGCCGCACACAGGCTTAATTTTTCCCCTGCCGATAATGGAGAAAGAATGAAAGGTTAATGGGACATCGCCTATTCCCTCTTTCTTCTCCTAAAAGCCGACGACAAAGCGACCTTCCCCACTTCTCGTTCTTTGTGGCTTTATGTTCTGTCGTTTTACTTTATGCTTTAGAGCATACTCTAAAGCAGGGGTTTATGGACGGTGGGATGGGGCTTTCAGTCCCAGCTGCATTACAGTAGAAGCTTTTCTAGAGGTTTCTAGCGGGTTTCCACGATCCGGGGATATGCGAAGATAATTGGTGACCGGTCAGGGTGGTTGATGCCATTAGTCATCATTTGATGACCAATTCAAGGACCACGGGGGAAAACTATCGATGTCACTAAAAATTAGATTTGAGAAAAATTGAAAAAAACAAAACAAGTTTCATCTTCTAAATTGCCTATGTTTACAATCCTAACGGAGTTTTTTGTGGATTATTTTACTCCCACAGGTGTAGGTAATCAAATAAATTTTTTGTTGGCAGTTCAAGGCACAAATACTTCAAATTAAGCAAGCAATCTTCGAAAAATTCGTGTATTTTGTAAAAAAAAAATTGGGAAAATGATTATATGTTTACCTTCAGGTATGTTATTTTTAGTGACATTTGTGCGTGGCAAGTTTTCATAGAAGGTTTTTGAATCTGGTTTAACCAAAAACTGTTCAAGGTATTGAATTTAGGGTCAGGAATTGGAACTGGTCCGCTGTAAAGATTTTCCCTGACACAACGAAAGTTCATATTGAAATCATTGTTGAAAATCCACCAGAATGTCTCTTAATGTACAGCGTTTTTATGGTTCTTCGCATTGTTTTCCACTGTACGTTTTGCACGCTGATAGTACTCTTCTAAGGCTAGTAGATGTCTAGTTCGTAAAAAAAGTGCTATTAAAATTTTTTCCCTCCCCCATCAATTAGTTTTCATTGTAGAATTTCAGGTTTCATTTCCCAGCCTCCATGAGATCAAAGGAGACGGTGAAAACCCGATCCGATTGGAAGTCGCAACGTCAGTGCTTTAGTTAGTTCAAAACGGTTCGAAGGGAAAATCTGATATTGTTACCTATTTTGAACAAATACCCAATATCTTCACAGTCCTTGCTTAATATTCACTCTCAACAATTTTATCTTAATTTTAGCACTTTCCTCCGAAAGAAAGTAGCTATTGAGGTTGCACTCATGACGGAGTTTTTGAAAAATTTCTTCGAATCTTTATCGATCCTACCTAGTAGACACCGAAAATGACCACAGTTAAAATTTATATATATATATATATATATATATATACTATATATATATATATATATAAGTAGTATTGAGCCGGACTCCAGAGGGAGTACTTGCTAACGAGAGGACTTCCTAGCAAGAAGTGCCCCTGAAGAGGTGCGAAGAAAAGACGCACGAAACATGTCGGGCCCAATAAATTAAGTAGTATAATAAAGGAAGACTGCTTTAATGACCCCATGCCAACTAGGATAAAAAAGAATATATATATATATATATATATATATATATATATTTATATTATGTTATGTGACCGTTAACACGATCAGGTAGGCGCCAAAGTAGTTATTTGCCAATACCAGTCGTAATTTTTGTTATGTTTCATTTTGTCACGAAACTCGGTATTCGTTCTGGTCAACTGAAGAGAAAAAATGTGTTGTAAAAATGAACTAAATCGGTTCATGAGGAGGGCAAATTACTAATTTGCTCATACCGGTCGTAATTTCTGCTGTATTGTAACGAAACGCGGTATACGTCCTGGGTATCTAATGAGGAAGAAGTGTTGTAAAAATGGACTAAATCGGTCTATCGGAAGGGGGGGGGATTTACTTTGTACTATGTTTGAATTGTATTGAAACAGGTGTTCATAACAAATTCAAAAGAGCAGAACTATTTATGTTTTTATTTTATTTATCTATATAGGTTATTTTAAGCAAATTATTCAGGAATGCACTCGACACTACCCTGAGGAAAGTGCTTAGTTATGCAGCTCTTGCGTGACAGACTTTTTTTTATGTCTTCTTAAAAAGACCGATCTCTCAAAAAATCGATTCAGACCCCCTTCTCTAATTTGGAGGTTTATTAGGATTCCACAAACTGCTAGATACATAGAATTCTGCTTACAAACTGCAGCAAACAACCCGACATAAAGAAACCATGGATTACACTTTGCACAGAAAGTGCAGAACCCCGATTCACCGCAAGAAAAGCCCTCCTCGTATAGAACATAACCAATTCACATAATGCAATCTCTTTGAAAGGTTGAACCGATCGGAGGGGAGAACTGACCGCACTATACCCAGACCATCTGCTGCCACTCCACAGCAGAACCCACTTAGGAAGAGATCTGCAGAATGCTGATTGATCATCGAACAATGGCCTAGTCATAGTCACATGATGACTATTAGGGCTACGTTAATCGATATATGGAATATAATCGTGAAGTCTTCCAACGGCATCCATAATGATATTGTGCGTGCGGTCCGATATTGCTGCACGTCACTTCTTGAAGGGGATCGCTTCTACTGATATTAATATCGAAACGAGATTCTCTTGATTTATCGCTTGTCTAATTTGTTCTCGTCTCCTTGAGTGACGATAACCAATATACGTCAACATTATCAAACTAATAATGCACCCATTGTCATCGGCCATTTCATAACCTCGAGCAGAACGACGCGTCACCAATCAATTTGCCTTCAAATCATTTTAGAGGAAAATATATAACAATTTATTAATAATATGTGTATATATATGTTTGGGTGATGTTCTTGTTGATGACCCAAAATATTTCTTAATATATTTTTGTTCTTTGGAGGTATACGATCAGTAATGTAGTAGTTTATTTATTGTAAATGTTACCCGGCTTGCCTTTCTTCATCTAGAAAAGCAAAAATAAATTAAAAACCAAATAAGTAATATTAAAAATCTAATAACGCAAATCTGTAACTGTTTGGTTTGACAGTTTCGAACCCGTGAACTCCGAATTGTTTTGGGCGACATCAACGTAGCCTATGACACTCACGGATCAATACCCCATTGTATGCCAAGTTTGGTCAAAATTGGTCAAACGGTATGGATTTGTATAAGGAAAAAACATACAGAAGACAGGTAGGTGGGGGACGTTGATATATAGGCAGCATGCGTTGCTAGGACAATACCAGGTCAGCTGTTAGCGAACTGTATTTATTTAATAATATTATTGCTTCATTTCAACTATGATGGCAGAAATTTTGTCCCTCATAGAGTTCACCCTGTACCTGGTGATGGTCTATCCGAGGTAATAATATCCCGAACCCTTAAACTCCTGTTACTGGTAACCTATAGATAACGGGTTATCTTTAAGTTACTGGTCCGGAGCGCCCCCATGTCCAGAAACATTATACTTTGATTATTTATCAATAACTTATAGTATGACGGGAACCGTGCTGTAATAAACTGCACAAAATTATGTAGTTAGCGTTAATAACGCTATTAACTATTTACTAACGCGTATTAACTACTTACTAACGAGTATTAACTACTTATCTGCCGTGACGGAGCACGGACATTCAGTTAGTTCTTAATATAAAATAAGTAAGCAGGTTGCAAATGTGTTGAGAACTTGGAACAATTCAGGCGTTAGGCTGCTGGGGATCTTTTGCACTTTATGCAACTCATTCGGGGGGGGGGGGTTCTAAATTTATTACGGAAGTTTTGCATATCTTGGGGGCGAGGTTAGCTCAGTGGTAGAGCACTGGACTAATATGCTGGAGGCCTGAGCTAAATCCCGAGCAAGCACTAAAGTTTTTTCTTCTAGTGTCTTCGTTCGCCGGTTGAATTCGGCCTCCCTGACCGTCCCTAAGCCAATCCAGCCTTTAATTAATTTAATAATGGGTACCTTGGTTGGTGCTAATGATTCTAGCAGTCGAAGCAGTCAAGGGGAAAATAAGGCGGTCGGAGCATAGTACTGACCATACTATCTCCCTAGTGTGCCGTGTGGTCTTGAATCAGATACCTCTATAGTATCTGGACCTCAGGGCCCTCGTGGCCTGTTACGGGACTGATTTTTTTTTTTTTTTGCAAATCTTTTGTGTAATATTAATGAATATATAAAAAAATGCATCTCAAATCCTTTCTCCAGGGCAACCTCAATAAGAACTAGTAATTGAATTCTGATATACTTGGAAATATTCACATCCACGCAATGAACAAAGAATTATAATATAAATGGAAAATATGAATTTATAAAAACACAAAAAAGAAAGAAGTTACGATAATAACATTCCTACAGCAAACAAAGATAAAAGATGGATAAAAAATTGTTAGCGATGTCGCATGATTGAGTGGTATTCGTGTGCGATCTGCTGACTAAAACAGGTTGATGTGTGTGTACACGACACGCAAGAATCGCATGTATCATTGCTGGCTGCGTGACTCCTGTAATGTATTCGTTCGGACGTAGAGACGGGTCAGTCCAAGCCCGATAGGGTGCATTTCATATATAGAGTATTGTTGCTAAAAAGGAAATAAATAAAAATTACGTGTCTGTTTGGTTGTCCATCTGTTTGTCTGATTGTTCCTTTGAAATCCTTCTTCCAAATCCAAACCGTTTGATTTGGGTCACTATAAACTATGAATTATTTATGAAGGAATTTGACGTTATTTATTTCACCAACTAGAGAACTTCTAAAGAATGTCAGTACTGTGATAACCAAATGCTGTATCTGTGGAGGTGTTGACTCATGCACGGGATAGAAAAATGATAGTCCAATAGTTCTGATAACACCCCTTGTACGCTCTTGGAAGTACTAGATATGCACTTAACGAGAAAGTGCACTTAAGCACTTGGTCTCCCTCGAGCACTGGGCAGCTAGCTGCATGTCTAGGCCGTTATCTTTAACTGCAGCACTTACTCTAGGCACTAATGTGTGTGTGTGTGTTGGTGATGCGTGAGTGTGTCTGACAGGGGTGTAGTGTGACGCACAAGGGCCTTTTAATTACGGGAACCATTTAAGGGGTAAAATGGTCCGGCGGTGACTTCCCGACCACTTCATCCTGCGGCTAGGAGCAGCTGGCCCCCTTGTGCGGTGATTGCGGGGGAAGGGGGGACGGGAGAGGGGGGGGGTCCGTCCCTAATCAACTTAACCATTATTAGGGGGGGAAGTACGTCCCCTCAGTAAGAATGAAGCACAGGGCCTTAAGGAGTGTATGCTCCACACTCCCTCTCTCTCCAGCTTGGCCTATCCTAGTTCCTGCTAGAACTACTCCTGCCCTCCAGTAAGAATGAAGCACAGAGCCTTAAGGAGTGTATGCTCCACACTCCCTCTCTCTCCGGCTTGGCCTATCCTAGTTCCTCCAAGGACTACCCATACCATGCAGTAGGAATGAAGCACAGGGCCTTAAGGAGTGTATGCTCCACACTCCCTCTCTCTCCGGCTTGGCCTATCCTAGTTCCTGCTAGGACTACCCCAGGTCATCTAGGACCTCATCTCCTAGGCATAGCTCTAGAACGAGGTTTAAACCCTCCGCCATCATCCTTCGCTAATATAATCCACTAGAGGTTCCATCTACTTTCCACCGATTCCTGTGATAATCTCGCTGCATCCTCGTTCACCGCTTCATCCAATTACCAGAGCTGCCCTTCCTTATCCAGGGGTCGTTAAGCAACTTAAGACGGGGCTCGCTTTCTCGTTTAGAAGCCGAGTATTTTAAGCTACTTTCTTTTCAGGTCTTCTTCCTTGCCAGACACACGCACACAGACATACCCTCACTCACACATACACATACAAAAAAGGTAGTTGAAAAGAGAATGATCCAGTTACCTCAGTGAGGTGTCTGAGGAAGGTTAGCTCAATCCAACAGTTACCTCAGTGAGGTGTCTGAGGAAGGATAGCTCAATCCAACAGTTACCTCAGTGAGGTGTCTGAGGAAGGATAGCTCAATCCAACCGTTACCTCAGTGAGGTGTCTGAGGAAGGATAGCTCAATCCGACAGTTACCTCAGTGAGGTGTCTGAGGAAGGATAGCTCAATCCAACAGTTACCTCAGTGAGGTGTCTGAGGAAGGATAGCTCAATCCAACCGTTACCTCAGTGAGGTGTCTGAGGAAGGATAGCTCAATCCGACAGTTACCTCAGTGAGGTGTCTGAGGAAGGATAGCTCAATCCAACAGTTACCTCAGTGAGGTGTCTGAGGAAGGATAGCTCAATCCGACAGTTACCTCAGTGAGGTGTCTGAGGAAGGATAGCTCAATCCAACAGTTACCTCAGTGAGGTGTCGGAGGAAGGATAGCTCAATCCGACAGTTACCTCAGTGAGGTGTCTGAGGAAGGATAGCTCAATCCGACAGTTACCTCAGTGAGGTGTCTGAGGAAGGATAGCTCAATCCAACAGTTACCTCAGTGAGGTGTCTGAGGAAGGATAGCTCAATCCAACAGTTACCTCAGTGAGGTGTCTGAGGAAGGATAGCTCAATCCAACAGTTACCTCAGTGAGGTGTCTGAGGAAGGATAGCTCAATCCGACAGTTACCTCAGTGAGGTGTCTGAGGAAGGACAGCTCAATCCAACAGTTACCTCAGTGACGTGTCTGAGGAAGGACAGCTCAATCCAACAGTTACCTCAGTGAGGTGTCTGAGGAAGGATAGCTCAATCCAACGGTTACCTCAGTGAGGTGTCTGAGGAAGTATGACTTAACGTAAATACACATTTAACTAATAGCTCAATCCAACATGTGGACGTTCGATCAAATCAAAAACTTGTTGCAAAATAGTTGGGATTTCTGGTTCCAGTTTGTTAGCCCCCATGATCACGGGTGGAATTTGGTTTTGTTTGGTTGCGAAGTTCGTTTTAGTGTCATTCCTAGGTATTGGATGCTTGTTCTCGGCATTGACATAAACGGATTTTTCAGCTTTGAGTATTCCGTATCAATGAGTATATTGATATCTCGCGAACCTACAACCTAAATGGTAAATCAAGCGATGTCAGAAATGACAAATGTCTAGGTGTTGCGGCTAGTAAGAATCCCACATGGCTTGTTTGTTGACTAGTGGGGAAAATATGAGAGAGAGAGAGAGAGAGAGAGAGAGAGAGAGAGAGAGAGAGAGAGAGAGAGAGAGAGAGAGAGAGAGAGAGAGAGAGATGTAGACTGTACACCCAAGTTTCGAGTACGGAAGAAGTATCCTGCCACCCCCCCCCCCCAAAGTTGGGCCCCCGAAAGTTTGAGAAATTAATTAAAGCAGGGCACATAAAATTCACTTTAAGTCCAATTACTCGGAGAGGGACAAACACATTAGCCTTCTCTGGTAGATAATTAGTTAGTGACTAGTTAGGACCATGGAGGAACCATCTTGGGATAAGAACTAAACAATGGTTATTCTGTTTATTTCCGCCATACACCCATAACCCATGAGTAACTGACGACAAAAACCGACAAACCCAAATGCACGACATGTAACACGGATCTTACTGTAAAACATATTCTAACAGACTGTCGGTTACGGCATGCCTTGGACATTCCTCATGACCTGAAGGACATACTTTCTCAAGGCACCCATCTTATTGACACAGCATTGACATATCTTAAAAACTCTAAAATGACAAAATATTGCATTATTATTATTTAAATTTTAGCGTCCATTTATTTATTATTATTTTAGCACTTTCCTCCGAAGGAAAGTAGCTATTGAGGTTGGACTCATGACGGAATTTTTGAAAAATTTCTTCAAATCTTTATCGATCCTACCTAGTAGACACCGAAAATGACCCCCGTTAAAATTTATATATATATATATATATATATATATATATATATATATATATATATATATATGCATATATATATATATATATATATATATATATATATATATATATATACACAGGGTGTCCCGTAAATGTCTAGTCATATAGTGAGGGGTAATAGAGGACCCTTAGGGGAACAAAAAATGTTCTATGACGATTTCCCGAATTCTCGCCCATAAGGGAGAAACGTCGTTTTGTCGATTTTTCGAGACAAACGTGGTTTTTAAGAGAATAATCTTTATAGCTCTGTCCCAGGTGGTACTACTAGAAAGGGAGTGAAACCAATCGAAAGCTGAGTAAATTTACTATAAGACTAGTTGGAAGTAAACGTAAAAATGAATGAATGTAAGTATGTATATCTTACCAAAAGAAAGCTATTCTAAATTTCCTGATATTATATTGATATTTCTTTCATCGTTACTCCTCAATGGGCAGGATCTGAGACTTCCGGGTTTCAGAAAAACTTCTTCATTTAACCAGCTTTCCATTCATGTATCACAACCCTGTGTTATTGAAGTATTTGAACGGTTTAAGAACAATCGTTTAAAAAAAAAACATGGATCTGTGAAAAGAAAATTATATTTTTTTCTTCAGTTTATTCAAAAAGCTGAAGAGAAATATTTATTTTTATAAATGCTTACATAAATATTAAGTAAATATTTACTTAAAACAATAAAAAAATTACTTCCACGAATATGAAAAAAAAATCCTAAAACAGTAAATGAATAAAATACACATTTATTTTGAATTTATTAATTCAGGTAACTAATACTGGGTCCAGGAGGCGGCGATTAAGGAACCCCAGCCATACATTAACCTCAAAAATTATTATTTTTACCTATATCACGCATTTGAACACATTTTTACAGGACTATGTACATCTTATTTATGAGGGATAGAATTTTTAATTACCAGAACCAAAAAGGCATGGGCTCACGAGAATCCCAGTGAGTTTCACAAGCATAGCCATCAGTATCAATTCAAGGTAAAGCATTTGTTTTCTAAATAAATACCTGTAAAAATATGTTCAAATGCTTGATCTAGGTAAAAATAATAATTTTTGAGGTTAATGTATGGTTGGGGTTCATTAATGGCCACCTCCTGGACCCATTATTAGTTACTGTAATTAACAAATTGTGTATTTTATTTATTTACTGTTTTAGGAATTTTTTTTTTAAACGATTGTTCTTAAATCGTTCAAATACTTCAATAACACAGGGTTGTGATACATGAATGGAAAGCTGGTTAAATGAAGAAGTTTTTCTGAAACCCGGAAATCTCAGATCCTGCCCATTGAGGAGTAACGATGGAAAGAAATATCAATATAATATCAGGAAATTTAGAATAGCTTTCTTTTGGTAAGATATACATACATACATTCATTTATTTTTACGTTTACTCTCAACTAGTCTTATAGTAAATTTACTCAGCTTTCGATTGGTTTCACTCCCTTTCTAGTAGTACCACCTGGGACGGAGCTACAAAGATTATTCTCTTAAAAACCACGTTTGTCTCGAAAAAACGACAAAACTACGTTTTCTCCCTTATGGGCGAGAATTTGGGAAATCGTCATAGAACATTTTTTGTTCCCCTAAGGGTCCTCTATTACCCCTCACTATATGACTAGACATTTACGGGACACCCTGTATATATATGTGTCTGTTAACACGATAGCGGCCAGAGTTTTTGTTTTTTCGTCACGAAACTTGGTATATAGCATTCAATTAGCAAACGATTGAACGAGTTCGTTAACCACCAAAGTTGGTCCACCGGAAGGGGGGGTTTACCCCGAACCCAAAACACTAATTTGACTATGTCAGCCGTAATATTTGTTATATTTCAACGACACTTGGTATTCGTAGTGGTAATATAGAGAGAAAAGTGAGATATAAAAATGAACTAAATCGGTTCATTAGAAGGGGGGGTTTAATCCGGACCCACAATACCAATTCGCCACTACCAGCCGTGATTTTTGGTATATTTCGATGAAACTCGGTATTCGTAGTGGTAATCCACAGGTAAATAACTGTTGTAAAAATAAACTAAATCGGTTCATTAGGAGGGGGGGTTTACTCCGGACCCACAATACCAATTCGCCACTACCAGCCGTGATTTTTGGTATATTTCGACGAAACTCGGTATTCGTAGTGGTAATCTACAGGTAAATATGTGTTGTAAAAATAAACTAAATCGGTTCATTAGAAGGGGGGGTTTACTCTTGACCCAAATTCTTAATATACTCATACCGGTCGTAATTTCTGCTGTATTGTAACGAAACGCGGTATACGTCGTGGGTAACTCATGAGAAAGAAGTGTTGTAAAAATGAGCTGAATCGGTCAATCGGAAAGCGGGGGTTTAATTTGTAATATATTTCAATAGAAAAGCCCGTCAGACGTAGGTTCACAAAGCCGCCGCAAGGAGCGCTAGAGTGACTGTATCCTGTTCCTGCGTTAGATCAAAATACGATAATATGAGGTTTTTTGTATTTATTACGTAGTGTAATAGGTACCATGTGTAAACATAACTCTGGAAGCAAATTATTAATTGATCAGTTACTCATTACAAATTTAAAAGAGAACTATTCATGTTTTTATTTTATTTATGTAGGATATTTTAAGCAAATTGTTCTGGAAAGCAATCTACACTACCCAAATTCTGAGGAAAGTGCTTAGTTGTGCAGCTCCTGCGTGACGGACTTTGTTTTTTTTTTAAATTTTGGTGCATCTACTACTGGGTGGTCATTAGCACCGCGTCCATTTATTATTAACCAAGAACTTTAGGACGGGTTATCTATTGGTTACGGCCCTTTTCTAGCCAGGATAGGGCTAATGCTTTTTTATAAAGAAAAGCCACCACCCATAATGAGAATCGAACCCACGACCTTTTGCACGGAGTGTTAAGTGCTCACGCCTTAACGCTCACAGCCACCGGGCCTCCTATGTAATAATAATATAATAATGTAATATATTACACAGTATAATATATTAGTGGACTTATATTGCAATATATAATAATAATATAAGTATAAAATAATGTAATATATTACATAATATAATATGTTAGTGGACTTATATTACAATATATAATAATAATATAAGTATAAAATAATGTAATATATTACATAATATAATATATTAGTGGACTTATATTACAATATATAATAATAATATAAGTATAAAATAATGTAATATAATTCCACTGGGCTATATGTGGCTAGCACGCTGAAAGTGTGGGTTCAAGTCCCGCTTATGGAAGATTGATTTTTTTTAGCTATGGATTCCCTTGTTCAACCAGGAGAGTTTCGCAAATTTTGGTAACCTGTGATAGACCGTACATATTCAGTCAGAATACCAAATTTGGCACACAGGTAGGTCTTGATATGGGAAATCTCCTAGGCTAGATCAAAATAGTCAAATTTAAAATTTGGTCAAAAGGTCAAAAGTTTTGTTGAAGAAAAATTGGGTACACTGATCCATGCGGATTCTGGCGGCCATTTTGAATTTATATTTTGATGTTATAATTAGAATAACTCGAATTCATTGATAACTTTACATCATTATATAATCATGTAATGCAGTTTATTTCAATTTTATATCAACAGCCACTGTCTAACTAAGGAGCGCTGGCCTTCCTTTGATAAGAGCTATCTAGTCGCAGGCTGTGGTGCTGGCCTCTGTCGGCTGCTTCACGAACAGCTTTGTTTCATAAAAAAACATGTTTACTATGGAAATTGCCCAATTCGTAAGTGAATTCACATAAAAATGATCATCGGCCACTTTGTGAACAGCTCGTTCTTCGGAAATTGTTATTGCAAGGAGCGGATTGAGCACTTTTTGATTTTCTGTACTTAATAGATTTCATTAGCTCAAGAAAAATTATATTTCGACTTCTAGATTACTCAGAATAACTGATAATTGCACATTACTGTTATTGCACTTGCGGTGTGCAGACTGTGTTATTGCACTTGCGGTGTGCAGACTGTGTTATTGCACTTGCGGTGTAGACTGTGTTATTGCACTTGCGGTGTGCAGCCTGTGTTATTGCACTTGCGGTGTGCAGACTGTGTTATTGCACTTGCGGTGTGCAGACTGTGTTATTGCACTTGCGGTGTGCAGACTGTGTTATTGCACTTGCGGTGTGCAGACTGTGTTATTGCACTTGCGGTGTGCAGACTGTGTTATTGCACTTGCGGTGTGCAGACTGTGTTATTGCACTTGCGGTGTAGACTGTGTTATTGCACTTGCGGTGTGCAGCCTGTGTTATTGCACTTGCGGTGTGCAGACTGTGTTATTACACTTGCGGTGTGCAGACTATGTTATTGCACTTGCGGTGTGCAGACTGTGTTATTGCACTTGCGGTGTGCAGACTGTGTTATTGCACTTGCGGTGTGCAGACTGTGTTATTGCACTTGCGGTGTAGACTGTGTTATTGCACTTGCGGTGTGCAGACTGTGTTATTGCACTTGCGGTGTGCAGCCTGTGTTATTGCACTTGCGGTGTGCAGACTGTGTTATTGCACTTGCGGTGTGCAGACTGTGTTATTGCACTTGCGGTGTGCAGCCTGTGTTATTGCACTTGCGGTGTGCAGGCTGTGTTATTGCACTTGCGGTGTGCAGACTGTGTTATTGCACTTGCGGTGTGCAGACTGTGTTATTGCACTTGCGGTGTGCAGACTGTGTTATTGCACTTGCGGTGTGCAGACTGTGTTATTGCACTTGCGGTGTGCAGACTGTGTTATTGCACTTGCGGTGTGCAGACTGTGTTATTGCACTTGCGGTGTGCAGACTGTGTTATTGCACTTGCGGTGTGCAGACTGTGTTATTGCACTTGCGGTGTGCAGACTGTGTTATTGCACTTGCGGTGTGCAGACTGTGTTATTGCACTTGCGGTGTAGACTGTGTTATTGCACTTGCGGTGTAGACTGTGTTATTGCACTTGCGGTGTGCAGACTGTGTTATTGCACTTGCGGTGTGCAGACTGTGTTATTGCACATGCGGTGTGCAGACTGTGTTATTGCACTTGCGGTGTAGACTGTGTTATTGCACTTGCGGTGTGCAGACTGTGTTATTGCACTTGCGGTGTGCAGACTGTGTTATTGCACTTGCGGTGTGCAGACTGTGTTATTGCACTTGCGGTGTGCAGGCTGTGTTATTGCACTTGCGGTGTGCAGACTGTGTTATTGCACTTGCGGTGTGCAGACTGTGTTATTGCACTTGCGGTGTGCAGACTGTGTTATTGCACTTGCGGTGTGCAGACTGTGTTATTGCACTTGCGGTGTGCAGACTGTGTTATTGCACTTGCGGTGTGCAGACTGTGTTATTGCACTTGCGGTGTGCAGACTGTGTTATTGCACTTGCGGTGTGCAGACTGTGTTATTGCACTTGCGGTGTGCAGACTGTGTTATTGCACTTGCGGTGTGCAGACTGTGTTGTTGCACTTGCGGTGTGCAGACTGTGTTATTGCACTTGCGGTGTGCAGACTGTGTTATTGCACTTGCGGTGTGCAGAGTGTGTTATTGCACTTGCGGTGTGCAGACTGTGTTATTGCACTTGCGGTGTGCAGACTGTGTTATTGCACTTGCGGTGTGCAGACTGTGTTATTGCACATGCGGTGTGCAGACTGTGTTATTGCACTTGCGGTGTGCAGACTGTGTTATTGCACTTGTGGTGTGCAGACTGTGTTATTGCACTTGCGGTGTGCAGACTGTGTTATTGCACTTGCGGTGTGCAGACTGTGTTATTGTCTAGGAAATCAATTGCACACACGATGTGCATATACTGCACATATATATATATATATATATATATATATATATATACAAGTTTGAACCACCTTTATTTTCGTTCTCTAGAGGTTCTGAAACGCAAAATTTTCTAGTCGGCACTTCCGGATTGCGTCATGAGATCAACCTTATAAGCGCGGTTCCTCCCTATGGAGGGAGGGAGGAAGCGCGCTAAAAAACTGTATACTAGAGTATGTATTCATACGCACTCAACCCGCAATATAAACCCGTTGCCGAAATGACTAATTATATCTGTACTCCAATATAGAAGATAATAAATCTAAAATACCCTTGGACGTCAAACAGCAGAAGCGGGAGATTTTTCACGAAGGGTGGGGGGTACGAGGGGGTAAGTTACGATAACCCCTTCGGTCTTGCAAAAATCCATTCCCCACCCCCTTGCAGCTTTTGTAGGGAATGTGCTCACATCTGGTGAATGATTGGCGAAAGCGCTCTCTATGAACCCTTCCGAAAAAAACTCCCCACAAAACGAAGAGCCACCAAGACGAACGAGGTGGTTACTGTCGGCGAGTAATTGAAAACGATAAATAACCTCTAATCTGCATGTGGATCTGAAGGATGCGTACGATATATTATTTGCGCCGGCTATGCGTGAGACCTGTCGTGCTGAGCTGCGTTGCGTTTCTAGCCTACACGTGCCCCTGAATTAACTGCTCACAATTTGTGTTTTCATTATCAAGTAATTAGATGAAGGTTTAGATATGTAAATATTTGAAGATGGATATACTAGCAATATTGTGCTGCCGTAATTATTGATTTTGACAGATATAGATTTTGTGTGTGAGAAGTCAAGGGGTCTAAGTAACATTTTTGAAAAAAAAATGAGATAGATACAGGAATGGTTTGATAACACGGTAATCTTGTGGGTGGTAAAGAGATCCAAGTGATTTTCTTGGCAGTTGCTGCCACCTAGCTTGTCTTCTCTTGAGTATTGTCACTTTTGTAATATTAAGTCCAAAAGAAAAGTAAGGGGTCTATGTGCGGATTCTCCAATTCTTTTGCATATTAATCATAAACCTGATGATGTACCTATTGTGTATCATGGATAATAAAGGACATGAGGATTCGTCTAGTATGATAGGAACTGTAAAAATATAGTTTTTGCTATTACAATATATGTTCAACTCTGACACAATTTTCTCAAAACATTGAGTTGCTTACTTAGACCCCTTGGCCTCTGAGGTCCTGAAATATCGGGTAGGTACTATTCTTAACCCTTTCCGTACCGTGGACTGCTCCAGCAGTCGAGAGCGGTCGGGACCAACATACCGTGGACTTGTGTAGAAGTCGAAGGAAGACGGGACCCACGTACCGTGGACTTGTACAGCAGTCGAGAGCTCGCCGTATCACTCGCATTCTTTATCATCTCATTTCTCGACTTTAGAGCTATCTAGCGTTACCGTATTGTACTTCTAGTATTCCTGTCTATTACTAGATGGGATTTGAATGAAGTTTTTGGTCGTTTTTAGTCTAATTACAACTCGTTGCCTTCTCCGCCCAGTTACCCGGTCAACCCTAGTCAAATTACCGTTTGTTACTTACTTCTGTAAATTCCTAACAGCATTCATTTGCAAAATCAGTTAACTTCGAGTCCTGAAGTTAAGATCTTATATTCGTGTTTTGTTAAATTAAGAAAAACTGTTTTTTTGTTATTGCGTGTCCTCCATTTTTAAAAAAAAATATTTAATATTTAATTAAAATGTTTAACATATTACATATTTAAATTAATAATTCATTTAATTAACTGTAAATATTTATAATTATGCTTTTTTTTTGTAACTAAATTTTATACATAAAAAAAACAATTAACTCCGCCGGTGTACAATGTCACGGATCAAAAATGAAGATGGAAAATTGATTTGCCGTAGTTATTGAGTATTTAATTCCCTTGCTTATTATTCATAAAAGAAATGGCAAATGGTAACTGAAAAAATCCCTTCTTTTTTTTTTTTTTTTTTTACTCGTATATATAATATAGCTTTTTTATTACTTATTTTTAAAACTCCAGGTCATCCTAGAATCCTTCCTAAAGGAAGGTATTCGGTTGACAACTGGTGGCACCTGAGGCGTGGTCAAGCTATACCTATACCTATGTCAAATTACATAATTCATATACTGTAGATTGTAATATTTCTGTAAATAAATAAAAAAAACAAAAAAAAAAAACAAAAAAAAAAAAAAAAAAAAAACTTATTTTTAAAGAAATTTATTCAACTTAAACCAATTATTTAAATGCCAAACTAATTCAGCATAAATAAAGATTAATAATCATTCTAAGCAAAATTAAAATGAAAATGATAAAAGACGAGTTTAAGTACGGCGAGGAGATCGCTGAAAGACGAGGCGCTGTGACCGAGAGTGGGAAAAGTATCCCGTACTGGGGGACCAATACCGGGTGCTAGTATCCCGTACAGCAGAACACACTCCTTGCGGCTCCTTGCGTACGGAAAGGGTTAATTTACCGAGGGGTTTTAAAAGATTTAGTATTTAAGGCCAAAGAAATATTTTTAGAACTTAGATTTTATCTCGACAATGTTTCCACTATCAATATTTGCTTTTAATCTTATTAGCGCGGTTCCTCCCTCCCTCCATAGGGAGGAAACCCGCTTATGAGGTTGACCTCATGAAGCAATCCGCAAGTGCCGACACGAAAATTTCATGTTTTAGATCCCATAGATCAATAATTTAACGGTGGTTGAAATTTGTATATATATATTTAGTATCTGGTTAGCGAAACGTGTTGAAAACGGTTGGGAAATCGTATTAAGTGGAAGGTCACTATTCGAATGCTTACTAAATTCCCTAGAAAAAATATGTAATATGTGATGGGGTGATGTCAATCGGAGAAATAAGGACTTGAAAATTCGCAATTGTTAGCTTTGATATTTTGAACGGGTTGCTTTTAATTGGATTCAAAAGTAAAACGAGTGTGTGACTAAAACATGGTAAGAAAATGTGAAACGTCGTTATATCGTTTCCAAGAGCGAACATTGAGAAGGTGGGGGGAGTCGCCATGATACTGTCAGTTTCCTTTTGTGGCGCCTTAAATCTATTTTCTTCTTCGAGATTTTATTTTTTGCACGAACGATCAAACCCCACCAATAACTGCTATTATTCCTTCACTAATACCACTAGAGATATGAACGGAATCCTCATGCTAAGATGACGCAGTTCCTGCGAGTCGGACTTTTAATATATTTAGGGACATTTTTCTTTAAATTATGAATAATATAATCATTAATGGATATATACATACACAGGCACACACAAATATATATATATATATATAAGTAAAAAAGATAAATATGCCCGCCGACACGTGGAGTATCCCCACGTGTAGAGACTAAAAGGCTGCGAGCGTTAAGGTTATGAAAGGACGGAGAGTTCATTGGGATTCACCCCCAGAGGTTGTGCCTTTACATATGTATATAGGGAGGGATGGACAGACCAGTCCATATAGGGCTCTTACCCGCGAGGAAATGGGGGATCTTACAAGGTACAATGTTAGGCACTTCTCACTGTACATTTGATAAAAATGGATTGCAAAGCATTAATGCGTGTATATATATATACCAAATGGAACACAAATTGTCCTTTGGGCTAAGGGGTCAATTCCCAACAGTGAGGGAGGAAATTTAAATTTTGTGTTTTTTTAGGGTTAACCACGTTTTTCGTTGAATAGTAAAGAATAACTAAATAACTGTTTAATATATGCAATTCCCAATTGCAGCATCGTAAACTAGTCAAATTTTACTTGATGAACAAGTAGACTTTTTCAATTGTAACACCAGTGGTGGTTGCACCAGCCGATTCTGTGCTGTACGGGCGAGAGAATGTCTTGCCTCCAAAATATGAAGGTTGCAAATTTAAACTGCGTTTTAGCCCCCATTCACTAGTTTTATAATTGACTAAGTCTACTTGTTCTTCAAGTAAAATTTGTCTAGTTTACGATGCTGCAATTGGAAATTGCATATCATAAACAGTTATTTAGTTATGGCTTTCTATTCAACGAAAAACGTAGTTAATCTTAAAAAAAACCTAATATAAGCCTAATTTAATAACTGATTATTTTAAACTATTAAACAAAACTATTGAAGAGAATGGAGAAAATACTAGTAGAGAGCAGTGTAATGTAATGGGAAATAATATAGCTCATAAATTGAAATATATTCCTGGTTTAACTGAAAAAATAAGGAAAGGATTAAAGAAGTAAAAAGGATAAAAAGGATTGCCACACCACCATTTTTTATATGGTATGATGTGGAAGTAATATTTTGTGGGGCTGGATGAATAAGTGGACTGTATGAATAATGAGTTGATAATTTATATTTATAGAGTACAAGATGATGAGTGGGGGGAAAATTGCCAAAATCAGAACAAATATAGGTTAATGTATTAATGAAATTTTGAAAGGGGTGGGGCAGGTGAGTTGAAATGATGATGAGCTGATGATGTGGTGATGAAGATGTTGGGCTGCTGGAGATCCATGAAATTACATTAAATAGGTACCTGTAGATGGTGCCTTGTTGGATGGAAGGGATGCATCTCTCTCTGTTTCTTCATTTATGGTCAGTTGGTGTCTTCCTCACTTCCATGGCCCGGTGGTTTGCGGTGACTACTCGGCCATAGTGTAGGTAGTAAAGCCGGTGAAATGGTACAAAAAAATCACTTTGAACGTTGTGCGAAAGCGAGTGGACCTTTTCTGTACACGCTGTGTAAGCGGGGTGCACTTGGTCTGTCTCGACTTGACCGGGGGTAGTTCCACCCGGTGAGGTAGACGGCGCTACTGTTGGCAGAGTTGAAAGAAAAAAAGCATCTTTAGGGAGGCAACCCTAAACATACCGCCCACCTAAATTATTCATAATAATTTAAAGAAAAAAAATGCACTTGTTATTTGGTGAGCTTCACCCAATGTAATAATTTAAAGAAAGGAAAAAAAAATATGATAATGTAAATAAATAAGTTAGTCAACTTGACAAGAAAAATAAGAAATAAAATATATATATGCAATGCCTTCAAGAGAAGAACGAATAAGTGTCAACTAGACATAGACAAAGGGATGGTAAAAGAAAACAAAAAAATACATGTAATTCCATCTGGAGAAAAGGGAAATAGAAAGGGAAATATACAACGAATAAACACTATAAGGGAGTATCTAACTCTCTGAGGGATCACCCATCTCGGAGGAGAACAATGGATCTAGGGAAGTTACAGCTCTGGTGAGGATGCCGCCGGATGGTGTACGCACGATAACAGTGCGGATCGTGCCATCACGTCCAGGATGAGTCTCTACAATCCTAGCGACTGGCCACTGTCCGAGCAAGGACCGTTTCTCGATTAGTATCACGAGATCACCTACCTTCATATTAGGGACCTGACGAGTCCATTTCACCCTTTGTTGAAGCGTGTGCAAATACTCTCTGCGCCAACGATTCCAGATTCGAGCTATTTGTGATTGCATGGTTTGCCATTTCGAAGGGTGGGAACTTAAAACTTGGTTCGATGAAGCAGGTTCGGGGAGAGTACATAAGGCGGAGCCTATCAAAAAGTGGCCGGGAGTAAGAAAGTCATAGTCTTCCACGTCTTCATTGAGAGGGCATAAGGGACGGGAATTTAAAAGACCTTCTATCTTTGTGAAGGCCGTGACCAGCTCGTCGTAATGGTATGGCTGCTTCCCTAGGTATCCAGCTAAGAGAGTTTTCGTCGACTTCACTGCAGCTTCCCAGAGACCGCCGAAGTGTGGAGCACGCGGTGGAATGAACTTCCATCGGACGCCTTTGGGGCCGAGTGAGTTGGTGATGGTGTCGGGAACCTCAATTTGAAACTTGTATACATCCTTGAGAAATCTTGAAGCTCCGACGAAATTGGTGCCGTGATCGGACCAGATCACGGCAGGAGTGCCCCGACGCGCCATGAATCGCTCAAGGGCTGAGAGAAACGAGCTGGTAGTTAGCGAAGGGACCACCTCCAAGTGTAGTGCTTTGGTCGCCAGGCATACGAATACAGACAAGTATGCTTTGCCGGTAGCCGAAGTCCGCAACCGCGATTCCTTGATTAGGAAGGGTCTTGCGTAGTCCACTCCAACTTCAGTAAATGCCCGGAACTGGTTGAATCTGTCTTTAGGCAGGGATGCCATGTACGGTGTGACGGGTTTCGCCCTTAGTATGCGGCAATGCGAGCAGCGCTTGATACAACTACTTATGAGTTTGGGAGCTCTGGGAATCCAATATTTTGCCCTAAGAAGAGACAAGGTGAGCGTTGGCCCAGCGTGAAGATGGTTGTTGTGTGTATGCGCAATAAGGAGTCGGGCTAGCCAGGAATTATGAGGAAGCAAAATAGGATGCTTGCTCTTTGACTCAATTGGAGCGTTATGTAGCCTTCCGCCCACCCTGAGAACTCGTCGTTCATCAAGGAATGGTGAGAGTGGAGCGTAGGCCTTGGGTGTCGTATCAGGTTCGTTGAACAGTTCTTTGGGAAGGTACAAATTTTGTGTGAACCTGATGACTCTATGTTCGGCGTCACGAAACTCCTCGGTTGAAATGGCTTCAAGGCAAGAGGGTGGTGTGTCAGGCTGCCTTTGAGGAGGGTTCCTTAATCTACGAAGGGTTCGTTTAAGCTTTGAATGGAAAACTGAGATGAGCCATCAAAAACCACTCACGGCTTTCGGCCTTTTGCGCCGTCGTGCCACATACCGTGGTGGGGTATGAGAAGGGGAACCTTTCATTGCGGGTGACATGTGCCATAACTTCTGATACTCTGTCATAAATTCAGAGTATTTGTCTGAAAGTTTTTGCTTGAGGGCGTAGAATCGTCGGAAAACCATGTCTCTGTTTTGCCCTATCTCGGAGATGTCCTTCTCAAAGAGAAGTCTAACGATGTGTCTGCCGTCGGAGGATCGCGAGTGGGTGCGAGGAGAATGATCCTCACAGAATTTGTCTTGAGTGCTGCTCCTATATGTAGATCGAGGCTCTTCAAAGTCCCGGAACCGTTTTAACTGGTTTTCTACGTTGAGCTGGGATTTCGTAAAGAAGGAGAAGCTGGAGTTGGACGGAGTCTCGTTCAAAGATCCCGATATGATGAGGCCAAATACTGTGGGAGTTAAGTACAAATCCTCAACTTCTGAGTGGTAAGGAGCCCCTGTAATGACTCGAGGGTAGATGTCGCCTCCAATCAGAAGATCTACTGGTCCAGGACAGCTAAAATCGTGGTCGGCCAGGGGTAGGTGACGGAACCTTTCGGCAATGCTCAGAGGTATACGGCGACCTGGAAGTACAGACGTTATTCGATCAATAACGATGAGGTTTACCTGGAATTCGTGATTGCCTCGCGAAGATTGGATATCACATTTGATGGAGCCTCTAAGCTGTGATTTTGGGAGAGCAGACTCGCCGAGGCTCTTAATGGAGCCCTCGAATGGAACAATTTTTGACTTGAGTTTGTTTGCAAGTGATGTGGTTATGAAAGTGTGCTGGCTTCCTGAGTCGAGAACTGCCCTCGCCATTTGAAAATCTCCATTATCGCTCATCACGAGGACCTTGGCGGTCCCAAGCACAACCGTACCATTTGGGTTGATAGATTGACGAGTCGATCCAAATCCTGTGAAGATTTCAGGCTCTGTCTGGTCGCGATTCTCATCCTTGGCCTCTGCCACATTCCTGGTCTTGGAGTGAATGAGGGTGTGGTGTTTGCCCTTGCAATGTCTGCACCTAAATTTGGAGGAGCAACAAGTTACCCCGTGGCCTGTTCTCAAGCAATTAAAACAAACATGAAGAGACTTGGCAAGCTCTGCTCTCTTGCCGGGCGGAAGATCTTGAAACCTTGGACAAAGACCTAAATAGTGCGCTTCTTGGCAAGAGGGACATCTAATGGTTTGTTTCAGAGCAGGAGGCTTACTGAGCTTCTGAGAACTAGATTCACCGCCTGAAGTTACATCTTGACAGCCATCTTTGCATCTTGTGTCGGCGTAACTGGCGTGAAGAGAGACAGGATTGTATATGGTGGCTCTTCTGTTGGGGTATCGAGGACTGGTAGAAGATTTCCTTGTAGAACTACGACTGGCTGAAGATGTGGTCGATGCACGGAACGACATCATTAAGGCTGTCCTGCGTTCCCGCACGAAGTTGATGACATCATCAGCAGTGGGGAAACTTTTGGCCGATTTGATGTCTATCTCGAAGTCCTTTCGAGTGTCGGCATCTAAGGCTCGTAAAGCAAGCGAAGATAGAAGAAACTCCTCAGGGTGTTCTAGTTTTAAGGAACGGAATGAGTCTATGCTGTCTGCGACATCAGTGAGGAACTCATCGTACCGTTGTAGTTCACTCCGGTTCGTCTTGATTTCACAGTCCACTATACGATGAATTAGAAGACTGGCTAAAATTCGGGGATTGTCATAGGTTTTGAGCACCTTTTCCCAAGCCTGGACGTAGGAGTTGTCTTCAACAGGAAAGCGGGATATGAGAGCAGCGGCTTCTCCCTTCAATGCTCCTAATAAATAGTGGAACTTCTCTACGTTAGACAAGCCAGGATCATCGTGCACCATAGAGGCGAAGGTGTCTCGAAAATGTGTCCATTTGATGATGTCGCCTGAGAAGAAAGGAATAGGAATCCTGGGAAGCTGCAGACGGGTGTGGCCTCCGTTGCAGGTAGCATTTGGAAGGTCGTCAGGCTGTGGTACCGCTTCACAAACTCTAGCGGCTCTGCATGCTGCGTCTTTGAGCCTAAGGAGTTTGGCCTCATGGGTGATCATCTCGGTTTGAAACAAAAGAAACTGTGCATTCCATGATTCGGCGGGAAAGGGGGTCACTTCGGGTTCGCCGGATAGTTCCTCGCGCTGTAGGAAGGATTCCTGGTACAGCTTCCAGAAAGAGCGCGCTGTGTCAAGAGACGCCTCAAGGAGGTGGATATCGTCATCCGCGGTGGCCTTCAATGTGTTGATGATGCCGGTGATGCTACGGGCTAAACTGCGTAGCCGCCGTTCCAATGACAACGACAATTTATCAGACATGGTGTTTTTGTTAAATAAATCAAATGGATGAAAGGGTGACAAATAAGCAACCTACCGGGCGGGAGGTGAGAAGACAAAGCTGACCGATAAAAGGAGAGGAGATACAAGAGAAAATAAACAGCAGCCCAAAGTGTCAACAATAAGAAAAATACAAAATAGAAAATGAAGAAATAAATCACATGAAATAATTGAATAATGCTCAAACACATATAGAATTGAATTAAAGCAGCATGATCAACACAAAGACAAATCTGAATGAAAAAGAACAAGCAAGCGCTGTGAGACGACACAAGAAGAATGCACGGTGACGTCACAGGCGTGAGAAAGTCCAGCTCTTGATTGAGAAAGCGCGGGAGTGCCTACCTCGCTGGAAGCCGGCAAGCGGGAGACCAGTAGGGAGGTTACCTGCCATGTAAACAATGTGGATCAAGAAGCTGGAATAAATTAAGTTGTTCTGCAGAATTTGTGAAGAAATAATTGAAAACTAGTGGTTGATCAATAGTGAAAAGTGATAATTAAAGCATATATTGTGAATTATGTGAAATAAGGGACATTAAGAAATAATAATGTAAAATATGAGTCCTAATGAAAGTATGTATTCACCTAATAAATAAAATAATTGAGTGTTCAAGATGATTTTATTAAACCTTATCACAGAAAGAATAATTAATTAACAAATGCTGTGAAAGATTTAAGATTTAACAGCTAAGATTTGAAATAATTGAAAAAAAAATCATCTCAGTATGTATCAAGTGAAGGTTATTTACACTTTTGCAGAATTTAATTTAAAAATCAGCCTTGAAATAGTGTTAAAAATAGAAATAAATTGATTTAATGGAAATAAACAATTTAATTTAATGTTGTTTCAATATGAATTTAACACTAATAGCTTAAGTTAAAGTATATTTGAAGCTCACCTCACAATAATTAATGAATACTGATTTTATGCCCACTTTAGATTTAGAAAACCATTATCATAGAAATAATTAACACAGATGAAATGGTTAAACAATTAATTTTATTTGAGCCATTTAACTTTATGAACAATGATATATATGCAAGGTAAGTGCATATAGAAAAAGTGAAATGCTGAGACAAAATATCAGCTACTTGTTGCTAATGGCTCATATGTAGCATTTTTTGAAATAAATATAAATTATCTACTCTAGAGAATAGTGAAAAATATCCGGCCCGGTCGGACCATGTAAAAAGGATTGCCACACCACCATTTTTTATATGGTATGATGTGGAAGTAATATTTTGTGGGGCTGGATGAATAAGTGGACTGTATGAATAATGAGTTGATAATTTATATTTATAGAGTACAAGATGATGAGTGGGGGGAAAATTGCCAAAATCAGAACAAATATAGGTTAATGTATTAATGAAATTTTGAAAGGGGTGGGACAGGTGAGTTGAAATGATGATGAGCTGATGATGTGGTGATGAAGATGTTGGGCTGCTGGAGATCCATGAAATTACATTAAATAGGTACCTGTAGATGGTGCCTTGTTGGA
This sequence comes from Gonocerus acuteangulatus, assembly GCA_946811695.1. NCBI lineage: Eukaryota > Metazoa > Arthropoda > Insecta > Hemiptera > Coreidae > Gonocerus > Gonocerus acuteangulatus. The sequence continues at coordinate 7,071,327 of OX328130.1, forward strand.
TGGAAGGGATGCATCTCTCTCTGTTTCTTCATTTATGGTCAGTTGGTGTCTTCCTCACCTCCATGGCCCGGTGGTTTGCGGTGACTACTCGGCCATAGTGTAGGTAGTAAAGCCGGTGAAATGGTACAAAAAAATCACTTTGAACGTTGTGCGAAAGCGAGTGGACCTTTTCTGTACACGCTGTGTAAGCGGGGTGGACTTGGTCTGTCTCGACTTGACCGGGGGTAGTTCCACCCGGTGAGGTAGACGGCGCTACTGTTGGCAGAGTTGAAAGAAAAAAAGCATCTTTAGGGAGGCAACCCTAAACAATGACCATACTAATTTAAAGATTGGTCTTTATAATGATAATAAAATAACAAATGCATTAAGTAATATGAAAGATAGAATAAATAGTATAAATAAACAAAATGTGATTTATCAAATTAATTGCAAGCAATGCATAGATAAATGTTACATAGGGGAAACTTCCCAAAATTTAAAAAATAGGTTAAAACAACACATTTATAATTGCAATAATAGTAAAAATGTCAATACCACAGCATTGGCAAATCATGCTATCACCAAACAGCATAAGTTTGATTATGACAATGTTAAGATTTTAAAAACTGTTAGTGATAATAAAGCTAGAAAATTTACTGAATCAATTTACATAACTAAAAATATCAATAGAACCATTAATTTCAAAACAGATGTTAAAGGTATAGGACAACATTATGTTGACATATTAAATAAAATTAATTTTTGATGACAGTGTAACAGATTACTTTCACAGTTTAAATATCTGGGTTACATACCTCAGTGTATTGTATATTAAATATGGTAATAAAACAAATGTTAAGTAGAGATTACACAATTTGTCTGTGATATGTCATACATAATTTATTATATATTTTGACTAATTGAATTTTAATGTTTTAATTTAATTTTTAGTTATACCATATATAATAGGCCTAGGAAGCTTGATAAAGTCTAATATGGCTGTGATAATGAGTGTTTAATTGATGTAGGTGGAATTTTGACTTGGTTCCTTACAGGAATCATGTTTATTTATTGTATGACTGTTTTAGTGTAACTGTAGTAATGAACAGGACATGATTGCCTGAGGATGGACCTGTGTGTCCGAAACGTTGTGATGGAGGAATAAATGGAAAGTTTGAAAAATTTTTGAAGGGCTATTCTTCACCTGTTTGGTATTATTAATTAATACCCTTCATTTAGTAATCGTTTTAAAAAAACCCCACAAAATTTACATTTCCTCCCTCCCTGTCGGGAATTGACCCTCATCCCAAAGGTCCATTTGTGTTTCATTTGGTGTCAACTGTCACCTCCTTAAGTATTAGTCACCACTTACGTTATACCCTGTTTATATAATGAAAAATACAGTATTTTAAACTACAGGTAAGAATGTATGTATTTCGTTTAGAGCAGGGGTCTCCAAACATTCCAGCCTTAAGGCCATACTGATTACTCCAGTAGGTTCCGAGGGCCAAAACCATATTGGTACTACTTATTTGTGTGAGAAGACCTTCTCCAAAATGAAGTACACAAAAAATGTTTACAGATCTAAATTAACTGATGAGCATCTTAAATCTCTTTTAATAATTGGTACAAGTAAAATTAGTCCACAACTACAAACTATTGTCAGTGGAAAATCTCAATTACATAAATCTCATTAGTATTCCATATGTCATTATGCTTGTTATAAGTTATGTTTTTATTTAAAATGTATAAAATGTTAGTTGGATTCATTTGAATAATTTGTTAGTTATTATATACTGAAGTTAAATTTTCTGCATATTATACATGTCTTTAATCTTTACAATTCTGTGTTTCTATATCCAACTTATCACAAAAACAATAACAATAAGCCTACAACAATGTTATGAGTAGTTAGCCCATGACCATATTAATGTAGATGTCATATTAATAATTATTCAACATAAAATTAGAATACTTCAGTAAACTAAATTTAATTTGCTATAAAAAATTTGTTCTCTAAAAGGAGTTTTCAAGTATGCTAGCTCTCCGCGGGCCGGACAAAATCTGTCCGCGGGCCGGATGTGGCCCTCGGGCCGTAGTTTGGAGACCCCTGGTTTAGAGCCTGCTGCTCAAATTCAGGAGCACAAATATGCTTTAGCAACACCGGAAAACCTATGTAATGTACTGTATAACATAAAGTCTTCTTTATGGTACACGGCCACCGCTCATGCGCGAACGCCAGCGGACACTTTTTTGCAACATTTTCTTTTTGAGTTTAGTCATCGCTAAAGCAAGTTTATGCTAAAAGCGATTAAACATTACTTGTGAGCCAGTTACTTGGTGATAGTGACTACAGGTTATTAATGACCCGACTACCACAATAAGCCACGATTTTTTTTACGGATGAAATGAAACTCTACGCAAAGAAGTAAAGGTTTTACAGTTAATGTTATCTTGTAAGTCATACGTAGGGCAATTTTCTTGTTTAGAAATGGTGTGATAGAATTAGCCGAGTATGTCCGATCCACAGTCTTGTTAGTGTAACTTCGTCACGTCTTGTAGTTTGTCATTTAAAACGAGTAAAGTTGCTACATAACCATTCTTCCACCATTTCTTGTAAGAACAATCCATAGCAGTCATCTGATTGTAGCGACCCATCGCCTGCTCCATCGGCCATACTTCCGCTGCAGCTGTGCGCTGATTCTCCGCCATTAAATACAAGCGCGAGTACCGGGAAGATAAAACGGGCTCATTTCGGATTCAAAGAACGGATTTCAATTTCCCGAAGGATAATTTCTGGAAAGGGTTTAAGGAATTCCAGGACCCCTACATAATCCCAATGCTTGGTACACTGCCTCAGAACAAGGACGGTCTTAGGGATCAGCTGAAGGTGTAATTATATAAAAAATGAGGTCCTTGAGATGGCTGGAGGGCCTAGGAGGGCAGATACTGTAGAGGAGTCTGATTCTCGACAATATGGCATACTACGGAGGCGTACCATAAGGTCGAGATGTATGATTATGCCGAATAATAATCGTTTTTTGTGTTCAACCTAGTATTTTTCTTCTTTTTTTTTAAGTTTTTTTTTTTTTTTTTTTTTTTTTTTTTACAGCGCTTCAACATCTAGGCCATTAGCGCCGACATCCGGTGCAGCGAGGAATTTTCCCAAAGAGCCGTGAGATGAGAAAATTCCTGCCCCCGGTGGGGATCGAAACACCACCATCTCCCGCTTATGAATCTAAGGCGCTAGCCACTAGACCACGGGAGATCCCTCAACCTAGTAGTGTTGCTTATTGAAATGGTAATGTAAAACCAGTAATTCTTTAGATGATGTCACCTAGGTTTCTTAATATAAAAAGTTTTTTGTTGGAGTAGCTGGATGGCCAACGGCCATAGCCACGTTGAATACACCAGTTCCCGTTGATCACCGAAGTTAAGTAACGTCGGGCGTGGCCAGTACCTGAATGGGTGACCGATCACTTGCTGTTGGAATTATAAAAGGGTGGCAACCTGTAGATAGGACGGCGTTAATAGCCAAATTGTTGATACGCCGTTAAACAGAAAAAAAAAAGCTGGACTGTGAAAATTGGAGTTGAGTTTGCTAAATAAAAAGCCATAAATTTCTACTCTATTATATTATAGTATTAGTAAATAATATTAATATTTATTATTACTTTTATATAGATTTTAGGAGCAAGGCTCGGCTGAGAAAGAACTATTGCATGCTCTTGAAAATGGGGTTAAATCCACGAATATTGAGCCAATTCATTGACAATGAGTCTAAGGCTCTGAAAATGGCGCCTATTCCTTGAAAATGAGGCTAAGCCTCTGAAAATGGGGCGAGTTCCCTGCAAATGGAGCAAGATCCCTGAAAATGTTGCTAATTCCTTAAAAACGAATTCAAGATCTTGAAAATGGGGCTCAGTTGCTGAAAATGGAGCTGGTTTTCTTCGAAATGTGGGTAGGCCCCTGAAAATGGGGCTAGATCCTCGCAAAATGTCTCTTAAAACGTAACCAAGATCTTGAAAAAGGAGCTAGTTCCCTGAAAATGGGCTAGGTCTTTTAAAATAGGGTTAAGTCCCTTTAAAACATCTGCCCATAGATAAAAAGTGGTAAATTGTGACCTATTTTGTACCATATGTTGTGTTTTACTCTACCTCCGTCCAAGTTTTAAGCCTTCTGTTCTCCTTTTGGTTTACTCATACCTTTACAATAACCTATCAATTGATGATTGGGTATTGTTGATAAGTATTGATAACAAGGAACCAACAGCTGCTGCCCTCCAATACCAAACCTCCTGCAGTAAACAGAGCATGGCTTTGATGTTATCCCTAGGGAACCTCCCACCATCTCCCGTCTCATCCTTTCCTTTGCTTTGATCTCCCCGCTGCATTCTCTTCATCCCTAATACACCACTTCCTTCTACTTATGCCACATCTCTCTTCATCTCCCAGAGCCCCATTCTCTAGCAAGAAAGCATCTTCTTTTGTAGAGGACTTCGCACCAATCAGCACTTATGTGTCTTGCCTGAGCTATTAAAAATCTCCTATTTTGTTATTATTTTTATTGTTAACTAGCTGTTACCCGGCGCGCCATTCTACACCTACTTTCTGCATCTAGAAAATAAAAATAAATTGGAAACCAAATAAGTAATATTAAGATCTAATAACGCAAATCTGTAACTATTTGGGTTCATTTTTTAGAGCTAGCCTATGACTCCCTCCAAATCATGACTTACATGTGTACCAAGTTTGATCAAAATCTGTCGAACTGTGTGGATTTGTATAAGGGTCAAACATCTGGTAGAACAAACAGCTGGTAGACCTTTTTGGCCTAGGCTGTGACACTCATCGAATCAAGACCTACCTGTGTGCCAAGTTTGATAAAAATCGCTCAAACGATGTGGGTTTGTGTAAAGAACAAACATACAGATAGACAGCTGGTAGACCATTTTGACCTTGCCTATGAGAATTACCGGATCAAGACCTACCAGTGTTCCAAGTTTTGTCAAAACTGTTCAAACGGTGTGGATTCGTGTAGGGAACATGATAACCCTAAATATACATTGATAGAAATAAATAAACGATTCGCAATATCTTATGTAAAAAATAAGAAATAATAAAAAAAAAAACATGTAAATAAATAAAATATTTTTATATATGTATTGTGGTTTTGTGCAAATTTACATATTTTGTCCTAAACACTCATTAATTTCCTGTGCTCTGACTGCGAGGGTCATTACCACTGTTTAACCTAACATTGCAGTTTAAACGAGTTCACTATATTCATAGGGGGATCTCCCATGGTGTAGTGGCTAGCGCCTTCGATTCATAAGCAGGAGATGGTGGGTTCGATCCCCACCACCGGCAGAAATTTTCTCATCCCACGGCTCGTTGGGAAAATTTCTCGTTGCACCCTGGATGTGGGCGCTAATGGCCTAGACGTCAAAGCGCCGTTAAAAAAATTTGGGCGGCGACGAATTGGTAGTTTTCTACCCTTAAATCCCAAACCCAACCCCACCCATATCTCTGACGATGAAGTACTCGAAGAGAGCCTAACAGCTGATAATCCCCACAGAGACTGCTCAGGGCAGATCACAACCCGGAATAAAGGATCTCTAGCTTTGTGAGGTAATTAAACGCAGACTAGTCCGGTCTTAAGGACTCGTCGACTCTGCTTGGAGGTTTGTCTATCTCGTTGTAAGGACAATACCGGCCTATTTCAGTCATTAGTCTAGGAGTCGTTCAAACTTCTAAATCGATTGTACTTGGTAGCTTCCGAACCACTTCTACAAACTTTGGCCTTTCTTGTCGGTGCAATTCTCCTCTTCTAATGGCTAACTTGGGGAATTAGAAGTTGGGATTTCTTGCAGAGGTCCTATTTATGGAGTAGAGCAATTAATATAGTCGGAGAGCTGGTAACTGCACTTTTCATGAAGTATTATATGCACCTCGAAATTTTGCTATAATATACCTCTTGGGTAGATAAGAAGGTAAATATGTGTTGGCTAGACTTACCGCGGAACACCAGGTACTGCGCTTAAATGAATAATAAATAAGGCAGACACAGTACCTGTTTTTTTTTTTAAAAAAAAAGAACTAAAAGAAGTGCTTTATTCACGCTGCGATTTAAAAATCGTCTCCAATAAACATAATTGAAAATAATTACAAAAGAGCAGACAATTTTGTGGGGTTTAATTATCAGGAAACGGGAAAATAAATGTTGCCTCTCATAGACTGCAATACACTGCGTGTAACCGTACACGGAGAAAAAAAAACAGGCTGCTCGCATCTACTTTCAGGCTGCCGGCAGCCTGAAAACTGTGACTCAGTGCCAGTATTTTGAAATAGGACATTTTAGTCTAAAATAGGATTCCACATATTTTAGCCTAAAATAGAATTCCACTAGTTAGAGTGCCCGCATTTTATAATAGAGTGCTGGAATGCTAATTCTGCATCCTATAGTAGAGTTCTCACACCCAAAGCTAGCATCCAACAATAGAGTGTCCAGCACTCTACTTTCAAGTGCGTACCCCTAGACTTTAGATTGCTGGCACTCTGGAGCATCCTGATGTTTGCTTCCTGTATCCTACCCCTATAGGCTGCTAGCATCCTATATGGATGGGTTACATTGACCCCATCCATATAGGATGCTAGCAGCCTACAGACAGATGACTTTATTATGTGGATAAAAAAGAACAAAGGTAAATTCAGAGTAATAATAATGAGACTTTATTTGGGTGTAATTTACATATACACTTCTTAACAAGTAGATATTTACAAGTAGGTAAGAGGTATACACTTTTTAACAAATATAGATATTTACAAGTATTAGGTATTAGGTACAATGTACTTATGAACAATATTGAACAAGTAGGTCTAGAAATAAAATATTTTTTTTGTTTTCATGACACTTATAGCCGTATTCATAAAGCCGAAGACAGTTGATTTCAGCATCTGTTCAAACAGAAACAAAAATAAATTTTTATTAATAACAAAAGAAAAGTTGTTGTTGTTGTGTTTTATATAATTAAAAAGAAACATAAATAGGCATTTTTTCTAGTTTAAAATGTCGCAGTAAATTCAAAGCTGCCAGGGAATTACAAAATAAATATAAAATAAGGTTTTTGTCTATGGATATGATCATAAATGAAGGAACTCTAGAAACAGAATGGAAACCAAAATAAAAGTCTACTAATACAATTTTGAACTAATATTCTAGCCGTATTCTAGGAACGAATACAAAAAGACTTCCATCAGTTCTTAGCTTACCAGGCTTATTGAACTCCATCTTCAGTTGGTTCTATACCCGCAGCTCCATGTTATATTAAGGGAATATATTCTTGAAAAACAAACACAACATTCTTCATTCTATTGTATATAACATCTGTTTTTAAATTTAATAATAAAAACAAGAGCCTGTATACCTGGATGCAGACTGTACTGCCAGAACAGAGTTCAGGCTCTTGTTTTTATTATTAAATTTGGTAATACTGAAGGAGAGTGTCCTCAGCACCGATTTTCTTCAAAATTTGCACTATAACGTATTTTGATGCACTAAACACGAATCCGTTGAAAAAAAAAGTTGCTCGCAACTAGGAAAGAAGTTATTAAGCACTAAAGTTCACTGTTATGGAGGTTATAAAAGACGGGGTAAACAGCTTATATGTAAACACGCGCATGCGCAATAGTCCTTAATGACGAAGTGTAATTGAAATTTAGACTCGCCTGTGGTAGCTAACTTGGTCGTAAACTGTCGCTTTTGGGCATACGTGCTATGCGTTTCCGCTCGCTTCGCTCGCTCAAGAAAACATCAAAACCCCTAGTCAATCCAACTCGCAGAAATGAAAAGAATTCTATGCCTAAAAGTCGTCCAAGGCAGTCTTCCCTAACCTTCATAACAGTGAACTTTTTTTTAAAATAACTTCTTTCCTAGTTGCGAGCAACTTTTTTTTTCAACGGATTCGTGTTTAGTGCATCAAAATACGTTATAGTGCAAACTTTGAAGAAAATCGGTGCTGAGGACACTCTCCTTCAGTTTTACCTTAAATTTAAAAACAGATGTTATATACAATAGAATGCATTCCAGCACCCTATTATAAAGTGCGGGCACTCTAACTAGTGGAATCCTATTTTAGGCTAAAATATGTGGAATCCTATTTTAGACGAAAATGTCCTATTTCAAAATACTGGCAATGAGTCACAGTTTTCAGGCTGCCGGCAGGCTGTTTTTTTTTCTCAGTGTAATAGTGTATGAGAGGACCGCGCAGTTGTGGTTATTCTCTGCGCCCTCATTGGTTTTTGCTCACATGATCTTGTACATCTAATAATAAAAATAATTTATGAATCGGGCACTTTTCTACAATCCACATTTTTGACTATTTCCCACACACAGTGTCAAAGAAGTGAGAAGTATTCTAACTGTAATCTCTTGAGCAATCGCTGGGTCTAGTTGCACTGGGGCAAGTCCCTTCAATATTTGGCAGGACGATTTTTTTTTTTAAAGTAAATTAGGTACCAAAGATCAGGTACCCTTTTTTTCTGGTACTATTTATTACTCGGTGGTTTGCCACCAATTCATTACTACAGCCATAGCTGTAGTAAGGTTATTAGAATGTACAACTCAGTATGTGACAATAACATTGTAGAACACAATACTATTGTGAATGCATATTGTGCTATTTCTCCCTATGAATTAAAAAAAAAGTCCGTCACGCAGGAGCTGCATAACTAAGCACTTTCCTCAGAATTTGGGTAGTGTAGACTGCTTTCCAGAACAATTTGCTTAAAATATCCTACATAAATAAAATAAAAACATGAATAGTTCTCTTTTAAATTTGTAATGAGTAACTGATCAATTATTAATTTGCTTCCAGAGTTATGTTTACACATGGTACCTACTACACTACGTAGTAAATACAAAAAACCTCATATTATCGTCTTTTGATCTAAAGCAGGAACAGGATACAGTCCCTCTAGTGGTAGAAAGAGCTCCTTGCGGCGGCTTTGTGAACCTACGGCTGGCGGGCTTTTCTATTGAAATATATTACAAAGTAAACCCCCGCTTTCCGGTTGACCGATTCAGCTCATTTTTACAACACTTCTTTCTCATGAGTTACCCACGAAGTATACCGCGTTTTGTTACAATACAGCAGAAATTACGACCGGTATGAGTATATTAAGAATTTGGGTCCGGAGTAAACCCCCCCTTCTAATGAACCGATTTAGTTTATTTTTATAACACATATTTAACTGTAGATTACCACTACGAATACCGAGTTTCGTCGAAATATAACAAAAATCACGGCTGGTAGTGGCGAATTGGTATTGTGGATCCGAAGTAAACCCCCCCCCCCTCCTAATGAACCGATTTTGTTCGTTTTTATATCTCACTTTTCTCTCTATATTACCACTACCAATACCAAGTTTCGTTGAAATATAACAAATATTACGGCTGACATGGTCAAATTAGTGTTTTGGGTTCGGGGTAAACCCCCCCTTCCGGTGGACCGACTTTGGTGGTTAACGAACTCGTTCAATCGTTTGCTAATTGAATGCTATATACCAAGTTTCGTGACGAAAAAACAAAAACTCTGGCCGCTATCGTGTTAACAGACACACACACACACACACACACATATATATATATATATATATATATGCGTATATATATATATATATATATATATATATATATATATATATATATATATATAAATTTTAACGGGGGTCATTTTCGGGGGTGTCTACTAGGTAGGATCGATAAAGATTTGAAGAAATTTTTCAAAAATTCCGTCATGAGTCCAACCTCAATAGCTACTTTCCTTCGGAGGAAAGTGCTAAAAAAACAAAATTTCTCGTTTCAGACCTCATAGATCACGAAAATATAGGTGGTTCAAATTATAATTATATATATATGTATATATATATATATATATATATATATATATATATATATATATATATATATACAGGGTATCCCAAATAAGACGGCTCAAACTAATTTTGCGGCCAAACGGTTGATCTGAGAAAAAAAATGTCAGAGGAAAAACTTGTAGAGCTTGACCTAAGCTTTCTAAATATGTCAACTATTTGACATGTTGACTGCGCATGTGCGCTGGTTGAAATGTTGAGGTGTGCAAATGACCCCTATTATTATGCAAATCATTTTGAAGGGAATTAGAAAGCAGAACCTTTGCCGCTAACCGCACTTCGATATCTTTAAAATCAAATGAGTTTCGTGCGATTCAAATTTTAGTGTTTTAAATTAAAACGATTTTTTGTAGGCACTCACAGAGGTCGGTTATGAATGTGTGATACATGACTTTGAGGTTTTTTCTCCTCAACTTTCTGAAAAAAATATGGCCGATCCTCTGAAAGGATTATTTTACCTAATAACTTCAATAAAATTGAAAATAAGGCATCTTTTTTAAGTATTTAGTCTGATTTTTCGTTTGAGACGTTCAATTTAAGTGATAACCCAATTCAATTTCAGTGATTGATTAAACAATAAATTGTAAAGAAAGCTCTTATCTTGCAGTTTCAAAGAATCCATTTTACTGTATTTTTATTTCTTCAAAAATGAATAGTGTCTTCGCCGTTGGATTGGCAGGGATGGCCCTATTTCTTGGCCACCTGGATCACCTGAACACACTCCGCTGGTCTTCTTCCTATGGGGTACACTTAAAAATATGGTCTACTCTAATCCGCCTAGTACACAAGACCAAATGCGAGGAAGGATTGCTGAAGCCGCCAGAGCCATATTGAAGGAACAAGCATTGAGAGCAGTTGACAGCATACGTTCCGGACTTCAAACGTTTCATTCAAGTTATTAGGGAAAATAATCCTTTTATAGAATCGGCCATATTCTTTTCAGAAAGTTGAGGAGAAAATACCTGAAAGTCATGTATCACACATTCATAACCGACCTCTGTGAGTGCCTACAAAAAATGTTTTTAATTCAAAACAATAAAATTTGAATGGCACGAAACTCATTTGATTTTAAGGACATCGAAGTGCGGTTTGCGGCAAAGGTTTTGTTTTTTAATTCCCTTCAAAATGATGTGCATAGTAATAGGAGTCATCTGCAAACCTCAACATTTCATCTAGCGCCGAGCGCACATGCGCAGTCAACATGTTAAATAGTTGACATATTTAGAATGCTTAAGTCAAGCCCTATAAATTTACTTCTGACATTTTTAGTTCAAAATTAGTTTGAGTCGTCTTATTTGGGAGACCCTGTATATATATATATATATATATATATATATATATATATATATATATATATATATATATGTATATATATATATATATATATATATATATATATATATATATATATATGTATGTATTGTTTTAAGTTACTTCGCTGGGGTTGAAATGATTGATTTGTGAGACGGCTTCTCTCTCCAGCGGTGATTTTCCTCTCCTTACTGCAATATTTCGTCGGGTTCATCTCCGACTTCTTCAGGCTGCTATGTGTCGTCCTCGGTGGTTGTCAAGGGAATGGCAACCACCGAGGACGACACATAGCAGCCTGAAGAAGTCGGAGATGAACCCGACGAAATATTGCAGTAAGGAGAGGAAAATCACCGCTGGAGAGAGAAGCCGTCTCACAAATCAATCATATATATATATATATATATATATATATATATATATATATATATATAATGCTTGAAGAATAGATATGATTACAAAGAAAGGCTTACCCCGAGGAGTAAAGTGCTGATCATGTATTTGGCCTATATAAGGTAGCAGCTACAAGCTCCACTGTATCGGATCCTGTGAGTATGACAGCTCCAAAAGGGCGGAAATTGACTCGAGCTCGTTCGTTATAGGTCGTTCACTGTGAACGAGACTCTGAGCTATAGGATTAATGGACCTTTACACGTCATTTCTACCTCCATGGCCATTCTTGTTAGCTCCATGGACTCTCTCTGCCCTCCTAATCAGCTCTCATTACTTGTCTTTTTTATTTATTTTTTCATTTTTTTTTTTAACGGCGCATCAACTATTTGGCTATTAGCGCAGGGCTATCTACAGGTTACCACCCTCTTCTAATGCCATCAGCACGTGGTCGGTCACCCATTCAGGTTACTTGTCTTCTTCTGACATTTATACTGGTCACAGATATTTATTTATACACTTACAAATACAATTATTAAGAACTGAACAAAACGCTTTGGACTTCTCCGACGACTAATTGGACTTGAATGGAAACTATATACAAAACACAAACTGACAGTATAAAATCTACTACATATTTGTCGAAATCCACTCATTCTCTGACTAGCATCACACAGCCCAAACCACGCTACTGAAAAATTTGAAATTTTGCATGGACACTCCCTTTAGCATATATTATTTCTATTTGAGCTTCATTCAATTTAACTATGATGGCAATCCTTGAGTTACTAGAAATAAACCGCCCCTAATAGAGTTTACTGCTGATGGTCTATCCGAGATAATATCCCACACCTTTGCACAGCCTCCTCACCCATCAGCATCCCAGGTCAGAACACTTCTTGATAATTCTTTCAAATACAATGTGTTTCCAAATGACATCTGAGAAACATAAATTTTTAAATGTTAACGTACATTTATTATTGAAAACGAATTTTAACCTGTACCGGTATAACTCCTGTTACTAGTAACCTTTAGATAACAGGTTATCTATCTGTAGACACTGGTCCGGAGCGCCCCAGTGTCAGGAAACATTATACTTTGATTACTTATCAATTGATGAATAACATATAGTATGACGGGAACCGTGCTATAATAAACTGCAAAAAATTATATAGTAGCGTTAATTTTGATGATATATTATTTAACGAAATAAAATGACTACTTATCTGCCGTGACGAAGCACGGGTATTCAGCTAGTACCATGCTATATGTACATACGGAATAGAACTTTGGGGATCAGCTAAGCTATCAAATATAAACATTGTCCAATGTTTCCAATCCAAAGTCCTTCATAAAACCCTCAACGCTCCTTTCTACGTTTCAAACTAGACTATCCAGCGAGACACTGATATACCCTGTGTCTATGATTTAGCCGAATCCCGATTCCTGAATGCTTTCTCTAAACTCCCAGCCCACCCCAATCCTCTTGGCAGATCCCTCTCTTCCAATGTTTTTTTTTTTTTTTTTTTTTTTTTTTTTTTTTTTTTTTTTTTTTTTTACGGCGCATCTACATCTAGGTCATTAGCGCCTCTTCCAATGTTATTCCTGATAATCCTCCTCACCGCCATTGGCCACGACGATTTACTACTAGTTAATTAGCCTGCCTTATAAAATAGTGTACATTTTGTTAATAATGTATATAGTTTAAAAAAGAGACCAAGTTTTAATTAAAATAAGAATTACCATAACATTCATTGGGAGTGGCAGTAATGTCTCCCTTCTCCCCTCATCTTATTTACTGTGTTGTATCTATAGTTTTGCCAAATTTACTTATTGTACATAACTGTACAGATTGTAAATGACCAAGATCAAATCAACCCATCCAAGTATTCAAACTAAAACAGATTATGTATGTAATAAGAAACCTAGGTGACGTCACCAATAAAATGACGTTATGAAATTTATTTTATTCAATACACGACCGAACTCCGATTGTGTTCACCTTTTCAAATAACAATTTAGTATTTTGACGTAGCGAGTCAAAGAATGATTTCTAGCCGACAAGCATTGTTCTAAGACTGATCATTAATTAAATGACTAATAAAGAATGCTATTATAGCATACAATAGAAGGAGCTATGTTACAACAAGTACTCGAGTTGCTGAGGAGGGATGCTGGAAGGAGGGCCTCTGCTGGAGGGAGTTGTGCAGGGAACATTGTAAGCCCCATCTCATGTTGCTTATCCACTGCTGCTGCTCTCTCTAATGGGGTTCGACTCCTGATAACGCTATGTCCGGCTAGGGGGTCGAATATCAACGACCCATTAGAGGGCCACAATTCAAAACTTATTTAATATGCTCGTTAAAAAAGTTTCCCGCTGCACCATGGATGTTGAGGAAGTATAGCAACATACACAGTTAAACAACAAATTAGTCACTAAAGCTTTTCATAGAATACTTGTGCAAACAAATGTATCGAACTTAACGAAATGTTTTTCCCTTAGAAATCGGTCGGTTTGGACTTTTCAGCACTTTCCGAGGAAATAAAGCAATTAAGGTGGCACTCATGAATGAATTTTTGAAAAATGTCTCACATTCTTGATCGATCCTACCAACCCAAAATGGCATATATATATATATATATATATATATATATATATATATATATATATATATATATATCCCACTAGTATTTCTGAAGAGAAACAACTCAAAATAAAACTCAACTAAAAACTTGTCACTCTTGCCTATGTAGAGGTAATAGGATTAAGACAGGAAGAGTGACACAAGTGCCTTCTGGTATACAAGCTCTGTAGCTAGGTATATACAGTTTTGATGGTTGATAAAGAGATATTTACCATGACTTTCATAGTCATAACTATACCGGTGTGAATAAAACCGATTTTTGAGTTGTGTCACTTTACAAATACTAGTGCGATATGTGTATATATATATATATATATATATATATATATATATATATATATATATATATATATATATATATACATATATATGCCGTACAAACACCAATATATATATGAAGTAAATATAAAAGTATTGATAAACTAATTTTATTTTGAAAAGAAGTACATTTGAAATAACACTTTATCGGCAACAATAATATAAACGCTCCAGGAGTGATAAATATTCATGAATTAGTTATTCTAAATATCAACAATATAAAACTGTTTACTCCATAAAATCAGTCACCTTTTAATATTAAGATTAGATATATCTGAAGCACTTGCAGACAACCCCTCCATGATGGACAAAGTACTAAATTTTCTCAAAAAATCAAAATTATATACAGAAATATAGCCCAAAAAAGAAAAAAAAATAATAAAAAATAAATAAATAAATAAAAAAAAATAAAAAATAAAAAAAATAATTTCTGTATATATTCTATGCCTTGAACGCAGATGCATTGATTAGATATAGATTTAAATAATATGCCGTAACGGACCAAGCTCATATCACCATAATTATAATTATAGCATTATCCATGTAAAACAATTATATTAGCCATAGCAGTTTCAGAACCAATTTTAAAAAATCTTTGAACATTATATAACATTACAATTTAAGAACATTCCCGACAATATATGTAGTGCAATTGACTCCTGTAATATCTTTATAGTACAAAAATAATTTTCATTGAAAAACACTTTACAGGACGACGGTAACCTTTGACGTCCTTCGTCCTTAAACCCCATTCATACATACGTTTTAATATTAACTAGGTCGGGTGAGGGTGGGTCTTCTCGTGTCGTGGGTCATTTTAATATTAACTAGTTCGGGTGAGGGTGGGTCTTCTGGTGTCGTGGGTCATTTTATATTTTTATTATTCATGAATATCAATAAAGAATAATGTGAAGTTTTTATGTATTTATTAATCAGTGTAGTGCCTCGAATACACAAAAATACGGAAGAAAATAAATTCAACAAAATAATGATTAAGACGGCTGCTCATTATTTAGGAATGCTGTCTACACAAATTCTGATGAAAGTGCTTAGTGATGCAGCTCCTGCGTGACGGACCTTAATATAATAGACCAGATTAAAGGTGCGCTTTCGATTATGTAAAAGGTCACGCCGAGAAATATATTTTTGCAATATAAATACATTAAAGTTTGACCTAACTGTTAATGAGAAAAATAACTTGCTAACCGCGAAGCACAAAGTGTAAGCTTTACCTTCCAATTTCTTTCGTAATGCGATGTTAAAGATCAAAAATATTTTTAATATAATTTTTTTCCTTAAACATAATGGTGAAAAGTGAGCTCTGAAATGAGGGAGGATTACTTTCAATTTGAACTTTAGCAAAATGAACTTGTAGAAGATTATTATCCCATATAATTTAATTCCAGCCCGAGGGGGGTTCATCCACCCTTTATACCGCCCCCCGTCAGCGAATAGAACCTTTTACTGCAGGAGTTAAGTTAAAATTAGCAAATTATTTAGTCCTGCTTAATATGAAGTTGGAAAATCAATTTGGGAATTCAGCAGTTGGTATTGATGTCAGAACGCCGCACTGTGGGGCACACGAGGAAAACACTCTAAAACCGAATTTTTTCAATCCTGTTTGAACTAACATTTTAGCACTTTCCTCCAAAAGAAAGTAGCTATTGAGGTTGCACTCATGACAGAATTTTTGAAAAATGTCTTCGAATCTTTATCGATCCTACCTAGTAGACACCGAAAATGCCCCCAGTTAAAATTTATATATATATATATGCATATATATATATAGTTATATATGTGTCCGTTAACACGATAGAGGCCAGAGTTATTGTTTTTTCGCCACGAAACTTGGTATGTAGTATTCCCCTATCAAACGATTGGACCAGTTCGTTAACCAACAAAATCGGTCCATCCGGACGGGGGGTTTACTCCGGAGCCAAAGAAGTTATTTGCCAATACCAGTCGTAATTTTAGTTATATTTCAACGAAACTCGGTATTTGTTCTGTTCAACTAATAAGAAAAATGTGTTGTAAAAATAACCGAAATCGGTTTATTAGGAGGGCAGGTTTACTGCGGAACTAAATTACTAATTTCCTCATACCGGTCGTAATTTCTGCTGTATTGTAACGAAACGCGGTATACGTCCTGGGTATCTAAAAAGGAAGAAGTGTTGTAAAAATGAACTAAATCAGTCTATCGGAAGGGGGGGGGGATTTACTTTGTACTATGTTTGAATTGAATTGAAACAGGTGTTATTTATGTTTTTATTTTATTTATCTATATAGGTTATTTTAAGCAAATTATTCAGGAATGCACTCGACACTCAATGTTGGGCAAAACTAAAAACTAAAACTAAAATATAACTAATTAATGGATTTTAACAAAACTAAAACTAAATCATATGGAATTGACTAAAAACTAAATTAAAGCTTTGGTTTAGTTTAGTTTAGTTTTACTAAAATAACATGAATTAATATAAATCATATGTTATTTCGATAATTCAGTAAATTATTAAAACTTATAGAACTTGTTTAAAGATAAGCTAGACTTGGCTTTTAGGCGGACCTAAGATGTATTATAAACAGAAGGGAGTTAATATAATCTATATATTACTAATTCAGTCATTGTATATTATTAGGTTCCACCTGTTTAGACTGTTAGGCAGACCTAAGATGTATTATAAACAGAAGGGAGTTAATATAATCTATATATTACTAATTCAGTCATTGTATATTATTAGGTTCCACCTGTTTAGACTGTTAGGCAGACCTAAGATGTATTATAAACAGAAGGGAGTTAATATAATCTATATATTACTAATTCAGTCATTGTATATTATTAGGTTCCACCTGTTTAGACTGTTAGGCGGACCTAAGATGTATTATAAACATAAGGGAGTTAATATAATCTATATATTACTAATTCAGTCATTGTATATTATTAGGTTCCACCTGTTTATACTGTTAGGCGGACCTAAGATGTATTATAAACAGAAGGGAGTTAATATAATCTATATATTACTAATTCAGTCATTGTATATTATTAGGTTCCACCTGTTTAGACTGTTAGGCAGACCTAAGATGTATTATAAACAGAAGGGAGTTAATATAATCTATATATTACTAATTCAGTCATTGTATATTATTAGGTTCCACCTGTTTAGACTGTTAGGCAGACCTAAGATGTATTATAAACAGAAGGGAGTTAATATAATCTATATATTACTAATTCAGTCATTGTATATTATTAGGTTCCACCTGTTTAGACTGTTAGGCGGACCTAAGATGTATTATAAACATAAGGGAGTTAATATAATCTATATATTACTAATTCAGTCATTGTATATTATTAGGTTCCACCTGTTTATACTGTTAGGCGGACCTAAGATGTATTATAAACAGAAGGGAGTTAATATAATCTATATATTACTAATTCAGTCATTGTATATTATTAGGTTCCACCTGTTTAGACTGTTAGGCAGACCTAAGATGTATTATAAACAGAAGGGAGTTAATATAATCTATATATTACTAATGCAGTCATTGTATATTATTAGGTTCCACCTGTTTAGACTGTTAGGCAGACCTAAGATGTATTATAAACAGAAGGGAGTTAATATAATCTATATATTACTAATTCAGTCATTGTATATTATTAGGTTCCACCTGTTTAGACTGTTAGGCGGACCTAAGATGTATTATAAACATAAGGGAGTTAATATAATCTATATATTACTAATTCAGTCATTGTATATTATTAGGTTCCACCTGTTTAGACTGTTAGGCGGACCTAAGATGTATTATAAACAGAAGGGAGTTAATATAATCTATATATTACTAATTCAGTCATTGTATATTATTAGGTTCCACCTGTTTATACTGTTAGGCGGACCTAAGATGTATTATAAACAGAAGGGAGTTAATATAATCTATATATTACTAATTCAGTCATTGTATATTATTAGGTTCCACCTGTTTAGACTGTTAGGCGGACCTAAGATGTATTATAAACAGAAGGGAGTTAATATAATCTATATATTACTAATTCAGTCATTGTATATTATTAGGTTCCACCTGTTTAGACTGTTAGGCGGACCTAAGATGTATTATAAACATAAGGGAGTTAATATAATCTATATATTACTAATTCAGTCATTGTATATTATTAGGTTCCAACTGTTTATACTGTTAGGCGGACCTAAGATGTATTATAAACATAAGGGAGTTAACATAATCTATATATTACTAATTCAGTCATTGTATATTATTAGGTTCCACCTGTTTATACTGTTAGGCGGACCTAAGATGTATTATAAACATAAGGGAGTTAACATAATCTATATATTACTAATTCAGTCATTGTATATTATTAGGTTCCACCTGTTTAGACTGTTAGACGGACCTAAGATGTATTATAAACAGAAGGGAGTTAATATAATCTATATATTACTAATTCAATCATTGTATATTATTAGGTTCCACCTGTTTAGACTGTTAGGCGGACCTAAGATGTATTATAAACATAAGGGAGTTAACATAATCTATATATTACTAATTCAGTCATTGTATATTATTAGGTTCCACCTATTTAGACTGTTAGACGGACCTAAGATGTATTATAAACAGAAGGGAGTTAATATAATCTATATATTACTAATTCAATCATTGTATATTATTAGGTTCCACCTGTTTATACTGTTAGGCGGACCTAAGATGTATTATAAACATAAGGGAGTTAACATAATCTATATATTACTAATTCAGTCATTGTATATTATTAGGTTCCACCTGTTTAGACTGTTAGGCGGACCTAAGATGTATTATAAACAGAAGGGAGTTAATATAATCTATATATTACTAATTCAATCATTGTATATTATTAGGTTCCACCTGTTTAGACTGTTAGGCGGACCTAAGATGTATTATAAACAGAAGGGAGTTAATATAATCTATATATTACTAATTCAATCATTGTATATTATTAGGTTCCACCTGTTTAGACTGTTAGGCAGACCTAAGATGTATTATAAACAGAAGGGAGTTAATATAATCTATATATTACTAATTCAATCATTGTATATTATTAGGTTCCACCTGTTTAGACTGTTAGGCAGACCTAAGATGTATTATAAACAGAAGGGAGTTAATATAATCTATATATTACTAATTCAATCATTGTATATTATTAGGTTCCACCTGTTTAGACTGTTAGGCAGACCTAAGATGTATTATAAACAGAAGGGAGTTAATATAATCTATATATTACTAATTCAATCATTGTATATTATTAGGTTCCACCTGTTTAGACTGTTAGGCAGACCTAAGATGTATTATAAACAGAAGGGAGTTAATATAATCTATATATTACTAATTCAATCATTGTATATTATTAGGTTCCACCGGTTTAGACTGTTTGAAACATTCATTTTTCTCTTCCATCTTCTCATTAGTCATTTTTGATAGACTATTTTGATCTTTACAGTTTAGGATATCACGAATTCATTGTAGAGTAAGAAACTTTGGAATTTCCTCGTAATTTGCAAACATATGTTCTTTGATAAACTAAATTAGTAAACTAAAAACTAAAACTAAACTAAATTCGCAAATTTAGGTCTCTTTTACTAAACTAAACTAACTAAAATTACCTTACTAAAAACGGAGTCCACATGATTAATAATTATACAAATCTAAAACTAAAACTAAAAATACAAAATTAGTTTAGATTTAGTTAGAGAAAACTAACGTTAGTTTAGTTAACTAACGTTAGTTTTGCCCAACACTGTCGACACTACCCAATTCTGAGGAAAGTGTTTAGTTATGCAGCTCCTGCGTGACGGACTTTTTTAAAACCTAATTAGTTTAACCTAATTAGTTAAACCCTATCACAAAACACCTTTCTGTTTTCTCAGCGAGTTCTTTTTTATTTTTATTATTATATTTTTTTTTTTGATATATTTATGAGCACCCCACATTGACAGCGTTTCGCCCAAATAGAGATATAACATGGAAATAAGTAATATTTATAGATCCATAGTAATTAACATCTTATATAATAATTATAAATCCTTTATAATTAACATATTACATAATAATTATGAATCCAATTACATTATAGTTACGTTACCGGTAACAGGGTTCGGGATATTATTACCTCGGATGTCGGAGATAACCCGTTATCTATACGTTACCGGTAACAGGGTTCGGGATATTATTACCTCGGATGGACCATGAACAGCGTAAACTCTATGAAGGACAAAATCACAGTTTATTTCTAGTAATTCAAGGTTTGCCATAAAAGTTGAAATGAAGCTCAAATAGAAATAATATTATCAAATAAATACAGTACGCTAACAGCTGACCTGTTGTCCTGGCAACGCTTGCTGCCTAGGCTTGCCTGCTCCCTAACAAAATAAAAATTCAAACCCCTCTAAAAATACTTAAAAATTTTAATATCAAAAAATCCTTTCTTAGCTAGTGTTAACGTTCTAAAGAGTGTATTCATACATAATTTCAAATTTTCCTGTCAAGTGGTTCGGGCTGGGCGATGATAGGTCAGTAAGTGTGTGGGTGGTATTTGACAAATATATAGTAGATATTATGAAGGCTAAGAGTTAATTATGTAAAAGTCTTACAATTATCCCGGGCTTTCTGATAAAATGTTTTGCCCCTTGGTTCCCCTTTACTTGTAATGAACTCCGGGTTTCCTCAAGAGCCTATTCTTAGATCGATTTTTTTATTTTATTTTTTTTTTCCGGGGGATGTTTCCAATTAGTATCAAAGCCACCCTCCGAGGAAAATTAAGTCGCTTCCAAAGACCTTAATTAGTGTATTAAGAGTTAGAAAGGGGGGGCTTTTCTCAGTACTCAATAAAAAAATTTATTTGGCTTTTCTTCAGGGTTTTGTTACATCAACTGGATATTTGGAAATGAGAGAATCTATACGTTACCAGTAACAGGGTTCGGGATATTATTACGTCGGATGTCGGATAATCCGTTATCTATACGTTACCAGTATCAGGGTTCGGGGTATTATTACCTCGGATGTCGGAGATAACCCGTTACCTATACGTTACCAGTAACAGGGTTCGGGATATTATTACCTCGGATGTCGGAGATAACCCGTTATCTGTACGTTACCAGTAACAGGGTTCGGGGTATTATTACCTCGGATGTCGAAGATAACCCGTTATCTGTACGTTACCAGTAACAGGGTTCGGGATATTATTACCTCGGATATCGGAGATAACCCGTTATCTATACGTTACCGGTAACAGGGTTCGGGATATTATTACCTCGGATGTCGGAGATAACCCGTTATCTATACGTTACCAGTAACAGGGTTCGGGATATTATTACCTCGGATGTCGGAGATAATCCGTTATCTATACGTTACCAGTATCAGGGTTCGGGGTATTATTACCTCGGATGTCGGAGATAACCCGTTATCTATACGTTACCAGTAACAGGGTTCGGGATATTATTACCTCGGATGTCGAAGATAACCCGTTATCTGTACGTTACCAGTAACAGGGTTCGGGATATTATTACCTCGGATATCGGAGATAACCCGTTATCTATACGTTACCGGTAACAGGGTTCGGGATATTATTACCTCGGATGTCGGAGATAACCCGTTATCTATACGTTACCAGTAACAGGGTTCGGGATATTATTACCTCGGATGTCGGAGATAATCCGTTATCTATACGTTACCAGTATCAGGGTTCGGGGTATTATTACCTCGGATGTCGGAGATAACCCGTTATCTATACGTTACCAGTAACAGGGTTCGGGATATTATTACCTCGGATGTCGGAGATAACCCGTTATCTATACGTTACCAGTAACAGGGTTCGGGATATTATTACCTCGGATGTCGGAGATAACCCGTTATCTATACGTTACCAGTAACAGGGTTCGGGATATTATTACCTCGGATGTCGGAGATAACCCGTTATCTATACGTTACCAGTAACAGGGTTCGGGATATTATTACCTCGGATGTCGGAGATAACCCGTTACCTATACGTTACCAGTAACAGGGTTCGGGGTATTATTACCTCGGATGTCGGAGATAACCCGTTACCTATACGTTACCAGTAACAGGGTTCGGGATATTATTACCTCGGATGTCGGAGATAACCCGTTATCTATACGTTACCAGTATCAGGGTTCGGGATATTATTACCTCGGATGTCGGAGATAACCCGTTACCTATACGTTACCAGTAACAGGGTTCGGGATATTATTACCTCGGATGTCGGAGATAACCCGTTATCTGTACGTTACCAGTAACAGGGTTCGGGATATTATTACCTCGGATGTCGAAGATAACCCGTTATCTGTACGTTACCAGTAACAGGGTTCGGGGTATTATTACCTCGGATGTCGAAGATAACCCGTTATCTGTACGTTACCAGTAACAGGGTTCGGGATATTATTACCTCGGATATCGGAGATAACCCGTTATCTATACGTTACCGGTAACAGGGTTCGGGATATTATTACCTCGGATGTCGGAGATAACCCGTTATCTATACGTTACCAGTAACAGGGTTCGGGATATTATTACCTCGGATGTCGGAGATAATCCGTTATCTATACGTTACCAGTATCAGGGTTCGGGGTATTATTACCTCGGATGTCGGAGATAACCCGTTATCTATACGTTACCAGTAACAGGGTTCGGGATATTATTACCTCGGATGTCGAAGATAACCCGTTATCTGTACGTTACCAGTAACAGGGTTCGGGATATTATTACCTCGGATATCGGAGATAACCCGTTATCTATACGTTACCGGTAACAGGGTTCGGGATATTATTACCTCGGATGTCGGAGATAACCCGTTATCTATACGTTACCAGTAACAGGGTTCGGGATATTATTACCTCGGATGTCGGAGATAATCCGTTATCTATACGTTACCAGTATCAGGGTTCGGGGTATTATTACCTCGGATGTCGGAGATAACCCGTTATCTATACGTTACCAGTAACAGGGTTCGGGATATTATTACCTCGGATGTCGGAGATAACCCGTTATCTATACGTTACCAGTAACAGGGTTCGGGATATTATTACCTCGGATGTCGGAGATAACCCGTTATCTATACGTTACCAGTAACAGGGTTCGGGATATTATTACCTCGGATGTCGGAGATAACCCGTTATCTATACGTTACCAGTAACAGGGTTCGGGATATTATTACCTCGGATGTCGGAGATAACCCGTTACCTATACGTTACCAGTAACAGGGTTCGGGGTATTATTACCTCGGATGTCGGAGATAACCCGTTACCTATACGTTACCAGTAACAGGGTTCGGGATATTATTACCTCGGATGTCGGAGATAACCCGTTATCTATACGTTACCAGTATCAGGGTTCGGGATATTATTACCTCGGATGTCGGAGATAACCCGTTACCTATACGTTACCAGTAACAGGGTTCGGGATATTATTACCTCGGATGTCGGAGATAACCCGTTATCTGTACGTTACCAGTAACAGGGTTCGGGATATTATTACCTCGGATGTCGGAGATAACCCGTTATCTGTACGTTACCAGTAACAGGGTTCGGGATATTATTACCTCGGATGTCGAAGATAACCCGTTATCTGTACGTTACCGGTAACAGGGTTCGGGATATTATTACCTCGGATGTCGGAGATAACCCGTTATCTATACGTTACCGGTAACAGGGTTCGGGATATTATTACCTCGGATGTCGGAGATAACCCGTTATCTATACGCTACCGGTAACAGGGTTCGGGATATTATTACCTCGGATGTCGGAGATAACCCGTTATCTATACGTTACCGGTAACAGGGTTCGGGATATTATTACCTCGGATGTCGGAGATAACCCGTTATCTATACGTTACCGGTAACAGGGTTCGGGATATTATTACCTCGGATGTCGGAGATAACCCGTTATCTATACGTTACCGGTAACAGGGTTCGGGATATTATTACCTCGGATGTCGGAGATAACCCGTTATCTATACGTTACCGGTAACAGGGTTCGGGATATTATTACCTCGGATGTCGGAGATAACCCGTTATCTATACGTTAACGGTAACAGGGTTCGGGATATTATTACCTCGGATGTCGGAGATAACCCGTTATCTATACGTTACCGGTAACAGGGTTCGGGATATTATTACCTCGGATGTCGGAGATAACCCGTTATCTATACGTTACCGGTAACAGGGTTCGGGATATTATTACCTCGGATGTCGGAGATAACCCGTTATCTATACGTTACCGGTAACAGGGTTCGGGATATTATTACCTCGGATGTCGGAGATAACCCGTTATCTATACGTTACCAGTAACAGGGTTCGGGATATTATTACCTCGGATGTCGGAGATAACCCGTTATCTATACGTTACCAGTAACAGGGTTCGGGGTATTATTACCTCGGATGTCGGAGATAACCCGTTACCTATACGTTACCAGTAACAGGGTTCGGGGTATTATTACCTCGGATGTCGGAGATAACCCGTTACCTATACGTTACCAGTTACAGGGTTCGGGATATTATTACCTCGGATGTCGGAGATAACCCGTTATCTATACGTTACCAGTATCAGGGTTCGGGATATTATTACCTCGGATGTCGGAGATAACCCGTTATCTGTACGTTACCAGTAACAGGGTTCGGGATATTATTACCTCGGATGTCGAAGATAACCCGTTATCTGTACGTTACCAGTAACAGGGTTCGGGATATTATTACCTCGGATGTCGGAGATAACCCGTTATCTATACGTTACCGGTAACAGGGTTCGGGATATTATTACCTCGGATGTCGGAGATAACCCGTTATCTATACGTTACCGGTAACAGGGTTCGGGATATTATTACCTCGGATGTCGGAGATAACCCGTTATCTATACGCTACCGGTAACAGGGTTCGGGATATTATTACCTCGGATGTCGGAGATAACCCGTTATCTATACGTTACCGGTAACAGGGTTCGGGATATTATTACCTCGGATGTCGGAGATAACCCGTTATCTATACGTTACCGGTAACAGGGTTCGGGATATTATTACCTCGGATGTCGGAGATAACCCGTTATCTATACGTTACCGGTAACAGGGTTCGGGATATTATTACCTCGGATGTCGGAGATAACCCGTTATCTGTACGTTACCGGTAACAGGGTTCGGGATATTATTACCTCGGATGTCGGAGGTAACCCGTTATCTATACGTTACCGGTAACAGGGTTCGGGATATTATTACCTCGGATGTCGGAGATAACCCGTTATCTATACGTTACCGGTAACAGGGTTCGGGATATTATTACCTCGGATGTCGGAGATAACCCGTTATCTATACGTTACCGGTAACAGGGTTCGGGATATTATTACCTCGGATGTCGGAGATAACCCGTTATCTATACGTTACCGGTAACAGGGTTCGGGATATTATTACCTCGGATGTCGGAGATAACCCGTTATCTATACGTTACCGGTAACAGGGTTCGGGATATTATTACCTCGGATGTCGGAGATAACCCGTTATCTATATGTTACCGGTAACAGGGTTCGGGATATTATTACCTCGGATGTCGGAGATAACCCGTTATCTATACGTTACCGGTAACAGGGTTCGGGATATTATTACCTCGGATGTCGGAGGTAACCCGTTATCTATACGTTACCGGTAACAGGGTTCGGGATATTATTACCTCGGATGTCGGAGATAACCCGTTATCTATACGTTACCGGTAACAGGGTTCGGGATATTATTACCTCGGATGTCGGAGATAACCCGTTATCTATACGTTACCGGTAACAGGGTTCGGGATATTATTACCTCGGATGTCGGAGATAACCCGTTATCTATACGTTACCGGTAACAGGGTTCGGGATATTATTACCTCGGATGTCGGAGATAACCCGTTATCTATACGTTACCGGTAACAGGGTTCGGGATATTATTACCTCGGATGGACCATGAACAGCGTAAACTCTATGAAGGACAAAATCACAGTTTATTTCTAGTAATTCAAGGTTTGCCATAAAAGTTGAAATGAAGCTCAAATAGAAATAATATTATCAAATAAATACAGTACGCTAACAGCTGACCTGTTGTCCTAACAACGCATGCTGCCTAGGCTTGCCTGCTCCCTAACAAAATAAAAATTCAAACCCCTCTAAAAATACTTAAAAATTTTAATATCAAAAAATCCTTTCTTAGCTAGTGTTAACGTTCTAAAGAGTGTATTCATACATAATTTCAAATTTTCCTGTCAAGTGGTTCGGGCTGGGCGATGATAGGTCAGTAAGTGTGTGGGTGGTATTTGACAAATATATAGTAGATATTATGAAGGCTAAGAGTTAATTATGTAAAAGTCTTACAATTATCCCGGGCTTTCTGATAAAATGTTTTGCCCCTTGGTTCCCCTTTGCTTGTAATGAACTCCGGGTTTCCTCAAGAGCCTATTCTTAGATCGATTTTTTTATTTTATTTTTTTTTTCCGGGGGATATTTCCAATTAGTATCAAAGCCACCCTCCGAGGAAAATTAAGTCGCTTCCAAAGACCTTAATTAGTGTATTAAGAGTTAGAAAGGGGGGGCTTTTCTCAGTACTCAATAAAAAAATTTATTTGGCTTTTCTTCAGGGTTTTGTTACATCAACTGGATATTTGGAAATGAGAGAATTTATAATTTTTTCCCCTTGGGTTTCTAGAAAAAGTGTAACAATTTAAGCAATATTTTCATATTTTAATGTTCACTAAATAGGCAAAAGATGATTTATCTTAGCCAAAAAAATATGGTTGGCCTAATAAAAGTGTTTTATTCAGAAGCCAACTATCTTTAATGTAAAATTAAGGCAATTTTACAATGAATAATATATAAAGCAGATACTTTTAAGGGGCTTAACATGTAAAAAACAAAAGAAGTTTGTTTTAAGATAAAATCGGGTTCTTTTTTCACGCTGCGATTTAAGCAGCGTCTTCAATCAACATAACTGAAAAAAATTACAAAAGTGCAGACACTTTTTGTGGGGTTTAATTATCAGGAAACATGAAAATAAATGTTGCCTATGATAGACTGCAATACACTGCGTAAGAGTGGGTGAGAACACCGATTATCTGCGCAGTTGTGGTTGTTCTCTGCGCTGTCATTGGTTCTTGCTCACATGATATTGTACAGCTTTAACGTCTGTAAATTTTCAATCTTTCATTGTTGGCTTCTGAATAAAAAACGTTTCTTGGGGCAACCATATTCTTTCGCACCTTTCCTCTATGCGCAGTACCTGGTGTTCCACGGTACGTCTAGTCAACACATATTTACCTTCTTATGCACTATAACAAAATTTCAAGGCGCATAAAACATATCATGAAACTTGTGTTACAAGCTCTCGGACTATCTGTTTCATAACATTGATCCGATGATAACACAAAAATTCCGAATCGTAGGAACTGTGTCATTTTTGTGCGTTTGCTTGTTTTTATTATCCCAGTTATCATGTGCCCCAAGGCTCCTCCGTATCCCAAGCAGTATTTTCTCTATACATTATTAAATTTTTAACGTCCATATATTATGAACTACGAATTTTAGGACGGGTTATCTATAGGTTACCACCCTTTTCTAGCCAGTATATGGCTGATGCCTTTTCTTTTTTCTAAAGAAAAGCCACCTAAAGTGAGCCTAAAGTGCTCACGCCTTAACACTCACGGCTACAGGGCCTCCCCACTATACGTTAATGATCTTCCTCTTTCCATAGTTCCATCTTTAAGCCGACGATACCCAAATCTACCTATCCTTTAAGCCCTCTTTGCTACGAGATGCTGTAGACAAGCTGCAAGTAGATTGTTATAGGCTCCCAATCCCTTTTCCAGGCCTTTACCTCAACAGCATACCTGTAAAATATTGTAAATCAGTTAAAAACCTTGGAATCTTATTTGATCTAAACCTTCTCTGGAAAAATCATATTTTCCCCGGCGGCTGGGCGATGACAGTCAGTGAGTGAGTGGTATTTGACAGATCTAATGTAGATTAAAACGAAGAAACAGCACGGAATCCTGTGGTACTTGCTGAAGGTGTATAAACTAGAGAATGTACAGCGTTTAGAACTAACTGGACACCTGTTTGATTTATAAATAAAACCTCCGGAATTGTAACCTGGTTTAATAATCCCGTTTGAGCCTGTAAGTAGATATTATACTGGTAGCCTCTCCAATATTCGACGGATATTTCATGGAGAAGCGAGACCTCAGAATGCAATTTTCGATGGCGTTCCTTGGAAATCTTTGGTGTGGTTTTGGGCGTAACGAGGTGATTGGGTCCAACCCCCTCCCCTCGTAAAACCGGCCATCTCTCCCTATAATAGCCAGAGACGCGTCCTTTATGGCTCCATTCGAGGCGTTGTAAAACTTTTATAGGTTCGTATTAAATGCGGGACAGCCTTCAATTATATAGAAATAGATTTCGTCTTTGGCTTCGCGCCTTCGGATGGCGGCATCCCTGGCTAACTAAAGGTCCGTAGTCACCTGTTGACAGAGAATCCAACTGCTGCTGTACTCTTGTCGATGGTCCAGGCGCCTAGAGTTATTAGGTGTCAGGCTCATTATGGTTATCGGACTAAACGCCCAGTAGCTATGAAGCTGTTCAACGTGATCAGACTAACCAGATATTAACGCTTACAGGAGCGATAGCTTCGAAAACAATTTCTATCAGAGCCCAAGTTTTCTTTTTGTATAGTTTTTTTTAGGCAAACACATAAAAAAATAATAATAACACTATTAATAATAATACTTCTGAAATTATGTACTTTTAGTGGATTAATTTACATTTAGTGGTGTCAAATACGCGACGATAGCGGGCCCAGTTTCTGATGGATTCAGTATCACACGATACCAGATCCAGAAACCTAATCGAGAATAATGTAATGAGGTCCCAAACCAAATACCGAAGGGTATGGGACAAGGCTTGGAATAGTGGGGATAGAAAGAAAGGCGAGCTCTTTACTAAAGCACACGCCACGGCCAGAACATATCGCTCGGACGCATATGCCCGAACTTTTTAAACCAACCAGTTAGCAGAAGTCCAACTTTCCAGCGCCATTGAAACAAATTGTCAGCAGCAGTAGAGCTGTACAACGTTATCAGATCAACCACTTACAATTAGTGGCCACTCGGCTCTACAACGATATTAAACGAACCAGTTAGCAGCAGTCCAGCTGTACAGCGTTATCTGACCAACCACCTAGTAGCCGTCCAGCTGTAAAACGTTATCAAACTAACCATCCAGTAGTCGTCCAACTGTCCAACAATATTAAACCAACCAGTTAGCAGCAGTCCAGCTGTAAAGCGTTATCAGACCAACCACCTAGTAGCCGTCCAACTGTAAAACGTTATCAAACTAACCATACAGTAGTCGTCCAACTGTCCAATACTAATAATCGAACCATTTAGCAGAAGTCCAACTTTCCATCGTTATTAAACCAATCTGTCAGCAGTGGTACAGCTGTACAACGTTATCAGATGAACCGCCTACGAGCCACCAAGCTGACCATCCTTGTCGAACCAAATGCCTAGTAGCTGTCCAGCTTTACAAAGTGAGCAGACCAACCACTTAGGAGCCGGTCATCTGTACAACTTTAATAAATCTACCAGTTAGCAGCTCTCCAGCTGTACAACGTTACCAGATCAACTACTGAGTAGACAGCCAGATTCACGAAGTTAGGATACCAACCACTTAGTAGCCGCCACATTGTACATCGTTATTAAACCAACCAGTTAGCGCAGTCCAGCTGTACAACCTTATGAGACCAACCACCTAGTAGCCATCCAGCTGTAAAACGTTATGAAACTAAACATCTAGTAGTTGTACAACTGTCCAACGATATTAAAACAACCAGCTAGAAGCAGTCCAGCTGTCCAACGTTATCAGGCCAACCACCTAGTGGCCGTCCAGCTGTCAAACGTTATTAGAGCAAAGTCCTAGTAGGCGTACAACAGTCCAATGTTATCAGACCAACCGCCTAGTAACCTTTCTGCCACCCAACGCTGTCAGATCAAAACCCCAGTAGACGTAGAAAAGTCCAACGTTATCAGACCAACAACCTAGTTACCTCCAACATTAAAATAACACCAATCCAGTAGCTGTCCAGGGATATCAAACCAACCATCTAATAGTCATCCAACTGCCCAACGATATTAAACCAACCAGTTAGCAGCAGTCTAGCTCTCCAACGTTATCAGATCAACAACCTAGCAGACGTATAGCAGTCCAACATTATCAGACCAACAACCTAGTAGCCGTCCACCCGTCTAAAGTTATAATAACACCAATGCTGTACAGCTTTATGAAACCAACCATCTAATAGTCATCCAACTGTCCAACAATATTAAAACAAACAGTTACAAGCATTCGAGCACTTCAACGTTATCAGACCAACCACCTAGTAAGCGTTCAGCCTTCCAACGTTTTCAGACCAAAACCTAGTAGACGTACAACAGTCCAACGTTATCAGACCAACTACCTAGTAACCGTTCAGCCTTCCAACGTTATCAGACCAACCACCTAGTAACCGTTCAGCCTTCTAACGATATCAGACCAAAAACCTAGTAGACGTACAACAGTCCAACATTATAGTAGCCCTCAACCTGTACAACGTTATCATACGAACAACCTAGTTGCCGTCTAGCTGACCGATATTATCAGTCCAACCAGTCGCAAGCGGTCCAGCTGTTCATTAATTATCAGGCCTGTTAGTTAATAGCGCATTGATCTTTCAACAATTTTTCTGGGACCAGGAAAATTTCCGTTTGATCAACTTGTTTTCAGAGTTCTCGTTTTGAAACGAATTGCCAGAGGACGACCTTTCTGCCATTTTACAGCTGAGCAGCCTGCTTTCAGGCGTACAACCTATTTGAATATTTGAAACGCCTTGTTTGTTCTAATTTTCTCTGGAAGACCTTTCTGGTGACTTTTCTTCGTTCTTTTAATGAATTAGGACCTTTTATATATATATATTTTTTATGCAAGATAATATCATGATCAGGGAAAAAAACCTAAGGGGAGAGGGAGAGGGAGAATGTGATTATTGTTGGAGATATTTCTTTGTTAAATTTAATGAATATATAAAATGAATGAATGAATGAATGAAAACCTTTTATTTATGCTAAACAACTTGCATTAGTTAAACAATTTACAATATAGATATATACATTTATTTATTTATTTTATTTATTTATTTTTTATTTTTATTTTTTTATTTTTTTTTTCTTAACATTAAATCATAATTGGACTTCTTTTCCTTAAAATTAATTGTCACTCAATTTAAGCATAAAATCAGCTAATGCTGAGGTTTGAGTCCGGTTTGTGTTTTTATAGGTCTTGTAGCCAGACTAGATAGTGGACGTTGCCAAGTCTCTTCCATTCCTTCCTTTCCTCTGCAACTCTTCTCCAGGTTACCCCACCACAGGTCTTCCTCATCTCTGCATCCCATGGGGTTTCTGGCCTTCCTGGTCGACTTTTCTTATCCCTTGGGTACCATTCAAACACTTTTTGGGCCCATGTGCTGGGTGTTTTCCTCATTATATGCCCTGCCCAAGACCACTTCCTGTAGTGAATTCTCTCTATTATGTCTGGGAATCCTGTGCTTCTCCTAATCCATTTCCTTGTCTTCCTGTCTTTCCTGGTGATTCCAAGGATGTACCTCTCCATAGCTCTCTCCGTCACTCTAAGTTTTTGGATTACCTTGCTGTTTATGCACCAGGTCTCGCATCCGTAGATCATGGTTGATAGCACGGTGCTTTCCCACAGCTTCCGCTTTATATCTGAATTTGCTTGGGACTTGAATAAGTACCTGTGCTTCAATAATGCTTTCCAGCCTTGCGCACACCTACGGGATATCTCGCATAGCTGACTATTGGTATCAACCAGTTGTCCAAGGTAGATAATTCTGTCGACTTCTTCTATCCTGACATCTCCAAGAACCACATTCCCTGAAGAGTTGATGTTTAAGACTTTACACTTACTCAAGTTAAGCCTTAGGCCTATTTTCTCTCCAGCACCTATCAGCTCCTTTGCCATAGTCGCAATTTCTTGAATCGACTTCCCGATAATGAGAGTATCATCAGCAAATTCCAGATGGTTGAGAAACTCTCCATCTATATTTATGCCAAATTCATTCCATTCCAGGGCGTCAATAACGTCTTGCAAAACAGCATTAAAAAGTTTTGGTGAGAAAATATCTCCTTGCCTAACTCCTTTGGCTACAGGAATTTGGATCTGTTGTTTTCCTAACTTATATATTGCCTGGCTCTTTTTGTACATTTCCTGTATCAGTATTAGGATTCTTTTATTTAACTGCCTTTTCTTCAGACTTTGCATTATGGCAGTAATCTTTATGCTGTCAAAAGCTTTCTCATAATCGAGAAACAGCAGGCATAATGGCATCCCATAATCCTTTGCTTTCCTAATTAATTGGTTAACGGTGAATATGTGGTCAATAGTAGAAAAGCCACGTCTGAAGCCTACTTGGTTCATCGTTATGCCTATGTCTAGATCCGTGCTAATTCTGTTATATAAGACTTTTGCAAAGACTTTGTACATACAATTGAGAAGGCTTAGAGGCCTGTAATTTCTTAGGTCACGCTTGTCTCCTTTTTTGTGAAGAAGGATCAGTTGTGCTGTGCTCCATTCATCAGGAAATGTTGAATTCTCCAGACATTGGTTAAAAATGTTTTTTAATTTCCATACAGCTGTTTCACCTCCTGCTTTCATCATCTCCGATGTGAGACCGTCTAATCCCCCTGTTTTGCCATCTTTCATACACCTTACAGCTTCTTCAACTTCTTCGAATCTAATCTCTTCTTCTTCCTTGTTCCATACATCTACCGTAATATCTTCCTCATCAGTTTCTTCATCTCGATACAGATTAGAGTAGTAGTTCTTAATTCTGTCTAGAATACTGTCAATGTCCGTGAGTTCTTGGCCTTTATCGTTAAAAACTTTTGTAATTCGCTCTTTTGGTGCTCCGGGTTGGTACAATTTTGTTCCTTCAGATATTGCTGTCTCCAACTTCTTTGTTTTGGTTTCATCGAGTAGTTGAGCTATATTCTTTCTTATAGTTTTTGAGAGCTCAATATATTCTATTGACAAGTTATTAGCTTTTTTCAATTTCCTTCTTTTATTCATTAAGTTTTTAATATTTGCTGGGAGGTAACGGTAACTGTTTTTTGATTTCCTTATTTCTCCTATAATTTCATTATGAGTATCCAGAAGGGCATTTGTTAATTGACTTATTCCATTTATCACTTGACCTGTCTCTTCACTACCCAACTTTTCGTGTAATCTTGCTTCAAAATTGTTTTCAATTAGAGTTGACGTCGATAATCTTCTTCCTCTTGATTTCGGGCGGGTTTTCTTCTTATTTGGATTGAGTTTTATTGCTGCTCCTACCGGTCTGTGATCACTGCTAATATCGATTTCCTCAACTACCTTGACTCCCTTCACCATCTCCTTGTCTTTTGCCAGGATAAAGTCTATTTCGTTCCTTGTAGCTTTATTAGGAGCTTCCCAGGTCCACTTGTTTTCAAACGGGTGATTGAAGAAGCTGTTCATAATGTATAGATTGTTTCCTTCAGCGAATTCTATTAACCTATCGCCTCTTTCATTTCTATCCCCCACTCCGTACCTTCCCATGCATTTTTCTCCAATTCTGCTTCCTATTTTTGCATTAAAATCTCCAATAACGAAAGTCTTGTGGCATGGTTTAATATCTAATGCTCCTTGGAGGTTAAAATAAAACTCTTCAATGTCTTCATCGCTTGCCTGTGAAGTTGGTGCATAGACTTGAATTATTTTTAATAGCTGGTTTGATAAACTAATTGCAATGGTGCTCACTCGGTGGGAAAATGTTTTAAAGGATTTTACTTCAATATTTTTTTCATTGTTGATTAGGAAGCCTGTACCTCCTGTTCCCTCTTTTTCTCCATTGTAATATAAAGAGTAGCCTTCATCATACTTCCAACAGCCGCTTCCTTCCCTCCTTACCTCTGCTAGGCCTACTATTGTCCAATCAATGTTGTGGAGTTCGTTTGTTAATTCTACCAGTCTACTTTCACCTTTCAAGGATCTACAATTATATGTTATTAATTCCCATTTTGTTGTGTTATTGATGCTTTCCCTAGTTTTGCTCCTGAAGCTTTCCTGGTTTGTTTTTGCACAATTTAATTGCTACTTGTTACAAGTTTTGTGTTGTTCTTTTTCCTTTTTATATTTATCCTTACTCTTGGTCCTTGTATCTTCCTCTGTGGCCTTTAACTCCTCAGTCTTATTTAATGAGATCTTTTTTGAAGTTTCTTCATGGGCCATTTCATGTGCTATGTCAGTATTTAACGGCTGACTTATGTCAAAGTCTTTAGAAGTATGGGAGGAGGTCTGGAGTGGCTCTTTGAGGAATTTTTGAAAGTAGCGGTCTAAACTACTTCCTCTCTGTCCAAAAGCACAAATTCTTTTGTCCATTTTCTTTTTTGATTCATGAATTGGGGATGACTCCTCGTCGCTGCGCTGCCTTTTTTGTTTTGCTGAATCTTCTTCGTCTTCTAGTTCATTGAGGTTGTGTAATTTGCCCTCAACTAGCAGCTTATCATACCGTATAGAAGCTCTAAGGCCGTTTTCTTTTTTCATCACCAGATATTTAAATAGCTTCGCCCTTACAAGACGAACTTCCTTAGGTAGATCTTCTTTGATTACAACTGTTTTAAATTTTTCACTGCTGGACAGTTTACTTTTTTGTTTTAAGATGTCCAACTTTAGGTATACTGATGATACTGTGACTACAAATAAAGGCTTCTCTTGGTTCCTATAAATTGGTTTAATATTTACAATGTCATATTTCCTAACATCTGGTGTCAGAAATTTAAGAATTTCTAGCACTTCGTTCAAACATTCCCAAGGTTTATTTGAATACAAACCTGAGAAGATTAGATTTCGCCTTCTTTCCCTGTCTATTAATTTGTTTACTCTTTCTTTTTGAATTTCAAGGTCACTATGCGTTTTTTCTGCAATAGCATCTATTTTTTGTTCCAGGACCGCTATTCTACTAACGCCTTCCATAATTTTGTCAAGTTTTTCCTCTAAAGAACTCATTTTGTAGATTTGAGCTACGCTAGGTGAGGAGACTATGATTAATATGCAGCAAAAATAAGTTCGTAATGTACAAGTAGGCGCTATACGATAGTGTGATAAACCAGCTAAGTTTTATTCAAGTTATCCGATGACACTCCTGCATGAGTTATGGATGCTTTAGTTCAGAGCCAATATGTACCATACCGCGATCTAAGCTGACCTACAGAATAGGTGACTGTCCAGGATAAGACGTAAAGCTGATAACGCGAGCTGTCAAAGTCAGCTGTTGATAGAGGCTAAACTGACCTTGAAGTAGGTGGTGATCCAGGTGGAGGTGGGAGCAGGGAGGCAGGAGAGGGGCGGCCTCGTGCAGATCCTGACTCCTGATAAGCCTTCAGATTCACCAATTTCTCCAAAATTTTACTTAGTCACTGTACTCTTCCTAATTCACCAACACGCATCCCACTTCACATCACGCTTCCTCGCTACTAAAACTCGTCGCGTGTAAATTTTAATTGTACTCCGTTGCGTAGAACTGCTTCAAAAACGAACTG
>OX328130.1:7107762-7267762 GCA_946811695.1 Gonocerus acuteangulatus
AGGGATAGAGTTCCAGAAGGAGGAGGCTCGGGAGATGAAGGAACGGTCGAAGAAGGCTGT
Organism: Gonocerus acuteangulatus; assembly: GCA_946811695.1. Taxonomy (NCBI): domain Eukaryota; kingdom Metazoa; phylum Arthropoda; class Insecta; order Hemiptera; family Coreidae; genus Gonocerus; species Gonocerus acuteangulatus. The sequence continues at coordinate 7,107,823 of OX328130.1, forward strand.
TTTATGAGTGGGAGGATAGAGATCGGAGGGACGGGAACGGGTACGACGGGAATGGACAAAAGATTTAAACTGAAGGAGGTTGTAGATATAGGAAGGGGATTTGGAAGAAATGGTTTGGTAAAGAGAGGCATGGATGGCGACGAAGAAAAAAAGGAAGAAAGAGATGGAGATAGAGAGATAGATAGATAGATAAACAGAGAGAGAGTGAGAAAGTGAGGGTGAGGGAGAAATACAGAGAGAAGAGAGGAATAAGAGCAGAAAAGGGTATATACATATATATATATATATATATATATATATATATATATATATATATATATATATATATATATATATATATATATATATATATATATACACATATATGTATATACCCTCTCTTTCTCTCTCCCCCCTCCTTCTCATAGTCTATCTCTCTCTCTCTCTCTCTCTCTCTATCTATCTATCTTTCTATCTCTCTCTCTCATTCTTTCTCTCTCTGTCACACTCCCACCCTCTATCTATCTCCACCTCTTTCTAGTATTGTTCATTAACTATGACTCAGCCTTTCTTTTGACAGGTTCTAACTCCTAAGAGTAACTGATGAGTTCTGGACGCAGAACTTCTGTCTTAAAAAGCAGATTCTTGGCTCCTCGATCAGCGTAAGTTGTTCTACTCTTGTGTGGGTTCCGAAACATACCTGAATTATAGGGAACGAAATGAGTAGCTGCTTATTATCCCAAGGACTCGAGAACTATGCTAGACGATTGGATATTAGGAAACACATATAATTCTATTATATTTGCTAAAAAATGCTTACAATAAGACAGATATCGATCACATTAACTGGAATTGTAATAGGAATTCGCTAACCACGCGAAAACATTCTAAACCATGGTCGTATGGAGTAGAACAGCTGCTGTTCCCACTTACAATCCTCTAGCTCCCTACAACACTAATGTGCGTAGGATTAGAGAGTAGCGTTTAGATTTATACTGCGCATGGAGCGTATGACGTCATCGCCCCAAGTACATTAGCCCTGGGGGATGTGTAAGGTTGTAACAACTCCGATGTGCGCCGCTTGACTGCGCGCGGGGCACGGAATGCTGATAGAACTACGCGGGTCTAATATGGGAGATTCCAGAGTTAATGAATGGGGCAAGCTTTGATGAATGGACCGTCCTTGGCGTAACGAAATAGTGTAATATCGTGGCTTGCGAATTACCAGCGTAGAAATGCTAACATTAATACGCTTTCATTATTAATTATTATTGTTTTTTTTTTTCCTTTTTAGTGACTACAGAAAGCCACAAACCTTTAACAGTATAAGGTTTTAGGCAAAGAGTACCTTCAGTAACAAGCTAACAATCCCGGGTGCATTACACCGATTTTAGCGTGGTTCCTCCATAGGGAGGGTCCCCGCTTATGGAGCTGACGTCATGACGCTATCCGAAACTGCCAACTAGAATTTTTTACGTTTCAAAACCCCTATAGAACGTCAATAACGATGGTTCAAATTTGTGTATATATATATATATATATATATATATATATATATATATATATACATTCCCAAATGTTCAAAAATCAGTCGAGTATTTACATCATTTAAACCAAATGGAAAAATAAAATACTTCTTGTGACAAAATTGACATCAGCCAGTTATCACCTGACAATAATATGGTAATATGGGTTTCGGATGAAGAAATACTAGATCCAGTCAGAACAAATGGGAAACAATCTGCCCATATATATATATATATATATATATATATATATATATATATATATATATATATATATATATATAAGCTATACCTGCTTTCGACATATAGAAAAGCAAAAATAAAATAGAAACCGAATAAGTAACATTAAAATTTAATAACGCAAATCTGTAACATTTCGGGTTCACTGTTTTGACGTACGAACTGTGATCCCTAGTCGACTTTGACCTATCCTATGACACTCCCCGTATCAAGATCTAAATGTGTACCAAGATTGTTTCAAATCGTTCAAACGGTGTGGATCTGTGTAAAAAAAACAAAAACAAATAGCTTATAGACGATTTTGACCTTTCCTATGACACTCCCTGGATCAAGATATACCTGAGTGCCAAGTTCGGTTCAAATCCGTCAAACGGCGTGGATCTGTATAAGAGACAAACAGCCGATAGACGATTTTGACCTATCCTATGACACTCCCTGGATCAAGATATACCTGTGTGCCAAGTTCGGTTCAAATCCGTCAAACGGCGTGGATCTGTATAAGAGACAAACAGCCGATAGACGATTTTGACCTATCCTATGACACTCCCTGGATCAAGATATACCTGTGTGCCAAGTTCGGTTCAAATCCGTCAAACGGCGTGGATCTGTATAAGAGACAAACAGCCGATAGACGATTTTGACCTATTCTATGACACTCCCCGGATCAAGATCTACCTGTGTGCCAAGTTCGGTTCAAATCCGTCAAACGGCGTGGATCTGTGTAAAGAACAAACAGCCGATAGACGATTTTGATCTATCCTATGACACTCCCCATATGTCAAGACCTACCTTTTTGCCAAGTTTGGTCAAAATTACACACACAGGACAAAAAGCTGATTTATATGCATATATATATATACACATATATATATATATAAATCAGCTTTTTGTCCTGTGTGTGTAATTTTGACCAAACTATATATATATATATATATATATATATATATATATATATATATATATATATATATATATATATATATCACGCATATATATGAGTCGTCATAAGTGTCATGTGGGCGCTTGTTTATGGTTTAACTTATCTCGTAATTGTTTTTGTAAATAATCTACTGTTATTGCATTGTTCAGTCTTCTTTACTCAACTTGTTTGTTTAAGTCTGCAGTCGTGCTGTGTGCCAGGTCATTGTGTCCTGCCTGCCAATATATTTTTGTCGAGTGTCTAAATCTTGTGCATTGTAGATGTGTTAGTTTGTCAAGTCTATCAGATTAGGGCACAAATCAACAAAATGATTGACAAATGGATTACATTTTACTAATGACTAATCAATCATAGGGAAATAATAAGTTAATCAAAACTCGAGTTAATCATTAATCATATGTCATATTAATCACTTGTGAAGTTAGTCACCAATCAATCGTTACTCGTCAATCATTGATAGTCTGCACTAATGATTGAAATGACTAACGTTGTAAATACTTTTAGTATTAGGCTAATACCAGCTGGTTTACACATACTATCTATACATTGGGCTTTGGAATTCGTTCATGAACCAGTTAATCATCAATCATAAATCAAAGCCTTTTATAGTCTTTAATCATTAATCTGAGTAAGGTTGGTCAGTAATCATCAATCACAGGCTAGAAAGCAGTTATTCGTCACTCATTAATCATGGAGAAATATGATTGATCAATCATCAATCGTTAGTACCATCCCGATCACTCATTCAATCATTAGTCATGAAATTAATCACAGTTTGCCCTACATTGGAGTCTATATGTTTTTTAATACATTCAGTGAACCATGTAGGCTTTATGTTCGTATAATTTAAGATAATGCATAAGGCACCCTGCGTATAAGCAGTACGAAATAAATGTTGATAAACTTGGGGGAAGAAGAGAATCAGGTATTGTTGTGATCTGTTTGTTTGTGAAACAAAACAGAGAGTATTATGCCGAATGTCGAGAAGGGCCTATGTTTCATGTCATTCATTCAGAGTCACTCATTGAGATGTATCTGCGAATGTATCCACTCTTCTTGATGAATAGCATTCAGCAGAAACCCTCGCACTCTTCATCAAACGGCTGATTACGCCGTCCAAGCTTTTGATGTCCTGATTAGCTGCACAACTTCTCTGCAGATAGTATTCTCACTCAAAGGATGGACAAGTTCTAATTAGGTAGTGTGTCCTATTCATGTCCCAGTAGGACTAAACAGTAACGGGGGTCCTTTTTAATCTCCTATTCCGTACGGCGGACTGATTGGACTTCTGGTGGGGGGATGCGAGTCCAATGTCGTAGTACAGCACGGAGGATTAGCATGTCTATATTGGCGTGGGGCATAAGGCAATCCGATGTCTGAGTTTGTCAATAGACTCTGATGTCAACAGATGTCAAGCAAGGGGCTGAAACAATGCACCACAGAAAGGAGGAATCAGTCAATTAGCAGGTCGTTCCTGTATACAACACTAGTGCGGAGTTACAGTAGCACTGCTAGAACTAACCACTGTACCACAGAATGAACTTGCTACTGTACCACAGAAAGGAGGAATCAGTCAATTAGCAGGTCGTTCCAGTATACAACAGTAGTGCGGAGTTACAGTAGCACTGCTAGAACTAACCACTGTACCACAGAATGAACTTGCTACTGTACCACAAAAAGGAGGAACCAGTCAATTAGCAGGTCGTTCCAGTATACAACACTAGTGCGGAGTTACAGTAGCACTGCTAGAACTAACCACTGTACCACAGAATGAACTTGCTACTGTTCCACAAAAAGGAGGAACCAGTCAATTAGCAGGTCGTTCCAGTATACAACACTAGTGCGGAGTTACAGTAGCACTGCTAGAACTAACCACTGTACCACAGAATGAACTACCTACTGTTCCACAAAAAGGAGGAACCAGTCAATTAGCAGGTCGTTCCAGTATACAACACTAGTGCGGAGTTACAGTAGCACTGCTAGAACTAACCACTGTACCACAGAATGAACTTGCTACTGTTCCACAAAAAGGAGGAACCAGACAATTAGCAGGTCGTTCCAGTATACAACAGTAGTGCGGAGTTACAGTAGCACTGCTAGAACTAACCACTGTACCACAGAATGAACTTGCTACTGTTCCACAAAAAGGAGGAACCAGTCAATTAGCAGGTCGTTCCAGTATACAACAGTAGTGCGGAGTTACAGTAGCACTGCTAGAACTAACCACTGTACCACAGAATGAACTTGCTACTGTACCACAGAAAGGAGGAATCAGTCAATTAGCAGGTCGTTCCAGTATACAACAGTAGTGCGGAGTTACAGTAGCACTGCTAGAACTAACCACTGTACCACACAATGAACTTGCTACTGTTCCACAAAAAGGAGGAACCAGTCAATTAGCAGGTCGTTCCAGTATACAACACTAGTGCGGAGTTACAGTAGCACTGCTAGAACTAACCACTGTACCACAGAATGAACTTGCTACTGTTCCACAAAAAGGAGGAACCAGTCAATTAGCAGGTCGTTCCAGTATACAACAGTAGTGCGGAGTTACAGTAGCACTGCTAGAACTAACCACTGTACCACAGAATGAACTTGCTACTGTACCACAGAAAGGAGGAATCAGTCAATTAGCAGGTCGTTCCAGTATACAACAGTAGTGCGGAGTTACAGTAGCACTGCTAGAACTAACCACTGTACCACACAATGAACTTGCTACTGTTCCACAAAAAGGAGGAATCAGTCAATTAGCAGGTCGTTCCAGTATACAACACTAGTGCGGAGTTACAGTAGTACTGCTAGAACTAACCACTGTACCACAGAATGAACTTGCTACTGTTCCGCAAAAAGGAGGAACCAGTCAATTAGCAGGTCGTTCCAGTATACAACACTAGTGCGGAGTTACAGTTGCACTGCTAGAACTAACCACTGTACCACACAATGAACTTGCTACTGTTCCACAAAAAGGAGGAATCAGTCAATTAGCAGGTCGTTCCAGTATACAACAGTAGTGCGGAGTTACAGTAGCACTGCTAGAACTAACCACTGTACCACAGAATGAACTTGCTACTGTTCCACAAAAAGGAGGAATCAGTCAATTAGCAGGTCGTTCCAGTATACAACAGTAGTGCGGAGTTACAGTAGCACTGCTAGAACTAACCACTGTACCACAGAATGAACTAACCACTGTACCACAGAAAGGAGGAACCAGTCAATTAGCAGGTCGTTCCAGTATACAACACTAGTGCGGAGTTACAGTAGCACTGCTAGAACTAACCACTGTACCACAGAATGAACTACCTACTGTTCCACAAAAAGGAGGAACCAGTCAATTAGCAGGTCGTTCCAGTATACAACACTAGTGCGGAGTTACAGTAGCACTGCTAGAACTAACCACTGTACCACAGAATGAACTTGCTACTGTTCCACAAAAAGGAGGAACCAGTCAATTAGCAGGTCGTTCCAGTATACAACAGTAGTGCGGAGTTACAGTAGCACTGCTAGAACTAACCACTGTACCACAGAATGAACTTGCTACTGTTCCACAAAAAGGAGGAACCAGTCAATTAGCAGGTCGTTCCAGTATACAACAGTAGTGCGGAGTTACAGTAGCACTGCTAGAACTAACCACTGTACCACAGAATGAACTTGCTACTGTACCACAGAAAGGAGGAATCAGTCAATTAGCAGGTCGTTCCAGTATACAACAGTAGTGCGGAGTTACAGTAGCACTGCTAGAACTAACCACTGTACCACACAATGAACTTGCTACTGTTCCACAAAAAGGAGGAACCAGTCAATTAGCAGGTCGTTCCAGTATACAACACTAGTGCGGAGTTACAGTAGCACTGCTAGAACTAACCACTGTACCACAGAATGAACTTGCTACTGTTCCACAAAAAGGAGGAACCAGTCAATTAGCAGGTCGTTCCAGTATACAACAGTAGTGCGGAGTTACAGTAGCACTGCTAGAACTAACCACTGTACCACAGAATGAACTTGCTACTGTACCACAGAAAGGAGGAATCAGTCAATTAGCAGGTCGTTCCAGTATACAACAGTAGTGCGGAGTTACAGTAGCACTGCTAGAACTAACCACTGTACCACACAATGAACTTGCTACTGTTCCACAAAAAGGAGGAATCAGTCAATTAGCAGGTCGTTCCAGTATACAACACTAGTGCGGAGTTACAGTAGTACTGCTAGAACTAACCACTGTACCACAGAATGAACTTGCTACTGTTCCGCAAAAAGGAGGAACCAGTCAATTAGCAGGTCGTTCCAGTATACAACACTAGTGCGGAGTTACAGTTGCACTGCTAGAACTAACCACTGTACCACACAATGAACTTGCTACTGTTCCACAAAAAGGAGGAATCAGTCAATTAGCAGGTCGTTCCAGTATACAACAGTAGTGCGGAGTTACAGTAGCACTGCTAGAACTAACCACTGTACCACAGAATGAACTTGCTACTGTTCCACAAAAAGGAGGAATCAGTCAATTAGCAGGTCGTTCCAGTATACAACAGTAGTGCGGAGTTACAGTAGCACTGCTAGAACTAACCACTGTACCACAGAATGAACTAACCACTGTACCACAGAAAGGAGGAACCAGTCAATTAGCAGGTCGTTCCAGTATACAACACTAGTGCGGAGTTACAGTAGCACTGCTAGAACTAACCACTGTACCACAGAATGAACTTGCTACTGTTCCACAAAAAGGAGGAACCAGTCAATTAGCAGGTCGTTCCAGTATACAACAGTAGTGCGGAGTTACAGTAGCACTGCTAGAACTAACCACTGTACCACAGAATGAACTTGCTACTGTTCCACAAAAAGGAGGAACCAGTCAATTAGCAGGTCGTTCCAGTATACAACACTAGTGCGGAGTTACAGTAGCACTGCTAGAACTAACCACTGTACCACAGAATGAACTTGCTACTGTTCCACAAAAAGGAGGAACCAGTCAATTAGCAGGTCGTTCCAGTATACAACACTAGTGCGGAGTTACAGTAGCACTGCTAGAACTAACCACTGTACCACAGAATGAACTACCTACTGTTCCACAAAAAGGAGGAACCAGTCAATTAGCAGGTCGTTCCAGTATACAACAGTAGTGCGGAGTTACAGTTGCACTGCTAGAACTAACCACTGTACCACAGAATGAACTAGCTACTGTACCACAGAAAGGAGGAATCAGTCAATTAGCAGGTCGTTCCAGTATACAACACTAGTGCGGAGTTACAGTAGCACTGCTAGAACTAACCACTGTACCACAGAATGAACTAGCTACTGTACCACAGAAAGGAGGAACCAGTCAATTAGCAGGTCGTTCCAGTATACAACACTAGTGCGGAGTTACAGTAGCACTGCTAGAACTAACCACTGTACCACACAATGAACTTGCTACTGTACCACAGAAAGGAGGAATCAGTCAATTAGCAGGTCGTTCCAGTATACAACAGTAGTGCGGAGTTACAGTAGCACTGCTAGAACTAACCACTGTACCACAGATAGGAGTAACCAGTCAATTTTAGCAAGATTGTACGTGTTTATGATCTATCTACCATTTTTTACATGGTGTAGAATTAATCAGAGGTGGTACGTATAAGGACTGCAGAGATTTGTAGAGTGGTAACTAAAAATCAGAATTTATTTAAATTAAAGCATAACTTCTATGAAAACTCAGGAACATACTTGTGGTTATTCGGTTAGTTAATTTTGAATTGTTGAAGCTGGAGCTTCATGCATAAGGATATTAAGAGGGTACCTGGAGTCTTGGAAGGTTATATTAAGCATCCTTGATGTTTCTCCAAATTTTTGGTGGGCTGTGGATTCTGGCAAACTCCATTTCTGCTCCCTGTGCTCAGCCTGGGTGGCTTGAATATTTACTCCTCCATGATTTTAAGGGTAAAACTTTTTTTTTTTTTTTTTTTTTTTATTTATTTATTTATTTATTTGAAATCTGTACAAATTATAAACAGTACAATAATCAAGTTTGATGATACAGATATTATGAACAAGTTGAAAAAAATGAAAAAAGTAAAATAAAATAAAAACAATACAAAATGTGAAAGAAGCCAGCCATTGTTGGCACTTTCAAAGCTGTCCAAATAAATATTTTAATGATCCCTATATGATCAGAAGAGTAAATTGTCTCGGGGCCACTGTCTCTTGAGCCGCCTGGGAGGATTGTCTGGATGGGATTGGGACGATAGGGATAGACCTTCCGGGTTAGGATGGTAGGACAATTTGGAGTGGAACATTTGGAAACGGGTTTTAGCAAGGTCAAGGACAAATGGAATGTTAAGGTCATTGTGAAGGGTTTTGTTTGAGACGTAGAAAGGGGCATTTACAATTTTACGGAGCACTTTTGACTGGAATGCCTGTATTCTGTTGATGTTGGATGGTTTTGCAGACCCCCAGAGTTCAAGTCCGTATGTCCATATTGGTCGAATGATTGTTTTGTATATCGTTAGTTTGTTCTGTATTGATAATTTAGATGAGGGTCCAAGGAGTCGTCTAAGTAGTCCGTATCTTTTGTTCAGTTCTTGTCTTTTCAGTCTCGTGTGAGGGTTCCATGTCAGTCGGCTGTCAAGGTATAATCCTAGATATCGAACCTCGCTGGATACTGGTAGTGGAGTGTTTTTGAGATGTACAGAAGGGCATGATCTCCGGTTGAGAGTGAATGTAACCTGCTTACATTTTTCCGGGTTGATTTTTACTCTCCACATGTCACTCCAATGTTGTATGGCGGTAAGATGTTCCTGCAGGTGTTGGGATGCTACTGAGGGATCAGGGGAAGTTGACAGGATGGCAGTATCATCTGCGTAGGTTGTTAGTAGGGTTTGGGGGTGTGTGGGAATATCCGCAGTGTAAATGAGGAAAAGGAGAGGACCAATAATACTCCCTTGAGGGACTCCAGCATTTATGGGGCAGGTCGGGGAAAGAGTTGTACCGTATTTGACTTGGAAGGATCTGTTTGACAGATAGGATTTGAGGATAAGGAAATAGGTGTGTGGAAGTATAAGCTTTACTTTGTAAAGTAATCCCGGGTGCCAAACCCGATCGAATGCTTGAGCAACGTCGAGAAAGGCACTCGTGCAAAAACTCTTACGTTCAAGCGAGGAGGAAATTGAGTCTACGACTCGTAAGCACTGTTGTATAGTGGAATGCTGGAAGCGGAAACCAAATTGGTGGTTGGGAATTGTATTCGAGGATTCTATGATAGGGAGGATTCTTTTGTACAGGAGTTTTTCGAATATTTTGGACATTAATGGGAGAAGGCTGATGGGCCGATAGGAAGAGGGGCAATCTGGAGGTTTAAAGGGTTTGGGGATAACGACGACGACTGAGTGTTTCCAGGGATTCGGGAAATGGGTTGTTCTTAGGATTGAGTTATAGAGGTATGTAAGGAATATAATGGCCTTCTGGGGGAGGTTTTTGAGTATTGTGGAGGTGATAAGATCATAACCGGGAGATTTCCTAGGAAGGTGTTTGATGATGTATTTAACATCGGATGGATGGAAAGCTTTGGGAGGGAAGGACAAAGGTAAAGGAGAATTCAGGTAATCTTCGATATCTGCATCATGGGAAGGGCTCATTTGAGGATTAGGGGAAAATACTGTGGTTAGGTGTGTGGAGAGGAGGAGCGCCTTTTCTTCATCACTTCTGGCCCAGGTCCCATCGTTGCGTTTGAGAGGGGAAGGGATTGAGTGGAACTTAAGGATTCTACGAGTGACTGTCCACAAAGAACAGTCTTGTGTAGAGAGGGATGAAAGGTATTCGTTAAAGGATTCTGAACGGAATTGGGATAGGGAAGATTTCAGTTGGCGTGTCAGTCTGTTGTATGCGTTTCTGTCCGAGGGATAACGGGATCTTTGCCATAAAGCCCTGGCTCGTCGCTTGGCTGCAAGGAGTTCTTGGATGTGGTTTGGGAGTTGCATTTTGGGTGGAGGAGGTAACCCTGTCCTTGGTCGGCATGAATTGCGGGCACTGTCCTGAATGGCTTTAGTAAACAATTCAGTGGCTTTGTCTAGGTCTGAAGGGGTTTTTAGGGAAACGGTTAGGTCTATGGAGTGCTCTAGGTTAAGCTGAAATGATTGCCAGTTGATAGGACCGGGTGTGAGGGTTGGTTGTAGAGGACGGGGTACAGCGGATGAGAAGAGGGTTAGAAGGATCGCAGAATGGTCCGACGATAGGTCGAGGAGCGAATCAACAGAAGTCGCTATACCTCCCAAGCCAGACGAGATGAAGAAGTCGACTAGGTCAGGACTACGGGATGGATCGGTTGGCCAGTATGTTGGTGTGTTTGGCGATATAGGGAGATAATTCTGGGAGTTAAGGATATCATAAAGGATTCTGCCACGGGAGTTAGCTGAACGGCTTCCCCACATGGGGTGTTTCGCGTTGAAATCACCCCCGGTGAGGAAGCGGGGACCAAAGGATTGGAATATTGACAGGAATTCAGGATGGTAAATGGAATGGTTGGGAGAACAATACACTGCGGACAGTATGATATCGAAGGGAGAAAGGGAAAGGGATATGGATGTTACCTGCAGGCTTGCTGATGCGATGCTGGATTCTTGGTGATGCTTGATGTTGCTCTTGATTAGAATCAGAGTGCCATGCTGCGCCAGAGATGGATGGTCGGTTCGATAACAGGAGTAACCCTTGACACCGAATGTCATGGATTCTTTCAGGTGTGTTTCAGTTATAAGTGCAATGTCAATGTTTTTGTCAGTTAGTAAAAGTGTGAGTTCTTGTCTTCTTGTTGTGAGTCCGTTGGCATTCCACAAAAGGATTGAGAGATGGGAATTATGGAAGCGTTGCATTCTGGGATTTAGGAAGGAAGTGTGCTATAAGGGTGGTCATCAGGTTAATTAAAGGAGTAAGAAGGGTTTCGAGTTTATTTAGGAAAGAGGAGAAAAGCATCATTGGATCTTGAGCCTGGTGCTGTGTGGTTTGCTTAGACGGGGCGGGAGTAGATGGGAAGGTAGGCAAGGTTTGGGGTTGCGGAGGAGTAGTAGAAGAGGTAGGAAGGGAAGATGGTTCATGTGGTTTCTGAGCTGGTTTAGGGACAGGCGGCTTCTTTTTCTCGAGCGTGGTTAGCAGGGAGGAGTAGGTGACGTTCGGCCGGCGATGGGACGATTCTTGTGCTGCTGGAACGGGCTGAAGGCTGGGGAAGTGGGATGGTCCGCTGGGTGGTGATGGTTTCTTGGCATCTTTTTGATGGCTGAGCTGGATTCTCTGCCGTTGCATTCTTATGGTTTTGAGTGCTTTATATACTTCACACCCTTTGTAGCTGGCAGTGTGATTCTCGCCGCAGTTCGCGCAGCTCGGTGGGACGTCAAGTGGCTTGGGGCAGTCTCTGGAGGAGTGTTCGGAACCGCATTTGACACATTTTGATGAGTGATGGCAGTACGCGCGGGAGTGATTGAACTCCTGACAGTTTTGGCACTGTATTACATCGCTTCGTCGACGTGGTTCCTCTACTTTGATTTTTGTGTAGAGTAAATACTGTTCCCGGAATATTTCCTTGCTTTTTTCATTTTTTTCCAAATCTATGAAGAAAAGTGGTAACTGCGCCTTCGTGACAGGATGCCGCACGTTGTGGGCTCTCTTGACGGAGTAGCCTTTCTTTGTGAGTTCTTCTATAATATCTGCCGGTGGAGTTGAATAGTGGAGGTTGCGAATAACCACCCTGTAGGATTTGTCCTCGGGTAACTGGTAGCAGTGAAAGTCTGCTTCCTTACTTTCCAAGTACCGGTAACTTTCCTGAGATAGATGTTAGGAGGTTTCACGGGATCTCGAGGTGAATCCTGGCGCACTTGGGTGTGTTCCGAAGTCCGAGGGTGTGTCGAGGAATTCTTATTTGGAGACGACTTTTTTTGTTTTGTCTTAGGAGGTGTTAGGACGTCGCTGGTTCTTTTACGTAATCTCTTGCGTCTTCCAGTCGCAACATTTTCAAAATCGTGAGCTGACGTAGACTCGATAACGGTCATGTTTTGTTCGCTAACCTCTATTGATGACATCGTCCGTGGCTTTTAATGATTTATAAAAAAAAAAATAAAAAAAAAAAATAAATAAAAAAAAATAAATAAAAAATAAGTGTCCGTGGCGAGCTACGAACTCGGGCTATTCAGCTGGGAGAGTTGGACGCTGCCACTGAGCCAAGGAGGCTGATATGGAATCTACTAGTAGCGCAGGCACTAGTATTTAAATTTCTGAAGGGGCATTGACAGCCTCTCTGTCAGGCGCGTACAGGAGCACCCCCACCACTAGCCTCAGCTAGGGTAAAGGCCTACCCAAGTGTAGGAAATAAGCGTTTTTACTCACTTATTTTGTGATGATCAGGTGAGTAAAATTACTTCAAAGTTCACAATTATGTTCACCAGTGGATTAGCTACCACTGTGCCACTTTTCAGATAAGGGGAACACTTTGAACCACTTTAAATACACTAGTTTTAGAGAGCTTTATAAAACGTTGTGACATAGGCTACACCTGGGACACTACTAGAAGGGTAAAACTTAGCAAGAAAAAACTCAGATGCTCCACACTATATTCTAGGCCACACTAGGTCGTGTGCTTATCTTTTCGTGCAAGTTCCCTGCCAGTTGTCTGTGGCAAACAGTTCCCGGGCACACGGCCAGAGTGCAGCACTTGACGGGGTGGATTTCTCGAAGAGCGACCTTCCGCGAACGGTACCATTATGAAACACAAGCGCGGAGCTAATGCCCAACAGTCAGAAGTAACCACAAAATGAAGCAACCAAGATGGTTGCACTGTGACAAAGCATGGCGGAGCAACTGCAAATTAATATTGAAACGGTAATGCTTTTTTGTTCGTCAAAACAGACGCTGTATCGTTTTATGTAAAGGCAACTGCTGGCCTTGTATTGTTCACTAGAGAACCGTACTCCACTAAAAGAAGGTTTTCGGTTGTATACTTCTTGAAAAGGTATCCCGAAGGAGTCCTTAAAACCTACCCATTAAGGGACGAGAGGGCGAATATAGAAGGAGGGTGGATTAGGGCTGATCTGTGGAGGAGGGAAGGTAATGTGGAATAATAGGCTATAATATGTCAGGTTATTTACCTCCCTACTGTTATATTCAATTAAGGGTGGGATCTCCATTTACCAGAATGATGGGGGGTAGGTAAGTCCAGGATTATTTTTTGGAGGGGCGCAGGTGGAACGGTGAAGTATTAACTAGACGGGAAATGGATGGTCTCAAGTAAGTATACCAATACTAATACTAACACAGTAGCACTAGCACTACAACTTGTACCAGTACTTATACTAAAACTAGGTCTAATATTAACACTAACACTAAGTAACACAGCTAGAACGGTGAAGAATTAACTAGACTGGAAATGGATGGACTCGAGTAAGTATACCAATACTAACACTAACACAGTAGCACAAGCACTACAACTTGTACCAGTACTTATACTAAAACTAGGTCTAATATTAACACTAACACTAAGTAACACAGCTAGAACGGTGAAGTATTAACTAGACTGGAAATGGATGGACTCGAGTAAGTATACCAATACTAACACTAACACAGTAGCACAAGCACTACAACTTGTACCAGTACTTATACTAAAACTAGGTCTAATATTAACACTAACACTAAGTAACACAGCTGGAACGGTGAAGTATTAACTAGACTAGAAATGGATGGACTCGAGTAAGTATAGCAATACTAACACTAACAGGGGTCTCCCGTGGTCTAATGGCTAGCGCCTTGGATTCATAAGCGGGAGATGGTGGGTTCGATTCCCAACCTCCGGCAGGAATTTTATCATCCCACGGCTCGCTGGTAAAATTCCTCGCTGCACCCTGGATGTCGGCGCTAATGACCTAGATGTAGATGCGCCGTAAAAAAAAAAAAAAAAAAAAAAAAAAAAAAAAAAAAAAAAAACTAACACTAACACAGTAGCACTAGCACTACAACTTGTACCAGTACTAACACTAAAACTAGCACTAAGTAACACAGGTGGAACGGTGAAGTATTAACTAGACGCGAAATGGATGGTCTCGAGTAAGTATAGCAATACTAACACAGTAGCACTAGCACTACAACTTGTACCAGTACTAACACTAAAACTAGCACTAAGTAACACAGGTGGGACGGTGAAGTATTAACTAGACGCGAAATGGATGGTCTCGAGTAAGTATACCAATACTAACACTGTAGCTCTAGCACTACAACTTGTACCAGTACTAACGCTTACACTAGCACTAATATTAACACTAGCACTAAGTAACACAGCTGGAACGGTGAAGTATTAACTAGACGGGAAATGGATGGTCTCGAGTAAGTACATAAACTAACACTAACACAGTAGCACTAGCACTACAACTTGTACCGGTACTAACGCTTTTACTAGCACTACCACTAACCCTAAAACTAGCACTAATATTAACACTAACACTAAAACAGCTGGAACGGTGAAGTATTAACTTGGCGGGAAATGGATACTAAGTGTAAGTATAACTATACTAACACACACACACACACATATATATAAATATATATATATATATATATATATATATATATATATATATATATATATAGGGGCGAGGTTATCTCAGTCGTAGAGCACTCGTCTCGCATGTATA
Organism: Gonocerus acuteangulatus; assembly: GCA_946811695.1. Taxonomy (NCBI): domain Eukaryota; kingdom Metazoa; phylum Arthropoda; class Insecta; order Hemiptera; family Coreidae; genus Gonocerus; species Gonocerus acuteangulatus. The sequence goes on from OX328130.1 coordinate 7,123,140, forward strand.
CAGGAGGACCAGAGTTTAATACTCGGGCGCGCACTAAATATTTCATTTTCCAGTGTCTTCGTTTATGGGTTGGATTCAGGGTCCTAGACCGTCCCTAGTCAACCAAGCCTTTAATTAATTTTTTAATGGGTACCCGCCAAGAGGAAATTCAGGCGGCCGGAGCATAGTACTGACCACACTATCTCCCTAGTGTGCCGTTAGAAGACTGTTTTTTATAAACTGTTTATTCTCCATATTTGAACTTATTCTTCGTGCATAGTTTTCATTTTAAATCTTTACTGATTGCTGTTGGACTGATTGATGGAAAACTATCGAATCTAAGTTCACACAGTGAAAGGAGGATGTAACCACTGTCAAAAGGTAGAATCTGCCTACTATTTGACAGTCCAAAAGCAGAGTAATAAATAAAAGTATTTTCACTCTTGAAAGTGGTGATTTTCATATTCGTTAGTTTGCATTTGTATCGACGATATGTTCTTTTTAGATCACACATATTCTGCGCTTTGAGCTGTCTTGATTTGTTCACGTGTTTAAGTCCGATAGCTAATTCAACCGGAACGGGCTTGTAAAATCTTACTAGAATATCGATATAAAGTCGATTTCTTGTATATCCCGTAGCGAATCAAAGGCAACGTAGCTAGAATACAAGGAAGAAACAGACCAACATAGATTATACGTAACGCCGTCTTAAGTAACACGTGCACGGAGAATAAGCCAGTTTGTAATGAAAAACATGAGCCATAACGGTGGCAGGGCTGCAAACAGTAAATCACTGTAGCAATATCTCCTGGGGGGAGGGGGTGTTGAATTTTCCGGCAGGATAAAGCAGTGCGGGGGGGGGGTTATGTTCATAAGGAGAACAGGGATGTGGTTTTTTTTTTTTTTTTGGAAAATGTATGACGAATCCTTAACGAGTACAGTATCGTAATGCCGTTGTAATAATCAAATCACGAGATTTCATTATTACAACATTTTCAAGATTTGATTATTACTAAATTTTCTGTTTGTTCGTTCCTTATACAAATCCACACCGTTTGACCGATTTTGACCAAACTTGGCACACAGGTAGGTCTTGATACGAGAAATTTCGAAATTTTCTAGGCTAGGTCAAAATAGTCAAATTTCAAAATTTGGTCAAAAGGTCAAAAGTTTTGTTAAAAAAAATTGGCTACACTGAACCATTCAGATTGTGACGGCCTTTTTGAATCGACAGCCATTTTGAATAATGTCTCAAATTTATTTTTTGATGTTCCTGATAATTAGAATGATGATTTTACATCATTATATAATCATGTAATGCAGTTTATTTCAACAGACACTTTCTAACTAAGGAGCGCTGACCTTTCTTTGATAAGAGCTATCTACTCGCAGGCTCTGGTGCTGGCCTCTGTCGGCTGTTAGATGAAGTGCTATTGTGCAGGTCTCTGCCGGTAACATTATGAACTAAAACAAATTCACATCGTTTGACCGATTTTCGTAAGTGGGTATAGACAACTAGGTTTCAAGTAGATCTTGATACGGGTAGAGTCATAGACAGAAAGTAGGTGTAGCAGGGCGCACTGGGTAACCGCTAGTATATAATAAAATAGAATAGACTTTATTTTTTAAAGATTTACCATCATGTACAAATTATACATTTAGTCCCTCCCATGTGAAAATATACAATATGCAAAAACTCTTGGATTGTGGACGATAAGGCTTGTCACAAATTGCAGCAACTCTAACCTCTTTAGAATAGCCCTGAATGCGTTAATTAAAGTATTGAATAAGACCAATTTTCAATATTTATTTATTTGTCCTATAGAGCGCGCAAATGTGCGATTTACACTTTTCAAAGTTGCGATGGGTAGAACCCATCAACAGGTCTACGAGTCAGTAATATATATGTATGGGATAAATGCTGATATTAGCGCGGTTCCTCCCTATCTCCATAGGGAGTAACCGCTTATGAGGTTGACCTCATGACGCAATCCGGAAGTGCCGACTAGAAACTTTCACGTTTCAGACCCTATAGATCACGAAAATATGGGTGGCTAAAATTTTTTATGTATATATATATATATATATATATATATATATATATATATATGTTTATGTATATATTGATATATATATATGCTTGTCTGTTCGCTCTCTAGCAAGCTCAAAAATGGTCCGATTTTGACGAAATTTGGTATGAAAATCTGTCGTCTAATTTTAAAGGTCAATTTCGTTAATCAGCAGAATCCGCCCACTAGAAGATAGTGTTTGGGACGAAATTCGCGCAAAAAAATTCGTAACGCTTACGTTTTTGAGTTTATATGCTTGCAGGTACTTTTTTTATAGGTTTCTTAACATAAGAAAACGAATGAAACCATTTTGAAGGCGATATCTTTAACCGTTCCTGAGAAAAGTGGAATCAATGTTTTTGTAAGTCATTATTTTTTTGTGAGTACTTAGAATCGCGGGATTCAATTGAAATGTTTTCTACATCTTGGAAATTAATCCCGACTAAGAGGTTTAAATTTTGGTTATATTTGGAGTTAAGGAAGTATGCGGAAAAAAGAATTGTATTAAGAATTGTAAGAAGTGTATGGATCTCCATACATTTTTCGTAAAAATCTCGATAACAGTTGGGAAATCGTGGTAAGTAGAAGGTGACCATTCAAATGCTTTCTGAATGCTCTACAAAAAAGGTTCTGAAGCAATATTTGATGGGGCAACGTTCATGTCCCTAGTGCCATTTGATAAGCTTAAAAAAGAAATATACTTATTTTTTTTATATATCTCGTGAAAATTGTCAAAATCCTCTAGAACATCTCGAATAAAAGTGATATTAAGGCGTCAGGGACAGTAGCTAACTTTTACACAGAAGCGGAAATTACAGAATCTGGCTTTCATTCTAAAGCAAAGGTCTGTAAATCAATACAAAATATGCCTAATAAAGCCTTTCTAGTGGATACAGAAGCATGGGCGTATATGAGGGGGGGGGGCTGAGGGGGCTGCAGCCCCTCCCGAAATTTTGAATTGATGATAAAAACTTCTCGTAAAACCCTTAAAAATAAATTAAATAAGATCACTTAGTTCATAAAACATATTTTATTTTACTAAAACGCGTGTAATAGCGTTTTAGTTGCCTAAAACTATTCCAAGCTCTAAATATTTAGTATTCCATACCCTGGAAATGGTCTCAGCCCCCCCGAAATTGTTTTTATATACGCCCATGTACAGAAGGATCAAGAAGAAGTACACAAGATTGAGAAGAATTCCCTGCCTAATATAGCCTATATAGAATAATATGCCGAATAAAACCTATCTAGTTAATACACTAGGACAAATAAAAGTCTTGACGAATAACACGTCAAGAAAAAAAACTTTATAACAAAACAAAGTTTAGTTGCCCAACTAAAATAGAATAATATACCTAATTAAGTCTATGGAGTAGACACAAATGGACCAAAAACAAGTCTTGTGGAATATTGTTTTTTTTTTCTAATTAAATACTTTTTATCAATATTTAGTATATAACATTTGTTGAAAACTATTGATTGCTAATTGATGAATCGGTTTACAACTAAGTAGTCTTTATGAATATTTAGTATATAACCTATGTTTGGATCTGTGTTTTTGGGATGCTCTCCGCCTAGGCTTTGTATTTGTGTCGGCAGATACCTGGGGTATATTTACAGCTCTTGAGGATTAACTCTTAGCAGGTAAATTTCCTGCGGACCTTCTGCTTCTACGGGCATTGAACCGCCATATTCGCTCATAGTATCTAACCGTTGTGAAGTTTATTTTTTGGATTTAGGACTTAATATACATATGTAGACTAATTCATAGCAAGAAGTGATCCTCCGTCGTCGGTTCTTAACTATGTAGACTCGCTAATGTTATCTAATCTTAGATACATCGTATTTAAAATCCACAGCAAAAACACGACATTTCATCAGAATCCCCTGCTGAATAAAACTTATATAGAATAATATGCAAAATAAAGCCTATCTAGTGGATAAAAATAGAGGAAAAAAGCCGTTCGTGGTGGTAGAAAATCTTAAAAGTATTTCGCTCAGAATTCTCCGAAATATTGTCACTAATTTTACGTATCCTGTTTTATAGCCAAATAGATTTATATTCTATAATCAATAAGAAAAACTTACTAACAATAAAAAACTATGGGTAACAGATAAAAATAGGGAATAAGAAGAATAATTGTAAAGAACGAAATCAACACCAGAACTGTAATCTAGATATTCATACGGCATCTTCGAATTCTGCGAAACTGTTTCAACTGAATCCCATAATTTTAAGTATCAAAATCAAAGACAAAAAGAACAGTTCGAATAAGCGAAATCAATTACTTGAAAGTTTAAAGCACTTATTTCTCCGATTGACATCGCCTAATCAAAACTTTCATTAGAACCTTTTTTGTAGAGCATTTATTAAGGTTTCCAATGGTATTCTTCCGTTTCCCAAGATTCTTAACCTTTTTCGAGATATTAGGGAAAGTATACAAAGTTACCAAAACTTTTTATGTCTGTTAATAAAATATTTTATTCTAACCCTTCCTTAACTCCAAACGCAACCAAAATTTCAACATATTAGTTTTAATGAAAGTAGAAGATGCAGTAAATGTTTCAACTGAATCCCTGATTCTAAGTACCCAAACCAAAAACGGCATTCAAAAATTATTTTTTCAGTTTTCTCGAAAACGGTTAAAGCTATCGCCTTGAAAATGGTTTCATTCATTTTCCTAGCCCAAGAAGCCTATAAAACGAGTACTTACAAGCTTATGAACTCAAAAACGTAAGCGTTACGATTTTTTTTGCGCGAATTTCTTCCAGTGGGCGGATTTTGCTGGTTAACGAACTTGACCTTTCAAATTGGACGACAGATTTTTGTACCAAATTTCATCAAAATCGGACCATCAGGGAAGCCAGAAATGAGCGAACAGACAAATATATATATATATATATATATATATATATATATATATATATAAAAATATATACATATATATATTTATATATATACAAATTTGAACCACCGTTATTTTCGGTCTCTAGGGGTTCTGAAACGCGAAATTTTCTTGTCGGCACTTCCGGATTGTTTCATTGTATTAACCTTATAAGCGGGGTTCCTCCCTATGGGGGAGGGAGGAACCGCGCTAAAAGTGTTTGTTTTGTTGTTTCGAAAGGGTTTTTCTCTTGCTTTATCTCACTTTTTAATTGTTTGTTTCTAGTTATAAATTGCATTTATCAGTAAAATTAGTATTGTAGTAAAATAAGCTAAGAAACGGTGAAAGGTATTGATAATAAGTTTGGAGTGGCTGTAGTAATCATGATGGCAGTGGCTAATCATGATGACGTAGTTTGTTTTGAATAGCTTCAAACTGAAGTTACCGTTATTTCTTATTTTATAGAAAGATTTAACTTACGACAGAATGAAATTTAATTCGCCATGAAGCACATATTTACAGTTGATTATAACAGTAAAACAAATTTGCTAGTAAAACAATGAACTTAAAAACACAACGAATTTTTGGTTGTTTAGAATAGAGCCTTCTTAGCAGTAGCCAAAGAGTAAGTACGTTTTCAGTACATAATTGTATTGACTTATACAGATTAAGAATTATCCGCTTCTGTGTAAGTTGGCTACAGTCAGTTTCCTGTGATTTGTGATGCTAATCTATTCCATTTCTTCGAGATGTATGTAACCGCGCTAAGATGACGCAGTTCCTGCGAGTTGGACTTTTATAATGAAAATTTAAAACTATTAAAAAATGAAAAACTTATAATTTACAAGGGTACGAATTAATTCACTTCAAAATAGGTCATACACGTTTTTCCTTATTTGTATGTTTGTCCTTGATGTCTGTATAAATTTTTATGTGTCTAAGGTATATGAGAATTGTGTTAATGTGAGGAGTGAGGACTGTTATCTGTCAAAAGTTCGTTCATATCATTTGGTAGGTTTGTGTCGTCTCGTTGCTTGCATTCCGTTAGTAAGTGTTTAATATTGAGGTTTGTGTTGCAAATGACACACATTGGACACATGGATAGAGTGTGTTAGTTCTCTAGTTTGCTCCGATTTGCATATTCGATAGTTTGACATGGTAGGGACGATGTAGAAATATCAATGTTTAGCCAATATGAGTCCAGTTTATCATAACTGTTAGTCCAAGCCAGCAACGCACTTTTCATGAAGTGTTTTATGCATCCTGAAATTTTGCTATAATATACCTCTTGGGTAGATAAGAAGGTATGTATGTGATTCCTGGACATACCTTGGAACACCAGGTACTGCGCATAGGGGAAAGGTGCAAAACAATATTGCCCGAAAATAGAGTTTTATTTAGAAGACAACAATCTTTAATGTAAAATTAAGACAATTTTACAGTGAATAATAAATATGGCAGACACTTTTAAGGGGTATAACACGTAAAAAAAAAAAAAAAAAATTATTGGTTTTTATTCTAATGTAAAATGAGAGTTTTATTTTCGCTGCCATTAAAGCCGGAACAGCTGTACAAGATCATGTGAGCAAGAACCAATGAGAGCACAGAGAATAACCAACACTGCGCAGTCGTGTCATACACTCTTACGGTTACGCGCAGTATATTCCAGTCTATCATAAGCAACATTCATTTTCATGTTTCCTGATAATTAAACCCCACAAAAGTGTCTGCCCTTTTGCAATTATTTTCAAATATGTTTATAGAAGACGCTGTTTAAATTGCAGCGTGAATAAAGCATTTCATTAATTATTACAAATAAAAACTAGGTACTTAGGGTTTTTTTTATTATTATCATTTTAACCCCCTTAAAAGTGCCTGCCTTATTTATTATTAGTTTGAAAATTGCCTTAATTTGCCATTTATTTCATTAATAATAGTTGGCTTCTGAATAAAACTCTATTTTCGGGCAATATTGTTTTGCACCTTTCCCCTATGCACCGTACCTGGTGCACCAAGGTATGTCCAGGAAACACATGCTTACCTTCTTATCTACCCAAGAGGTACATTATAGCAAAATTTCAGGGTGCATAAAACACTTCATGAAAAGTGCCTTGCTGGCTCTCGGTCTATGTACAATGACTCATTATTCAAACAATAACTAAAATATAATACAAACATTATAGTCTTCTGGTGTTGACCGTGTCTCAAACGTCTTTGCCGACGTTTCGCTAGTCATACTGCCAGCTTCCTCAGGGCTTCGTCTTAGAATGAGGATGTTCTTCTAGCTGTCCTGTATAAAAACCTGTATTCCTCCGCGGGTGTAGAGTGCTCTTCCATGTTCCTGATTGATTGGTCCCAGTCTTGCTTGATTCTGTTTGGTGGGTTCCATCTGGACCGTTCAAAGTAACCATTTTGTTTATACATGGTGTCTCGCATTGAAATTTCATAACTTTAGGGGTTTATTCTGGATCCCATTTGTAGTTCAGTGGCGCAAAAATGAGCGTTCTATCCAAGAATGTAAAGGAGCTACTCAATCTTTTGTCTATTTAAAAAACTACTAGCTTTTTTTAAAGAAAAACTGTGTTTTCGGGATACGTGATCAATGCATCGTAAATATAAACCATATTTTTAGAATTTACATTTAAATAAGAAACACTCGTTATTGAAATATTACCATGTAAATTAAGAGCTGTACTAAAAGCCATTTTTATTAGTCATTAATATTAGTGTTTTATTAAATTATTCAATATTTTCTGAATCAGCTTGTTTTAAACTTAGAGGTTAAAGCACATTTAATTTATTTGACTTAGAAATCAGAAAAAAATTAGATTGAAATAGATTTTTTCTAAAACTACGAGGTACCATTTTGAAGCTTATTAAATACTGCAACTTTTGAGGAGGAGGCAAACCTCTAAATCTAAAAATAGCTGATTTAGAAAATATTGAATAATTTAGTAAAACACTAATATTAAACATTCTCATCTATACGACTTTTAATATACAACTTATGTTTTACGGTATTATTTCAATGACTGGTGTTTCTTATTGGAAATTTAATGTAGATTTTAAAAATGTAGTTTTTATTTACGATACATTCATCACAAATTCCGAAAACTCAGTTTTTGTCAAAAAAACAAAAAAAAAAAAAAAGGAGTTTTTAAAGAACACAAAAGTTTGAGTAGATCCTCTACATTTTCAGATAGAACGCTCATTTTTGCGCCACTGAACAACAAATGACATGCAGAATAAACCCCTAAAGTTATGACATCTCAATGCGGGACACCCTGTATAATAAATTTCTTGCAAAAGAGTAAATTTCGAGGATACATTCTCAATATTTGAATCATTTGTGTGTACGTTATTTCACAATAAGGCAATATTCAATCAGCTGTTGTGGAGCCGCCATCTTGAAATGAAACGATGACGTTTGAGACTTGTGACTTAGCCCGGAGAAAGGGAGGTTTGTGGAGTGGGACTCCAAACCCTCAGGCTGTCAACTCTCTGCACGTGTGGGTCTCGTGTGTTCGTGTGCTCGTGTGTCGCCTTCAGACAGAGAACTCCCACCGCTGAGTTAGAGTTGAACTTTGGAAACGATATTCATCTTCTAAGTCGACCATATCTGACCTAAAACTTTACCTCCTTCACTTAAGCATTATACGACCTAAGTCACGTCAGCTGGAATACATTCACTTTCTTATGTGTATTTCTTTCTCTTCACAAATGTTTATATTTTTTACCGTTTTTTTATTTTTACAGAATTAAACAACAGTGTCTTATAATCACCCAAATTTCTCGAACAAAAAGTATCTCTGCGGAACCCCAAAAAATATATTTGATTTCTCTAAAATAACGTCCACATGTTACCCTACATAGGCCACTTAAAGCGTTCATTGTTAGGTGTAACGTGAAGGTAGTCAGCGCATGCGTTAATTAATCAGGTTTATTATTTCAAGATACTATCGAAGGAAATTAACAATTTATAATTTTGATAAACTTACGACCGTAAAATAGGTACAGAGTGGTGATATTGCTACAAACCTATGCTGCTAGGATATTTTCATTTCATCAACTGATACCTAAGGGTCGAACTTTGCACAATGAGTGCGAACAGACAAATATATCTTACTTACTTTAATGGCTCTACAACCCGAGTTGGTTCTTGGCCTCCTCCAAGAGCTTCCGCCATCCGGCTTGATCACATGCCGCCGCCTTCCAGTTTGGGGTATTAAGAAGACACCTCGAATCAGCAGCTACTGCATCAGCCCATCTAAGTCTTGGTCTTCCTCTTCTTCTGGGGCGGTCCAAGTGGCCTTCCTGAGCTTTCCTGGGAATCCCTTCTTCGGTCATACGAACAACATGTCCAGCCCAGCGAAGCCTCCCAATTTTAATGTACCGGACTATATCCAAACCTCCTTATACAACTCCTGATTCCTACGCCGCCTCCAGACTTCCCCTTCCCTAAGTGGTCCATAAATCCTGCGTAAGAGTTTTCTTTCAAATATTAGCAGATAATTTTCGTCGGATTTGCTCATGGTCCAGGCTTCAGAGGCGTAGGTCAGAACTGGGCGGATCAGTGTTTTGTAGGTCTGACTTTGGAGGTTCTGGTTAGTAGCTGGCTTCTTATTAACTTGGTGAGTCCAAAATAGCACCTGTTTGCTGCATGAATTCGCCGGCATATCTCACGGGTCAGGTTGTTGTTCGACGTCACTAACGTTCCCAGGTAAGTGAACTCCTGGACACACTCGAAGGTGAATGATCCTATGGTTATGGCTGCATCTTCTTCTCGGCGACCTTCTCCGGCCACCACCATGTACTTGGTCTTGCTTTCATTGAACTCCAGTCCCAGGTATTGTGCTGCACCCTGTAAAGCAATAAAGGCTTCCTTCATAGCATTCCTGGATCTAGCCACTATATCTACATCATCTGCAAACGCCGGAAGCTGAGTTCCTCGGTGTACTATAGTGCCGGTTCTCTGAATGCCTGCATCCCTAACCTCCTTTTCTAGCGCCAAAATGAATAGCAAACATGCTAGACCATCACCCTGCCGGAGACCCTTGTCCGAGCGAAATTCCCTGGAGCTGCCTCCCATAACTCTGACTGACAAATATATACCTATATATAAATGAATATATTTAATAAAAAAATTAAAATATTTACTAATACTAAACATATAGTTAAGGATGTCTTTGACGTATGAAGCAGAAATATATCATGAATCGGGTCGATTCTAAGCAATTTATTGACAAAAATTTATGTTACTTGAAGTAACTTGGTATAGAAGTAAGTTATTTCTATACCAAGATTCCTTATAAATGAAATACTATTAAACACATACTAATGGCCAATAAAAAATAAGTAGCCATTTGCTTGTGTTTAATAATATTTATTATAAAAAAAAAAACAATTAATCACTTAACAGTTCGTGCCAAGGTTCGTGGGTTCGATTCCTACAAAGGGCGGTGGCTTTTCTTCGGAAAAAGAAAACGGCATCGGCCCTATCCTGGCTAGAAAAGGATGGTGACCCGTAGATAACCCGTCCTAAAATTTTGAGTTAATTATAATGGACATTAAAATTTAAATAAACGAATAAACGTTACTAAAATCAGTTTCTTGTTGAGAGATTAAAGATTTAATTTCATGAAGACGCAGTCGGCCTTAAAATAAACATCTCTCCAACCGTGAATCGAACAAATAAGAGTAAATTCGATATGGGTTTGTGTAGGAATCTAGATTTTCAAGTCAAATACTCTTGAAGGGACCGCCGAGTAACCCAACACCTTCGGGGAATACATAAGTCTGAGAGGCTTTTCTCGACATCCGAGTAGTCTACCGCCATTCCTTGGGGATTCACGGTGGATGGGTTATACACAATATGTTTTATACGAAATATGTTCCGTACGTAACATGATTATCAAGTAATAAAAAGAAGGTTCTTCAATATCTACTTCAAAACGTGAGTTAATAAAGAACTTAGGGAATCGCCTTGCGGAACACCATATTTTTCGTCTGTTCCCCCTGCTGCACAGTAGTGCCAATTGATCGATTTTGGGGAAAAACCTGCAAGTACTTCTAATTTCGTTGTCATTATTAATGTATTTTTCTGTTCGGAGTCAAAAGAGATCTCTACCAATTTGATAGAATAATTATTCTGAAAGAAAGAAGGGTTTTATATTAAGAACAAGCTGAAGAACAGCAATTATTTAAGTAAAAAAAAGTCATATTTTACCTGCTATATTAAGCATTATTTGTGACAAGAGTAGTGATTAGAATGGATAGATTACGGATAAAGTGGAGTATCTACGGTGGAGGTGGGATATGGTTTTTCCACCAACTGTTCCTGAAAAAGATCAAAACTGCGGAAAGATCCAGATTAAAAATTTAATTTAGAAGGTTCTTAAGAAATCCTCTCGCTTAGTAGGGGGCGCCATCATCCATACAAGGGTTGCATGGAACGCCATCTATCGTCGGAGAGAAGAAAGCTTCGCCATTCTCCTGGTAGAGCTTCGCTTTCAAGGAAACCCCCCCCCCCCTTCCTTTCACCACGAACATCATCTTAAGGAAAAAGTGTAATTTATATGGAGAGAGTGAGGGGGGGGGGGTAGTTATTCCTAGGGCTGATGGATCGGCCCTTCTCTCGTAACTTTGCCAATTATCTTGTCAAAGAAAAGTGGCAGGAATACCCCCCGTTCAACCCCCCCCCCGAACCCCACTCCACCCTCCAGCACAGGAAAACCTGTACCCCTCAGTGAAGACAGGACTCGACACCACCTGCACGATTTATATTTTAGGAGGACAATATTGCTAAGCTGGTAGTGGGACCTTTAACGCAACGGCGGGTTTTGTTACGCATCTTCCAGGAGAGTTGTTTTTCTTAGAAACGCTTGTTGTAATTGTTATATATTGATCCAGCGTACTAATGCTCTTAGTTGATTTCCGTGGTTTCTTTCGGAATGCTATTCAGCGCGAAGGGATATTGACACCTGCCGTTTATCCTGCTGGCACCTGCCGACTATACTTCTGGCCCCAACCTACTACCCTCCTAGCATCTGCCGTTTATCCTGCTGGTACCAACCGACTATCCTGCTGGTACCAACCGACTATCCTGCTGGTACCAACCGACTATCCTGCTGGCACCAGCCGACTATACTTCTGGCAACAACCTACTACCCTCCTAGCATCTGCCGTTTATCCTGCTGGCACCAACCGACTATCCTGCTGGCACCTGCTGACTATACTTCTGCCACCAACCTACTATCCTCCTGGCTTCTGCCGTTTATCCTGCTGGCACCAACCGACTATCCTGCTGGAACCTGCCGACTATACTTCTGGCACCAACCTACTATCCTCCTGGCACCAACCGACTATCCTGGCGACCTGGAGACTATCCTCTTGGCACCTGCCGACTATCCTCCTGGCATCTGCCTACTTTCCTGTTGGCATCTACCGACTATCCTGCTAGCACCTGCCTACTATCCTGTTGTCACCCACCGTCTGTCCTGTTGTCACCTAGGGCTATCCTGTAGGCACCGACCAACTAGCCTGCTGGCCCCTGCCTACTATCCTCCTGGTATTTGCCTATTATCCTGTTGGCACCTACCGGCCATCCTGATGCAACTACCGACTACCCTCTAGGCACCGACCGACTATCCTGCTGGCACCTGCCTACTATCCTGTTATCTCTCACCAGCTATCCTGTTGTCACCTACGGGCTATCCTGTTGTCACCTACCGGCTCTCCTGCTGGCTCCTGTCGACTATCCTCCTGCCACCTGCCTACTATCCTGTTGGCACCTACCGACAATCCTTATGGCACCATACTATACTCCTGGCATTAGCAAATATCCTGCAGGGAGCTGCCGAATATTCTAGTGGCATTTGCTGACTACACTGCTAAAATCTGTTGACCGTCCTTTGCACCTACCGACTATCCTGTTGGTACCTGGCGACTATCCTGTCGGCACCTGCCGACTATCCTCCTGGCATTTGCCTACTATCCTGTTGGCACCTGCTGACTATCTTGTTGGCAGGTGCCGACTATCCTCTTGGTACCTACCGACTATACTTCTGGCACCAAACGACTATTCTGTTGGGACCTGGCGAATATCCTGCTGGAACCAACTGACTATATTCCTGGCACCTACCATGTTGTAATATGATGGACCTCGGCAGTCTCTTTAGTTAAGGCGCCTGTGTTGATAGAAGATGAACTAACTTGCCTTTCTGCGTTTTGAAACCTTACTTAGTTAAGATGCCTGCACGGAATAGGAACCAATTTGCTTTGCAGTGATATAAGCCTTGGAGCCCTATATGGTTAAAGCACCTGCACAATGAGATAAGCGTGAAGTCGTGGCCGCCTAGCTTATTTTTATAATATTCAAAAATAGAGGCATAGAAAAATAATTTTTTTTAAAGTCAATTTCAATTGATGGCCATTTTGGAGTATTCAATAATTTATGGTGGTGGTTAGTGACCTAACTCTAACGGGATTTCAGTTCTTAACGAATTTGCTCTGTGTTTTAGACAACCGAATCTTCAGGTTTTTGCTTGACCAGAACTTGGAGAAGCAGAATAAAGCTTAAATCTGAAAGGAAAAGTTCTTCGGCTTATCCTCTCACAGCCTTAGAGAAACTTTGACAGCCAAATTCTGCTAAATACTTTAAAAACAAACAATGCTAAATACTAAGAATTCATTATTTCCACAGATGATTGTGTTCAAGAGAAAGATAAGCAGTCTAATTAGCAAATCTCATAATTCCATTAAAGAGAGTAATCAACTCCCCCCCCCCCCCTACCAAATCGTGCTTTGTTCCTCCGAAAACAGCGCCATCTAACGAGATTAAGTGAAAACTTAGTCCCCATTGAAGCAATTATTGTAATCGCCACTTCCGGAGTTTAGAAAATACTTCACGATTTTATCAAGAATAACAATTTTCCAGATGATCTACGATACTTATATCCTTGTTGTTATCCTGCCTCAACCATCCTGGATCCTTGGAAGTCCTGTACTTATATCCTTGTTGTTATCCTGCCTCCACCGTCCTGGATCTTGGGCAGTCATGTACTTTATAGTGCAGTAGAGTCACGCTTATTTGAACTAATTGGGAGCGAATTTTGTTAGGATTAGTGGGAATTTGGATTACGTGCAGTTTTGTCATTTAATATCATATACTAGCTGTTACCCAGCGAGCTATGCTACACCTACTTTCTGCATCTATAAAAGCAAAAATAAATTAAAAACGAAATAATTAATATTAAAATCTAATAACGCAAATCTGTAACTATTTGGGTTCATTGTTTCGAAATCGTGATCTCCGAACTGTTAGTCGTAGACGATTTTAACCTAGCCTATGACTCTACCCGTGTCAAGACCTACCTGTGTGCCACTTTTGGTCAAAATCGGTCAAACGGTGTGGGTTTGTATAAGGGACAATCTTACAGACAGACAGCTGGTAGACGTGTTTGACCTAGTCTATGGCACTCCCCGGATTAAGACCTACCTGTGTGCCAAGTTTGGTAAAAATCGGACGAAGGGCGTGGATTTGTATAAGGAGCAAACAGACTAACCGACAAATAGACAAACAGACAGACACGTGATTTTTATATATATAGATTGACTTTATAAGGCGTTTTACTACCTAAATTTTTATTTTTCAATTTTTTTTATGGGATAAAATTCTTCCTTAACGAATAAAAAATTATATCCAATGGTGTTTATTTGAAGAAAAAGTTTTTAAATGGTCAAAAAATACGGTTTTCCAAATCCCTATGAGAGCGAACGCGATGCTGATCTGGAGATATTTTTGGAGCGAGTTTCGATTGGTCCCTTTTTAATTGTTAAGTGTTAGTTGGTCCTCCTTTACAACATTTCAAAATTAAAACCCATTGTCTATTTTTGAGCGAGTAATTTAATTGTTAAGTGTTAGTTGGTCCTCCTTTACTACATTTCAAAATTAAAACCCATTGTCTATTTTTGAGCGAGTAAGTTAATTGTTAAGTGTTAGTTGGTCCTCCTTTACTACATTTCAAAATTAAAACCCATTGTCTATTTTCGAACTTTTCAACGGTCAATTATCTACTCTCAATGAATTGTGTTCTTAACTTTTTCTAGTCCAGAAAATTTATAAAAATTATTTTTTCCGATTCGAATTAGGCGGATTTTCCAAATAATGGAAGTAGGTTTGCTAGGAAATTGTAGAGCCACGTAGGTTGTTGCTGTTGAGTTTTGCTGATTGTTGATCAACCTGTACTATCCTTATTCTCATAATGCAATGGTTGAACCTAAAATAAACCATAAAAATGATCTACAAACTTACTGTAGGTACTTAAATCCTGGGTTTTTCCTCCAATCCAATGCCGTGATAGGATTATCAGCTGGACCTTGAAGGCGAGTGACCCCAGATCAATGTAAAGACTTCCCTCTAATGGTGGAATAGGGATCTAGGCCTCTAGTTTTTGTCAAGGGGGAGGGGGGTGTTCTGGGTGATTCACTCTAACAGCATACTTACACAACAAGTAGGCAGGCAACATCCTAGGCAAGAATCCTTAGTGCTTTCTTGTACAGTTATTAACTAATGAATATAAAATAATTGTAGATCGTGAAATCGATCCATATCGAAGATCGATCTTCTGAGCCTAGAAGATCGATCTTTTGAATCGATCTGAACTCGTCGATCTCTTTTGTGGATCGACATTTCATTTTGATTCGAACGGAGTAATATTCGAGAATCACAAGAATCCATACAAATGGAGAAAGAAGATGAATTGGAACATTAAACTAAAATTCATCTTCCTATTTAACAGAATCTGTAAAATTTCTTGTATCCAGTTGGCTATTTTTAATTTGATTCAAATAGGGCGATTTTAATAAATATTTCATACCGTCAATAAATTTTACAAATATTTTTCTCGCTTTGAAACTGCTTAGTTTAAGGAGCTCCTGGACGTGGGGAATTTTTTTAATTTATTTCCGCCGATAGTTTTCCAAATAGTGACATGGGCGTCTATAAGGGGGGGCTGCAGCCCCCCCCCCCCGAAATTTGGATTCGATCGGTAAAAATGTCATAAAACCCTTAAAAATAAATTAAATAAGATCATTTAGTTCATAAAACATATTCTATTTTGGGTGTAATAGCGTTTAAGTTGGCTAAAACTCTTCCAAGATCTAAATTGTTACTATTCCATACACCGGAAATGGTCTCAGCCCCCCTCCCGAAATTCTCCCAGCCCCCTCCGAAATTATTTTCTATATACGCCCATGAATAGTGAATTAGCTCTGAAAAAATTGGAAATTATTGGTCAACATTCTATTTCATACTCAATGGAACTGATACTTGATTTTAATGGAAGTTTTAATTATTTTTTTTTCTTACGGCGAAACAACTTCTAGGCTATTAATACCATTCAATTTGTAGGTTGCCACTCTTTGGCACGTGGTTTAGCTTGGCGGTCACCCATCCATGTACCAGCTATGCCCGACTTTGTTTATCTTCGTTGCCAACCGTGTATTTACGTTATCGTTGGTACTTTCTATCCTTATTTTTGTTGTTATTACGCTGTTGAAAGTCGTTGTAGCTTTCGTTCTTATGAATCCATGTGCAGGAGATTTCATGTGGAATGTAACGTGTTACTATTGCAAGCCTAAAGGGTAACATTAAGGAAACTGCCGTAGTACTAACGAAGGCCTAAAGTACTGACCACTCTAGCTCCTGTATTAAACATTCAACTGGAACTACTGCAAGTACGACTCCATGGTGGCCATTCCGGTCCGGAGGCTTATCAACGAATGATAAGGCTAAAGCAGAAGCAGGTAGCCGTCCTGAGGGATAGTCGGATGGACATGTAAAGGTGGAGTCGGCAGGTTCGGTAGCAGACTCTCAGAAATTCAATCTAAAACATCGGACCCGTGTAGGCAGTTCTGATTGGTCGTGAATATTCGAGTGATGGCGGGAACAAGTTATACTGGAACAGTTTTGGAATTATTTAATACTACCAGTTATATATGGATATTACACATTGCAGTAGAGAAACATTACTAGTTGTTGATGCAACACTATTACAACACAGTATGTTTATGACGTTTCGATCAGAAACTCAGGTGGAACTACATAGTTACAGACAAACTTTGTAATATTCTAGTTACGGACTAGAATTCAGTCCAGAAACTTTATGTAATCCAGTCCAATCCTAGACTCGTGCACAGTTGCTGTACCATTGTTCACATCATTTCTTGAAATTCTGAAATGAAAAGAAAAATTTTATTCTTATTCCGGGTCACATGTCCCATAGGAATAATTTTGAATTTACAAAATAATAAACAATTTAATATGATGATGATGATGATATATTTATTGCTTTTAATACAAAAGTATTTGTAGCAAGGGTTGAACATTATAATAATAAAAAAAAATATGTAAGATTCATAATTCCTTACAATATACAAGGTGAAATAGCAATATATACGAATAAAGTATTCTAAATAATTCTATAGACTAGCTCCTCAACTAAATTAAATATTTTTCTAAATGTAATGACAAAGAAACAAACAGGAACTTAAATCAAAAAAAGTCAGTAAGGAAAAATTAACCAAAAGAAAAAAAAACTATATAAAAGTGATACATACTTGTAAAATTTTAGGTTAAAAAATTCTTATGATTACAAAATTAAAGGTAAACCTATATTGATAATAATCTCCCGAGCTGCAAGCTATTGTCCATAAATGTTAATAAATTATTTAGTTCTTCATTTTCTCCAGAAAGAAAACTTATAAGCTGGTCTTGCACAGCTCCTGTGCAAACCGTCGGGATGTATTTCAATCTAAGACACTGGAGGATTGGGCATAAACAATATTATATATAAAATTATAAATACTACCGGTATATAATGTACAGCTTCTATATAAACAAGGGATTTGGTGGTGGAAGAGTCGGGATTTAAAGGTTGCTAGGTTGGCAGAATGGCGGACAAACAGAGGTAAGGAATTCCATAGCGAGGTGGCACGGGTGACGAATGATTTTTCTAATATTGCTGTTCGGTGGGAAGGAATATAAAGATCGGAAGGACGAGATCGGGTGTTACGGGAGTGGACAGAGGATTTAAATTTAAGAAGTTGAAAAATATAAGAAGGTCTACGGGATTGAATTACTTGGTAAAGGACTGAGCCGAGGAAGTACTGTTGACAATAAAGAGGGAATAGCCAATTTAGCTCCTGGTAGAAATGTGGGAGTCTCTGGGGATCCCGGGATAAAACTATAGCTCAGAAAGATAGAAATTTTGCTCAAAAGTAGCCAATAGAAAAATAAATGAAACAAGATAACACTATATTGTTCAATAGGAAAATAATTAACCTATTTTATAATTAATAATACAAATAAAAACTGTGTTAAAGAATTCAAGTCTGCCAGCTCTTGGATGCTGTGTTTCTAATTACCTTAATAAAGAGTTCCCTAAACTTCTTAAGGTAAACGTAACAACTAACGAAGGTTAATGAGATTTCAGCATTATAATATTCATTAGATTAGAACTCACATGAGTTTTATCATTCACAAAACCCACCCGCTTGAGATTATCGCGAAAAATATCGAATTATCAACTATATATTTGTCAAATACCACTCACTCACTGACCTATCATCGCCCAGCCCAAGCCGCTCGACAGAACATTTTGAAATTTTGCATGGACACTCCCTATATAACGTAGACACTCACTAAGAAAGGATTTTTTGATATTCGAATTTTTAAGTATTTTTAGAGGGGTTTAAAGCAAGTAACGGGAAGGAGGGATCCTGAACTGTTAGTCTACCCAAACCTTAAAAATATGAACGGAACTTTTTTTGCTACTTGATTTTCTTAAAAAAAATCTCTCAGCCAAATAGTAGTGTCTGGCAGCTGGCAGCGCTGTGCAGGTAGTTCCAGCGTTTTACAGTTAGATTACTTCTCATATCTTTGACACTGTGAGCAGTAGTAAAAATGTTGATTGTAGAAAAGTAACCGATTTATAAAAGATTCTTATAAACATGAATTCATTACTTTTTACATCTTACAGCCTTTTCCGGGACATTGATAAAACCGGGCGGGACACCGAAACAATTGCAAAATACCGGGACAGTCCCGGTCAAAGCGTGATGTATGGCAAGCCTATCCTTAGAGTTTTCTAGGTGAGGCAATAATATCCGGAACCCTTGCACAGCCTCCTCGTCTATAACCGTGGTAATGCTCGCAAACATAATGCGTGTTTCCAAATAAATTTTTGGAAACATAAACTTTTAAATTTTAACGCCCATTGAATAACATATAGTATGACGGGAACCGTGCTGTAATAAACTGCATAAAATTATATAGTAACGTAATTTTAATGAAACATTATTTAACGCAATAAAATAACTACTTATCTGCCGTGACGAAGCACGGGTATTCAGCTAGTCATTTAATAAAAATGATTTCCCTCATTTAACATAACGCACTTTTTAAAAAGATGTTTGTATAGGATACCACAACACTGATTTTTCTACATAAAAAGTATTGTTATAATCAAACATTCAAATCCTGATTGGACAAGAAAATCAGACTGACGCATCTTCAAAACGCAAATTTATCCTAACTTAACAGTGAGATTAATTAAAATTTGAACGTTTAATTTCAACGATATCAGTGCTGATATTATTTTATGTTCAATTGTAAAAGTTCGTAAATTATTTACACGTAATTTAATAAACAGGCGAAAAAGAACAATTCTGAACAACAATTCCAGAACAATTAGCTTATAATATCCTACATAAATAAAATAAAAACATGAATAGATCTCTTTTAATTTTGTAATGAGTAACTGATCAATTATTAATTTGCTTCCAGAGTTATGTTTACACATGGTACCTACTACACTACGTAATAAATACAAAAAACCTCATATTATCGTATTTTGATCTAACGCAGGAACAGGATATAGTCCCTCTAGTGGTAGAAAGCGCTCCTTGCGGCGGCTTTGTGAACCTACGTCTGGCGGGCTTTTCTATTGAAATATATTACAAAGTAAACCCCCCCTTTCCGTTGACCGATTCAGCTCATATATATATATATATATATATATATATATATATATATATATATATATATATATACATGTCTGTTAACACGAAAGCGGCCAGAGTTTTTGTTTTTTCGTCACGAAACTTGGTATATAGCCTTCAATTAGCAAACGATTGACCGAGTTCGTTAACCACCAAAGTCGGTCCACCGGAAGGGGGGGTTTACCGCGAACCCAAAACACTAATTTGACCATGTCAGCCGTAATATTTGTTATATATATATATATATATATAGCACTGGACTAATAAGCTGGAGGCCTGAGTTCAAATCCCGAGCAAGCACTAAAGATTTTTTCTTCTAGTGTCTTCGTTCACCGGTTGAATTCGGCCTCCCTGACCGTCCCTAGGCCAACCCAGCCTTTAATTAATTTAATAATGGGTACCTTGGTTGGTGCTAATGACTCTAGCAGTCGAAGCAGCCAAGGGGAAAATCAGGCGGCCGGAGCATAGTACTTACCACACTATCTCCCTAGTGTGCCGTATGGTCATGAATCAGATACCTCTATAGTTTCTGCCCCTGAGGGCCCTCGTGGCCTGTTACGGGACTGACTTTTTTTTTATATATATATATATATATAGATTTATATAAATTTTAACGGTGTCTACTAGGTAGGATCGATAAAGATTTGAAGAAATTTTTCAAAAATTCCGTCATGAGTCCAACCTCAATAGCTACTTTCCTTTGGAGGAAAGTGCTAAAAATGCATTGAAATCGGTTAAGATTTAGAGGCTGTAGCGTTTTTTGAACCATAAAATGTCGTTTGGCCTGACTGTGCTGCGTCAAATGGCTCAACCACCACCGACGGGCGTCGGATGGAATAAAAAAATAAATTCTGGTTTTATAATTTATTCGAATCTAACGATTTTTTTATTACAAAATATGGCTTTGCTCCATGAATGTTTGTTATGTTCGTAACAATCATTTGAATAATGTTTAGCTATTATCAAGAATTTTCTAGTTGTAAACTCTTTATTTCCTCGAGTCTCCCCCATCCAAGATGATCCGGACCGAGAGCATGCGCAGTCAAGCAATGCCTAATAAAGCTCATAGGAGTGTGAAACTGCTGCTTGAAGAGTTTATGCGTTTCTAGATTCCGCCATAAGGAGATTAATCCCGTAGCAAAAACATTATCCAAGTCCGAGCTTTTTTACTATCCATTCGGAAGAAGAAGAAGGGGAAGTCACCCTTTGGAAAAACATTTCGATGGGAGAGCACTTAATCCAGAGTAGGACTACATCTGCTCCGCATAGGCCAAGGGTTTAGTTTTTCCTTTCATCCGCCCTAGCTTTTATAGGGCTGAGTCTGCGAGGGTTTTCTTAAGTAACTCACTAAAATAATCAGAGCGTTGTTCTTGATGAGCCGGCCATGTTTATGCGGAAACCCTTTAGGGCTTACAGACTCTAGTAAATATTTTATGAATGTCTGGGATTATCCTGACAAAGGGTGAAGTTTTGAAGTTTTTACGGGAGCCCATTGTTGATTCCTTTGAGTACCGCGAGAGTGCGCTTCCAGCGGATGGTTTGTAAACACTTCTCTTTGGTTATGGTTACCGTCTACAATCTCGTCAAATAATTAATAGGCAAGCTTTACAATACTTTTGATTTCATATTCCATTGCATGGACGCAAAGATACTTAAAGGATGGACGGGATTTCACGCTGGAATAAATTAGCGGTTTGTATTTTTTATTCGGGAACGAATTGCATTTATTATTCCTTTAACCCTGGAACACTAACCGTATTTCATCCTACATTATTACTAACTGTGTATCAATCTGACGTATACACAGGAAAATGCTATCAGTTTTCTGTTGTAGTGCCTTAACCCTGGAACACTAACCGTATTTCATCCTACACTATTACTAACTGTGTATCAATCTGACGTATACACAGGAAAATGCTATCAGTTTTCTGTTGTAGTGCCTTAACCCTGGAACACTAACCGTATTTCATCCTACACTATTACTAACTGTGTATCAATCTGACGTATACACAGGAAAATGCTATCAGTTTTCTGTTGTAGTGCCTTAACCCTGGAACACTAACCGTATTTCATCCTACACTATTACTAACTGTGTATCAATCTGACGTATACACAGGAAAATGCTATCAGTTTTCTGTTGTAGTGCCTTAACCCTGGAACACTAACCGTATTTCATCCTACACTATTACTAACTGTGTATCAATCTGACGTATACACAGGAAAATGCTATCAGTTTTCTGTTGTAGTGCCTTAACCCTGGAACACTAACCGTATTTCATCCTACACTATTACTAACTGTGTATCAATCTGACGTATACACAGGAAAATGCTATCAGTTTTCTGTTGTAGTGCCTTAACCCTGGAACACTAACCGTATTTCATCCTACACTATTACTAACTGTGTATCAATCTGACGTATACACAGGAAAATGCTATCAGTTTTCTGTTGTAGTGCCTTAACCCTGGAACACTAACCGTATTTCATCCTACACTATTACTAACTGTGTATCAATCTGACATATACACTGGAAAATGCTATCAGTTTTCTGTTGTAGTGCCTTAACCCTGGAACACTAACCGTATTTCATCCTACACTATTACTAACTGTGTATCAATCTGACATATACACAGGAAAATGCTATCAGTTTTCTGTTGTAGTGCCTTAACCCTGGAACACTAACCGTATTTCATCCTACACTATTACTAACTGTGTATTAATCTGACGTATACACTGGAAAATGCTATCAGTTTTCTGTTGTAGTGCCTTAACCCTGGAACACTAACCGTATTTCATCCTACACTATTACTAACTGTGTATCAATCTGACGTATACACAGGAAAATGCTATTAGTTTTCTGTTGTAGTGCCTTAACCCTGGAACACTAACCGTATTTCATCCTACACTATTACTAACTGTGTATCAATCTGACATATACACAGGAAAATGCTATCAGTTTTCTGTTGTAGTGCCTTAACCCTGGAACACTAACCGTATTTCATCCTACACTATTACTAACTGTGTATCAATCTGACATATACACAGGAAAATGCTATCAGTTTTCTGTTGTAGTGCCTTAACCCTGGAACACTAACCGTATTTCATCCTACACTATTACTAACTGTGTATCAATCTGACATATTCACAGGAAAATGACTCAGAACTTGATTATCAGGGATAATGGAGAAATCTGTTGTTTAAAAAATGATTATATATCAATATTTAATACACAAAAATACAAATTAAAAACATAAAACATAGAGCAACAAAAAATATGGACCATTTCCGGGGTATGGAATACTAACATTTTAGAACTTAGTTTTCATCAACTAAAACGCTTACACCTAAAATAAAATATTTTTCATGAACTAAGTAATCTTATTTTATTTATTTTTAACATTTTTATGATACATTTTTACCGATCAAAAAATTGTCGGGGGGGGGGCTGCAGCCCCTCAGCCCCCCCCCTTATATACGCCCGTGGCCTTTCACAAGAAATAATAACTGTAATAATAATAATAATACATAATATAATATCCCAATGCCTTCTCGACTTTTAAAATAATTACTGTGTTAGCAATGTGGAATTTGCAATTATTTACATTATTAATTAATTAGTTATTTATATATTATATATTATTATTTCTCAACATAAGTTACAAATATTAAGACATTTTGTCTAAGGATCACTTAATGGTATATATATATAAAAAAAAAAAAAAATCAGTCCCGTAACAGGCCACGAGAGCCCTGAGGGGCAGATACTATAGAGGTATCTGATTCATAACCTTACGGCACACTAGGGAGATAGTGTGGTCAGTACTATGCTCCGGCCGCCTGATTTTCCCCTTGGCTGCTTCGACTGCTAGAGTCATTAGCACCCAAGGTACCAATTATTAAATTAATTAAAGGCTGGGTCGGCCTAGGGACGGTCAGGGAGGCTGAATTCAGCCCATGAACGAAGACACTAGAACAAAAAATATTTAGTGCTTGCTCGGGATTTGAACTCTGGCCTCCAGCTTATTAGTCCAGTGCTCTACCACTGAGCTAACCTCGCCCCCAATGGTATATATACAGGTATTATAAGCTTTCAGAATTTTATTACGATTTTGTTTAGTTTTAAAATTTATTGTTTCAGACTTTTATTATGATTTTTTTTTTATTTTAAAATTGATAGCTGTTATTTTCTGCATCTACAAAAATTTGGCATACAGAATGTCCCATCATCTCCGAACTGTTAATCCTAGACAATTTAACCTAGCCTATGACAACCAACCTGTGTGCCGAGTTTGGCCGAACGGTGTGGATTTGTACAAGGAGCTAACAAACATACAGATAGCTGGTAGACGTTTTTGACTTACCCTACGAGACTACCAGGATCAATTCCTACCAGTGTGCCAAGTTTGGTCAAGATCGGCCATACAGTGTGGATATGTATAAGGAACAAACGCACAAGGAGACAAACAGACGAACATGCAGACACGTGAATATTATATATATATATATATATATATATATATATATATATATATATTATATTGTGTCATAGGAATAGATTTTTTTTAAGTATTGGAGTGTTTTTTTGTTTTTTTTAGCTCCCGTCACTCAGGAAGGTAGTCAAGCTGTTCGGTAGGTCAAAGTTTTCACATTGGCATTCTCATTGGCTCTTTGGTATGTTCTGTTTGGTCGTATCTTCTGTTGCCTCTTTTGCTTGAGGTCCATACACTTATTGTATTTTTTATTTCTCGTAATTTGTTACCAGTGATATTATCCCAGGATTGTTACCATTTATGTGTAAATATGTGCTGTTACCTGGCGTGCCATGCTACACCTACTTTCTGCATCTAGAAAAACAAAAATAACAAACCAAATAATTAAAATTAAAATCTAATAACGCAATTCTGTAACTATTTGGATTCATAGTTGCGAACCCGTGACCACCGAACCGTGAGTCCAAGAAGATTTTAATCCAGTCTATGACTCTCATCAAATCAAGGCCTACATGTGTGTAGGCCTTGATTTTCGTACATGACCGCCAAGCATGCGCGAACGCCAGCGCAAACATTTTTGTAACGCTTTGTCCATCCGACAAACCTATGTAATGTTAATCTAAAACATACAGTCTTCTTTTTCCTAATGGAAACTGCGCTTGCGCGAACACCAGCGGACTCTTTTGTCACACATACGCGTCTTCTTTTGCGTACAGGGCCACTGCACATGCGCGAACGAAACTGCGCATGCGCGAACGCAAGCGTAGTTACGAGGAGTACGACGCTTTTCCAGTTTGGTCACATATGTATGCATAAAAATGACACCGGGCCCCCTGAAACCACGGGCCCCTCACCAATTGTCCGCCGTGCCCCCCCCCTAGCGGAGGCATACTTAGTCCTGAGGGTGGAACAACATGTAGTTGGTATTTGATCGTCGGATCGTCCTTGGTCCAGAGGAAAGCAGCTGGGGCGAAAGAAATAACAACCATCTTTAAAAATACTTTGGCACGCGATGCAGACATAATAACAAGGGGAGACTGTTTCTAGTTGACACTTGTCAAAAGCCAACTGTCGGTCCCTTTGATGTGGCCGACAGTAATAAAGTTGAGTTTAAATCTCCTGAAAATATGATCAATCTGTTTGTTCATGGAGACTTGCGAGAAATACCCTTGTTAATAGTTGGAGGGTTTGAAGATATGTCTGGCTGGCCACCTGCTCGGGTACATCATGATATATCAGAATATCAGCTCTATTTCATAGTTATTTATAGAAATTCATAGAATATTCCGTTATAATATAAATATAGATCATATGACCAAAGGAATTATTATATGCCATAGGAAGAGTGCACGCTGAACGAATTCCTCATAGCAGCAACGAATACAATTAATAAAAAGTTTAAATTAATATTGATTAAAATTAAATTAACATTGTACTTGTTAAAGACAATGGAGTAAGACCTCGTTTACCCGGATAAACTGGGACCAGGGCCGATCGGAGTTAAGGGATACCCGGGTTATCCGAAGAATGACAAAAAAAAAAAAAAAAAAAAAAAAAAAACGTATAAATCACCGAAATATTTCTAATGGAGTTTAGGAAGTATAATCGCCACACTTTCACCTAAAAACACAAACACTTTTTGTACTGTAATAGCCTATGTATTTGCACTGTACTCAATATAGCTACAAACTAGTCTGTAGTAGAAAGCTAGTGAACGTCTGCTTTCTCAGTTTATTGTATCCCTTAAGAGCAGCGCGATCTCGCAACCACTTAAACATTAGAAGTAGTACTTCTAATGTTAAAGAGATGGGCATAATTTTATTTAAAAATAAAAATACGAATTTATTCTTACTTCATATATTTGTGAATACGAATATAAATAAATTCGTATTCATAAGTGTGAATTCACATATACTAAATATAAAAATACAAATAAAATTTTATTCGCAAATTTTTCTGCGAATGAAATTAAATTCACAGAAAAAATTGTAAATAATCACCAAAAATGTGAATATTTACAAAAAATCAAGAGATTACAAAAAAAAATCACATTAAAATATACGAATAAAAATGTATTCACATTATAATTTGTGAATCAAAATTTATTCACAATAAAATTCGCAAATAAATTATGAATTTATTCGTATTAAGATGATATTACGAAAGTTATTGAAGGTGATTTTTTTTTTTTTTTTTTTTTTTTTTTTTTTTTAAGGAGTTTAACGTCTAGGTTATTAGCGCCTAGATTTTTTGTTTACCCCGAGTCCGCCGCGGGACCCCCAGCCATGCTGCAGGGACGCAGTTTGTCATCTGTACCTCCATCAAAAAAAAAAATATATATCATCTTAATACGAATAAATTCATAATTTATTTGCGAATTTTATTGTGAATAAATTTTTATTCACAAATTATAATGTGAATACATTTTTATTCGTATATTTTAATGTGATTTTTTTTGTAATCACTTGATTTTTTGTAAATATTCACATTTTTTGTGATTATTTACAATTTTTTCTGTGAATTTATTTATATTCGCAGAAAAATTTGCGAATAAAATTTTATTTGTATTTTTATATTTAATATAAATATATGTGAATAAAAATAAATTCGTATTCACACTTATTACTACGAATTTATTTATATTCTTATTCACAAATATATGAAGTACGAATTTATTTATATTCGTATTCACAAATACATGATGTACGAATAAATTCGTATTTTTATTTATAAATAAAATTATGCCCATCTCTGAGAAGTACATTTGACAATGTTTCGGCTTGACTTTCGAAATACACCATCAATTTCTGAATGTTTGTTACTGCTTCTGCGTGGCTCATAACTACCATAATCTGTCCTTAGAAATCATCTTGAAACTAAAGTCTTCAATGCGTTTTCTGTTCTTTTCCGATCAGATACGGTCGTTGTTCCTACTCCAAACTCAGCAGCAATGTTCTACCCTATTAATTCTTGTCAATGCTTCAATCCTTTTTCCATAGACACAACAATGTTTTTACATTTCGTCTAAATCGCTGTCAACGAGCAAACGAAACAGCTCACGTACATTAATCTAGGAAAATTGGCGTAATTTACCTACTGGAATAGAAATTTATCGGCTGTAAAACACGTTTTCAGTAACTAGGTTGAACAACACAATTTCGTTTCGGGTTATTTGGACGTCCGGGTTTATGAGGTTTTACTGTACACTGAAAATGAAAAAAGAAAAAAAAAAAGAAAGAAAGAAAGGTCCGACTTGCAGGAATATTGTCATCTTACCACATTTCTGTAACATACATACCTCTATGTCATTTTGAAAGCTTGGACAGATATAGTAAATAGATTGTTAAAAATATCGACACCTAATTCAATGACTTTTTAACGAAAATTACATTTCAGATACTCGTACCAGAATGCACGGAAAACATAAGATCAATCAAACATAGATTGCCTCCAAGCATTCAAATACAAACAAACACACACACACACACACACACACACACACACACACACACACACACACACACACATATATATATATATATATATATATATATACAACCATCAGGTAGGAGAGGTGAGAATATTTGCGTTGTTCCCATTTATTTGTTCAATTCAGATTTCTGAGGTAATACAGAGCTGGGTATAAACATTTCCCGCGTAAACTTTAAGAAGAAAAGACAAACAGCTGCTTTGAGGGAAGGTTTTTGGCGGGAGAAAGAAAGAAAGAACGAAGCCGAAAGTGAAGGTTCTATTGAAGGCCGTCCGTCAAACAAAGAGAAATTCAATTATTCCTCTTGGAGAGCCTTACGCCTTCAAATGGAGAAATATCAAAAGGAAAGTTGGAACAGCTGGGGTTTTGGCGGGAAAGGAATGGAGGGAAGAGAAATATACAATGTCTATAAAATATCAACAACCTCGGATGTTATTATAACATGATATAGATCTATAAACTGCAACAGCTACTATTGTGCTAACTTCTATTATCAAATAGGCATTTTGAAAACAATAATATATTAATTATTTCCTAGAGTGAAAATAAAGACTCAATTGTTGACAAAGCAACAGAGCCCCAACTACCAAACATTCCCCCAAAAAACTAACGTTGAAAAAACGAGACCAAGTTTCAGGCCCCTCCAAAAAACAAGGGGGTGCCCGTTTTGTACTTGTTGTTTCTTCGGAAACCCAACATTTCTTCCGAAAACCATCGTTACCCATGAGCATCAAATGAATGATCTCGGTTAGAAGAACCTAAAAAAATAAATAAAAAAGTCTGTCACGCAGGAGCTGCATAACTAAGCACTTTCCTCAGATTTTTTTTTGTGAAGACTACATTACTGAATAATTTGCTGTAAATAACCTATATAAATAAAATAAAAACGTGAATAGTTCTGCTCATTTACATTTCTTATGAGAACTGTTCAATTATTATTTTTGTAAATAATTTGCTTCCAGAGTTATGTTAATACATGATACTGTACTACTTAATAAATACACAAAAATCATTTTCCGTCTTTTGATCAGACGCAGGGACAGGATACAGTCCCTCTTGTGGGAGATAGAGCTCCTCGCGGCGCCTTTGGGAACCTACGTCTGGCCGGCTAATTCTAATGAAACACAGTTTAAAGTAAACCCTCCTTTCCAATAGACCGATTTACTTCATTTTTACAACACTTATTTCTCATGAGATACCCACGACGTATACCGCGTTTCGTTACAATACAGCAGAAATTACAAAAATTGCTAAAATTTAAAGTATATTAGTACTTTAGGTCCGGAGTAAACCCCCCCCCCCCCTCCAAATAACCCAATTTAGTTTATTTTTACAACCCATTTTTCTCTGTTGATTACCACCACGAATATCGAGTTTCGTTGAAATGTAACAAAAATTACGGTTGGTAGTGGCAAATTGGTAATGTGGGTCCAGAGTAACCCCCCCCCCTCCTAATAAAACGATTTAGTTTATTTTTACAACCCATTTTTCTCTGTTGATTACCACCACGAATACCGAGTTTAGTGGAAATGTAACAAAAATTACGGTTGGTAGTGGCAAATGGCAATGCGGGTCCAGAGTACCCCCCCCCCTCCTAATAAACCGATTTAGTTTATTTTTACAACTTATGTCTCTCTTTAGATCAACATAACGAATACCGAGTTTCGTTGAAATATAACAAAAACTACGGCTGGCATGGTCAAATTAGTGTTTTCGGTCCGGTGGACCAATTTTGGTGGTTAACGAACTCGTTCAATCGTTTGCTAATTGGACGCTATATACCACGCTTCGTGAAGAAAAAACAAAAACTCTGGCCGCTATCGTGTTAACAGACCCACATTTTAACGGGGATCATTTTCGGTGTCTACTAGGTAGGATCGATGGAGATTTGATGAAATTTTTCAAAAATTCCGTCATGAGTGCAACCTCAATAGCTATCCTTTGGAGGAAAGTGCTAAAAACTTTTACTGAAAAGTTGGGGCCTTTCGCTGCCGATTTTCATAAAAACAAAAAAATACCCGACACACAGCTCGGCACACAAGCAAGCGTCATGGCCACGCTTTATCCTCCTCAAGCCAAACTTCATGGCATGTATTTATTCTAATTTCTTTGAGAGGAACTCTACAATATCTGGAACATGTAGAAATGAGGCAAACGCATTGTCAGTATAATCTGACTGTAACAAGTACTTATAATTCTGTGTCTATTGGATTTTTAACATCCAAGAACATTCCGCCATATTTAACATTAATTAAACCGTCCAATAGATATTGACAATGTCCAGATCATGCGCAGAGCCCCCCCCCCCCCCCCCACATACCTGCCATAGCTGAACCCAGCTGTTCACCCACCCCGGCAATATCAACCAGGATAATCCAGACTTCGGACTGACGGGCCTGGATGTCTGTCACACTCAGATCCGGTGTCCCTCACTACCTAATCCTCATACAGCTGAGCCCTATACTATATTAACTCGTATATACATATATATATATATTAGCTTCATATCGCGCCCCCCCCCTTCCCCCGGCATTTTCGGATTTATACATTTCAAGTGTGTTTTCCCTTCGAATATTCTACAAAAGATTACAATCGAAATCTGCAAAGAAGATCAGCCAAACATTTTACAATTTACAATAGTTTTTTCTGTCAATTTTGTAAACAATCTTATTGTTAACGCCATTTTCAAATTAGTAGAACTATTCGAAGGGATGTAGCTATAAAGTTACACTTTTGAAAGAATTTTACAAACATTTCTTCGAAGCTATTAGTTTCTAAAAGGTTCGCCACGTAGGAGCAGCAAATTTCTCAGAACATGGATAATATGAATAGTTTTCTCTTTTATATTTGTAGTGAACTGTTGACTGTATAGGAGAAGCCGAATGTAGCGTCTATAAATATATATGGCATATGTGTGTGTGTGTGTCTATCAACAAGATTGCGGCCAAAGTTTTTGTGTTTTTTCTCCACGAATCATGGTAGAAATCATTCTCTTATCAAACAATTAAACGAGTTTGTTATGCAGTAAAACCTATTCATTTGGTGGGGGGAAATACTAAAATCAAATGAAAATTTTGACGTGATAGCATGAAGAAACATGCATGCAGACAAATTTACATATATATATATATATATATATATATATATATATATATAAATATATATATATATATATATAAATATATATATATATATATATATATATATATATATATATATATATACCCTAGACACCCCAAGCATTCAATGATTGTCAATTTCACACATTGATTTCTGCTAGTGATTTTGCCGATAAGAGATTGCTATCACCCTGAATGTGAGGGGGGGGGGGTTACGGGCTGAGGGGGTGAGGGGAGGGGGGGGGTTACTGACTCATTCATGGGTGTGAATGATAGACCCGCTGACAACCAATCCATCATATCGCCTCCCCTTTCCTGATTTCGGCATTTATATAGTTATAGGAGTCCTGGATTTTATACACCATTCTGGGGACTTACGTTTCAAATGGATCAAATATTAAATTGTGTTGAAATGAACGGCAGACTATCCGAATGATCATGTTCCATTAGTTGAACCTGATAACCTTTATTAATAGAAAAAACGCATTATTATTTTACAAATAATATATCGAAAATAACTATTCCTGGGGTTATGATTAATTTGCTTTGATTTTTTCGTTTGGATTATATTACTTCTGTTGGCATAAAGTATACGATTTTCAGCTCGCATATCTGATATGTTTGTTATACGCATAACGTAAATAGACAGGGGCTCACATGTAAACCTTGTGGAACTCCATGCATTATATCGCCGAATCCTATAAAAATTGTTACTATTTGTTCTTGATAAGGACGAATGATTAGACTCTGTATTTACTTTTTTTACATCCTATCAATTTCTAGGCTATTCGCACCGAGCTATTTCAATAAATATAGTAGCCAACCGAGTAGACAAAGTTCAATAAATATAACGCCACGAAGATTGCTCTGTTCTCGCCAATCCATGTGCTAACCCTGTCTCATTTTTCTGTAACTTATATGACCTACAGGATATCTATGTCCGTTGGATAAATGTATAATCGTCCACAACAGAATAATTAAGTTGTCTCACCAGAAGAAAAAGTACAGGCTTGCTTGTAGTTGGAGATTTTAACAGACAGTACCGTGGTATGGTCCTAACCAAGAATAAGTACAGGCTTGCTTGTAGTTGGAGATTTTAACAGACAGTACCGTGGTATGGTCGTAACCAAGAATAAGTACAGGCTTGCTTGTAGTTGGAGACTTTAACAGACAGTACCGTGGTATGGTCGTAACCAAGAATAAGTACAGGCTTGCTTGTAGTTGGAGATTTTAACAGACAGTACCGTGGTATGGTCGTAACCAAGAATAAGTACAGGCTTGCTAGTATTTGGAGATTTGAACAGCCAGTACCGTGGTATGGTCGTAACCAAGAATCATTAATTAATAGATAGTTTTGGATCTACGAAGGCTGAAAATTAGGTTATATTTTTAATAATCCATAAGAATTTACTCGGATTGTAATTCGGAAGTTTGTTAATTGGATCATTGAATATGACCTGTTTTCCTAAAGCATTGCTGAGATTGTGGGGACAAAGTTACCCAGCGATGTAGTGTCTTCCATTACTTACTCTCTTTATTTCTATTAATATTCCTGATGAAGGATTTAATCTCAAGTCGAAACTATAGCAATCAAAATTAAAAAAATGAAGTTTGATAGCAATCAAACTTCATTTTTTTAAATTTTGATTTGCCTTTTTATTGGTTATTACATTTGTCATATGAATACATCAGGTAATATGATATATGATACAATATGAGTGTTACGCTCAGCACCAAATTGCTAATGAAAATGTATAAGAAAATATTTATCGGAAATGGTGCCGAACATAAAGGGGCCTATTATTGAGGCTAAATGATTGAAAATATAGAATGAGAAGAAAAATTGACTTATTTTTTTTAAATAAAACAAAAGAAAAAATATCTCCTTTTGGAGCAGATATGGTCAGTATGTTAGCGATAATTAAAAGATATAAACTTCTGTGCAAATAAAAAAAATAAGGAAAATAACAATTATTAGTATAAATAGTGGCAGCTGAGGATTTTTTTTTTTAAAATGGTTGTAATCTGCCTTATCTGGTGGTGATTCTGCGTCTCCGCTGAAGCCGCTGACGCCAAGTTGAAGATGGATCTTGACGAGGCGCCGCTGACGCCAAGCTGAAGAGGGAGCTTGACGGGGCGTGAAAAAGGTGCACCTCCAAAGGCTGGATTCAGCAAGAGTAGCGTGAAGATGCTCCTAAGGGCCTCAAGGATGTACTGTTTCCTAAGGGAGTCACGGCTGTACTGCCTTAGGGCGGGCAGCACGCAAATCGGTGTTAATCCGGTGGCGAGCCCTTAAGGTGCTGCCCTCACTCGAAGATTGCACCGGGAGGTGGCGGACTTTGTAGGCTCGAAGGTAAATCAGCCGTCCTATCGCAAAGATAGTGTTGAGCCCAAGAGGATTAAAGATCGACTGATAACTGCCTCAGGTTCTAATTCTCAATTGCCACACTATTCCCCTTTAGCTAGACGCTACAATACTTGCAATACAATGATTAAATAAAAGAAAATAAATAATTGATAATTTATTCTACATGGTCTCTAACAATGAAGGTTCTATGCTCAAGGACTCCCAACTCCATCC
Source organism: Gonocerus acuteangulatus (assembly GCA_946811695.1). Lineage (NCBI taxonomy): Eukaryota > Metazoa > Arthropoda > Insecta > Hemiptera > Coreidae > Gonocerus > Gonocerus acuteangulatus. The sequence goes on from OX328130.1 coordinate 7,156,811, forward strand.
TCGATTAACGCCAGAAGGACGCTCAGATGATGTTGAAACAGGGGCGTACACAAGCTCCCTTCTGCTCCGACCAGTGGATGAAGTCAAAGAGAGATCGGTGAGCCACAGACATTGACGCACCTGAAGGAAGAGAAAGCCATTGCTAACACTTCACTTGGTCACTGCAGCAGATATCTTGGACAATTTCTTTTGAGTCGCCTTGGTGGAGAGAGTGGATTGGTCTCACTTGATAGGGAGAGGACTTCAGGAATTTGATGAGTGGAAAGTTTAGGGTCTATAAGTCTGGGATATTGAGGTCTTCATGTACTTTGAGGTTGGAAACATAGAAGGGAGCGTTGACTATGATTCTTAAGACTTTGGATTGGAATGTTTGAATGCGTCTTACTTTCGATGCGTCACATTTCGCAGTTCCCAAGAGCTCTGATCCGTAAGTGCAACGTTTATTCAATTTTTATTTTAAAATTTACATTATTACCTGATTATGATTGATTATTTCCAGACGGTTATTATCCACAATCCACGACCTCTTCTCTGAAGGTTCAGAGAACTTTCTTCTCCTGTTCTTTGTATATTTGAGCAATGATAACAAAGAGATTTTCTGTCCTTAAACACAAGTAAAACAAACAAATATTGTATGTTGTTCGTTAGTTTAATGTAGTATTTGCTCCTTAAGGAACAGTAAGCTTCAAATTGTTATATAACTCTAAAGCTCTGGAAAGACTTAAAATCCAAGATTCCCCTTATTCCATTCAATTTAAAAGCACAAGTTTTTTTCTAAAAGAAGATTGATTCTGCCAATTATAATGCTCCTTCCTTCCCATTGGGATTGATAAATAAAATCTGCATTAAAAAAGAGAATGGAATCCCCCCCCCCTCTCTACGAATCTGCATTTCTTGAATTAGCAGGAGTGGGGGAAGGGATGAGGAGGGGGGTTGGGGAAGTGGAGTGTAGCATATTTTCCTTCCATGAGCCAAGGCCGTGTTTGGAATATTAATAGCAGAGGGAGGGAGGGTTGCTGCTCCCATTAGATTTACGGTGGGGGATGTTAGTTGGATAATACAATCTCTAGAAATTTCATAGCTATTCTTGAAGAACAATGACGTAGCTGGGAAAATGTTTCAAATGCAAGTGAGCCCATAGAGAACATCCTATAAACAGGCAAACATGGACGTATCTGTAGCAGTGTTGGGTAATAATCATTCAGAATAATGAATAATGAATAAATCTGTTATTTCATTCTGAATAATGAATAATGAATAAATCTGTTATTTCATTCTGAATAATGAATAATGAATAAATCTGTTATTTCATTCAGAATAATGAATAGATCTGTTATTTCATTCTGAATAATGAATAAATCTGTTATTTCATTCTGAATAATGAATAATGAATAAATCTGTTATTTCATTCTGAATAATGAATAAATCTGTTATTTCATTCTGAATAATGAATAATGAATAAATCCGTTATTTCATTCTGAATAATGAATAATGAATAAAGCTGTTATTTCATTCGGAATAACGAAGAATGAATAAATCTGTTATTTCATTCAGAATAATGAATAAGGAATAAATCTGTTATTTCATTCTGAACAATGAATAATTTTCCATTCATTATTCAATCAGTTCAATGAATAACGTAAATTGTATTTTATTCATTATTGGACTCCTACCCATAGTAAACTCAAACGATAAAATCCCTGATCACCAGTTTGTCACCCAGCATTCCACTACACAACAAGTCTTCCGTGTGGTTGACACCATTTCCTCCACACTTGAGCAAAAAGGTTTTTGTTCCGTTGTCTTTCTTGACGTGGCTCAGGCCTTTGATCGAGTGTGGCATCCCGGACTCCTTTACAAACTCAAAACATTCCTTCCTTTCCATTTCTATCTTATCCTACAATCATACCTTGAAAATCGTACATTCCATATCAAATACGGCTCTTCAATTTCCTCTCCTCGAACCATTAAAGCAGGTGTTCCCCAAGGCAGCATTCTAGCTTCTCTCCTTTATTCTATATTTACTTCAGATATATCAACAACCCCAAATATCGTCACTTGTACATTTGCCGATGACACTGCATTCCTTATATCCTCTACCGACCCTAAATTGGCATCTGAAAAACTTCAAAACTACCTCAATGACGTCGAGAAATGGGTAAACAAATGGAGGATTCAAATGTACCCAGAGAAATGTACGCATGCAACTTTCGCCCTGCGACGAGCTGAGTGTCCTCCTGTAAAAATCCAAAATATCCCAATACCCCAATCTAACGAGGTTCGATATTTAGGGTTCCACCTAGACAAGCGACTTACCTGGAAAACACACATAAAACACAAGAGACAAGAACTGAACAAACGCTTCGGACTTCTCCGACGACCAATTGGACTCAAATCAAAACTAGACACAAAAAACAAACTGACAATATACAAGACCATAATGAGACCGATATGGACATACGGGATAGAACTATGGGGTCCAGCTAAGCCATCAAATATAAACATTATCCAACGTTTTCAATCCAAAGTCCTTCGTAAAATCCTCAACGCTCCTTTCTACGTTTCAAACCTAGCCATCCACCGAGACACTGATATACCCTTTGTCCATGATTTGCCAAATCCCGATTCCTGACCTTTTTCTCAAAACTCCCAGCCCACCCCAATCCTCTTGTCAGATCCCTCTCTTCCAATGTCATCCCAAATAATCCTCCTCGACGCCTTCGCCGCCAGTGGCCATGAGACAATTTAATTCTAGTTGATTAGCCTGCCTTATAAAATAGTTTAAATAGTGTAAATAATGTATATAGTTTAAAAAAGAGACCAAGTTTTAATTAAAATAAGAAATACCATAACATTCATTGGGAGTGGCAGTAATGTCTGCCTTCTCCCCTCATCTTATTCACTGTGTTGTATCTATAGTTTTGCCAAATTTACTTATTGTACATAACTGTACAGATTGTAAATTATCAAAAAAGATCAATCAGTTAAAAAAAATAAATAAATATATATATATATATATATATATATATATATATATATATATATATATATATATATATATATATATATATATATATATATATATGAAGCGTTGATCGTCGGGGATTCGGTTAATGTTCTTATTTAATAAAACCACATTTTATTCTTAAAATGTATTTTTATTAGCGCCAACGTTTCGGCTTGCTATACAAGCCTTCTTCAGGGCTGTAAAAACATATATGGTATAACAATGACAAAAGGATTGATAAATTTACAGAAATTTGAGAACATATATGAGTGAATATATATATATATATATATATATAAAAAAAATTACTTCCACGAATATAAAAAAAAATCCTAAAACAGTAAATAAATAAAATACACATTTATTTTGAATTTATTAATTCCGGTAAGTAATACTGGGTCCAGGAGGCGGCCATTAATGAACCCCAACCATACATTAACCTCAAAAATTATTATTTTTACCTAGATCACGCATTTGAACACATTTTTACAGGACTATGTATTTTTAATTACCACAACAACAACGCATGGGCTCACGAGAATCCCAGTGAGTTTCACAAGCATAGCCATCAGTATCAATTCAAGGTAAAGCATTTGTTTTAAAAAAATATAAATACCTGTAAAAATGTGTTCAAATGCGTGATATAGGTAAAAATAATAATTTTTTAGGTTAATGTATGGCTGGGGTTCCTTAATGGCCGCCTCCTGGACCCAGTATTAGTTACCTGAATTAATAAATTCAAAATAAATGTGTATTTTATTTATTTACTGTTTTAGGATTTTTTTTTATATTCGTGGAAGTAATTTTTTTTATTGTTATAAGTAAATATTTACTTAATATTTATGTAAACATTTATAAAAATAAATATTTCTCTTCAGCTTTTTGAATCAACTGAAGAAAAAAATATAATTTTCTTTTCACAGATCCATGTTTTTTTTTAAACTTTTGTTCTTAAACCGTTCAAATACTTCAATAACACAGGGTTGTGATACATGAATGGAAAGCTGGTTAAATGAGGAAGTTTTTCTAAAAGCCGGAAATCACAGATCCTGCCCATTGAGGAGTAACGCTGGAAAGAAATATCAATAAAAAGTCAGGAAATTTAGAATAGCTTTCTTTTGGTAAGATATACATACTTACATTCATTCATTTTTACGTTTAACAAGTCTTATAGTAAATTTACTCAGCTTTCGATTGGTTTCACTCCCTTTTTAGTAGTACCACCTGGGACGGAGCTACAACGATTATTCTTCTAAAAACCACGTTTGTCTCGAAAAAACAATAAAACGATTTTTTCTCCCTTATGGGCGAGAATTCGGGAAATCGTCATAGAACATTTTTTGTTCCCCTAAAGGTCCTCTATCGCTCCTCACAATATGACTAGACATTTACGGGACACCCTATATATATATATGCTGATATTGTTGAAATGGAAAAAACTAGGCATCAAACATATACAGTCTTATATAAATATTTAGTTACCGCCAGCTAACTTGTGAATCCTAGGATAAGCCTATAATTGACAATATTTACATAACTTCATATATTTAGGCTTAAGACATATGTGGGGGCGAGGTTTGCTTATTGGTAGAGCACTGGAGTAATATATACAGAGTTCAAATCTCGAGCGCTATAAAAATTTTATCATCTGGTGTCTTCGTTCGTGGGTTGGATTCGGGATCACAGACAGTCCCTAGGCCTATTACTGACAATACTATCTTCCTAGTGTGCCTTAGAGTCAAGAATCAAGTACCTCTACTGTATCTGCCCCTCATGGCGTGTTATGGGGCTGATTTTTATTTAAACCTTATATATATATATATATATATATATAGTATTAGACACACAGATTTTGATGAAATGGAGAAAAACTAGGCTTTGAGCAGCTATGAGAAGAAAATGGTGATTAAACCATCCCTAACAACAAATGATGTAAAAATAACCGGGTTTGCCGTCTGTCCTAAATATATTTAGCAGCCGTCTTTTAAATTGTGAACCTTAAGAGGTCTATATTGATAATTTAGAAATAATTTAATATATTTAGGCTTAACACTTAATTATATCTTATACATGATCATCATAAATATCTTGCATTATTTAAAAAAATATTTAAAAAAAAAAAACAAAATAAAAAAACAGGACTATAGAAAATATATGAAGTAATGTGTTTGAATACAGGAATACACAGGGGAGTGTATTTGCTAATTGTATTTTCCCCGACAGAAATATTTCTTGGCGTCATTCCGTTTATACGGCCGTCGCCATAATAAACTCCGCTTCGCACGAACGTCCGTTCATTTCGACTAAAGCCCTCCAATTTCTCGACCGAAGCTTGCAGCTCTAATAAATATGCCTTTCAACGGGATGAAATTATTCTAACGCGAGTGGTTATTAGGCCTTAGGGAACTTCTTTCTCCCGATCCGATCCGATTTCCTTTGACAGACAACGGCCGACGTGAGTGCCTACATTGGTCCCGACCCGATCCGATCCGATTTAGTCACAGCTCGTTTCTGTATTCATATTTTAAAATTATTTATAAGAAAGGTAGCTAGAAGGTTATAAGCATTGGAAGGATATAAATATTGGAATTATAAACATTGGATTGTTATAAACATCTTTCCAAGTAATTTAATAAAGAAGGAAAACAAAAAAACAAAAATATGAATTCACAAAGTTGTTCTAAATTTGATTAATATTCATTAAAAAAAAAAAAAAAATGCATTGTAATCGGTTAAGATATAGAACCTGTAGACCTTTTTGATACACAATATGTGGTTTGGCGCAGTTTTGCTTCGTCGGTCCGAAACGGTCTAGAAACAAACAAGATTGAACGGCCGAGAGTCGGTGGCTATCGGATCGGATCGGGTCCAGTATAGGTGCCCCCTTATTCGGTTAGTCGGTTAATTGACGGGAGCTTTATCAGAAAATATGTGTTTACATGTCGGTATAGAAAAATGAAATTTATTTTCTAGTGCTTAGTTATTAGGAGGAAACCCGCTTATGTGGTTGACCTTATGACGCAATTCAGAAGCGAAATATATATATATATATATATATATATATATATATATTTGTCAGTTTACACAAGAATGATCCGATTTTTATGAAATCGTACAAAAATGTTTTGTCAAATTTGAAAGGTCATGTTAGTTAACCGTCATAATTCGCACACAGTAACAAGGTTTTTTTGTAGCCAAATTCGCGGCATAAATCCTTAACCTAGGGATCCAGATGAAACCATTTTTAAAGCGATATCTGCAATCGTTTTCGAGATTTATTTATTTATTCATTTATTTATTTATTCATTTATTTATTCATTATGAGCTACGCAACTTTAGCGATAAGCTCATGATCAGAAAAATCTCTGTCTAGTCAAGAAAAAAAGAGAAAAAAAAAGAAAAAAAGAAAAAAACAACACATAGAACAAAACGAAGACAAGAACATCCAGAACAATTTGATAATAATTTCAGTGACTTTTCACTGATGTGTGCAAATATTCGCGCATACATATGGTTAATGTATATATATATATCATATCCATACAATACTCATACATAATTTTTAAGTATGTTCATACATCAAAAATGAAATCAAGTGAAAAAAAAAACAAAAAACAAGTAACATATAAAACTAAGTGGTCACATTAAAAGATAAGAAAATGGCTAATATATAAACAAGTAATAAAAACGATTCTGTTGTCTCTGATTAACTAAAAAAAAAAAAAAATAAATAAATAAAAAATAATAATAATAATACAAGAAAAAAAAAAAAAGGAGAAAGGAGGAAATAAAAAAGAAGAAAAAATATTATATATAGCTACATACAAGAAAAGTAAATTCAGGGTATTTTAATGTGTTATATTTTGTTATAAATGTTGAGTGTCTTAAAATGTCTAAGTATTGTGTCGATGTATGGACTACCTTGAGTCAGTAATTCGTGAAGGTCGTGAGGAATGTCTAAGTCACTTCTAAGTCTACAGTCTGTCAGTATGTGTCTAACAGTCAAAGTCTCATTACAACTTGCACAGGTTGGCCTCTGCTTGTTTTCCATTAAATAAGAATGGGTTAGATGGCAGTGTCCAATACGAAGCCTAGTCAAAATCACTTCTTCACGCCTGATGCGGTGTTCATTTTGCCAGGCTGTCGTAGTGTTTTTAATTACTCGTAATTTCGAGTCTGATCTCTGCCAGTCTAATTCCCATTCTTGGAGGACCTGTGCATGTAATGCTGTACATACGTCTGATGTTGTCAGTATGTTAATGTCTATAGTCTGTCTTTTTGTCGCCTGTTTCGTTTTCGAGAAACATTTAAACACCTACATTTCCAAACTAATTTTCAGTTAGGGTTTTCAGAAACGATTGATTCAGTTAAAATCTATTTCATACGTTTGAGATTCATCTTATGTCAGATATTGAATGAAAAGAATGGACATGACACGTTTTAAGATCTTGGTACATTTTCTAAAATATCTCGAAAACGATTGGGAAATCTTGGAAGGTGGGAGGGGCCCATTCAATAGCTTACCAAATGTTCTACAAAAAAGGTTCTAATGTAATTTTCGATGGGGCGATTTCAATAGGAGAAATAAGTGCTTGAAACTTCGAAATTGTTAGTTTTCATCTTTTGAACGGGTATTTGTCTCTATTTACCTGACGTATTAATTGGTTATTGTGTTTTTTTGATTGCATTTAATAGTAATATGAGTATTTTAGTAAAATGAGGTATGAAAATGAGAAACGTACTGGTAATAGTGTTTTCCTAGTGCAAACGTTGAGAAGGTGGCAGGGGGAGTAATTGGTTATTGTGTTTTTAATTGCATTTAATAGTAATATGAGTATTTTAGTAAAATGAGGTATGAATATGAGAAACGTATTGGTAATAGTGTTTTCATAGTGCAAACGTTGAGAAGGTGGCAGGAGGAGTAATTGGTTATTGTGTTTTTTTATTTGCATTTAATAGTAATATGAGTATTTTAGTAAAATGAGGTATGAAAATGAGAAACGTATTGGTAATAGTGTTTTCCTAGTGCAAATGTTGAGAAGGTGGCAGGGGGAGTAATTGGTTATTGTGTTTTTTTAATTGCATTTAATAGTTTTTTTTTTTTTTTTTTTTTTTTTTTTTTTTTTTTTTTTTTTTTTTTTTTTTTTTTTTTTTTACGGCACATCTACATCTAGGTCATTAGCGCCGACATCCAGGGTGTAGCGAGGAATTTCACCAGCGAGCCGTGGGATGATAAAATTCCTGCTGGAGGTTGGGAATCGAACCCACCATCTCCCGCTTATGAATCCAAGGCGCTAGCCATTAGACCACGGGAGACCCCATTTAATAGTAATATGAGTATTTTAGTAAAATGAGGTATGAATATGAGAAACGTACTGGTAATAGTGTTTTCCTAGTGCAAACGTTGAGAAGGTGGCAGGAGGAGTAATTGGTTATTGTGTTTTTTTAATTGCATTTAATAGTAATATGAGTATTTTAGTAAAATTAGGTATGAATATGAGAAACGTATTGGTAATAGTGTTTTCATAGTGCAAACGTCGAGAAGGTGGCAGGGGGAGTAATTGGTTATTGTGTTTTTTTAATTGCATTTAATAGTAATATGAGTATTTTAGTAAAATGAGGTATGAATATGAGAAACGTATTGGTAATAGTGTTTTCATAGTGCAAACGTTGAGAAGGTGGCAGGAGGAGTAATTGGTTATTGTGTTTTTTTAATTGCATTTAATAGTAATATGAGTATTTTAGTAAAATGAGGTATGAAAATGAGAAACGTACTGGTAATAGTGTTTTCCTAGTGCAAACGTTGAGAAGGTGGCGGGGGGAGTAATTGGTTATTGTGTTTTTTTAATTGCATTTAATAGTAATATGAGTATTTTAGTAAAATGAGGTATGAATATGAGAAACATATTGGTAATAGTGTTTTCCTAGTGCAAACGTTGAGAAGGTGGCGGGGGGAGTAATTTCCGTTTAGAATACTATCAGTTTCCTGTTGCGCCTTAAATCTTCCTTCTTTTTGAGATGTCATTTTATATTTTTCACGAAAGATTAAAATCTACCAATAACTACTTCGGTAAACCTGAAGGAGAGCGTCCTCAACACCGATTTTCTTCAAAGTTTGCACTATAACGTATTTTCATGCACTAAACACGAATCCGTTGAAAAAAATTGTTGTTCTCAACCAGGAAAGAAGTTATTTAAAAAAAAAGTTCACTGTTAGCGGGTTACAAACGACCAAAGGTGCTGTTAGCGGGTTACAAACGACCAAATTTTCTTCAAAATTTGCACTATAACGTATTTTGATGCACTAAACACGAATCCGTTGAAAAAAAAAGTTGCTCGCAACTAGGAAAGAAGTTATTAAGCACTAAAGTTCACTGTTATGGAGGTTATAAAAGACGGGGTAAACAGCTTAAATAGTCCTTAATGACGAAGTGTAATTGAAATTTAGACTCACCTTGTGGTAGCTGACTTGGTCGTAAACTGTCGCTTTTGGGCATACGTGCTATGCGTTTCCGCTCGCTCAAGAAAACATCAAAACCCCTAGTCAATCCAACTCGCAGAAATAAAAAGAATTCTATGCTCAAAAGTCGTCCAAGGCAGTCTTCCCTAACCTTCATAACAGTGAACTTTTTTTTAAAATAACTTCTTTCCTGGTTGAGAACAACAATTTTTTTCAACGGATTCGTGTTTAGTGCATGAAAATACGTTATAGTGCAAACTTTGAAGAAAATCGGTGTTGAGGACACTCTCCTTCAGGTTTATCACTACTTCTACTCCTTTGCTAATGGGTCTAGCGATAAGAACGGAACCGCGCTAAGATGACTTACTTCCTGCGAGTCGGACGTTTTTTGTGTTGTTTCTTTTTTCTTTTGTATCTTTTATTTGCATTTTCTGTTGGGGCCATAAGTATTCTCCTTTGTTACGTCAACTTTTAAACATTGATATTATTTATTTATTAGGCTTCGAAACTTTGGCAATTCGCCAGTTCGATTGTAACATATTTACAAATGGTCAGGTAGTTTTCATACAAATAGAACTTGATATTCTAAGATGTAGTAGAGAATGAAAATTATAAAAGGAAATAACCAATAGCAAATAGAAAAAAGTCCGTCACGCAGGAGCTGCATAACTAAGCACTTTCCTCAGAATTGGGTAGTGTCGAGTGCATTCCTCAATAATTTGCTTAAAATAACCTATATAGATTTAACTATTTATTTATTTAGGGCTTCAAAATACATCATTCAGCCCAGGTCCATCTTGGTTGTTTCCTATATAGATAAATAAAATAAAAACATAAATAACACCTGTTTCAATTCAATTCAAACATAGTACAAAGTAAATCCCCCCCCCCTTCCGATAGACCGATTTAGTTCATTTTTACAACACTCCTTCCTTATTAGATACCCTGGACGTATACGGCGTTTCGTTGCAATACAGCAGAAATTACGACCGGTATGAGCAAATTAGTAATTTCTGTCCGGAGTAAACTCCCCCTTCTAGTCAACCGATTTAGTTTATTTTTACAACACATTTTTCTCTTCAGTTGACCACAACAAATACCGAGTTTCGTTGAAATATAACAAAAATTATGGCTGGTATTGGCAAATAACTACTTTGGCTCCGGAGTGATCCCCCATCCGGATGTACCGATTTTGTTGGTTAACGACCTCGTTCAATTGTTTGATGGGGGAAACTCTGGCACGGACACACACACTTGACAGTATATATATAAATTTTAACTGGGGTCATTTTCGGTGTCTACTAGGTAGGATCGATAAAGATTCAAAGAAATTTTTCAAAAATTCCGTCATGAGTGCAACCTCAATAGCTACTTTCCTTCGGAGGAAAGTGCTAAAAATGAATGAATAAATAAAGAACAAACATTCTATATAAAAAATAAGAAAAAAGAAATATTATTTATCTGATGTGTTCCGCCTCATTGGCTATCAACACAAAGAACAGCATCCTCTGAACCATCCATTCTAGCAAATCAGCATAGCTTATTTAATTGTATACAATTTTAAGTGTAAAAGACTTTCTGTTCTCCGTTAAATTGTACCTAGTATCTATGGAAGTATAATGTTAAAAAGTAAATAAATAGGAAATTAAAAAAAAAGAAAAAAGAAAAAAAAAAAAAAAAAAAAAAAAAAAAAAAAAAAAAAAGTGGCATCAAAATGTTTTGGGCGTAACTTTACATACATATTTTCATTCATATATATATTTTTTTATTTTGCCTCTATCCTGAAGGATCATTGGCGATTGCATGGTAAGAAAATAAAAAAAAAAAACATATTTGATACTATAGTGGTAATTTTTATTTTTTTTATTTATTTATTGATTATAGGTGCTTCTACTGCCAAGGTCATTAGCACCTTATAGTGGTAATGAACATATAATAATATGATTAATTAAAATTGATGAATTGATATATGATTAAATGAAAAGAATATTACATTAATAACATATAATAATAATTATGATAAATGATTCAAATATATATTAAGAAATATTAATAATAAATAATTATAAATAATGATAATTTTAAGTGATAATAGAAATAATAATAAAAAATGAAATTTATAATTTTGAACACATATTTGTCTTTTTTTAAAAAAACAAAAAGTTTTTGTATGTCTTCTTCTTTGTCGCCAAGAAGAAGACGTTCATTGATGTATTATTTTGTTGATTTGTGGGTATGTTAAATCTTGTTGTAGTCATTAATGTTTTGTAGATATATTAGTCTAGTGTTTGTGTGTATACTGTCAAGTGTGAGTAGCTCCTGGATGTCGTGAGGTATGTCAAGATGATATTATTATCATCTGCTTTTCTGACCTATTCTTAGTCGTTCTATCTCTACCATGAAGTCACAATCATCTCCTAAATATCTCCTTGTTCTTCGGGTGTTTATTAGTTCACTCCAACACTTGTGCGAGTTTGCCCTTAGGTGCTAATGGAATATCCGGAGGACGGCAAGGAAGTTCGTAATGTGCTGGAGTTTATTCATTCAGTGTTCCATTGATCGGTAGGGGGGGGGGGGGTCTGAATTTGTCGGGGCACCCCCAGTTTCCCTTTTAGTCCACGCATAATTGACTATGAAAATTTTATGACGTCACCTGGTCCCGCGTTAACCGCTTTGGTAAATGTTGACCCTTCCTCGTAGTGGCGGTGGCTGCCTGCTAACTTCCACTAACACTGATGCAACACATACACACTCACACAGAAACAACACCTACGTCGCCGCACAAACACCAACGCACAAGTTTAAACTCGGCCGCTCCTGTTGGCCTAGCTCCGGTAAACACCTCACTCGTCGCTTTCAGGCGAAATCCTCTTCCCCTTTTCTGCTTTATATCAAGCCAAGAAATTATTTATGGAAATCAGTTTTTAATCAATGATTGTCACTAATGAGAAATACTAATATAATAACCGAACTAATTGATAGTAACAATCTTCAATAATTCGTTAGGTTATACACTCATTGTCAAAATGTTAGACACACCCTTGAAATTTCGAAAACTGAATATAATTCTTTTCAAATTGTGGTTCAATCTTATTTTATAAGTTATTTCAAATGTATATAATAGTAGAAAAATGTAATTTATAGTTTAGCTCTGTGCTATATCAAGAGGTAAATAAGTAACTGATAATGTCTGGTGAATTCTCACAAGTAGAGTATACAGGGTGTCCCACATTGAGATGTCATAACTTTAAGGGTTTATTCTGCACCTCATTTGTAGTTCAGGGACGCAGAAATGAGCGTCCTATCTCAACATGTAGCAGAGCTATTCAAACTTTTGTCTATTTTCAAAACTATTGGGTTTTCTTGTGAAATACAGTGTTTTCCGGATTTCTGGTCTATGTATCGTAAGTGAAGACCACATTTTTAGAATCTACATTAAATTTCCAATATGAAACACCCATTACTGAAATGTACTCTTTCCAAGGTGTCCCCTAATCCTTAATCAGACCAAAAAGTGTGTATACCTGATGTTGGAAGGATGGGACATCACCATATTCGCGTGAAATTAAATTATGTGTTCGTAATGTCTTCTAAAGTTGGGATAAAGATCAGCGGAGTCTATCTCTCGAATCTGAGGTTTGCAGATGATGTTGTCCTCTTCAGCGAATCATCTGACCAGCTCCAAGAAATGATAAAGGAACTTAGTACAAGAGGAATAGAAGCAGGTCTTGCAATGAATAAAGAGAAGACATTTCTAATGACAAATGCACAACAAACCCAAGATATATTCCTTGATGGGATCAAACTACATTGGGCTGATAGTACAGTTTACCTCGGAAAACTAGTTTCCTTTCAAGATGGAAATCTAAAAGAAATAAACCGCCGAATAGCCATAAGTTGGAAGAAATACTGGGCTCTTAAATTTATTTTTAAGAGCAGTATGAGTGTAGAGCTAAAAGCCCGAGTGATGAACTCCTGTATCCTTCCATGTATGATTTATGGCTCGCAGATATGGACATTGACAAAAAGAATAAAGAATCGGCTTAGGGTAACCCAGTATGCAATGGAAAGGAGTATGTTGGGAATCCGAAAGAGCCAAAAAATACGAAATACCGAAATCCGTATGAAGACTGGTGTGGAAGATGTCATCGTTGTGGCACTTAAGCAGAAATGGACATGGGCAGGACATCTGACACGAATGGAAGAGGGAAGATGGGCAAGAAGGACTACAGACTGGCTACCTTTGGACTGCACAAGGAGAAGAGGAAGACCATTCCAGAGATGGAGGGACGATATGGATAGGTTTTGTGGAACGCTTTGGTGGAGGTCTGCACAAGACAGAACCATATGGAGGAAACTGGGAGAGGCCTTTGCCCAGTTTGTATTATATGTTTTTATATGCCATTTTTATATGTTTTTATCATATAAAGTTTTAAGAAGAAGAATTATTGAGTTATTTGATTATTATTATTGGTGGTTTTCTCCTCAGTCTCCTGGGATAAATTCTTTCGGGGGCTGTTGCCAACCGAAAGAATTGTTTTTTATTGAATTTTTTGTTGTTTTTTTACGGGCGTTCATTTAAAAATTTCCGAACCGTTCTGGCGGTATCAAGCAGTACCGCTTGTTGGGCATTTTTAATTAGATCCTCCGGCAGTTTCAAATAAGTATTTGCGGCAATCGTCGTTTTTGGAATGAGCCCGTTGGTCGAGATTATGACGGCTGTAATCCTTGCGGAATCCAACTTATACAAGTCTTTCAGCTCTATGGCCAACTCCTGATACTTGCGCAGTTTCTCGGCATATGATTTCCGGACAATCTCATCATTGGGGATTGCGAAATCAATAATATCGGCTGTCTTACTTCCCTTGTCAATGATAAGAATGTCCGGTTTATTGTGATGGACAGTACGGTCCGTTAACATTGCTACGTCCCAATACATCTTTATTGTACCTTTCTCCAAAAGTCTATTTGGGACGTAGCGGTAATAAGGGACCACACCATCCAACATACCATATTTTTCTGCGAGTGCTTGATGGTATATTTTGGCCACGTTATTGTGCCGCTGAAGATAATCGGATCCCGCAAGAATCTCACAGCCCCCCGTAATGTGCTGGATCGACTCATACGTTTTGTTACAAAGTCTACATTTGTCAGAGATGTTGACATCCTTCAAAACGTGACGTCGATAGGATCTTGTTGCTATTACTTGATCCTGGATGGCTATTACAAACCCCTCTGTTTCGGGGAATAGCCTTCCAGAAGTCAACCACGCTACCGACCATGAGAGCTCCACCTCCGGATCAAATAACTAACTGACTATGGTATCGCCCGTGTAATGCTTTCTTTAGCCACGAGCCAAGGCGATCCGATTCTGTCGTAATTTCCGGCCATTTGCTTGTTTTCAATTTTAAGGTTGTATAATTTTCGTCCAGTTTGACCATTTCCTTGAAAAGACGATTCTCGCTTGCCATTATGTAGCTCCTCAGGTTAATTTCCTGGGAGCGACATAAGTCTTGAATATTTGCGAGACCTCGTCCTCCTTTATTCCTGGGTAAATACAGCCTTTCAATTGACGATATGGGGTGGTGCATACGTGCCTTAGTCATCTCTGTTCGTATGAGTCGATCCAGTTCTTGTAACGATGTATCCGACCATTTGATGACTCCGAAGCTGTAAATCAGTGATGATATTGCCCATGTATTAATTGCCTTTATTTTCTGCCTGCCATGTAGATATCTTTTTAAAATCAGACGCAAGCGTTTAAGAAGCACAGCCTTCAGTTCCTCTTTTACTTCTCTTTTGGCTATTTTCAGATGTTGTTGTACGCCAAGATACCTGTACGACTCATCCTCCTCGAGTTCACGGATAGCATCACCATCAGCTAACGCAATGTTATTGGTCAAAACTGATTGCCCTTTTGAAACATGCAGTACGGCACACTTGTCAATACCAAACGTCATGCCGATGGTGCTACTAAAATCTTGAACAATATCCGTCATGCTTTGTAGCTGGACAGGATTCTTCGCGTACAACTTAAGGTCATCTATAAATAGACTGTGGCTTATCCTGGTGTCGGGATTATTATTATTATTATTATTATTATTATTTTGTACATATTTTGTTTTTGTTTTTATCTACAATAAAGGCTTTAGTTATTATTATTATTTATTAATGTCTTCTTCACACTAAAGCAAATGTTTAGGTTTTGACCTAGAAATCAGAAGAAATAGACTTAAATAATTTTTGTTTTTAAAACAACAAATTTTAAAGCTTATTAAATAAGGCAACTTTTGATACGGAGGCAAGTCTACAAATAGCTGATTAAGAAAATATTTAATGAGTTAAGAAAACCCTAATAACAATAGTTCACATCTATATGGCTCTTAGTGTAGCTCCTAATTTACATGACAACATTTCAATAAAGGGTGTTTCTTATTGGAAATTTAATGTAGATTCTAAAAATGTAGTCGTTATTTACGATACATAGACCAGAAATACGGAAAACACTGTTTTTCATAAGAAAACCCAATAGTTTTGAAAATAGACAAAAGTTTGAATAGCTCTGCTACATGTTGAGATAGGACGCTCATTTCTGCGTCCCTGAACTACAAATGAGGTGCAGAATAAACCCTTAAAATTATGACATCTCAATGAGGGACACCCTGTATAGGAAGTCAAAACAATATTCCACAATCGATGAGCTAAAAATTGAAAATCTAGCTTCCTGGGACGACAAAACTCAAGAAACATTAACAAATTATTTTATTCCATTCCAAATTGAATTTTTGAAGTAATCAAAGGCGATGGAAAAGCCAAAGAATTTTAAATTCCTCATTCATTATTTTTTCTACCAGTGTGTCTATCATTTTGACGCAGCTAGAATCCGTTCAATACTAAATTGCCCGATAAGTTTAAGATAAGTTAAAAATAATTGAATTCGTATTTGTTTGTTGATTTATTCAAATGAAAAGTCAAAAATAATATTTTGCATAGTTTGTCTAACATTTTGACGCTGAGTGTATTTGTACATCCTTTTGACTAGTATTGGGTATAGTCATAATCATAATTTGATTATAATCATCGGCTCTCGAGATGTGATTACAGTAATTTGGGCAATTACTCTACAAAATGTAAATGGAAGGTTCATTTCAGGTGTTTCCTGGCTTGGATTAAGAATAAGTCTATACATGGGACAAAAAGAAGACAAAGTTTCATCTCGTTCCCATAAAAAAGTTTTATATTTCTCCATTAACGTTTTCATTTCTTTTGTTCTTGCCAGTTAATTGGAGACGTCAGTGAGAATAGATCTAGTCTATTCCCCGAGTTTGACTTTGGTTGTTTGGTGTACGGTGGACTTTCTGGCGATCTCGAGGCAAAACTCAAACACCTCATGAACTGTTTCATTGGTTTTATCCTCGGGATCCCCAGAGACTCCAACATATCACATTTCTACCAGGAGCTAAATTGGCTATTCCCTCTTTATCGTCGACAGTACTTCCTCGGCTCAGTCCTTTTCCAAGTAATCCAATCCCGAAGACCTTCTTATATTTTTCAACTCCTTAAATTTAAATCCTCTGTTCACTCCCGTAACACCCGATCTCGTCCTTCCGATCTTTATATTCCTTCCCACCGTCCAGCATTATTAGAAAAATCATTCGTCACCCGTGCCACCTCGTTATGGAATTCCTTGCCTCTGTTTGTCCGCCATTCTACCAACCTAGAAACCTTTAAATCCCGACTCTTCCACCACTTTCTATCCCTGCAAGTTTTAGCCAATCCCTAGTTTATATACAAGCTGTAGTATTTATAATTTATGTATTAAATTGTATCTTATTTTGTAAATTAAAAATTATTCCTATGGGAATTGTGTCCCGGAATAAGAATACAAATTTTCTTTTCATTTCATTTCATTTAGGGTCCAATGTTTTAATAATTTTTTCTCCTTGTAATAACCAGTTAAATTTCTTTCTTTCTAGTGACTCCTGTCCAATATTCCAAAGCTGTTACCGTCACAAGACCATCATTCCAGCGGGATTCGAACCCGCAGCCATACGCACGGCTATTGGGACTCATCGGTTCTTGGTATCCTCCGAAGAGCGGTATGCTTACGTGATCCCATCCCATTATCCCAAAGCCCTTCCATTCACAAGACACAAGTACAAAAAAAAAAACTTGAAATAATTCCAATCCTATTTGTAGGACAGATTCCTTACTCGATATCTTGTAATAAGATTTATCAAGAACTACTTGATAGCAACACTTCTCGATATGAAACCTCTTTGGAATATATAAATAGGTAGGTAATCCCTAACTAGATATATACCTCTTTGGATTTATTGCTCTCCCATAGCCGTGAGACCTTACTCCAAAACATACCAACCTCTTTGTTTATTTTCTTTAGAACCTCTCTCTCCCGACCCAAGATAAATACAAAATTATAAACTCTCTTTCAGTTTGTTAATAAGAAGCCGCCTAGGAGGACCTTATAAATCATTATATTGTTGTCCGTTATTTATAGAGTCGATTCAATATTTTTTTTTTTTTTGTATTAGTTTTCTTCATAGGTTTTTCAATCTTTCAATTTCTCTATATAGAACGGTGTTTATAAGGTGACAGGTTAATCAAGTGGCTACCAACCTTTAATGGAACACGTGTCATGAAGGGATAGTCTTAAATCATCTCCGACACGCAACGGCCTAGGAAGGCAGTCTAATCTACAGTCCACTTATCACATCTTATCAAGAATTACTCATAAGCCAAAAAAAGAAATGAATATATATATACATATATATATATATATATATATATATATATATATATGTATATATATATATATATATATATATATATATATGTGTGTGTGTGTGTGTGTATGTCTTTTTTATAAATATTATCCTTTTTTCCCCAAAAAGGAAAGAAATTCTGAGGTGAGTCTAGTTTACAAGCACCATCCATTCCTCAGACCTTAATAAGTCCTTCATTTACATCATCATTCCTCAGACCTTAATAAGTCCTTCATTTACATCATCATTCCTCAGATCTTAATAAGTCCTTCATTTACATCATCATTCCTCAGACCTTAATAAGTCCTTCATTTACATCATCATTCCTCAGACCTTAATAAGTCCTTCATTTACATCATCATTCCTCAGACCTTAATAAGTCCTTCATTTACATCATCATTCCTCAGACCTTAATAAGTCCTTCATTTACATCATCATTCCTCAGACCTTAATAAGTCCTTCATTTACATCATCATTCCTCAGACCTTAATAAGTCCTTCATTTACATCATCATTTTACAACGTTTTATATTTATACTGTGTATTGTGTTGTAGTTGCGCAAATTATCGTTCGGATAGTTTTATCATTTTTAATAATGATAATAATAACATAAAACTTTGCGGTCTCCCCGTGATCTAGTGGCTGCCGCCTTAGATTCTCGATTAGATGTCCATATTCAAAAATTAAAAAAAAGAAAAAAAAAGTAACAGATAATTTGCAAGTATTTCTTACTTGCGTCAATGTTTTTGCAATCTGTGAATTGTTTTTTTATTTGAATGAGTTGAACGTTAGTTTGTCCTTCATTTTAACATTCCGATACTTTATCTGTCTATTTCGAATTTGGGTGGAACCTTTTATTCTCGATATATCGTCAATACAAATGCAAACTAACGAATATGAAAAAAATGCATCTTTCATTGTCCATCTTTAATAATTTCTGCTGGACTTATTTACGGCAAATTCTTCAATCTGACTTCACTCTATTAAAGGGAAAGTATTCCACTATCAAAAGGTCAAATCTGCCGAATATTTGACTGTCCAAAAAAAAGTTATGAATAAATACTTTTCCACACTGAAAAGTGGTGACTTTCATATTCCTTAGTTTGCTTTTGTATCGACGATATGATTTAACTTCGCCTAAACTATTTTCAGCATGATTAGTAAATATTGAGTTTATTGTATTATAATAATAACTACAAAATTAATTTAATATTCAATCTTTTGTTATATGTTTGGATCGTTTTATATATATATATATATATATATATATATATATATATATATAAACTATTTTTTATCGTAGGACCCCATGGAGCCCCATGCCTCCTAATATAAAAAATAATTTAGATATTTTGGGTCATCTACAAGAATAAATAATATATATAAACATATACACGTACATTTTTGTCACCTAGTAGAAATGAACATTGAAAATATGAAGATATATGTTCGTAATGTGCTAAAATTAGGCACGATAAATCTGAAGACATTTGAGTAGTTTAATTTAAGCAATTCTGATACTATGATTGTGGTTATGAAGATGGTTGTAGGGTTTGGCTGTAGGTTCTGGTTTTGTTGTTTGCGGGCAGAGAAGGGAGCTTGGAAACCCGGGCACGTACAGAGCCACTCCCCAGCCCTTACTCGGGTGCTATTTTAAAATTAACTCTACAGCATTATTATGAAAAACAACTGTGAAAATAATGGAAATGGAATGAAGCTCTCTTTCTCTCTCTCTCTCTCTCGACCTGGAAAACTGGAAGCGGAACGTGTTTTATATGAAAACCATACAAACATTTACTTAAATCTTAATGAAATGTGTGAAAAAAACTTGATAATAAATAACGTTCCATACCTGTCATAACTGTAATTTATATATATATATATATATATATATATATATATATATATATATATATATACTTGCTGCCACCCGGCGTGCTATGCTACAGCTACTTTCTGCATCTAGAAAAGCAAAAATAAATTAGAAACCAAATAAGTGATATTAAAATATAATGACACAAATCTTAAACTGTTCGGGTTCACATTTTCGAAAGCGTGACCCCCGAACTGTGAGTCCTAGCCTATTTCGTGCTAGCCTAAGACACTCTCCAGATCAATACGTACCAGTGCGCAAAGTTTGATCAAAATCGATGAAACTGTCATATTACCAAAGGGGCTACTTTAGTCGCCTTATATAGCTAAGTATTATTTTATTAATTGGGGTGATTAAAGTGTATTTAGAACATCAGAAAATGTGATATATTTGGTAATTTTCCTAACTCGACTGCTTGACAAACTCGACTGTCAAACTTCTGATCTTTGAACACGCGCTGAGCAGCCATAGATATCACTTCATGAGGGGTACAGAAGAACCTTGAATGGCGAACTTGCTGTTATGTCCGAGTAGTCAATGCCCAAATTGGTCCCGATCCGATCCGATCCGACGGTCTTCGATTGTCGGAAGAAAACCAAACGTATGCATCTCAATGGAGGTTCCTACATTGGTCCCGACCTATACTGACTTCATGAAGATTCGATAGTTAGCCGTCGAGGTGATAAGTAAAGATGGAATGGTTGGGATTCGGCTAAAGAAACCTGTGGAAGTCAGGACACTTCCAAAATGGTTGCTTAACTGTTAACTTTGGTCTTCGTCTGCCTCCCGGCATTTTCATTGCTGACGAAGGCTTGCAATGAGTAGCCGAAACGTCCTAAATATAGATTTTTTTAAACAAAAATCGTATTGAGGTTTCTTTAGCCGAATCCTAAACATTCCATCTTTACTTATACTGACTTCGTTGACCTAAAGAAGTTATTTTTTTCTCCAGAGTTTGTCCAAACCGAGAGCCAACCATTAGGTTTTGGTGTGGTTTGTGATTCACAGAAACATTGAATTAGATGAAGTGCTCCTTGTATTTGCTTCTTTTAATCCATTCCAAGCCCTTGGAATAGATTCCCGCCCTCTGGTTAAGTATTGGGAAAAAAGAAGCGAGAACCCCTCCCTATTTTCCCCTTATCCTGTACGGGAACGTAAGGTACTCGTCCATTAAGTAAATGACCAGAACCCCCGGAGCGAATGTGCAAATCACGGAGTCCATAACTAATCGGGAGAATGCTTCTTCAGGGTTCTCGAATCAATATGGCGGAGTTAATCAGAGAATTGGATGGACAAGTTCTTGCAAGGAAGGGGAAGAGTTCCTTTATGGGGCCAACTTCTGGGGAGAATTCCAAGTGCTTGGGAGGGGGGGGTTAAGTCCGAGAAGAATCAGCTGATACGGCCCCCGGCCCGTCTGGAGTACTTAGTTTGATTTGCACGCCTCACAGGGTTTTGATAGTAAGTTCCATGATAGTAATGCTTTGACATTTATTGATTGCATGACAATTACCACAAAATTCCTATGATTCACATTTTGAGAAATATCGCACAAGTATTTCTAAAGTGACAAAACTCAAAATAAAACTCAACTGAAAATGTTTCACTCTTGCCTATTTAGGAGCCCTAGGATTACGACAGGAAGAGTGACATAAGTGCCCTCTGCTGTAAAACCTCTGAAGCTAGGTTCATACAGTTTTGATGGTTGATAAAGAGATATTTACCATGTCGTTCAGTCATAACTATGACGTTGTGAATAAAACCAATTTTTGAGATTTGTCACTTTAGAAATACTAGTGTGATAGCGCTGGATAGCGTGTTTGGTACAAGTTCCCGCAAGTAGAGCGGAGGAACTGGATTTAAGTCACAGCTTGCTATTTCAAGAAGGTAGAAATTATCAAGGTTCCGTCGTTGTGTCTTAATGAATATACATTTTTTATGTGAAAACGGGTTTTATTGTTTGCCAAAGTTTCGGCTTGTAATTCAAGCCTTCATCAGGGCTGACATATACCAACAACAACTACTAACAAGTAGGACCGACATATACAGAACACACAACCTCTATTTTTGGGCAATACTTTTTTTTTTTACACCTTTGTTGTTCCAAGATATGCCCAAGAAACACATACTTAGCTTGTTATCCACCCTAGAGACGCACTATAGCAAAATTTTCAGGTGCATAAAACGCTTCATGAAAAGTGCGTTATCAGCTCTTGGAGTATACGAAGAAAGAAAGGGATATATTTTCCATAATTGTTCTGCGATGGAGTCCCGTTTGGCCACTGAAATATTGTATCAACACTTTAGGAATTCCTTTTCCGGCGCAGTATGGTTGTTATGAAAAGCTGACCAACTCCCGATGCTACCGCCCCAACTCCAGACATTCGCCCCTCCAACTAGCAAAGTCCTGCCTGGATACCCCCTAAGGAACTAGAAGCAAGCTCTGATTGGTCCATTGTGATGTTGATTAGCACGAAGCGTGTCGGGTTTCGTGTAGGGGGGAGAGAGGGTGCAGTCTATGAATATTTCATAACGAAACACGCCAAGTCTTGACTGACGGGACTTACCTTCCCCTCCCTACTCCCCCCTTCAAACATTCATGCAGAAAGGCGTCTTGAGATATTGTTTGCGGTCAGGCTATTGTTGGCCCATGCGGAGTCTTGGAGAACTACCGCAGCCCTTTGTAATGAACCGCTGACTAAATATTTAATGAAAACAGCTGTTATAATGAAGCATGCATCAATTGATGAGCGAAAAGCCCTTTCGTTATAATTACTCTCGTGAAATACGATATTATGTTCTAATGATGCGGGTTTTAGGAAACACCACGAACCTTCCACGAACCCCTGGCTGTCAAGTCCTGTTCGTTGGAAGATTCGCCCCTTAGCTTGATGAGGTGCAAGATTGGCCGAGAACATCTAAAGTTATTAGAATCATTTCGCAAGCAATATAGTTATTTACTATTAAGTTCCGTCCCATTTCAGAATTCATGAATCTGATTTCAGCTGATTCATGAATCTGACTGAAAAATTATGCAATTGAAATTCAATGCTTTAATTATAGTTTTTACGAGTGATTTATGGGTAACAAAATGCTAGGAGAGGAGTTTCAGGCCGAGGATTCGCCCTTGAAATATGACATTGAATTTTTCATAGCTGATGGTGCTATTCACTTTAACTTGAAACTGTGAGAGAACTAAAGGCGAACCAGAGAAACAAGGCGAAGCGTCGTGTTACCTATATCTTTCTGAATCAGAAAATAAAATTAAAAAAAAAAAGTCCATTTCTCTGAGTCGCCCTTACTCTTCCAAGGTCCCGATTTGTTCTGGGTGAGATAAATATGTGGGGGTGAGGTTACCTGAGTGATAGAGCACTGGACTAACTGTTTGAGGACCTGAGTTCAACCCCTGAACAGACTAAAGGTTTTATCTTCTAGTGTCTTCGTTTGTGGGTTGGATTCGCCTCCCTGACCGTCTGTAGGCCTACCCCGCCTTTAATTAATTTCTCAATGCGTGCCTGGAAAGGAGAAAAACAGGCGCCCGGAGCACAGTACTGACCACTCCGCAGTGAGTTTTAGAAGAGTTTGTAAACATACATCTGTGTGTTTGTTCCCGCTATAGTAGATGCAATGAGCGCTAAATCTCGATATAATTTAATACGACACTACATTGTCTGATTTAATTGAGCAAGTTAGTTAATCACATTCTCACGAAAATTTATGCCAACTTTATTAAATAAATAAATCTTAACTGTTGCTATAAAAAACTATCAGTGATACAAGACATAAAAACGAAAAGAAAACACGCTAAGAGGACGCAGCTCCTGGGTTTTTTGGTAGTATTTTGGTTTATTTGGGGGTACAGACAGTAAGTATTTTTTTATTTTTTTCTGTCTCTTAATACCGAAACTATTTTAAGTTAAGGGCAACAAACATTTCCTGTTCTCCTTGTTCCCTGCTAGTGATTATGAGGAGATTAATGAAGGGCCCACACAGCCCTCGTGGGCTTACAAAGGCCCATCATGAGTAATAACGCTAATAAAATTAAGAGTTTGCCTTGTGGGAAAGGGTTGAGCCCTACTCTGTGCGGGAGTTCTGCAAGGGACCGCATTAAGCACACTTTTTTCTCTCCTTGTCCCGGGGAGGGTTGCTTCCAAAGGGCGTAAGTATATTTTTTCTGAAGTCCGCAGGGACGCATCAAGTCGGAAGGGCAAGTTTTAGTCTTCCAACCCTTTCTCATTAGCCCCACCGATGGGCTTTAATGAGTCAATTACACTCGGAGGAGGCTACAAGGTTTCGCTTTTAGTACGGACACATGTACTTAGAGGCCGGCGGATAATAATATTTTCAAGGTTAGTGTCTCTTTTGTTGGAGTTTGAAGCGTCATTTGGAAGGCGCGGGAACTTGCTAATGGGCGGGGAAATGTCTACATCACGTGCATGTGTCATTTGACTAATATCACAAGCTTAGATCTTAGTCACAGCAGCTTCTGGCAATGTGTCTTAGTACTTTCTCTTACTCAAGATTATCTCAATAAATCGTGAGTTATGCTACCTTTCATTGAATTAATATAGTCGACTTTTTACAATAAGAGCCTATTGTAGAATTAATCTAATCTCAGAAGAAGGCCTGAACAACATTCCAAGGCCTTCATATCGTCGATACAAATGCAAAGTATCGAATGTGAAAAAATGGATCTTTCATTTTCAATCTTTGCTAATTTCTGCTGGACTTATGTACGGCAAACTCTTGAATCTTAGTTCACTCTATTAAAGGGAAAGTATTCCACTATCAAAAGGTCAAATCTGCCGAATATTTGACTGTCCAAAAAAAAAAAAAGTTATGAATAAACGCATTTCTACTCCGAAAAGTGGTGATTTTCACATTCGATATTTTGCATTTGTAACGACGATATGACAGACGAGAGGTGATTCTAAGCACTTAATCATTGAGCACACTACAGGCACTGGCAGACAGATACTGTACGCATCCAATAATAATAGACATTTTCAAAACTATTCACTCACATAACAAACACATCACAATGTACTGGCTGCCAGGGCATGAAGGTTTAGGAAGAAGGTGTCTAGCAGACTCACATGCAAAACTTGCTACAAGACAACCTGAGCTCGACCTAACAATGTCCTGGCTGCCAGGGCATGAAGGTTTAGGAAGAAGGTGTCTAGCAGACTCACATGCAAAACTTGCTACAAGACAACCTGAGCTCGACCTATCAATGTACTGGCTGCCAGGGCATGAAGGTTTAGGAAGAAGGTGTCTAGCAGACTCACATGCAAAACTTGCTACAAGACAACCTGAGCTCGACCTATCAATGTACTGGCTGCCAGGGCATGAAGGTTTAGGAAGAAGGTGTCTAGCAGACTCACATGCAAAACTTGCTACAAGACAACCTGAGCTCGACCTATCAATGTACTGGCTGCCAGGGCATGAAGGTTTAGGAAGAAGGTGTCTAGCAGACTCACATGCAAAACTTGCTACAAGACAACCTGAGCTCGACCTATCAATGTACTGGCTGCCAGGGCATGAAGGTTTAGGAAGAAGGTGTCTAGCAGACTCACATGCAAAACTTGCTACAAGACAACCTGAGCTCGACCTATCAATCACAGACCAAGACTTGACCGTTGCAATCAAACAAAATATTTAAAATTATTGGCAAGACAGCTGGACTCCACTAACCAATTTGTTATATATGCAATAGGGACTTTATCGTAAAAAAACAAGTTACGGAATGCAGAAGACGACACAAACTAAATATCCCACATGACATGTACGAATTGTTGATGGACAGCAGCCAGTACATAAACACAATATTCTCCTACTTACACAACAATAAACTATACAATCTCATTTGAAGACATCTCCTGAATAACCATTGACTTTCTGGCATATTACAGACATTACCATACCTCTGTTTATAAGCAAATCAAATTTCTAATCACAATGCTGGTTCATTGAAACATGCAGGTACCTACCACCTGGAAGGAGTGACGTCGACATAGTAGCCATCATTAATAATAATAGACCCAAAAGTTTGTCTTCTATTTATCCTGCGTGCTCTTAATGACACATAAGGAAACCTCTACGCGCAGAAGTTCCGGTAAAAGCTCCACACAGGCAGCTGTTGAAATGAAAC
Organism: Gonocerus acuteangulatus; assembly: GCA_946811695.1. Classification (NCBI taxonomy): domain Eukaryota; kingdom Metazoa; phylum Arthropoda; class Insecta; order Hemiptera; family Coreidae; genus Gonocerus; species Gonocerus acuteangulatus. Next base: position 7,183,082 of record OX328130.1, read on the forward strand.
TTTTTGAAAAAAGTTAGATTTTCACATTCAATTAAAAAAATAAGCCCAACAATTTTAATAAATCCTCTTTCCTTAGCACAGTGATATCACACGCCCGATTGTGGGTACTTAAATCATTGTGATTTCAGTATCATTTTTTAAGTACATTTTTGTGTTTAGTCGAATTAGACCATTACAAATTGGATAAAATAATTATTTTGGATGATAAAAGTATTCAATTTCAAAATGTCATATTTTACTCAAGGGGTAGAGTAAAATGTATCCTTCAAAATGTATTTTACTCAATGGGTAGAGTAAAATGTATCCTTCAAAATGTCATATTTTACTCAATGGGTAGAGTAAAATGTATCCTTCAAAATGTATTTTACTCAATGGGTAGAGTAAAATGTATCCTTCAAAATGTATTTTACTCAATGGGTAGAGTAAAATGTATCCTTCAAAATGTATTTTACTCAATGGGTAGAGTAAAATGTATCCTTCAAAATGTATTTTCAGTGCTGAGTTGAATATAATAACAGCCAATCCTGTCTTCCACGTTGGAGTAACCCTCCATCGTAGGAGTTTATTTAAAGTACGAGTGCCATCCTTTTGGATACTGCACGTATTTTGATTACGTACATATATGTATAAGACATTTTAATTTAATATTTAACACAATATTGAATAGTAATAAAAAAGAAAAACTAACAAAAAAAAAAAAAAAAAAAAAAAAAAAAACAAGTACAGAAAACAAATAAAGAAATATATACATATGTAATAAGTTACATATGTGTACAATCAGATGAATTCATTGAATGTTGCAAGGTCCAAATTGTTAATAAATGCGTCAAATTCCTTAAAATATGTAAGTAATAAGTCAGGTTTGCCAATGGGCCAAGTTCCGTCCTGTAAGGTAATGTCCTTAATCAGTTTTGTCCTGGGTCCGTCCAGTAATGTACAGTCGAAAAGGAGGTGGTCGTAAGTCTGTTTAGTTGTATTGTCGCATTTACATGTGTTATTTATGATTAGTTTAAATCTGTATAAATAACTTTTCGGTCCATGTCCTGATATAAATTGTGTTACTTTAAAGTTGTTAAGTGTTAATTTTTGTCTGTTGAGTATTGTAGGTATGAATTTGTGTAAATGTCTTCCTTTAGTTGTGTTCGTCCATCTTTCGTCCCATTTTCGCATTGATTCGTCTCTTAGTCGTGATTTTATAGTCTGTGATGTAAGTTTAGAGTAAGATATAGGTAATGTCGTGTCCTTTGAAGCTGATTTTGCGAGTAAGTCAACTGTCTCGTTCCCTAATTGTCCTGAATGTCCTTTAATCCAGGTTATTGTAACTGTCACATTTTTCTATTTACACATAATAAGTAGTGTTCTAATGTTTTCAGTCTGTTCGTTAATAATAATAAAATAACACCCAATGTGATACTGTTAAATGTTCTCGACGTATTCGTCTTTATTAAAATTTTCGCAAATAACGAAGAAATGTTGACAGTTTCACATGAGATATTAGGTGGTTCTCAATGTTAATGTTCAGTTAATTGCTATCACAAACTGTTCAAAAACTCTCTGCATATAATCATAATGGTAAAATAATCACATCGCTTGTTGACACTTTCATTTTATTACGCTGTGCATATTTATAAATGAAATTTATAGGATAGCAACTTCAAAATATGCACGTTTAGATAAAACTATGTGGAGAGAATAGCTAAGTACCGTTTTTTTTTTCCTAAACCAAATAAAATACGGACAATTTACTTTCATTAGAGATATTTTCACCACCTAAATGTAGCAAGTTCATGGTACATTTTGACAAAAAAAAAAAAAAAAAAAAAAAAATACTTTTTAAAAGCTAGATATACACATGAGCCTTCCTGGATAATACCAATTTTTCAGGAATAAATTAAGTGCTGTAAAATATTGATTTACTCGTGACTAAGAACTGTGACATGTTTACTCGGTGAGGCATATTATGACATATATACATCATATTATGACTTACATTAATTCACGTTATTCTTGAAAAACTAAACTAAAATGAAGCTTTAATTAAGTTTTTAATCGATCCCCAATTATTTAGTTTTAGTTTTAGTTCAACTAATATATATAATCTAATATAGTTTAGATTTATTATATTCTAGAAAGTGAATGTAGTTTTAATCGTAGTTTTAGCTTTTAGTTTTGCCCAACATTGCCTGTATAGAGCAATAATTGCGATTAATTACGTTACATAAGTGCCTGAGCGTGTGGGCAGTATAATATAATACATTGTTCCTTTATATATAATTCCTAGACCCTTTTCCTATAACATTTTTCAACATAAAATTGTATTTTATCTTGTTTTTTCTAGATAAAATGGATAAAAAGTCAAGAATGAAGAGTAGCTTAGGTATAGAATACTGCTATGACCAGAGAACAGTAGGTCCGGGATACAAGGCTAGAGAGCAGCACTGCATGTAATTAGCAAGAACAGGATTCGGCTTTTAGCGGTGAACCGAGGATACTCGAGCTTTGCCGATCACTCCCTAGGGAAGGATTAGTCAGGGACGGTCACAGCATTCTGTATAAACGACCACAGCCTCCTGTATATACATCCACAGCCTCCTGTATACACATCCACAGGCTCCTGTGTACATATCCACAGCCTCCTGTATATACATCCACAGCCTCCTATATATACATCCACAGCTTCCTGTATATACATCCACAGCCTTCTATACAGGGTGTCCCAGTATATGTGTCCACCCCCTTTTCCTCCTAGAGTTGTTGGAATTTCGAAATGAAACTTGGTAGGTCTTAGTTATGTTGCATGAGGTTACTTTTGAAGGTTTAGTTGACTTTGTAACATTCTCCAGTTTTTCTCCAGCGCATCTAACTCTTGATTTTCCAATGGCGGCAGGTATTTTTTATGACAAATTCTGATAGAAAATTTAATTTTAAGACTAATTTATTCCGAGACATCTTTTGATCCGACGCACCGTTGATAAAACGCAAAAAACTGAAAAATATCGCTCTTTTGTTGACAAATTCCTATTTATCACTGAAACCAAGCCTTGTACGTAAAAACACCTCAATGTAAACGTTGTAGCCTATTAATTTTCCTTTCAGATGATACCAAGATCAAAGTTGTAAATTAAATATCTAACGGGGTATTATGAATGAAAACAAAGGCAAATTTTTTTTTTTTTAGTTTTATGATATAATAATTTCATATGAAAAAATAAATTTATTCTGTTCTGTTTTATAATAATTTTTATACACTTTTTTCATAAAGTAAATAAGTACTTTTTTTTTATTGTTTCTGTCAGCTACTTTTTTTCTATTCATATCGATTTTCTGAATTGTTACTTTTTAAAACGTTTAAGGTATATTTTTCATTCATAATATCCCGTTAAATATTAAACCTACAACTTTGAGCTTGGTATCACCTGAAAGGAAAATTAATAGGCTACAGCGTTTGCATCGAGGTGTTTTTACGTAAAAGGCTTGGTTTCAGTGATAAATAGGAATTTGTCTACAAAAGGGCGATATTTTTCAGGGTTTTTTTGCGTTTTGCGCGCAAACGGTGCGTCGGATCAAAAGATGTATCGGAATAAATTAGTCTTAAAATTAAATTTTCTATCAGAATTTGTCATAAAAAATACCTGCCGCCATTGGAAAATCAAGAGTTAGATGCGCTGGAGAAAAACTGGAGAATGTTACAAAGCCAACTAAACCTTCAAAAGTAACCTCATGCAACATAACTAAGACCTACCAAGTTTCATTTCGAAATTCCAACAACTCTAGGAGGAAAAGGGGGCGGACACATATACTGGGACACCCTGTATATTCATCCACAGCCTCCTATATATACATCCACAGCCTCCTGTATATAGATCTGTAGTCACCTGATAAGCATCCACAGCCTCCTATATATGCATCCACAGCCTCCTATATATACGTCCACAGCCTTCCGTATATACATACGTTCACAGACTCTTATACTTAGCAAATAAACATCAATGAGTGTTCATCATGTGACACTAATGGTTTGATTTTGCGTTGAGAATTTATTAATAAACCATATTTGTTTATTATTTTTCGACCTTCTATCTGTAAATTTACTGAATTTAATATTTACTATAGATATTTCGGATTCCTTCATCCAAACTGAACAAGTTCTCCCTCCCTTTTAGTTCGTTGTTCTCCCACAAAACTCTGGATGAATTAGGTCAGATATATATTGTAGGATCTTGGAATGGAAGAAGATGGTCTAAAACAGAACTAAACTAGCTAGATATGGATCTGCTATGATTGTACGACAAGGAGATGATCGCGTGACTGTTAGCAGACACGGAATTCTTCATCTCTCTACATCGGATCGTGTCTGTCTTCTAATATCTCCATGGCTGGATAGGAAATAGTATCATCAATATATTTGTGTATTCCTATTTATTGTTATCCTATTTATGGTTATATTAGCGAGTTGGTATATAATGATTCAATACTTATATTATAATCTTGAATATATATGAGAGGGAACGATTAACTGCTTTTATGGAATCAGGTTACACCTCTCAATAAACGGAATGAGTATTAGCTGGTGTGCATAGGCCGGAACACGGAGCCGCAGATGTGTGATCATCTAGTAGTGAATTGGGAATTGGACGACACTCTTGGGAGATGCAGTCAGGAACTAGGGGGATCTTGGAGAGGCCGATGTATGGAGGATGGGAAATATACTATACGTGTTTAGTATGCGTATTCTACAGAATGCTGATTATATATATATATATATATATATATATATATATATATATATATATATATATACCCACCCCGCGTGTCGTCGTTCACGGTTTGGATAAGGGGTCCCAGATCGCCTCTACGCCCACCCAGCCTTTAATTAATTAATTAATGGGTACCTGCAAATTTGAAAAATCAGGCGGCCGGAGCTTAGAACTGACCACGCTATCTCCCTAGTGTGCCGCATGGTCAAGAATCAGATAACTCTAAGGTATTTGCCCGTCTGGGCCCTTGTGTGCTGTTACGGGTCTGATTTATATATATATATATATATATATATATATATATATATATATATATAATATAAGAGGTATCTGATTCTTAGCTTTAATGCACACTTGGAAGATGGTACGTTCAGTACTACAACTCCTGTTGCCTGATTTCCACTTTATATATATCCCTTAACGGGGCGAGGTTAGCTCAGGGGTAGAGCAGTCGACTCATATGCCGAAGGACCTCAGTTCAAAACTCCAGCACAGGAACGATTTTCTTTTCTGGTGCCTTCTTTCGTAAGTTGGGTTCCTGCAAATGGGAAAATCAGGCATGGTACTGACCATACTGTCTCCCTAGTGGAACAAGGTGTGTGATCAAGAATCAGACCTCAAAAGTATCTGCCTCTCTGGGCCCTCGTGGCCTGTGTACGGGACTGATTTTCTTTTGATATATCCATTAAACGCTGGGTGTGCCTTGCGAAGGCCGAGACCTCCCTCAGACTTACGAACGACGACACTTTAGATAAAATGTTTCAGACTCTACCGAGTATGAATTCGAGTCCTCCAGAAGTGCTCTATCGCCATAATTAACTGAAATACGTGATAGTAAAACTCGCACGTGGCCTTCATGTTAAGCCTAAACACAATGCATATAGTAGACGTCGCGACGTCTTGCCGGCAGTATAAATAGGAAACGTCATGTCGAACATTATCCTTCTGTAATCTAGCGACGGCAGGACTACCAGTGCTGTCTGTCAGGACGACAAAATAAAACCCCGCTGTAAGGTGTCCATTGTCTCTCACAAGACTACCCCTAGTGTTTGACCACGATCCGGTCTGACAAGTACTTTAGAAGAGTACTTTGTAGAATACCGAGAACGTAATGTATTTTAGTCAGTTGTTCTGTCATGGGGCCAATCTGCAAGCGTATTATCTGTTTGAGTGTTCTTGTTTACAGAATTTATTCAATAGAAATCCATCCGATATAAACCTCCAAAATTATAAACATAAAAAAGCAAAAGCACAATGGACAATAAGGAATAGTAAAAGGAAATGCTGGGTGGACTTTTTATCAAATATTAACAGACACACTTCACAACATGACATATGGACTAAAATAAATCAAATAAGACATAAAAAATACAAACCACCGATACCTGGACTCAAAGTTAACAACTCCATCATAACCGACCAGACAAACATCAGCAATATCCTAGGGAATCATTTCGCCTCAATATCTAGCAATCATAATTATACAGCAGAATTCCTGCAACACAAATTACAGAATGACAATACATTGATACCAATAAACCACAATTACGATCACCCCTTAAATGACCCAATAACCGTAGACGAACTCAGACTTGCACTATCTACTGTACACTCAAGTTCTCCTGGACCTGACAGAATTACTTATGAAATGATTAAACATTTACCCAGCATTTCATTCAAAACCCTTTTAGACATTTACAACGAAATCTTCCAGAGTGGTAACTATCCTCTTTTCTGGAATGAGAGTATAGTGGTACCTATCTTAAAACCAGGTAAAGACGGTGACTTACCCACTAGCTACCGTCCGATTTCATTGACAAACTCTGGTTGCAAACTACTCGAAAAGATAGTAAATAAAAGACTGTTATGGTTTTTAGAAGCAAATAAATTACTGTCACCCTACCAGTGTGGTTTTAGAAATCAACATTCCACAATGCACCATATCGCCAAAGTAGAAAGCGACATATTAAACGCTTTCTTAAACAAAGAATCTTTGCTAGCCGTCTCCCTAGATCTAGAGAAAGCCTACGACACCGTATGGAGAAGGCTTATCATATCACAGCTGGTAGATTGGGGTGTCCAGGGCAAAATACTGCAGTACCTCAGTAACTATTTATCTCAAAGAAAATTCAGAGTGAGGGTAGGTACCACTCTTTCGGATGTCTTTGTTCAAGAAAATGGAGTGCCCCAAGGAGGTGTTCTGAGCACAACCTTATTCAATATTGCTATGAATTCTGTCCATCAGTGTATCACCCCAGGAGTAAAATTTTGCATGTATGCTGACGATCTACTTATATACAGCTCATCCAAACGAATTCACACCGCTGAACAACACATACAAAGTACACTTACAGAATTAGAAAAGTGGAGTAGTAAAACGGGTTTCAGGTTTTCCAGAGACAAAACAAAATATATTGTTTTTACAAGGAAAAGAAATCTTCCAGCCCCCCACCTTACAGTACATCAAACACACATTCAACATACAGAAACACTCAAATTCCTCGGACTAACACTGGACAAAAAATTAACGTGGTTGCCCCATTTGAAAGAGCTTCTTAAAAAATCCAAAAAATCTTTGAATTTTTTAAGAGTTCTCAGTAGCACAAAATGGGGAGCTGACAAATTTACGATGCTTACTCTGTACCGGTCTTTTACCAGATCGCTTCTCGATTACGGATGTATAGCTTATTCTTCTGCCAGCCCAACCACCTTGAAACTACTTGACACAATACAGAACACAGCACTAAGAATTGTCAGCGGTGCATTTAGATCTAGCCCAGCAGAAAGCTTATGTGCCGAAACTGGTGAACCTCCACTGCAGTACAGACGTCGAATGATATGTAATAAATTCGTATTGAAATGTAAAGCTATTGGAACGCCATGCGTCACTGAGTTTTTATATAACCAATACTCCGAAAAATACACCGAAAGAAACGTTAAGCAAAAGCCACTCTCATTACGAACTAAAGACAATCACAGCGACCTAACTCTCTTCCAAACACCTGTTCACACAAATAACATTACTGAGATACCTCCATGGCGACTGAAAAACCTTAAACTAGACTTAACACTGACAAAATACAAAAAATCAGACCCAACTTCTTCTACACACTACAAAAACGTATTCAACTCCCTGTTCAGGCAAAACAACAACACTCAGTACATATTTACGGACGGATCAAAAACTAACTACGGGACTGGTGCTGCCGCCATCACAAGAAACGAATCCTATCACATAAGATTACCCGATCACACTACTGTTTACACAGCAGAATTACACGCAATCCTTTTAGCACTCAAAAACATTGAAGATACAGACACGAACGACATAACAATATGCACTGACTCATTAAGCTCCTTACACTCAATGACAAACATTTACAGCACACACCCTATTGTCATAGAGATTTTTACACAATTATTCCAACTACAAACAAAGAACAGACATATCACTATGTTTTGGTTACCTGGACATGAAGGGATTTCACAGAGCACTACAGTAGACTTACTAGCGAAAACTGCAACCCAAAGACCTACACCTGACCTGAACAAAATGACAGCAACTGACCTATGCAAACTAGCTGAAAATAAGACAGTAAACGACTGGCAGACAGAATGGACTAACTCTCAAAGCAAACTACGGGAAATAAAAAATACAATAATACCCTGGTCAAGAGAAAGCCTAACAAGACGAGACCAAGTTATAATTACGAGACTTCGCTTAGGACACAGTTTACTAACGCACTCCTATCTAATGGAACGACAAGACAGACCTGTATGCGCATGTTGTAACGAGACATTAACAGTTAAACACATACTTACTGACTGCAGATTACGAGACTACCTAACAATTCCTCATGACTTACACGACTTACTTGCCGAAAATAGTCCACATATTAACACCATACTAACTCACTTAAAGACAATTAACCTATATTCAAAAATCTAGCCTTATCTCCAATTTACCTCCTAAAGTTAATTTAAAATAATGAACGAAATAGCCTTTATAAAATCATTTACATTTTTAAGAAATTAAGTTAATTAACCTACATTTAAATATAAAGCCCTATCTCCAATATAATCTTACCTCTTCTACCCTCCCCCCCCACTTTTTTTTTTTTTTTTTTTTTTTTTTTTTCCCTCTCCACACTTTATTTAATATCTATCATATTACCGTATTGTTATTGTGAAATATATTATATAAAACATGTTATTGTTATTATTAATTAGCTCACTAATGTACTAGCTATGCTCATAAAATGTACTGACTTGTTATATATACAATGTGCAAAAAGTATTTTGTAATATCTTGATGTATGTTAAAGAGCAAGTCGCCAAAAGTTGCGAAACTCTTAATAAATAAATATCAATAAATATCTTGTTTACAGTGCTATTACCATTAGCACTAGGCGTTTTACAGGCTGCTAACCGTTTTGAGTGTCCATGGTGGTCTGGCAATGTTTGAATGAGCCGATTTTTGTTCTTCTTTCACTCGAACTCAAATCCCTGCACTTGATATATTCAATAAAATATACATGAGAATGGAAAACGGCAAGTCTAGTAGTAAATAGTTTTGAAGAACACCGGGGCTTTATTTTAGGGTGGGCCAAAAAATCTATTTTTTTTTATTTCGAAGTTGTAATAGTGCGGGAAAGTTGCTAATTATATAGAGAAATAAAAGGAAACAAAAATGATCAAAATCGGTTGACATCTTCCGTTCGCGCATTGGCTTTGAAATTTCACAAAATCGGTTGACATCTTCCGTTCGCGTATTGGCTTTGAAATTTTACAAAATATGAAAAATCTTACTTCTGCGACTATTTTTTAAATTTTAGATTTCGTAATATAATAGTTTTTAACGTCTTCATATAGAGCCTAAAAACATTGTGTTTTAATTTTGTTTAGATGAGTTGATGTCTTTCAGTCGTGCATAGGGCTCAAAATTTGCCCAAATATTGCAAATTTCACATTTTTAAGAGTTATTTTATAACGTTATAACTGTTATTGCCCATCATGTCATAGGCCTAACTATCTTTTTTGAGGTCCAGTTTTTTTGTAGCATTGGGGTCATTCTGCGGCCGAAATTTGTTAATTTATTTGCACCATAATAAAACACAATGTTTTTATGTCAAAAAAATGGAAACACTTCAACTATTACGTTAAAGAAAAAAGTATATTAAAGATACATAAAATAACTCTTAACAATGAAACACTTTCATTCACAATTCACTATTTGGTGCTAATGACCTCGGTAGTAGATACACCAAAAAAAAAAAAAAAAAAAAAAAAAAAAAACTCTTAACCCTGCATCCCTTTACGCGGGATTCACACATCCTTGACACCACAACAGGGAGAGTCCTATTTGTAGAATTAAATAGTATTCAGTTTTCCTGTCCACTTCATACTGAATGTCACGATATCTAACAGTGGAGCAGAATCCCAAAACGCTGGCCAGAAGTCGAAAATAAAGTTTCTAGTTGTAGAATTTGAATTGTTGGGTTGGCTAGAGTAACATCACAAGAGTTAAAGTCTGCCAGTATTAGAGTCAGATCCCTTATACATACTTTGGAAAGTTAATACAAAAGCGACATTCGCTCCAGCAATATCTGGCGTGCACGCAGTAGAGAAAACAACCTCGTGTTTGAACAGTTATAACATTTCTTAGAGTTAACCGATTTATCTTTGACAAAATGGAACCAACTCCTGAAGGGTTTTTTTTTTTTTTTTTTTTTTTTTTTTTTTAACGGCGCCTCTACATCTTGGTCATTAGCGCCGACATCCAGTGTGCAGCGAGTAATTTTACCAGCGAGCCGTGGGATGATAAAATTCCTGCCGGAGGTTGGGAATCGAACCCACCATCTCCCGCTTATGAATCCAAGGCGCTAGCCATTAGACCACGGGAGACCCCTCCTGAAGGTATGTAGAAAATAATTGTGTTTATTAGAACAATGAATATTTTCATAGAAAGTAGTAATAATTTATTAAACTTATGTGAATTTTACGTTTGAAAACTAAAAAGAAACTTAGTTTTGAAGGAAAAAGTATAATTGTTCATCAGTGTTCGAACATCTAACTTATTGGATATGAAAGGTGAAACTATTATCTATAAAATAAAACAAAATTTAGCTGCCGTTAGCTGCAGTACGATTTTTTATGCAGCTTTTTATAAAAAATAAAATGATAGTTATATCTGCTCCTTAAAAAAAAATAAAACCTTTTTATTAAAATTATATTTGTTTTATCTATATTATATTGTTTTAAAATAATTATTTAATTGTCAATTAATAGTTTTTGATGAAGAGTTTTTTTTATTATTTTCATCATATATAGGTAAGTTTTCTTATTTTTGTTATATTACATCCGCCATTTGGTTTTTCATTAAATTCTTAATAAACGACTGTGAACAACCCTATTCAACAAATTTCATCAAAAACTAATAATTTTTCTTCACATTGAAAGCTTCTTTACTTCTAATATGGCCATATTGAATCCGCCATTTTGCTTTTTCCCCTGATTCGTAATCAGCGACCCCAAAAACCCCCAAGTAGGACATTTCAGATCGATTCATAAAGATTTGGAGTTTTGGCAAGAATTTTGGGATTCTGCCCCACTGTGAGTCGTAGAAAACCCCTGCCAGCATTCTGCATGAGATCCGAAGTCCCCTATCCATCGCTGAGTGTCGTCGTTGTCAGCGATTAAAGGCCAGTCCTCCCGACACGAAATGCGTTAAACATTCAACGGCCCTTCTAAGCGCCACAGATATACAGATTGGTCTGATCAATGTTCTTTGACCTCCGAGTGGTATTTATTCCTTTTGAAGTCTGCCGCACCGTGTTGTGGTAAATTGTCAAAACAGAACATAATGACTTTATCTGATGAGAGTCATTTTCTTGTTTCCTTTCAAACACAGCTCTATCGTTCAACAGAAGTCATTTACATGTCAATAAAGGTCGCAATTTATTCAGCTGTAGATTTGTCGATACAAATCTATACACAATCAGAATTTCTTTTTAGTTTATTAATTTATGAACATTCACAACTAAATTGATTCACTCAAAACAATTATTACTAGGGGGCGGATGTTATTGTAATTACATATTTTTCTTGATTCTTAAATCGTAATTGCTGATGACATTCTGCACGTTTTAAGTGATTTTAAAGCATTTAAACACCTTTTTATTTATACATATTTTGTCAAAAATCCATATTTTTACATATTCTGCAATAAATTCATATTATTGCTACATATTTTCCTATTCTCTTAATATTTTAATTGAAAAAATAAAGGGGAAACCGAGAAAAAAATAATGTTTTACCCCATTGAGTCTAGATCACTGTGTCTTTTCTAATTGCAAGCAGCAAAGGTGGCTGGGAGCCATGTCTCCCCGGCGCTAATGGTCTAGGAGCAGATGCGTTTTAAAAAATATATAACAAATTATTGTTTAACAATTGCATTATTTCTTGAATCCACTCTCTAAAACAAATGAATAAGCGAAAGAAACATGTCGATATTATTTTCCAAACTCCAGATATAAAACAATGAATTTTCGACCTATTTTATTTTATTTCTCGGCTCCTAAGGCACATTGGAAGAAACGCTCGGACACGTGTCGACTATGTTTGATGCAAAACCACCAGAAAAAAATGGGCCAGATCGGTGACCTCACCACTGTATTTAATGCACGACAATTTAAAAATGCATTTTGTTGCAAACAATTTTCTAAAATAATGTTCATCCTTTGAAATCTTCAACTTCTTTTTCCCCCTTTTATAATGAGTTCCTAATTTTTATTTCTTTTATTATTCAATATATTATAGAGTTTTAGTCATTTTGTTCTATATATTTTCAACTTTTCTTCTCTCCAATTATAATAACATTTTTTCATGTTTCTTTGGTTAAAAGTATACTTTTGACAAAAACGAACCAATTTATCAGAAATTCAACTTCATATTCGTTTTCTCCACCCCAAGAAGCATGAACATTTATAGAAACCAGAACGCCAAAAAAATTTCTGTAGACATAGCAAATTTTAAGATTCATTGTTATAAAAAATAACTTAAAGCCCAATATTTTAAAAACTTGACTTATAGGGGAAAATTTAATGTGAGATTCTGATCAGCACACCCGAAAACCCCCAAAATGGTGGTTCACTTCCGTTTTGCTTCCAAAAAGATTAACTAGTTCACTTGTGTTATTTATATGTAGCTCTGTTAGTTTACTGCTAAGCATCTTAAGCTTAACTTGCCAGACCTCAGCGAAAAGCCCCTATTGTCGCAAAGAACTTCTGTCCCCAGTCGACCAAGAGATACGACCAGCCGATATCCATGACATAGCTTTAGGATCATGAAGCGATGATGGATACGTTCGCCACCTCATCGCCTCCTGAGTCATCCAATATCCTAGAGCTGGGTCCAGAATCCCCCTTCATCTTGATGAATAAATATCTCGGAGGGTTTGCGACTGTTTCTTTATTACCCCCGACCCGTCCCGGGATGGAATTAAGAAGGCCTGATCGAATTAAAGGGTGTCTAACATCTGATGCCACATCTCCAGGGAGTGTGCCCTAGTCTTAGTCATTCGGGTCTACATCCAACAAGGAATTGGATGACCTTGCATGAATTACATTTAGACAATAATTTCTTGATAACTGACTTTCTTTTAACCATCCCCATTTGAGAGAACATTGCCGAGGGAGTGTTGGATATTTAGCATCTTTCATCAACATGGGGGTATATAAGGGGGGGCTGAGGGAGCTGCAGCCCCCCCCCCCCCCGGATTCGGTAAAAATGTATCATAAAAACCTTAAAAATAAACTAAAGAGATAGCTTAGTTCAGAAAAAGTAGTTTCTTTTGGGTATAATATTGTTTTAATTGGCTAACTATTCCATGTTCTAGATTATTAGTATTCGAAACTCCACAAATGTTCTCAGCCCCCCCCCCCGAAATTCTTCCAGCCCCTCCCGAAATTATTTCCTACATACGCCTGTGTTAATCAACAAATGGAGATTAGATAGAGGCAGTGTCATCGGATATTGGAGCCGTTAAGATCTTGGGGCAGCAACAAGTACAGTTTTTGCAATTTATTAACAAGTATAGCTATTGAGGTCGCACTCATGAAGGAGTTTAAAACAGTTAATAAAATCTTCATGTCTACAAAAGTTGCAAGATAATATTATGTAGCTCTTAGGGATAAATACTACTTTGTAACTTTTTTCTACAAATTCTTGTTATGGGCTTAAATGCTTCCTTAACCAATCAAAACTTTTATTGGCGGAAAGATTTTTAAATATGCCTTTACACTCATTGCCACAACTCCTCCTTAAATAAATTACCAAAGTAGTTATTTCTCAACAACAGCCATAATTTTTGTTATGTTTCAACGACACTCGGTATTTGTTGTGGTCAACCGAAGAGAAAAATTTGTTGAAAAAATAAACTAAATCGGTTGACTAGAAGGGGGGGGGTTTACTCCGGGCAGAAATTACTAATTTCCTTATACCGGTCGTATTTTCTGTTGTATTGTTACGAAACTCTGTATTCGTCCTGGCTATCTAATAAAAAGTCCGTCACGCAGGAGCTGCATAACTAAGCACTTTCCTCAGAATTTGGGTAGTGTAGACTGCTTTCCAGAACAATTTGCTTAAAATATCCTACATAAATAAAATAAAAACATGAATAGTTCTCTTTTAATTTTGTAATGAGTAACTGATAAATTATTAATTTGCTTCCAGAGTTATGTTTACACATAGTACCTACTGCACTACGTAATAAATACAAAAACACCTCATATTATCGTATTTTGATCTAACGCAGGAACCGGATACAGTCCCTCTAGCGCTCCTTGCGGCGCCTTTGTGAACCTATGTCTGGCTCCCTTTTCTATTGAAATATATTACAAAGTAAACCCCCCGATTCATATCATTTTTACAACACTTCTTTCTCATGAGTTACCCACGACGTATACCGCGTTTCGTTACAATAAAGCAGAAATTACGACCAGTATGAGTATATTAGTAATTTGGGTCCGGAGTAAACCCCCCTCCCAAAGAACCGATTTAGTTTATTTTTACAACACATATTTACCTGTAGATTACCACTACGAATAAAGAGTTTCGTCAAAATATACCAAAAATCACGGTTGGTAGTGGCGAATTGGTATTGTGGGTCTGGAGTAAACCCCCCCTCCTAATGAACCGATTTAGTTTATTTTTACAACACATATTTACCTGTAGATTACCACTATGAATACCGAGTTTCGTTGAAATATACCAAAAATCATGGCTGGTAGTGGCGAATTGGTATTGTCGGTCCGGAGTAAACCCCCCCTCCTTATGAACTGATTTAGTTCATTTTTATATCTCACTTTTCTCTCTATATTACTACTACGAATACCAAGTTTCGTTGAAATATAACAAATATTACGGCTGAAATGGTCAAATTAGTGTTTTGGGCTTGGGGTAAACCCCCCCTTCCGGTGGACCGATTTTGGTGGTTAACGAACTCGTTCAATCGTTTGCTAATTGAATGCTATATACCAAGTTTCGTGGCGAAAAAACAAAAACTCTGGCCGCTATCGTGTTAACAGACATATATATATATATATATATATATATATATATATATATATATGCATATATATATATATATATATATATATATATATATATATATATAGATATATATAAATTTTAACGTGGGTCATTTTCGGTGTCTACTAGGTAGGATCGATAAAGATTTGAAGAAATTTTTCAAAAATTCCGTCATGAGTCCAACCTCAATAGCTACTTTCCTTCGGAGGAAAGTGCTAAAAGAAGTGTTGTGAATATGAACTAAATCGGTCTATTGGAAGGGGGGGGGTGTTACTTTGTACTATGGTTAAATTGAATTCTCCCGCCAAACGTAGGTTCGCGAAACTCATCAAGATCAATAGATCAAAATGTGAAGCTTTGTGTATTTATTACGTAGTGTAGTGCCACGCATACACAAAACTCTGGAAGGAAATTAATTATAAAATTAATAATTGAAACAGCTGCTCATAAAAGCAAAAGAGCAAAACAATTTATGTTTTTATTTTATTTATCTATATAGGTTATTTTAAGCAAATTATTCAGGAATGCACTCGATCCTACCAAATTCTGAGGGAAGTGCTTAGTTATGCAGCTCCTGCGTGACGTACTTTTTTTAAAATTTAAACATCTCATATATATCTCATATAAAACTTATAGACGAACATATAGAATTGAAAAATATTCATTCATTTGTTGTTCATTAAATTGGGGCATATTACTATGATTTTTATCACACAATGTAGTATTTTACCCCTTAAGCTACTCAATACCAAAATTACCCCTGTTAAAATTTACATGTATGTATGAAGGAATAATGACGTGTAGAAGACCTTGAAGGATAAAGGACCAATCATATGAGAGCAACCAATAAGGATCACTTATTTACAAATTTTTGCTTATGGTAGGTATTTATTGACAATAATGACCGTATCAGATGAACACCATATGATCAGAAACACGCAAAGATGCCTTAGGGGGGATACGGTTTTTGACCATAGAGCCCTCTAGGCAGATATTTTGGTTAGTATCTATGCTCCGGACGACTGATTTTCATCTTTGTAAATAATAATTGACTAGCTTGCTGGGCCTAAGGATGGTGTGGGGACCCTTTTTGACCCTCGAACGACGACTCTAGACTACAAAATAATAATGTCCGTCACGCAGGAGCTGCATAACTAAGCACTTTCCTCAGAATTTGGGTAGTGCAGACTACTTTCCAGAACAATCTGCTTAAAATATCCTACAGAAATAAAATAAAAACATGAATAGTTCTCTTTCAATTTTGTAATGAGTAACTGCTCAATTATTAATTTGCTTCCAGAGTTATGTTTACACATGGTACCTACTACACTACGTAATAAATACAAAAATCCTCATATTATCGTATTTTGATCTAACGCAGGAACAGGATACAGTCACTCTAGTGGTAGAAAGCGCTCATTGCGGCGGCTTTGTGAACCTACGTCTGGCGGGCTTTTCTATTGAAATATATTACAAAGTAAACCCCCGCTTTCCGATTGACCGATTCAGCTCATTTCTACAACACTTCTTTCTCATGAGTTACTCACGACGTATACCGCGTTTCGTTACAATACAGCAGAAATTACGACCGGTATGAGTATATTAAGAATTTGGGTCAGGAGTAAACCCCCCCCCCCTTCTAATGAACCGATTTAGTTTATTTTTACAACACATATTTACCTGTAAATTACCACAACGAATACCGAGTTTCGTCGAAATATACCAAAAATCACGGCTGGTAGTGGCGAATTGGTATTGTGGGTCCGGAGTAACCCCCCCCCCCTCCTAATGAACCGATTTAGTTCATTTTTATATCTCACTTTTCTCTCTATATTACCACTACGAATACCAAGTTTCGTTGAAATATAACAAATATTACGGCTGACATGGTCAAATTAGTGTTTTGGGTTCGGGGTAAACCCCCCCTTCCGGTGGACCGACTTTGCTGGTTAACGAACTCGTTCAATCGTTTGCTAATTGAATGCTATATACCAAGTTTCGTGACGAAAAAACAAAAACTCTGGCCGCTATCGTGTTAACAGACATATATATATATAAATTTTAACGGGGGTTATTTTCGGTGTCTACTAGGTAGGATCGATAATGATTTGAAGAAATTTTTCAAAAATTCCGTCATGAATCCAACCTCAATAGCTACTTTCCTTCGGAGGAAAGTGCTAAAAGTGCGCACACGAATCTGGAAATCAGCCTGTCTATTGATATGACACAACTCGTTTCTTGTTCCTAGATTTCTCGTGCTGTACTTGGTTTTTGCAGTATTTCTTTGGTTAATGGATCCACAATCACCTGGTTGCTAGTGGATGTAGTCATCATTAGCCCTTCATGGCTATGGTCTTGCGTGATGTTTCTCTCGTTTCTCGCGAGATTCATCTCGTTTTCTTCGACTCGTTCTTACTCCACGCCAACATGACTGGCAACTATATCCCTTATCTAATCTATTCGTCCTAAAAGGGAACACGAATTACGCTCTATATCCATTTTTTTTTTAATTTATAATAATTTTCTTAATGTCAAATGTTTTAAGGAAGTGTTCTAAACAGGTTACTAACCAGGTCCGAAAGAAAAGCCACTACTTCCAGGAGCAATCGAACCCAGGACCTTAAGGACGGTGATCATCGTCGAGATTTGTATAATTAAATAAGTAAGTAGAATTATACTCTCGTATATTTGGATATAAAATGAACAATGTAAATACAGTGTACATGAATATTTGTATACTTGGATGTAAAATGAACAATGTAAGTACAGTGTACATGAATATTTGGATGTAAAATGAACAATGTAAGTACAGTGTACATGAATATTTGGATGTAAAATGAACAATGTAAGTACAGTGTACATGAATATTTGTATATTTGGATGTAAAATGAACAATGTAAGTACAGTGTACATGAATATTTGTATATTTGGATGTAAAATGAACAATGTAAATACAGTGTACATGAATATTTGTATACTTGGATGTACATATGTACTAATTTAATTGTCTGTGTATATCGCACTAGTATTTCTAAAGTGACACAACACAAAAATCGTTTTTATTCACACCGTCATCTCTTTATCAACCATCAAAACTGTATGTACATAGCTTCAGAGCTTGTACACCAGAGGGCACTTGTGTCACCGTTCCTAAAAAAACAGAGTGTTTATTACAATAAAAGCGGAACAGAATAAAATATGTTCATTGTAAATATATATAATTACACTGGTCTGTTCATGGTCCCGTTGCTACCACTTCGGAGTCTCATGCGGGTTCGAGACCCACTTGTAGCTGGTTGATTTGGCAACCTTTAGATTATTAGGAGGATGTGTATGTATGGGGAGTGAGGTTAGCTCAGTCGTAGAGCACACTAGGTTCAAAATCCGAGCTTGCACTAAAGAGTTTTTCTTCTAGTGTCGTCTTTTGAGGGCTGGATTTGGGGTCCCAGATCGTCCCTAGGACAACCCAGCCTTTAATTAATGGGTACCTGGAAAGGGAATACTCAGACGGCCGGAGCGTTGTACTGACCACACTATCTCCTTAGTGTGCCTTATGGTCGAGAATCAGATACCTCTACCAGGCCCTCTACCAGTACCTGGCCCTCTGGGCCCTTGTGGACTGTTACGGGACTGATTTTTTTTTTTTTTTTTTTTTTTTTTGTTTTCTGATTTGTATGAATGGACTTATTTCTGTCAGTAATCCATAACCAGTTGATAAGTTTCAGCGTTTTCTACATTTTGTCAGTATGTTGGAGTTTGTTATTGCTGATATCAGCATTAGTTTTTTCTTGCATTGTCTACAGGTGGGGCTTTCTCTTCTCGCAAGAAATTATGTATGACAGAGCGTGTCCTATCCGAAGCCTTCATAAGATTACTTCGTCTTATCGAGAAAATGGTCCTTTAATCAAGATTTTGATAGTTTTTAAATTTCTCTTAATTTGCATCCACCCTTTATTACCAATATTATTCCCATTCTTGGAATGTATTAGTTGGTTTTGCATTTATTGGATGCCGTAAAGTTGTTTACGACAAATATTGATCTGTTTTGTTGTTGCGAGTTTTGTCTGTACATCAGTACTCATTTCAACGTCATTATTTCCATGTATCCATAGAAAAGTAATTATTTTTCATTTTATTTTGTAGAACCTATACAATAATTCGATAAGAGCTGTAATAAATATTCTGTAAAGGCAATAAGGGGTAAAACATCAAATTTTAGTTTAAGAAACTAATGTTTGAAAGGATCCTTTTAGGTTAATTATTTTTTTGGGGGGTTTCCTTCATTATTGTATTATTCTTTAGTTGTAAATAAGTTGTGCATTACCTATATTTCTGTAAAACTTGTTAGAATCGAAAGACACTTCGGGATAACGAGACAATAATATTCGTAGCGTGTGTGTTCGTAACCGCCCCGATCTGCTCAACGGATCAATTCGACTTTATTCAATATACAAACACATAAATTGCGGGGTAATATTAAGAAGGTTGGTAGGCCTGCTGGTAGGACCGCCCGAGGGCACAGCCTGTTTACCCCTTAATCCGTTTAGAAGGCAGTGGCAGTTAGTGTGGTGGTACCCCTGCTCCGTCAGGGCTACCAACAGCCCGAGGAGTACAATAACACAATCAGCGGTCTGCCTTCGAAAGTTGGATTAGCCAAAAAGGGAATCAAACGCTGCTACCCTTCTGGAAGTTGGCAACACTGGAATGAAGGGAGGTTGGTATTACTGTAAAAGGGGCGGGAGTTCTTATTCCCGCGCTAATAGTTAGTTCACCCATTTGCCACCAGATCGAGCGCCGTCCGATGATTCAGTCATCCAATGGGGATTATTAAGACATATCATAACAGCTGATTCAGCGTATGCTACATTCGAAGCATTCCGTTACGCAGGAGTCGCCTGACCTAAACACAGCCCCCATCCACGCTATTGCAACAAGACACATAAAACATTTTGCTATTTTAAATTGGTTGACCTCTGGTAACAATATTCTGCAAAAATACATCTGGCAGATCAATACCTGCTGCCATCGGTAAAGTTCTGCTGCTCTGCAGAAATTTTAGATTAATTCTGAAAGCTAGTTTCCTTAAATAACATGTTTGAATTCAAAATATAGTTTGAAGTAGGGGTGAAGTAAGCCTCTTTTGAGCAGTTTGAACTGGTTTAATATTAATTACTTCACTGGAGTTTTTATTTATACTTTGTACTTGTTATTACTATTTTGTTATGACGATGAAGATTCGCTTTTCTCGGTTTTATATAACGTTATTTTGGTTACTAATTAAGAGTTATTTTTAATGATTTTTGATTTGGAGTTTATTATTGGCTAATTGTTAATTTTATTTATTAATTCTATAGAGCTTAAAAATGTAAAAAAAGATTAAATACTGGTTGGAATGATCCGCTAAACTTTTTTTAGTTGCCTTAGGCAGCTGGACTTTATTTCTTCGTTCTTCGTGTTTTCAGGAAATCAACAAGATGTTATGTACGGTGGTTATTTCATTGCATATGATGTAAAGTGTTGTGTGCATCAGGAATAAATGAGATACTTACACAAACGGAAGGATCTATATACCTACACACACACACATATATATATATATATATATATATATATATATATATATATATATATGTGTAGGTATATAGGCAAATCGTATTTAACGTCTTGAAATATGGTTTTGAAGCTTCAATATTTCTGCCTTCTAGTCACAAAAAATGTGATTTTGATGAAATTTGGCAAGAAGAAACCTTGTCCAAAAGGTGAAGGTCCTTTTTGGTATGTTGTCTGTAGAATAGTAATGTTTAACAGCCTTATTCTTGGGAATGTTTTGCATCTGTAGATTAAGCACCTGAAGAAGAATCAGAATGATGCGAAACTAGAACCAATATTGATGTGATAACTCTGAACTTATTTTTTAAAGTATATACATTTTTTCCCCCCCAAACAGTGTAAACTTAATAAAATTTGTCAATTTGAGAATATTTAACGAAAATGCCAATTGAGCTTGATTCTGTACAGTACTAAGAATTACCGCTCAACATTGAGCAGATGTGTAACAAGGGGCCTACGTATTGCCTAGATAGGTGCCGAGGAGAGGGGAGCATAGATTAGCTGGTGTGCATAGACCGGAACAAGGAGCCGCAGATGTGTGATCATCTACTAGAGAATTAGAGATACTACGACACTCTTGGGAGATGCAGTCAGGAACTAGGGGATCTTGGCGAGGCCGATGTATGGAGGATGGGAAATATACTTATCTTGAGTATGTAGGACATGAAGCTTGGGGGAGTAGTTAGCATAGCTGCAATCATTTCCACATTATACAAAATGCCGATTTTATGTATATATATACAGTGGAACATGGATAATTCGAACTTCCATAATTCGAAATCGTCTTTGACTCGAATATTTCTCTTGGTCCCTAGAATTTAGGACATAAACAATGTAAAAAAATCGCGGTTAATTCGAATAAAATTTTGGATAATTCGAATTTTAGGCACTTTAACGTTCCTTCTCTTCAAGATTTTGTATTATATCAAACTTACCAATAATCATCAAAACTTACCAATAACTGCTTATATTTCTTCATGGTACTAGTAATATGAATGGAACCGCGCTAAGATGACGCTGTTCCTGCAATTCGGACTTTTTTGAGATGGAACGGCTTCTTTCTTCAGCGTTGTTGGACCTCTCGCAAAGGCAAGAAAATGAGAAACGTATTGGTGGTAGTGTTGTTCTAGAGCGAACGTTAGGAAGGCCAAGGGAGTCACTTTCGCTTAGGCTACTGTCGGTTTCCTGTTGTGGAGCGTTAACCCTCAACTGGTAACATCCAAATTTTGTACGAAATAAGTAATATGCGTCTGTGAGACGTGTGCATGGTAAAAATTTTTTTGGGGGCAAATATTTTGAAAACAACTACAGTGAAACATGGATAATTCGAACTTCGATAATTCGAAATCTTCTTTAATTCAAATATTTCTCTCGGTCCCTAGAATTTAGGGCATAAACAATGTAAAAAAATCGTGGTTACTTCGAACAAAATTTTGGATAATTCGAATTTTTTACAAGCCTGTGCCTCCAATGGGAAGTGGACAGAGAGACAGTCTATCTTAAATCTTGTGAAAATATTCTCCCCTCGGGTAGGAAGGATAGTAAGATACGGATGTAGGGGTTCCTGGACATGAAGCGCTGCAGTCTCATAGTCTAGTTCTTGGACTTGAGGAGTTCTGCAAAGTGGTCGCGCTTAAATTAAAAAATGTGAAAAGATGAAAATCGATTTTTTAGCCCTTTATTTTCAAAAACTTTTGTAATTCGAACCTCTAGGGACCGATAAAAAAGTTCGAATTATCCAAGTTCTACTGTATATATATATATATATATATATATATATATATATATATATATATATATATATATATATATTTACGTATATATATATATATATATATATATATATATATATATATACACAAATGTTAGGAGGATAAGAGACTCTCGTAGTAAACAAGATTACAGGCTATATAAGGCAGGGAGATAAACAACATTAAATCCCTTATTTTCAATGTCCTCTTTTTGTGGAGAAGCCATAACTTTTTATATATATATATATGTATATATATATACACGTCGTTCCCATAAAAGGCCAAAAGGGCTCTGATCTGCTCCAATGTATATACTGCAGAGTTTATCGCTTAAGAATAACATGTAAATACGATTAAAGGATGTGTAGCAATAAAGCCTTCTTCTCTTCTAAAATTTAGTTTCTTCACATTTTTCCCCTACTTATGAAAGTAAGTCCATAAGGACCCTACCCTACCTTTTCTGGAGTGGGAGTGTCAGGTTTAATGATTTGGAGCTGTCTCCTTATTTTGCCACGCTCTTTAAAAAACCTACAATTTCCAACTTTTTCAACTAAAATGAACAAAATTTGCTTTTAATCACATTTTCAATTTAGGATACTCATATGAAAATACAAAAAAAAAGAAAAAAGAAATGCAAAATTCAGTCATCTTCTCTCTCTGTTTCCGCCATATCATCATCTTCAGTGTAGCTGAAGAACCTAAACATTTTAATGCACAATCTCATTTAGTCCGACATATTTGTGTGCGAGGCTCATTGCGGCATTGTATTTATCAGTTTTTAAGAGTCGGAGTTGGCTGTATGCAGATGGATAGTCAATAGTGAACCTTAGACAGTGGTTTAGTTGCTGTAATTCTACTATTGAAGTGACCAGAGCTGCTGTCTTATTCTACCAGAAGATAGGGATGGGTTTTTAAATCCATGATAATGTTCTGACTTGAAAATCCAAAAAAATGGAGCTGCCTCCTTATTGCTGCATAGCTCTAACTCTATATTTAAGGAAAAAACATCCCAGATTCCTGACAAACTAATTTCCATTTTTAAAACGCCTTTATGCTGGATGTAGTCCGTATGTTCATATCTATTACAGATCTTGTTGTAGAATGTTTTATCTGTGTGTGAGTCTTCGTTTTGTTTTTGTTATTGTTTTCTAAGAGTGTAACAAGAACCTATTCTCGAACAAGGATCCTATCCGCAGAGTCATTAACCCGAAACCCGGACTAAAGAACTGATCCACTGACTCATCAAACAACCCTAATGTTGTTCCGAACACCCTCTTTTTACTCGAAAGAACCGTCGCCTTGTATCAACTCCGTTTCATTGTAATAAACTATAACAAAGCTCGCTAAAACCTGATGTAGTCCGTTTGTTTATATCTATAACAGATCTTGTTGTAGAATGTTTTGCCTGTAAGTGAGTCTTCGTTTTGTTTTTGTTATTGTTTTCGAGAGTGTAACAAGAACCTATTCTCCAACAAGGATCCTATCCGCAGACTCATTAACCCGAGACCCGGACTAAAGAACTGATTCTCTGACTCATCAAACAACCCTAATGTTGTCCCGAACACCCTCTTTTTACCCCGAAGAACCCTCGCCTTGTATCGACTCCGTTTCATTGTAATACACCATAACAAAGCTCGCTAAAACCCCTTGGATTAGTCTGCCCTCTCCTAATCTCTGCGAGGCTTGTCTTTCGGGGTGGAATGGTATAAATATGTCAGGGATAATCCTGGAAAAACCTGAAATTGTTATTTCCCCACGGGGGATTTCCGGCATTGGTTTGCATCTGTGGCCAGATTATATATAATGGAAATAATTTTTGTGTAAATTAATTTCTAAATATTTAGTAACGTTAGCTTAATTCCATGATTAAATACCTGAATTTATTGGCTCGAAAAGCCATACTCAACAAAAAAAGCGGAATCATCTAGTAACCCGGCCTGGATAGATAAAGCTTCTCGTTATTGGCCGAAGAGATATCTGTAGACACCCAAGAAACCATTAACCAACACATATACGGTTGGCATGAACCAAAAATATGTATACGAAAAATTCGAAGGATTGCAAAAGATTTTGCAAATCCCAAAAACTAATTTGCGGTTTGGCTACTTATAGTTGGATTCATTTGAAATATTGCACGTTTGAAATACATCTAAACTAAGATATTTTAGATTTGGTTACAATTGTTAAAACATTTTATTAATATGTAGGCATGAAATCTTTTGGGATCTTCCTTTATTTTCTTAAATGCCTGGAAAGCGGTTGGCAAATCGTGGTAAGTGGAAGGTCACCATTGGAAAGCTTACTAAAGTCTCCATAAATAAGGTTCTGGAGCAGTTGTTACTCGGAGAAATACGTTCTTAAAACTTCGAAAGTGCTAGTTTTGTTCTTTTGAACGGGGCTTGCCTCTGTTACCCCGTTCATTACAAACTAACTTTATAATTAGTGTTTTTTTTTTTTGTTTTTTTTTTGGTTAAATTTCATTTAAGAGTAAAATAATTAGTTTATTAAAAGAAGGGGAAAAAAATTGTTTTCCTGCAAACGTTGAGAAGGCGGCGGAGTAATTTCCACTTAGGATACTGTCAGTTTTTTGTTGTGGCACTTTAACGTTCCTTCTCTTCAAGATTTTGTATTATATCAAACTTACCAATAATCATCAAAACTTACCAATAACTGCTTATATTTCTTCATGCTACTAGTGATATGAATGGAACCGCGCTAAGATGACGCTGTTCCTGCAATTCGGACTTTTTTGAGACGGAACGGCTTCTTTCTTCAGCGTTGTTGGACCTCTCGCAAAGGCAAGAAAATGAGAAACGTATTGGTGGTAGTGTTGTTCTAGAGCGAACGTTAGGAAGGCCAAGGGAGTCACTTTCGCTTAGGCTACTGTCGGTTTCCTGTTGTGGCGCGTTAACCCTCAACTGGTAACATCCAAATTTTGTACGATATAAGTAATATGCGTCTGTGAGACGTGTGCATGGTAAAAATTTTTTTGGGGGCAAATATTTTGAAAACAACTACAGTGAAACATGGATAATTCGAACTTCGATAATTCGAAATCTTCTTTAATTCGAATATTTCTCTCGGTCCCTAGAATTTAGGGCATAAACAATATAAAAAAAATCGTGGTTACTTCGAACAAAATTTTGGGTAATTCGAATTTTTTACGAGCCTGTGCCTCCAATGGGAAGTGGACAGAGAGACAGTCGATCTTAAATCTTGTAAAAATATCAGTCTCATAGTCTAGTTCTTGGACTCTAGGAGTTCTGGAAAGTGGTGGATCGCGCTTCCTCCCTTCCAGGGGTTGTTATAGTTACATCCTGTCGTTTATAGTTACATCCTAGAATTCCCTTCCACCGTCCCTCCGATATTAATTTCTTATTCAGTTATTTTTTTTTTATTTCATTATAAGGGCTCCGCAACTATGGCTATGAGCCCATCTAATTCAGTTTTAAGTCAGTCCTAGATTTGTTGTATTGTTTTTGCCTTGAATTTATTCTGTACAGTGCAGTTCAGTGAGTTGTTGATTTAAGACGAGCATAGAAGTTATAAAACTTTAACTTTGTCAGAGAAAATAGCTGCGATTCAAGAAGTTGAAAAAGGAATAAAGAAAAAATCTGAAATTGCCAAGGACTAAAAAAAAAAAAAAATAATAAAAACTCGTGCCCATGAAAATGACTTTTTTTAAAAAACAATATACTTTTATTTTTACTTTTTTGATAAATTATTTAAGTAATCAACAATTCACGTAATGTTTCTTTTTCTTTAAATAAAATGTATTATTTTTTTAAATTAAAAAATGTGAAAATATGAAGTTCGATTTTTTAGTCCTTTATTTTCAAAAACTTTTGTAATTCGAATTTTGGATAATTCGAACTTTTTTATCGGTCCCTAGGGGTTCGAATTATCCAAGTTCTACTGTATTTATAATGAAGGTATAGTTAGTTATGAAGCATCGCTAAGTATTAAAATCAGGCCTAAAAACAAGCAAACACTCATCGCTCCAGGAGCTCAATAATTCAACACTCTAGCGATAATGGTATTAACATTTTGCATTTGTAAGCTGTAGTAACATGCGTCTACTAGACGGTGTACTTTGTAATTAGAGCCTTACTACTACCACAAAATACGATTGATCGGCTTAAAATTTCACTAGCATTTTTTACATTATCTAAATTGAGCATACACTGGGGGTTTAATTTTACAACTAGCTCTAAGCACCACAATGCGGGAAAATACTATACTTAGGCGTGTCTCAGACGTATGTTACCAGTTAAGGGTTAAATCTTCCGGTAAAAATGCAGTTTCCAGCCCTCCAAAACGATTTCTTCCAAATTTTGCACAATAACGTATTTTGATGCACTAAACACGAATACGATAAAAAAAAACGTCGGATTTAACTAGGAAAGAAGTTATTAAGCTCTAAAGTTCACTGTTATGCAGGTTATTAGAGCTAATGTAAACAACTAAATTTGTGGCGACTTTAAGGCATAAATGACGACTTTAAGGCATACATGCTATGCGTTTCCGCTCGCTCAAGAAGATAACAAAACCCCAGTCAATCCAACTCGCTAAAATTAATAGAATATAATATTAAGCACTAAAGTTAGGAAGGTTATAAAACTTGGCGTCATCAGCGTATTTGTAAACACGCGCATGCGCAGATATGTAACATTGGGAAACAGAGAACTCTCATTTGAAATATTCAGAAACCATTTATTCGAAAATATTGCCAATTTTAAGGGCATCCTCACCTGTCGCTTAAGGGCATACGTGCTATGCGTTTCCGCTCGCTCAAGAAGATAACAAAACCCCAGTCAATCCAACTCGCTATAATTAATAGCTCTCATAACCTGCATAACAGTGAACTTTAGTGCTTAATAACTTCTTTCCTAGTTAAATCCAACGTTTTTTTTTATCGCATTCGTGTTTAGTGCATCAAAATACGTTATTGTGCAAAATTTGAAAGAAATCGGTTTGGAGGGCGGGAAACTGCATTTTTACCAATCTTCCTTCTCTTTGAGATTTTATTTTATATTTTAAACAAAAGATCCAAACCTACCGATAGCAGCTTCTATTCATTAGTAAATACTACTGACACTAGATATATGAACGGGAATGAGCTAAGATGACGCAGTTCCTGCGAGTCTGATAGGAATTGTTGAATATGCTACTGTATATGTTTAATTGCTGGAGGGTGGTGGCTAATCCTGACTGGATATTTGGCTGAATTAAGAGGGGTGGGGAGGTTGATTTATAGCCCTGAGCCAATGGGAAAAATGAATCGCATTTGGGTGCTTCTGATTGGCTGCTGGGTCCTCTATTCGAGATGGTTGCATATAGATTGCGTTCATTTAGTAGCTGTTTGCAATCACTCCCAAGAGTCCGCGCTGACCTGCATCTGTCGTGTTGAGTCACCCCCTGGTCTGTGCTCTTCAAGTTCGTTCTGGATTCTGTAAATACTGCATGTGGAATCCCATATGGAAATTAGTAATTAATAGCAGAGAAGGGCATAATTTTATTTATAAATAAAAATACGAATTTATTCGTACTTTATATATTTGTAAATACGAATATAAATAAATTCGTATTCATAAGGGTGAATACGAATTTATTTTAATTCAGGTGTATTGAATATAAAAATACAAATAAAATTTTATCCGCAAATTTTCCTGCGAATACAAATAAATTTACAGAAAAATTTGTAAATAATAACAAACAATGTGAATATTTAAAAAAAGCAAGTGATTCCAAAAAAAATCACATTAAAATATACGAATACAAATTTATTCTTGTAATAAATAAATCAATGAACATCTCTTCCTTAACCTATATCCACCTTCATGCAGCTGTGATATAGGACAACAATGGACAGTGGAACATTTCTTGATATCATGCAGAAACTACACTTCCTTGAGAAAATTCATTGGAATTGGATCTTCTCTTGCAAAAATTCTTGGCGACAAGGAAGAAGACCTACAAAAACTTTTTGTTTTTTTAAAAAAGACAAATATGTATTCAAAATTATAAATTTTATTTTTTATTATCAGTTAAAATTATCATTATTTATTATTAATATTTCCTAATATATATTTGAATCATTTATCATAATTATTATTATATGTTATTAATGTACTATTATTTTCATTTAATCATATATAATCATATATCAATTCCTCAATTTTAATTAATCATATTATTATATGTTCATTACCACTATAGTATCAAATATGTTTTGTTTTGTATTTTCTTACCATGCAATCGCCAATGATCCTACAGGATAGAGGCAAAATAAAATAAATAAAAGCAACTTTATTCATATTATAATTTGTGAATACAAATTTATTCACAATAAAATTCGCAAATAAATTATGAATTTATTCGTATTAAGATGATATTACGAAAGTTATTGAAGGCGATTTTTTTTTTTAAGGCGCCTAACGTCTATTTGTATATAATTTGTATTCGTATATTTTAATGTGATTTTTTTTGTAATCACTTGATTTTTTGTAAATATTCACATTTTTTAGTGATTATTTACAATTTTTTCTGTGAATTTATTTGTATTCGCAGGAAAATTTGCGAATACAATTTTATTCGTATTTTATATGTAATATGGTACGCGAATAAAAATAAATTCGTATTCACACTTATGAATACGAATTTATTTATATTCGTATTTACAAATATATGAAGTAGGAATAAATTCGTATTTTTATTTATAAATAAATTTATGCCCATCTCTGATCAATGGAAACACATGGGGTTGGGGAGTAGATATAAATTACAATATATTATTTGAATAGGCGGAAGGTCATGCATATATAAAACTTGTCAACTTCACATTATAAGCTTTATTTTTCACTCTACATGTTTCGCGTCTTCGTCTATCATATTATAAAATTATGACCACTTTTTTCTTCCAATCAAAAGAAAAAAAAAAAAAAAAAAAAAAAAATCAGTCCCATAACAGGCCACGAGGGCCCTGAGGGGCAGATACTACAGAGGTATCTGTTTCATGGCCATACGGCACACTAGGGAGATAGTGTGGTCGGTACTATGCTCCGGCCGCCTGATTTTCCCCTTGGCTGCTTCGACTGCCTAGAGTCATTAGCACCCAAGGTCCCCTTTATTAAATTAATTAAAGGCTGGGTTGGCCTAGGGGACGGTCGGGGAGACTGAATTCAACCCATGAACGAAGACACTAGAACAAAAAATCTTTAGTGCTTGCTCGGTTTTTGAACTCTGGCCTCCAGCTTATTAGTCCAGTGCTCTACCACTGAGCTAACCTCGCCCCCTTTTTTCTTTCAATATATTATTGGAATAGGCGGAAAGCCATGCATATATAAAACTCGTCAACTTCAACTTTATATGCTTTATTATTCGCTACACATGTTTCGCGTCTCTTGGCGCCTCTTCAGGAGCAATTTAATAATATATACATAAATTTAGCCTTAGCTACGGAAGATCTTCCACAGGTAGGGCCACCTCCATACTAATACAATGACCTTAATATGGCTGTTATCCATCAGCTGATTCAGATCGATCCTGGCTTAAATGTATGTAAATGTTGAGAATGTTGACTTAGGGAACCATTTTATAATAAGTAATGTTATTACTGACAATTTTTTTACTGATTTGAAATTATAAAAACAGCTTCTGAGTAAATGTATCTCTATGGTACGGTCTATAAAACTTAAGAAGAAGCAAGTCGAAATATTTCCCAAAAAAGTCAAGGACAGTTCTATGAATCGGTAATTCTGAAGAATGAAAACTGCACTCTTACTATCTATCAAGGAAAGACATCGAGTACGGTACATCGTACTGTCCCTTGCGACTAAAAAAAAAAAAAAAAAAAAAAAAAAAAAAAAAAATAAAAACAATTTTATGTATAACACTACTAAATGTGGAGATGGAGATAGTTAGCCGTTGCAGAGATACGAAGACAGGGTATGGTTGGGATTCGGCTAGGAGAAAAACGTCAGACTTTCAGGAAGAAATCTGTATTTGGACGTTTCTGCTGCACATTGGCAGCCTTCTTCAGCTAAAAAATATATACAATTTGTAAGTAAAAAAAAAAACAGGCAGAACTGAGCGTAGTATATACATCATGACAATGATTAGAACCAATCTTATTATTAAACAATGAATATGTGGTAGTTGGAAAGTAAACAGTTTGTTGAAAGTAGTAAATAAACAGAACAAAAACTAACATTTTTATAAAGAACATTTTTATATTGTGAGAAACTCAATCTATTCTATAGGTGAATGCAAGTTATAGTAATCAATATACAAATACGTACCACTAGACAATGCCTAGGGGGGAGGGAGGAAGACCTCGAGGACACTTAGGTAACCATGGTTGGATGTATGACTTAGGTAACCATGGTTGGATGTATGACTTAGGTAACCATCGATGTATGACTTAGGTAACCATGATTGGATCCCCTCCCCCAGTCATAACTATAAAAAACCCCCTGTGTAGTTGCTGTCCCTCATACATCCAACCATGGTTACCTAAGTCATACATCCAACCATGGTTACCTAAGTGTCCTTGAGGTCTTCCTCCCTCCCCCCTAGGCATTTTCTAGTGGTACGTATTTGTATATTGATTATTATAAATTGTATTCACCTATAGAATAGATTGAGTTTCTCACAATATAAAAATGTTCTTTATAAAAATGTAAGTTTTTGTACTGTTTATTTACTACTTGCAACATACTGTTTACTTTCCAACTACCGCATTTTCATTGTTTAATAATAAGATTGGTTCTTATCATTGTCATGATGTATATAATACGCTCATTTCTGCCTGTTTTGTTTAGTTATAATTTGTATGTATTGTTTAGCTGAATAAGGCTGCCAATGTGCAGCAGAAACGTCCAAATACAGATTTCTTCCTGAAAGTCTGACGTTTTTTTCTCCTAGCCGAATCCCAACTATACCTTGCCTGCGCTACTAAATGTGGTGTGGATCAAACGACCCGAAAGAAAATATACTACAAAGGCAGGGTCAAGAAGATGGCCAGTCCAAGTATTCTAAAATACATTAGACCTAGCGAGTACTGTGTTCTGGGGGAGTTTAGTTCGAGACTGAATGATTTTATCTTCTAGTGTCTTCGTTCGACGATCGAAATCAGTGTCCTAGACCGTCTCTATGCACACCAGTTTTTCTTGGGTGTCAACAAGGGGGAAAAATCGTTCGGCCGGAGCATAATACCGACTACATTATATAAAGAACTAGGTGTTACCCGGCGTGCTATGCTACACCTACTTTCTGCATCTAGAAAAGCAAAAATAAATTAGAAACCAAATGAGTAGTATTAAAATCTAATAACGCAAATATGTAACTTTTCGGGTTCGCAGCTTCGAAGCCTAAAACACTGCCCGGATCAATACCTACTTGTGTGGAAAGTTTGATCTAAATCGGTCAAACGGTGTGGATTTTTAATATGAACAAACATACAGATAGACAGCCGGTAGACGTTTTTCACCTATCCTATAACAGTCCCCGTATCAAGAGTGACCGGTTTGCCAAGTACGATCAAAATCGGTCAAACGGTGTGGATTTGTATAAGTAACAAACATACATACAGACAGGTTGTAGACGTTTTTGACCTAGCCTATGAGATTTCCCGGATCAAGACCTACCTGTGTGCCAAGTTTAGTCAAAATCGGACAAACGGTGTGGATTTGTTTAAGGAACAAACAGACAGACACGAGATTTATATATATATATATATAAATCTCGTGTCTGTCTGTTTGTCTGTTTGTTCCTTATATATATATATATATATATATATATATATATATATATATATATATATATATATATATATATATAGAAGAAGATATGTCGAAAGATTAAGAATCACATTGTTCTACTGTTCCTTCCCGGTACTTTTCAGGGAGTTGAGGTTGATTAAATTTAATGAAGAGAGATTATCTTAACATGTTCCGCGTAGCCAATGTGCCAATAACATTTAATTGTTATTGGGTTTACTGTTAACACTTCGTAGTTACATACTATAAAATGGACCGAGAACGCACACCCGTCATCCATGAAGATCCACTGAAAAATATATAACCCCACGATTAGATTATGTTGTTACGCTATGTGAACTACCCATCCCATATGTATGTACTTGATGAACGAATCCCACAAAGATCCCCGACCTAGTTTCCCACGGGTAGCCATCCTACCACAATGCCGAAGTGACTGGATGTCATGACCTACCCCATGGTCTATGACCATTGGACCGGAACATGATCTGTCCTATGTTTTACTAGACCATGCCAGATCGGCCACGAATACAGAACAGGGAGTGTTCGACGCGTGTCTATTCATGGGGTAGTTAGCTACCCTTTCATGCAACCTGGTGGGGGAATCCTACCTCGACCTCAACAGAAAATATCATAAATTAGCATTGTCAGTCAACCCCCTTCCCTTCTGGTTAATAACTCCATAATCCATTCATGCAAATAGAATATTACTATATTTCATTGTTATTGAATTTAAGCGACATATCGTCGATACAAATGCAAACTAACGAATGTGAAAATCACCACTTTCAAGAGTGACAATACTTTTATTTATTACTCTGCTTTTGGGCAGTCAAATAGTCGGCAGATTCTACCTTTTGATATTGGTAACAAACATCCTTCTTTCACTTTGTGAACTTAGATTCGAGAGTTTGCAATCCATCAGTCCAACCAGTAAAGATATGTTGTTTGTATCGACGATATGGAGGGTTCAGAGACCAAGTCCATGTATTACAGTTTTCAGAAGATGAGTATTCTTCGTTTTAATTGCAGATACGCTGTATAAATCCTATTGACCAGTATATGTCTTAATAAGATTTGAACTTAATCGCTGACATTATTTCTGTATAGCCTTGTTCATAAAATAGTTATAACTTGGACTTGGCTTACTTGTGCTCTGAAAACAAATAAGAATGACTTCCAGATTTGTGGCAAGAACTGCTACAAGTGGCAAAATAATGAACTTAGGACTTAGTCTCCTGTAGCACTGAAATAAAATGTTAAAAAAGTCCGACTCGCAGGAACTGCATCATCTTAGCGCGGTTCCGTTCTTATCCAAAGTGCGATTAGTAAAGGAATAGTAGCAGCTATCGGTAGGTATTAGCACCATCCCCCCCCCCTTAATATCTTCAAAACAGTTAAAAAAACAAACAATATATATATATATATATATATATATATATATATATATATATATATATATATATATATATATATATATATACAAATTTTAACCACTATCATTTTCGGTCTCTAGGGGTTCTGAAACGCAAAATTTTCTAGTCGGCACTTCCGGATTGCGTCATGAGATCAACCTTATAAGTGGGGTTCCTCCCTATGGGGAGGGTGGAACCTGTATTTGGTCTAGTTGTGATCTGAACCCTCTATATCGTTCTTGTATTTCTAAAGTGACACAACTCAAAATTGGGTGTTTTTCAGTTATGACTATGAAAGACATGGTAAAAATCTCTTTATCAACCAACACAAACTGTATGTATCTAGCTTCAGAGCTTCTACACCAGAGAGCACAATTTATATAGGCAAGAGTAACACATTTTCAGTTGAGTTTTATTTTGAGTTATGTCACTTTAGAAATACTAGTGCGATACAAATGTCTAGTTTTCTTTACTTTTTTTTAGCTTTACATGTTATTGTATTATTTCTGTACTTTTAAATTCATCTATTTGCACTCTGTATACAGTTAGATTTATTCCCATCCCTTCATTATTCCCATTTCACACAATCCGATTACATTCACCCCCTTTTTTTGTTTTATTATTTGGTGATATTCCATTAATTAATTAAATCTATATAGCATGTGGGATTATTTTTTTTTGTAAATAGAATGTAATTTTTATTTATTCCATTATGCAAATTTGTTATTGTTATAAAAGAATGCGTCAGAATAAAGGGTTTTTATCTGTTCAACATGAGGAACCTCAGAGTGAAGTCAACTCAACATGAGACACATAACATAGAGGGAAGCCTTCTATAAATCTATAATCCCATTAATAAGAATGTATGTTTTTTTTTTTTTTTTTTTTTTTTTTTTTTTTTTTTTTTTTTTTTTTTTTTTTTTTTTTTTTTTTTTTACGGCGCATCTACATCTAGGTCATTAGCGCCGACATCCAGGGTGCAGCGAGGAATTTTACCAGCGAGCCGTGGGATGATAAAATTCCTGCCGGAGGTCGGGAATTGAACCCACCATCTCCCGCTTATGAATCCAAGGCGCTAGCCATTAGGCCACGGGAGACCCCAAGAATGTATGTTATATTGTGTACGTCACGGGACAACAAACTGTGCAAGAGAAGTAGTTCTGACATGTCTGCGGATCGGACACACTAGACCTCCACTCACATAATTAATGTCGTAACAACAAAAACCATTTTCTGCTGCATGTAACATTTTTTTTCCAGATTTTTATTTTATCTAAGGTTATTATCATTTTCTAGCCAAAATAAGATTGATGCATTTAGCTTTTTTTTCGGAAGAAAAGCCATCACCCTTAGTGGGACTCGAATCCACAACTTTAGGTACGCTGTGTTGTATGTAAATGAAATGAAACCCAACAAACGAACAGCCACAGGAAAGTGCAAACTCGGATCAGCTTCTGAACTGAATACAATCTTTCTTCTCTTGATTATAATATAATAAATTGATTTTTCTGTTCAAGAATTGTTTTAAAATGTTATACAATCAGTTATACATATATGAATTGATAGCACAGGCACACACAAAAACAAGTGGAATTTTCCCAAGACACCATGCATATATTCTTATGTATTCCGACAAGCTAAATCCGAATCCAGAGTCCGTTTCATCCCAGCACGTCAGGTTTAAGAGCATTTGAAGGTAAAATTAAGGGGTATGAAGTCGTTAAAGAAGAAACAACTAGAGCTTCCACGGTTTTTAGGGTCGCTAAATTTGAATCCGATGTCTGTTTTACCCCATCGGCCCAAACGCAATGTCATTTCAAGGACAAATACGTTTATTTTGCAAAAAATAAATCTGTAGTCAAATTTTTTGTTTGTTTGTAAAATAGACATTTTTTTCTTGAAATGAACTTCATTTTGTGCCGATGGAGTGAAACAGACATCGGATTAGAATTCAGAGACCCTCAAAATCATAGAAGCTCTAGTTATTTCTTCTTATATGACTTCATACGAAATTTGACCTTCAAATGCTCTTAAACCTGACTCCGGATTCAGATTTAGCGTGTCAAAATTCTTAAAAAAATGTCTTTGGGGAACACCACTTATTTGTGTGTGTGTGCCTGTGTAATGGAGTATTATGCTTGTGCATGTGATGAGTGTCTCATTTCTTTTTTTGATAAGTTTTTATTGGATCAATGGCAAAGAAATAAGGAAACATGGCGGAATTGTACACAATGGCATGAATGAAACTATTGCTCTATGTAATGTTTTATTTATTTCTACGCCGTAATAATGAGTTATTAAGTATAAAATATTAGTACATTTTGTCTCCAAATAGTGAAAAACTCAAAATAACTTTGAGTATAAGTGAAATGTTCTATGAAGAAACATTGTTGATTTACCGACAGGACTAAGCAGGTATAGAACATCGAAGTACAATGAACTTTGGGTGTATTGTTGTCATTGTGGAAGAAGGAGCCAACAGATGGATGGCCAGACCCTTCCAGGTCAGATCTTGTCAGGTCATCGCATCTTCTGACGCTAGTGGTGGTTGTCCGATGCCGGGTCGACAGGCAGTCGGACGGATGCTGTACTCAAGGTAGTACCTGGCGGGCCAATCCTATAGGTTGACAGTACTCCTGGCAGTTCCTGGCGAGCCAGTTCTATAGGCTGTCCTGCTCTTTCAAGACTATATGCAGTGGCTGATAGCTGATGTGCAGCTTCCAGATAGACCTAAGGAGAATTTGGTCTGCTGTCGGTATTGCTTCCGATGCAAGATGGATTCTCGACAAGGCCACGACAGAAGGTACGTCCTCTTGATTTATATCACCTGTTTTTTTTGTTTTTTTTATATCGTTCTGAAGGGTGTATTCAACCGCGGGAGGTCATGGGCACCCAAAAAAAGGAAGGGACCTTTTAAATAAATCTTAAATACATTGTGTTAATTTCACCTGATTTGTTAGATCCTTTTCAAATTTGGACAGAATGAAGCCTAGAGCTACCATTGAGATAGAGAGGGGGGGGGGGTGAACCTTTCTTTTTCATTGGTCGTATTATTAGCTCTTCCCAATGAATCTAGTTGTAAAGGTTGGACACATGAACGATTTTTTAAAACGTTCCACTACTACATTCCGAAAACTACCCCTGTTTAAATATATAAATACCCATCAACATTTGTGTTTGTGTGCAGGGCCTTCGTTCTGAGGAGGCGGTGGACAATTGATCAGGGGCCCTTGGTCTAAGGGGGGGCCCCAGTGTCATTTTTTTACACGCATTATAATTTGAAAATACAAAATTATATACCAAACTATAGTTCATATAATTATTTTTGAGAACAACCAATAAAGAAAAAGAAAAACAGTCATGTCCGATTGATGGCTGACCAATTTCGGCGACAGCTTTCTTATCATTCCAAGGAAAATCTTTTTATTTGTTTTTTGGTATAGACTTTATTCTCCTTGGAATGATAATAAGCTTAAGGCCTATCTATAAGCCATCAGGTTACATGTGCATTATTTTATTGTATTCATTTTCTTTTTCCAATGAACTTCCCGTCCAAACATTCTCTATATAAATTCTCTATTTTTAATTTATAAACTAGCTTTTAAATATTGCCCGTCCAAACATTCTCTATATAAATTCTCTATTTTTAATTTATAAACTAGCTTTTAAATATTGCCCGTCCAAACATTCTCTATATAAATTCTCTATTTTTAATTTATAAACTAGCTTTTAAATATTGCCCGTCCAAACATTCTCTATATAAATTCTCTATTTTTAATTTATAAACTAGCTTTTAAATATTACCCGTCCAAACATTCTCTATATAAATTCTCTATTTTTAATATATAAACTAGCTTTTAAATATTGCCCGTCCAAACATTCTCTATATAAATTCTCTATTTTTAATTTATAAACTAGCTTTTAAATATTGCCCGTCCAAACATTCTCTATATAAATTCTCTATTTTTAATTTATAAACTAGCTTTTAAATATTGTCCGTCCAAACATTCTCTATATAAATTCTCTATTTTTAATTTATAAACTAGCTTTTAAATATTGCCCGTCCAAACATTCTCTATATAAATTCTCTATTTTTAATTTATAAACTAGCTTTTAAATATTGCCCGTCCAAACATTCTCTATATAAATTCTCTATTTTTAATTTATAAACTAGCTTTTAAATATTGCCCGTCCAAACATTCTCTATATAAATTCTCTATTTTTAATTTATAAACTAGCTTTTAAATATTGTCTGTCCAAAAATTTGTAGCCACATGAAGTTTCAGTGTACCTTAGGCAATACGTAAACTTTTCACTACGTTCAATTACAACTGAATTTAATTTTGTTTACAGAGAAATTTTGGTTTTAAATAATTCTATTAATAGTTTTTGGTAATGTTAGTGGAAGGGAGGGGGGTCAAGGGGCCTGTGAATTATTTGGAATGTTCCTGGAGGAATTCATCATGACAGTTTTTGATTGCATGGTTTGATAAGGCTACTTGAATTCATCATGACAGTTTTTGATTGCATGGTTTGATAAGGCTACTTGAATTCATCATGACAGTTTTTGATTGCATGGTTTGATAAGGCTACTTGAATTCATCATGACAGTTTTTGATTGCATGGTTTGATAAGGCTACTTGAATTCATCATGACAGTTTTTGATTGCATGGTTTGATAAGGCTACTTGAATTCATCATGACAGTTTTTGATTGCATGGTTTGATAAGGCTACTTGAATTCATCATGACAGTTTTTGATTGCATGGTTTGATAAGGCTACTTGAATTTGAGTTTGGCTACCTATACTTTTTAATATATTTTAGTGAAATTCTTATTTAAACATTTGTCTGTAAGTCTATATTTAAAATATTCTCCCGTTTTCAGTTGTATATATATATATATATATATATATATATATATATATATATATATATATATATATGTATATATATATTTAGCTTGTACTCTTTACATTATTATTTGTTTCACTTTTCCTATCCAATAAATTGATCTAAGGAACTTTTTTCCAATTTTTTTTTAATGATATTCTATACTATTATATATTGCAGATTCCATGTTATTATTAATTATATTTGATTTACAATCTCTTCTTATAGTCTTATTCAAATTTTATTAGGAGCTTTTCATGTAAAAGTTCCTTCAACATATAATTTTTTACTCATTTAACCAATGGAATATCATTTGCATTTGCTAAAACGAAAGAATAGTTTAATAGCTGCTGTTGTTTTGATAATATATATATATAATAGCTGCTGTTGTTTTGATAATATATATATATAATAGCTGCTGTTGTTTTGATAATATATATATATAATAGCTGCTGTTGTTTTGATAATAAATATATATAATAGCTGCTGTTGTTTTGATAATATATATATATATATATAATAGCTGCTGTTGTTTTGATAATATTTATATATAATAGCTGCTGTTGTTTTGATAATATATATATATATATAATAGCTGCTGTTGTTTTGATAATATATATATATAATAGATGCTGTTGTTTTGATAATATATATATATATATATATATATATATATATATATATATATATAATAGCTGCTGTTGTTTTGATAATAAATATATATAATAGCTGCTGTTGTTTTGATAATATATATATATAATAGCTGCTGTTGTTTTGATAATATATATATATAATAGCTGCTGTTGTTTTGATAATATATATATATATATATATATATATATATATATATATATATATAGATATAATAGCTGCTGTTGTTTTGATAATATATATATATATATATATATATATATATATATATATAATAGCTGCTGTTGTTTTGATAATATTTCAAACCTTGTAAATGAGAATTATCTTTAGAAAATTTAATAAATACACCATTTAAATGTATAGGTACATATTTTATTGTTTTTTAATGAGTTTAAAATTGTTGTAGGTTCTGCTCTGAAGTCGAGGTCGAGCCGAAACTTCTTGTTAAATCAAGTCCTGCTTCTCCTGTCGGTCAAGAATAGGAGAGCAATGGATTGTGGTGTCATGCTCTCATAAGATATTTTGGTTCATAGTTATCTACCTCTCTTCTTAAAGCAAGAAAGTGTTTGACGCTGTGTCCGGTGAACTGTTTCTTGCAATGCTGTGCTAGTTGCTGTGTATCCGTACAACTTCTTCATGCAATGCTGTGTGTCCAGGCTGCTGCTCCTTACAAGGTTTTGTCTGACTTAAGGACAGTGTTAGATCTGTTAATATCACGGTAGTATCATCTTTTGAAAAAACTTTAAAAAACCATACAAATTTGCAAGATAATTTTTTGTTATTTTTAAAATTAGAATAACTCATAAACATGATTAAAGTAAATCATTGAATATGACATTAATAATAATAATTTCTGCAAATAAAAAAATAAAATCATTATCTTTTAAATTTTTTTACTTTGGGACATTACTATTACTCCTTATATTGTTTGACTGGAACTTTATCAGAAAAACACCCATAAAGTATAAAGTGGTGATTTTTGCAAGCTTTCTTGGTTCCGGATCTATCCTGGGTGAGATATAAAACAAGCAACATGTAGGAGTGTGTTTCCTTCTATTTAACAAGTTCTTGAGAGTTCAAATTTCAAAATTCATTTACATATGTAAATATCTTATATTCTAAATTAATTTTAAGATTAAACGGAAAATATTTGTTTCTACGATTTAGTTAGTTGTTACTTTTAGGATTAATATGTTTTGATTTTTTTTTTATTTGTAAATTTTCTTTGGGAGAAAAAAAATTAATATGACTAAAATACAAATTATGACACTAATTATAATATTACAAAAACAGTTGTTATTTTTACGAATTACCAATTATTTATTTTACCATAATTTATAAATAAATGTAAATAATTCAATGGAAAACTTTAAACCAACTATTCTTGAAAACAAGAAAATAATTATTTTCATTATAACCTTTTAATATTGGGTCCACATTCAAACAATTATTACACTGCAATAAAGCCATTACTGTTTAATTGTTATATGTATTATATATCGTCGATACAAAAGCAAACTAACGAATATGAAAATCACCACTTTTCAGAGTGGAAAAGTATTTATTCATAACATTTTTTTCGACAGTCAAATATTCGGCAGATTTGACCTTTTGATAGTGGAATACTTTCCCTTTAATAGACTGAAGTCAGATTGAAGAATTTGCCGTAAATAAGTCCAGCAGAAATTATTAAAGATGGACAATGAAAGATGCATTTTTTCATATTCGTTAGTTTGCTTTTGTATCGACGATATAGTATTTGAAAAACTTTATCAAGTAATTACTTCCCCGAAATGTGTTTTTTTTTTATTTATTTTTTTTTGTGTATGTTTAACGGCTTATCAGCAATTGGGCTATGACCGCCAGACCGATATATGTATATATATAGTTTTAAAACAATGATTTTTTTTTCTTGTAAATACATAATGTCACCTGTATCTCTGATCGAATATTCTTCTCTTAGAATTAATGTGTTCAATTGTTGAAGTGTTTATTTTCAAGTTAGTTCTTTAAGCATATTATTAAGTGTATTCCTATCAATTCAGGACCTTGAAGGAGAAAGAGTGAATCAGAAAAATCTACTTTTTTTAACATTGTTTTCTGATTCAGAAATATGTAGGTAACACGATGCTTCGCCTTGTTTCTCTGGTTCGCCTTTATTTCTCTCACAGTTTCAAGTTAAAGTGAATAGCACCGTCAGCTATGAATAATTGGATGTCCGATTTCAAGGGTGAATCCAGAGTCTGAAACTCCCCTCCTCCCATAAATCACTCATAAAAATATTATTAAAATACTGAATTCCAGTTGCATACTTTTCCAATCAGGTTTATGAATGAGCATTCCATAGAGTAAACATTCGCCTTTCCTATCCTAAAGCACTTCTAGAACTTTGACTTGGATTTCCAAACATCCGGAATTCGTCATTCATCCTTTCTCTTCCAAGGTCCTGCTGAATTGTCAGGATTCATAATATTAAATGTTTTACATTTATAGGAGAGATTATCAGACTGAAATTAATTTTAAGTGTATATATTATTATTGTTATAATTTGTAAACCAAATTATTTTTGTAAATAAATCCCATAGTTTGGTCAGAAAACTACCAAGTATCCACGTTTCTAATAGTTTTTTTTTTTTTTTTTTGCTACGAAGCATATCCAAGCCATTAGCTCTGAACTACCTACAGGTTTGTGCTATTCCTAAACACCCATGGTGGAGAAAGGGATATTGTCCAGATATCGCACGAGGACTAATACTACATTCTCTGACTAAATTCCAAGTAATTTTCTCCAATTGAAAAGGTCGGGGCAAAATAGTGCCAAGCAACTTTTTCAACAAAGCATAACTTTAGCTGCTATATGTTGGATATTATGTAGGACTATCAGTCTATGACGGTGCTACTAAGATATTACTACAAATTGCTCTTAATCTTGTTGCCCCTAACCATTTCAACTGATAGTCCCACATAATAGCCAACATATAGCAGCTACAGTTAAGTTTTGTTAAAAATGTTGCTTGGCACTATTTTTCCACGACTCCTTCAATTTATGGAAACAAATAAATCAGCATTTTTCAATTATTTATATCATAATTGTTGTATGGGATGATAAAGTATCCAATTATGTCCGACTAACTCAGTTTTTTCTTGCTTTCCTAGAAAAAACTGAGTTAGTCGGACATATTTAATTTATAGATATTTGTGTGTATGTATATATATATATATATATATATATATATATATATATATATATACACACACATATGTGTGTATGCGTATGTGTATATATGTCTCAATCTCCTCCTATCTATCCTCA
The DNA here is from genome assembly GCA_946811695.1 of Gonocerus acuteangulatus. Classification (NCBI taxonomy): domain Eukaryota; kingdom Metazoa; phylum Arthropoda; class Insecta; order Hemiptera; family Coreidae; genus Gonocerus; species Gonocerus acuteangulatus. The sequence goes on from OX328130.1 coordinate 7,225,838, forward strand.
ATCTATATCGATCTTCTCAATCTATCTTGTGGTTAATATCACATTCTTTCCTCAATAGACATATTGAAATAATATGCCAATTGAGATATATTAGATCAAAGGAGACTTCTAACTGAGACATCCATGACATATGTCTAAAAGTCCGACTCGCAGGAACTGCATCATCTTAGCGCGGTTCCTTTCTTATCCCTAGTCTAATTTGGAAAGATTAAAATATTTATTTATTGATAAGGCTTCGCAACTTTGAAGAATCGCCTTAAGATTAAAATAGAAGCAGTTATTATTTTGGTTCCAACAGTCTTGAAAGGTCTTGATTTACGATCTTACCTGGAAGGGTCGGTCAACACTTGAAAGGGTCCCGCTAGTTACAAGGTCTTGGAATCTAGGAAATCTATATTTCTAACAATAATTTTTTTTGTTATTTTACTTAACTAGTTTTATTGTAAAATACATTATCCAACTATAAGCAATTAAGAAATAACAAGGAATAAAAGCAGACAAAAAACCGTTCGAATGAACGAAATCAATTACTTTAATGGTTTAAGCACTTATTTCTCCGATTGACATCGTCTAATTAAAACTTTTGTCAGAACATTTTTTGTAGAGCATTTAGTAAGCTTTCGAATGGTAACCTTTCGCTTCCCAAGATTTTCAACCGTTTTCGAGATATTAATGCAAGTATACGAAGTTCCCAAAACTTTTCATTATTTCTAGCTATAGAAAATTGGTCTCATTTTACCTATCCTGTTTTACACACAAATACATTTTCTTAACATAAGAAATTACAAAAATAAAAATCAATAAAAAACTAAGGGAAAGAGACAAAAATTACAAAAAGAACGACCAACACCCGTTCATAAGAACTAAACAGACGTATTTGAAGTTTTAAGCACTTATTTCTTCGACTGACATCACCTAATCAAAACTTGTTTTAGAATCTTTTCTGTAGAGAATTTAGAAAGCTTTCAAATAGTTTCTATCCACTTATGAACATTTCCCAACCGTGTTCGAGATATTAATGAAAATATACGAAGTTCCCAAAACTTTTCATGTCTGTTCATAAAATATTTTATTTTAACCCTTCCTTAACTCCAAACGTAACCAAAGGTTTAAGATATTAGTTTTGATAAAATTTGAACATGCAAAAAATGTTTCAACTGAATCCCATGATTTTATATACCAAAACCAAAAACGTTATTCAGCAACTATGTTCCCAATTTTCTCGAAAACGGTTAAAGCTATCGCCTTAAAAACGGTTTCATTCGTTTTCCGAGGCCAAGAAGCCTACAAAACGAGTACTTACAAGCATATGAACTCAAAAATGTAAGCGTTGCGATTTTATTTGCGCGAATTTCGCCCCAAACGCCATCTTCCAGTGGGCGCATTTTGCTGGTTAACGAACTTGACCTTTCAAATAACAGACAAATATATATATATATATATATACAAATTTGAACCACCGTTATTTTCGGTCTCTAGGGGTTCTGAAACGCGAAATTTTCTAGTCGGCACTTCCGGATTGTTTCATGAGATCAATTTTATAAGCGGGGTTCCTCCCTATGAAGGGAGGGAGGACCCGCGCTAACAATATAAACAGATCTAAGGTGTTACACGGGAGCTGGTGGAAGGAAGAATGAGAATGTCTCGTATTGCAATTCTCATTATGCAGGGTCTGCTTCCAGGTAAAGTCATATACTTTTACTGCCCTTTACCGTTACTCAGAAGGCTCTTTGTGTTTACAAACAAAGGACTCGGTATAGACCACCCGTATTAACCCAAAAGTGATTATATCAAGCTTGATAAACTTCCTCAATTAAATTAAGGAATTTAGAGTGCTTAAAATAGGTTCTTGATCTAGTCAAAAAATTCAAGGAGAATTAGATCATGAATAGAAAATCTTGGCCAAACAGAAGGAAAATAACAATAACAAGGATAGTCAAACTTCGTGTTCAAAGATTGTTAGTTGTAACACAAAAACGGTCACTCATGATTCTAATAAATTAACTGTGAAGGGTGATTACACAAATATTCCTGTTGAGGCTTTAAAGCTTCAATTTAAAAAACATATTAACCCATAGGAATTATAGATTGGTCTAAAAACATAAAATCATTGAAAAAAGGATTTCTTATTATTGAATCAAACAAAAACGATATAGAGGTTATATCAACAGAGTTTTTAAATATATGCAAAGACCTGTTGATCAATAAAATTAAAATAAAGAATATAATTCTCTGTAAAAGGTTTAATGAGTTCTATTAAATACATATGTTCCAATTTAGTTATAATTTTAACTATTGGAATTATTATCCAAAGATTCATATAATTACTCAACAATAGATTCTAATTTGAAGCACAGCTATTTTCGATATCTACCTGTTCGAATTGTTTTTCTTATTTTAATTAATCTATTTTATTGTCAAATACATTATACAACTATAAGCAATGAAAAAATAGGAATAAAAACAGACAAAAAAACCGTTAGAATAAAAGAAATCAATTACTTTAATGGTTTAAGCACTTATTTCTCTGATTGACATCGCCCAATTAAAACTTTCGTCAGAACATTTTTTGTAGAGCATTTAGTAAGCTTTCGAATGGTGACCTTTCGCTTCCCAAGATTTTGAACCGTTTGCGAGATATTAATGAAAGTATACGAAGTTCCCAAAATTTTCATTATTTCTAGCAACAGGAAATTGGTCTCATGTTTCCTATACTGTTTTACAAACAAATACATTTTCCTAACATAATAAATTACAAAAATAAAAAGCAATAAAAAACCAAGGGAAAGAGACAAAAATTACAAAAAGAACGACAAAACCCCGTTCATAAGAACAAAACAGACGTATTTGAAGTTTTAAGCACTTATTTCTCCGTTTGACATAACCTAATCAAAAATAGATTTAGAATCATTTTTGTAGAGAATTTAGTAAGCTTTCAAATAGTTTCTATCCACTTACCACGATTTCCCAACCGTGTTCGAGATATTAATGAAAGTATACGAAGTTCCCAAAACTTTTCATGTCTGTTCATAAAATATTTTATTCTAACCCTTCCTTAACTCCAAGCGTAACATAACTTTCAACATATTAGTTTTAATGAAAGTAGAACATGCAGATAATGTTTCAACTGAATCCCGTGATTCTAAGTACCCAAACCAAAAACGGTATTAAAAAACTATTTTTCCAATTTTCTCGAAAACGGTTAAAGCTATCGCCTTGAAAATGGTTTCATTCGTTTTCCTAGCCCAAGAAGCCTATAAAAAGAGTACTTACAAGCTTATGAACTCAAAAACGTAAGCGTTACGATTTTTTCTGCGCGAATTTCGCCCCAAACGCCATCTTCCAGTGGGCGGATTTTGCTGGTTAACGAACTTGACCTTTCAAATTGGACGACGGATTTTTGTACCAAATGTCATCAAAATCGGACCATCAGGGAAGCTAGAAATGAGCGAACAGACAAATATATATATATATATATATATATATATATATATATATATATATATATATATATATATATACAAATTTGAACCACCATTATTTTCGGTCTCTAGGGGTTCTGAAACGCGAAATTTTCTTGTCGGCACTTCCGGATTGTTTCATTGTATCAACCTTATAAAGCCCCGTTTCCATTACTACAAAACTGCCCTGCGACATGTCGCACGACATGTCTCTGCATCAAGTCGCAGAATGGAAACACTTTGCAACATGTCGCTGCGACAAAAATGTCGCACCGGCCGGCCGGTGCAACAAAACATGTCTCCGCGACTTTTTGCCTACTAGCCCAGTCAAACGGCACTCAAAAAGGGGTCGAAGTGAAAAGTTTGTGTAATTGTTGTGATTGCCGTAATTCTATGTTGATGGACATTTTTCAAATCGTATTTTTTTTAATTATTGCTGTTTTTAATTATGGAAAGGTTTTCTTTGATCTTCCTTTTTAACGTGTTCCTTTCTCTATTTAAAATATCAACGTCTGTATAATTAAAATTATGTTTATTATTTATTGCGTGTTCCGTCAATGTCGTCCAGTTCTCGTTTGTGTCTATACTTTTAGCATGTTGTACAATTCGTTTTTGCAATAGTTGTTCTGATTCCCCAATATAAAATGAGTTGATGATATAAAATGTTTTCTGGTACTATAATATTCTATTATTACTATAGCTATAATACCATATATGTGTATATGTATCTATAAATATACGCGCACACACACACACACATACTCACTTACATACATTAATATTTCATTTTATGTATATGTATGTATGTGAGTATGTGTGTGTGTGTGTGTGTGTGTATGTTTGTGTTTGTGTGTGTGTGTGCGCGCGCGTATATATGCAGATACACATACACATATATGGTATTATAGCTAGAGTAATATTAGTATATAATGTTATATTATTTTAAACTTCATTTAGAGGTACCTTAAGTTTATAAATTTGTAATTATATATTAAAAACTGTAATTAGACAGTTCCTTATATAGCCTATATAGTTTCCATTCCATTAAGTTATGTTCCAATCTAAACTATTCCATGTTCCCATTTATAATATCACCGTTAGCTTTATAAATTCTGATGATTAATTACTGCCCATTTACTGTAATATTAATGCATGGTTCTATTTGTTGTTAGCACCTGATGATGGCACATTTCTGCTGAAAGGCCCAGTGCAAAATAAAAAATAAAAAGTAGGAAGACTGAATTTTGTTTCCCCTTCTGGGATATATATATTAATTCTTCTGAATATGACCCAATATATATTTTTTTCTTGTTCTTTTTTATTTTATGGCAGAGGGTCGATAAAGCAGAACACCATTCGTTTTTATTCAACTACTTTATTCTCTCTATTTTGCCCGACTTATATATACGATATATATATATATATATATATATATATATGTGTGTGTGTGTGTGTGTGTGTGTGTGTGTGTGTGTGTGTGTGTGTGTGTGTGTGTGTGTGTGTGTTGGTATTCGTAGTGGTAATCTATAGAGGAAAATATACTTCAAACTACATCGGTCCATTAGAAGGGGTGGGGGGGGGGGGGTTACTCTGGACCCAAACTACTAATGTACTCATACCTGTGGTAATTTCTGCTGTTTTGTAACGAAACGTGTAATCTGATGAGGAATGAGTGTTGTAAACATGAACTAAATTGGTCTATCGAAAAGGAGGGTTTACTTTGTACAATGTTTCTATAGGATTAGCCCGCTAGACGTAGGTTCGCAAAGCTGCCGCTAGGAGCTCTTCCTACCACTAGCGGGACTGTATCCCATTCCTGCGTCAGATCAAAATGCAATAGAGCAGAACTATTCATGTAATTGTTTTATTTATGTAGGTTATTTACAGCATAATATTCAGGAAAGCAGTCTACACTACCCAAATTCTGAGGAAAGTGCTTAGTTATGCAGCTCCTGCGTGACGGACTTTTTATTTTACTTCCGATTTAATTTTTGCGTAAATAACTTCCTTTGCACGTTACAAGCTGAAAACAACTAAAAAACATTATTTTTGGTGATTTCTTGATGATTTCTCATATCTGCCGAGCACATTTTCGGCGGAAAACTTCTGATTTGTGTTCAGCACCCCCAAAAAACATAGAATAACCCAATCAAAACAATTACACCAAAACTTTCTGCTTGAAACCACCGTTTGACTGGGCTATGTGGTAATGGAATCAGCCCGCATCTTGTGCCAGGACCACACGCATGTGCAAAAGACCGTTTACACATACAACCCTGTCTAGCGGAGTAGGGAATTATTCAATACATTTTTTATTCAATAATCATTCAAATAAAATTTTATTTAATAAGAATCTATTCATTCAATAACTTATTCGTCTACTGATTCAATTTTTATTCAACGAGTAATGGGGTTGGCTCGTTATTCAATACATTTTTATTGAATAAGCATTTATTTAGTTATTCATTGACTGATTTTTTTTTTTTAAATTTAATGAATAATTAATTATTTTGCATTCTTCATTCATTTTATACATTTATTCATGGTTCATACAACGAATAGCTTAAGCTATGGTTAATAGCTTAAGCTATGGTTAATAGCTTAAGCTATAGTTACAACTTGTAACTATAGCTTAAGCTATTAGCAATTACGATATTTCATAAATAGATTAGCGGTTAGCGCACTGCCGCCGCTAACCGCTAATTATTAGCGCTGGCTTTCTACAGTTTCGCTAAATTAGCGGAGAGGTATTAGCTTTTAGCGCGCGCTAACGTTTGCCCAACTCTGAGTTGAGACATGTTCCAGACGTTTGAAATTTATCTGATCTAAGATATTAAAATTTCGGTTGCGTTTGGACTTAAGCTAGTATTAAAAAAAAAATTATATTAGCAGACATGAAAATGTTTCAGGTTGGAAAATCGTGGTAAGTGAAATATAATCATTTAAAAGCTTACTAAATATTCTACAAGAAAATGCTGATGTAATTTTCGATGTGACGAAGTCAATCAAGGAAATAAGGGCTTGAAAGTTCGAAATTCTTAGTTTTGTTCTTTTGAAGGTTCTTTTTTTCTGTGTTTACCTATAGTTTTAATTGGTTATTGCTTTTTTAATTGCATTTAACTGTAAAATGATTATTTTAGTAAAAGAAAGTAAAAAAAAAAAAAAAAAAAAAAAAAAAAAAATGCGAAACAGTGTTATTGCGTTTCCAAAGGCGAACGTTGTGACAGAAAGTGGAGTAATTTCCACTTTGGATTCTATTAGTTTGCTGTTGTGGCGCCTTAAATCTTTCTCCTCTTTGAGATTTTATTTTTAACAAAATATCAAAACATACCAACAACTGGTACTATTCCTTTGCTGCCTTTATCCACTCCTGGATCCCGTTATCCCATCTTCCCAGTTTGGTTTTCGCCACTCCCACTCCACTATTCACCAATGCCACCGTATCGTCGACAGCATATCCTCATCCTTCGAGAATAAGCAGTATTGCTCTGGCGTTTTTCTTGACGTAGCTCAGGCTTTCGATCGAGTGTGGCACCAGGGCTTGCTGTTCAAACTCAAAGAAACACTACCTACAACATATTACCTACTAATAAAATCCTATCTCTCTGACCGTTTTTTCCAGACATCCTATGGTACCTCATTATCTCCAATCTTCCCCCAACATGCAGGTGTCCCACAAGGTGGAATTCTCAGTCCCGTTTTGTTCCTGGCTTATACGACTGACATCCCTTCCCATCCCCAAACTTCCATCCACATGTTTGCTGACGACACCGCTATTCTCACTGTTAACCAAAACCCAATTCTTGCCTCCAATTCCCTTTAAGAACACCTGTGTCTACTTCAACCATGGCTAACTAAATGGAGAATCAAAGTAAATGCAGAAAAGTCTAGCCATGCAACTTTCACACTTCGTAAGTCAAGCTGCCCGCCAATAACCATCCAAAACATTCAAATTCCACAGAAATCGCAAGTAAGGTACTTAGGACTGATATTAGACAAACGTTTAACTTGGAAGCCACACATAACTCAGAAAAGACAGGAACTAAACAGACGTTTTAGACTTTTATCACGCTTACTGGACAAACGCTCGAAACTTTCATTGACTAACAAACGACTTATATACAATACCGTACTCCGACCAATATGGACTTATGGACTAGAACTCTGGGGCTCCACTAAACCTTCCAATTCCTACAGAATACAAACAATGCAAACCAAAATCCTTCGAAAAATATCCAATGCTCCTTACTATGTCTCCAACTTAACCCTCCATAATGACTTCAATATCCCCTTTATCCAATCCCTGGCCAAATCAGTCTATCAGAAGTTCCATTCCAGTCTCCCCGGCCATCCAAATCCTTTGATAAACTCTCTATCCATAATCCACAAAATCCTCATAGAAAGCTGAAGCGGCGGTGGCCTAGAGACAATTTGTTTTAACATGCTATCTGTAATGCTCAAAATTTATTGTGGGTTTTGTAATTGTACATATTCCCACATCACGCCTTACATTGTTAATTTTCCAATACCAACAAAATTACTAAAAATAGGTTTACATATTGTTGTAATTATCAATAAAGGTTAAAAAAAAAATAATAAAAAAAATAAAAAAATCCTTTGCTAATAGCACTAGAGATATGAACGGAACCACGCTAAGATGACGCAGTTCCTGCTTTTTGGACACTTTTTAGTTTTGGGATTTCCTGAACAAATTGTCTAGAAAGTAGTAGAGACTTAGTAAAACAGAATACACTGCTTTTCTTTTTCCTGAACATAATTCTTCGGTTTAAAAAAACCAAAAGACGAACTTGATAATGAGAAATATTGGTCCTTTGGGAGAGAAAGTTTATCTGCATCCCTCCGCTCCAACTCCAGAAAAAAATCCTCCGTTAGCATGCTTTTACCTTTCTTCGCAAAGAAATAAGAAAAATAATTGAGAGCCACCGGCCATGCCCTCGTTGAATGCATCCGATCTCGATGATCACCAAAGTTAAGCACTCGGGCGTGGTCAGTACCTGAATGGGTGACCGACCACGTGCTGTTGGCATTATAAAAGGGTGGCAACCTGTAGATACCCCGGCGTTTACAGGCCAATTGTTGATACGCCGTTAAACAAAATACAAAAAATCAAAACTAACTAAGATATTATCCTTAGTTTTGATTTTTTTGTTTTTAGCTAATTTGAGTTATTAGCTCAGAATGTAAATATTCCCCTAGCGACTTATACTTGAGCTAAATAATGAGAAAAATAGATTCTGGATTTTTGAGAAATGCTCACTAACAGACTGAATAAAGCAATTCATTACCTGATTAATGTCTAGTTTACAAAAAAATAGTACTTGTCAACTAACCACTTGTTCTATTCACATGAAAACAGGTTATTTTTTAGACAAGTATTAGTAAACGCAGCAAGTACAAGTGATTAGCAATGGATTCTATCTACTAAAGAAACGACTAACTAAAAAGCTAGCATGACCCAGACCAGACTAGCTTTTTCCTTAGCAATTGCTAACCTTAGAACCTAACCACAGCTCTTTATTCACACCTTCTACGTAGCTGCAGCTAAGAACCTTGATAAACTAAGCAAATGCTAGGCATAGCTGCAGCTAACCTTTTTATTCACTCGGCCCTTAGCAATTGCTTGGAAAATACTTAGTTCTAGCAATTCCTAGCTTTTATTCACTCTACCCATAGTGTGTGATAAGAATGAGATATACTGTGTGATGAAAAGGAAATATAGTGAGTGATAAGAAGGAGACATAGTGTGTGATAAAAAGGAGATATAGCGTGTGATAAGAAGGAGATATAGCGTGTGATAAGAAGGAGATATAGCGTGTGATAAGAAGGAGATATAGCGTGTGATAAGAAGGAAATATAGTGTGTGATAAGAAGGAAATATAGTGTGAGATACGAAGGAGATATAGTGTGTGATAAGAAGGTGATATAGTGCGTGATAAGAAGGAGATGTAGTGTTTGATAAGAAGGAGATATAATGTGTGATAAGAATGTGATATAGTGCGTGATAAGAAAGAGATGTATTGTGTGAAAAGAAGGAGATATAGTGTGTGATAAAAAGGTGATATAGTGCGTGATAAGAAGGAGATATAGTGCGTGATAAGAAGGAGATGTAGTGTGTGATAAGAAGGAGATAAAGCGTGAGATAAGAAGGAGATATAGCATGTGATAAGAAGGAGATATAGTCCGTGATAAGAAGGAGATGTAGTGTTTGATAAGAAGGAGATATAGCGTGAGATAAGAAGGAGATGTAGTGTTTGATAAGAAGGAGATATAGCGTGTGATAAGAAGGAGATATAGCGTGTGATAAGAAGGAGATATAGCGTGTGATAAGAAGGAGATATAGCGTGTGATAAGAAGGAGATATAGCGTGTGATAAGAAGGAAATATAGTGTGTGATAAGAAGGAAATATAGTGTGAGATACGAAGGAGATATAGTGTGTGATAAGAAGGTGATATAGTGCGTGATAAGAAGGAGATGTAGTGTTTGATAAGAAGGAGATATAATGTGTGATAAGAATGTGATATAGTGCGTGATAAGAAAGAGATGTATTGTGTGAAAAGAAGGAGATATAGTGTGTGATAAAAAGGTGATATAGTGCGTGATAAGAAGGAGATATAGTGCGTGATACGAAGGAGATGTAGTGTGTGATAAGAAGGAGATATAGCGTGAGATAAGAAGGAGATATAGCGTGTGATAAGAAGGAGATATAGTCCGTGATAAGAAGGAGATGTAGTGTTTGATAAGAAGGAGATATAGCGTGAGATAAGAAGGAGATGTAGTGTTTGATAAGAAGGAGATATAGCGTGTGATAAGAAGGAGATATAGTGTGTGATAAGAAGAAGATATAGCGTGTGATAAGAAGGAGATATAGCGTGTGATAAGAAGGAGATATAGCGTGTGATAAGAAGGAGATAGAGCGTGTGATAAGAAGGAGATATAGCGCGTGATAAGAAGAAGGTCTATCAGATTCTAGACACCTCCAATATCCAGGAGAGGACATCCCCCTCCCCCGCCTCAGGGTTCTGTAGACCTCGCCACTAATCCTCCGAAGATCCTGCAGGATTAGGGTGTCCTGAGTCCTGAAACTAATTGGTTTTTAAACGACCTCTAGTCTTACAGCCAATATCCTTCACTTTCTTCAAGGTATTGGAACAGTACATTCACTCCTTTCCCTAGTGGACGACACCACCTGGTTGTTCATACTAGACCATATATTGATTCTAGACACTTTTCAGCCTTACAAAACTTAGGCATCCGTATAATGCGGCAGTGTACAGCGATACGAGGTATTTTACCACTACGGTATATGTTAGCGGTAAGAGATACTGTAATACTGTGGTATATCTCAGCGGGAAGAGGTACGGTACCACTGCGGTATATATCAGCTGTAAGAGGTACTGTGTCACTGTCGTTTATCTCAGCGGAAAGAGGTAAGGTACCACTGCGGTATATCGCAGCTGTAAGAGGGACTGTGTCACTGTGGTATATCTCAGCGGGAAGAGGTACGGTACCACTGCGGTATATGTCAGCTGTAAGATGTACTGTGTCACTGTGGTATATCTCAGCGGGAAGAGGTACGGTACCACTGCGGTATATGTCAGCTGTAAGATGTACTGTGTCACTGTGGTATATCTCAGCGGGAAGAGGTACGGTACCACTGCGGTATATATCAGCTGTAAGAGGTACTGTGTCACTGTCGTTTATCTCAGCGGAAAGAGGTAAGGTACCACTGCGGTATATACCAGCTGTAAGACGGACTTTGTCACTGTGGTATATCTCAGCGGGAAGACGTACGGTACCACTGCGGTATATCGCAGCTGTAAGAGGGACTGTGTCACTGTGGTATATCTCAGCGGGAAGAAGTACGGTACCACTGCGGTATATGTCAGCTGTAAGAGGGACTGTGTCACTGTGGTATATCTCAGCGGGAAGAGGTACGGTACCACTGCGGTATATCGCAGCTGTAAGAGGGACTGTGTCACTGTGGTATATCTCAGCGGGAAGAGGTACGGTACCACTGCGGTATATGTCAGCTGTAAGATGTACTGTGTCACTGTGGTATATCTCAGCGGGAAGAGGTACGGTACCACTGCGGTATATGTCAGCTGTAAGATGTACTGTGTCACTGTGGTATATCTCAGCGGGAAGAGGTACGGTACCACTGCGGTATATCGCAGCTGTAAGAGGGACTGTGTCACTGTGGTATATCTCAGCGGGAAGAGGTACGGTACCACTGCGGTATATGTCAGCTGTAAGATGTACTGTGTCACTGTGGTATATCTCAGCGGGAAGAGGTACGGTACCACTGCGGTATATGTCAGCTGTAAGAGGTCCTGTACCACTGCTGTATATCAATGCGGTGCAAGGCATTTTTGCAGGCGGTATAGCACAGCGGTACGACGTACTGACCACGGCGGCACACCGAAAGTGATAAACCTCTGCAATGGATCGAAATCAACGCCACTGAATTGCCAGGAACTGGTTTAATGCAATTTTTTTTATTATATCGATTCTTATATTCTAAACAGCAGCACACCCTAACCTTCCTTTATAACTGTCGTGCGGTGGAAGGTTACCGTGACTGCGGACTCCAGAAATCAGTGTTTCAAGGGGGTTTCCTGACATGTTTTTACAATGTGTAATTGTTATTTTTATGGGACTAAAATGTCTTTTCGTATTTTTTCATTTCAACCAGTTAAAGCAATGTGACTTCTTGATATCAGCTGATATAGATTCATCCGTGTTGAGAGGAAGCCATCTTGAGAAACACTCCCTACTTGATGGTTACATAAAGGAGCTGATCCAAAGAGACTTCTCCTCTTACAAGCAGTTCACTAATCCCAGAAGGAGTTGTGGGGCTTTAGCAAACCCTTAGGGTATAATACTACAGTTTCTCTCGTCTTTAGGGCTTCCGTTCGTATATCCGATTCGATATAGCATCGTTTTTAGGGGTGGTTTGCCGGCAAAACGGCTCAGATTTAGACACCACAGGAATCTGAGGTTAATCCTCTTAATCTTGCCTGGGGTTTTTAAAATACGATATCTTTTTTGGTCTTAGAGAATCTTTTAATAGATTCTTGATAGGTCTTGATGTTGAAGGTTCGTTCTTCTTAACAAATATGACTAAATCAAGAAATCAATAATGAAGTTTATTTCTTCAGCAAAAACCTTCTTCTTTCCCAAAGAGCTTCGTCGCCAACTAAAATCATCCATAAATTTATAACATTTATAAACAAATAACATTTATAATTTAATATATATCAAGCAAATACCGTCGGAATAATTACAAAGATAATTGAAGGGATCGGGGAAAATTAGTGCGAAACAACATTTTTAAAAATACTTAATTCACTTAGATACCTGCTATATGTTGGATATTATGTGGGACTCACTGTATGATGCCATCAGTGGGATCAGTGCTGCCATCTAACGTTCTGTTATAAAATGGTTGGCCAGCCTGTAAGCTGAAGACAGTGTTGCCCTAGTGTAGCCTAATAAGAGAACATATACAGCAAGAGTTTTACATTATACGGTTGCCTGCCCTGCTCTGGATATTGGTCCCTTGTTAACGGAGGTAAAGCCCCCCCCCCCTCGTAAATCAAAACTTTCACCCGACCCCCCCCCCCAAGCTAATCTCCATCTGATTTATTGGGATATTAATTAATTATTTTGCTTTAGTCCTTGGTTATTTCCGAAATTCCGCAGGGGGGATTCAGTTTAGAGGATTATACTGTCAATGTATATATTTAGGGGTTGGTTTGTTGGGAGGAGGGCGCTGCTTAAGTCGGTAGGGGTTCTTCTCTTCCGTCTCCGATTCCCTTATAGTCAGCTTTGTAAATGCAGCATTGGCTGAAGAAACGTTTTGTTTTTCAGTCGTGACTTGATAATAAATTTTGGTACTTACGTACTAGCGTAATTAGGTTAAAAAGGTGGGTCTCAGAGATGTGGATCATCACCGGGTCAGAGAACAGGATAAAGGAGTCAATTCAGTTTTTGCCAACATGGCGAAGGGATTATCAACGATTTGGGTTAACTAGAGTTTTGACTTAAATTAATAGCATAATTGTGGCACAAGGCATAATTGCGGTATGCGTTTCCGCTCGCTACTCCAACTCGTTGATATATAGATCAAGGGTGGTTTTTTGGCGGATAACGGAGCGATATGAAACTTAACATTGCTTCGAAACAGTCACTTTTAGTAAATTTAGCATCTTTTTTAGTCTTAGACAAATCCCAAAGAAGCATTTTAGCAGGATTAACGTAAAGAAGCGCACAAAAACGAAGAAAACGTGAATAGAACACAAACAACAAACTCGCGTAACAAACAAAAAAGTCCGACTCGCAGGAACTGCATCATCTTAGCGCGGTTCCGTTCTTATCCCTAATGTTTCAAAGGTTAACATAGAAACAGTTATAATTTAGATTAGACCTTTCATGAAATAATTTATGATCCCAAGTAGGTCACGGGTACCTACCTCGTACCTGACTACCTGCGTACATACCTCATACCTGGCTACCTGGATACATACCTCGTACCTGACTACCTGGGTACCTACCTCATACCTGAGTACCTGGGTACATACCTCGTACCTGACTACCTGGGTAACTACCTCATACCTGACTACCTGCGTACATACCTCATACCTGACTACCTGGGTACATACCTCGTACCTGACTACCTGGGTACCTACCTCATAGCTGACTACCTGGGTACATACCTCGTACCTGACTACCTGGGTAACTACCTCATACCTGACTACCTGGGTACCTACCTCATACCTGACTACCTGGGTACATACCTCATACCTGACTAACTGGGTACCTACCTCATACCTGACTACCTGGGTACATACCTCATACCTGACTACCTGGGTACATACCTCATACCTGACTACCTGGGTACATACCTCATACCTGACTACCTGGGTACATACCTCATACCTGACTACCTGGGTACATACCTCATACCTGACTACCTGGGCTTGTCAAGGTTCCCTCTAGAAACACACTACTTACTGGTAATTATTTTCTTTTACTATAATACTAATTTTACAGGTAAATTCAAATTAAAACAAAAAAAAATCAATGAAAAAGTGAGTTGAACAAATAAAAAAAAACCCCGTTCAAAAGAACAAAAAAAAAACACATTTTAAGTTTTAAGCACTTATTTCTCCGATTGACATTGCCTAATCAAAAATTGCTTCAGAATCTTTTGTGTAGAGCATTTAGTAATGGTAACGATTTGCTTCTGAAGATTCCAAACTGTATTTGAGATATTAAGGAAAATATATGAAGTCCCCAAAACTTTTAATGGCTATTAATAACATATTTTAATTATCATATATTTTACATATAAATATATATACATATATATATATATATATATATATTTTATTTTATTTGAAGATAAAACTACAACATAATGAATACACAAAAAAACATTGTTGTACAAAATGGCTTATGATACAAAAATACAAAATAAGCGTCTCCTTCGCTCAAGATTTGCTTGGCTTGCTAGCAAGCCTTGCTTATATTATTATCTCCTAAGTATTAAAACTATATTGACTAGCTAATCCTTAACAATCTAATACGTGAATACAATTTAAATAAATAGTAAACTAAAGACAATAAAAATTACTTATGCAACAATCACCCAGAGCAGTTGTCTCTATAAAACTAAGTAAAAACATGAATGAGTAGAACACATTCATAATTTAGAAGTAATACATGTAAACAAAACAAAACATCAACAAAAAAAAACCTAAATAACTCTGGATTTTCAGTTTAACTACAACTCCTTAGTAAATAGATTGTTTGGCTCAGTACTGCACTTGAAATACAAAGAAAAATAAGTAAATACATATAAGAGAAAAAGAAGAATTTTAACAAATATTAAATAAATAGATAAATATATACAGTAAAATAACCTATACAAACTTGTACACATAAAAAAATTCAAGATATTCATGTTTAAAAAAGAGCAATCAATTATACAAACTATACACTCAGGATAAAATAACTACCGGCTAATTAACTAATACGGAATTATCAGTCTAATTTGATAAATTTATCATCTTGTGAGCATCTTGTATTACTACTAACGTAGTAAAATTACCGCCTTCACTAAACAATAATGTCTCCATATCAGCGGCCATGCGCTGCTAACAGAGCCCTCCATCTGCCAAAGATGACACTAGATCCTTTCAGAACTCGTGCGGTGATTTTCCTAAGGCAAGTTGTAGAGACGCCAAGATCTTTAAGACTCCTCGCAGAGGCTCCGCACCAGACTCCCCTCCAGCTGACTGTGCAGGATGTGACATTCACATGAGTGAGCGGCACACCACAAAACTTTTAATGGCTATTAATAACATATTTTAATTATCATATATTTTACATATAAATATATATACATATATATATATATATATATATATATATATATATATATATATATATATATATTTATATAGAAACATACAAATTTGAACCACCGTTCTTTTCGGTCTCTAGGGGTTCTGAACCGCAAAAGTTTTTAGTCGGCACTTCCGGATTGCGTCATGAGGTCAAACTTATAAGCGGGGTTCCTCCCTATGGAGGGAGGGAGGAACCGCGCTAAAAAAAAAAAAAAAAAAAAACAATTGCGTGGGTTACAAATGAATTGCGTTCTAAATAGAAAGGGAACAAGATGGTTACTATTAACACAATAGCTAATAGAATTGCTCATAGGAATAGACCAATAGAAATGCGTTATTTATGGTCCAGATCTCTGAACGAGACCCACTTCTTTAACCTGCGTTGAAGCTAATCCGTAAGTAACTAAATTTTAATTAAAGGAATAACAAAAGAATCTCTGCATCACAGGAGCTGTGTCAACTTAGCAAATTCCCCAGCAAGGAACCAGTAATTCTAAAATTTATTATTTTGGGAGAAAAATGAGACGACGGCTGGGGATTCTTTCAGAGCTGCAGGAAATTTTGTTCATTTTCGGAACATTTTTCAACATGCCCTTACATGAAAAAAAATTAAGCTGCTGTAAGCGGGCCTTGAACCCACCATCTCCCGCATGAAAATCCGAGGCGTTAGCCACTAGACCACGGGGAGACCTGTCATGGCTTTATTTTAGACCGAGACATTTATTTTTCCCCCAAATGAATAGAAAATAGCCATAAAAAAATTATTTATATTTTTTATTTTTATTATTATGTTTTTTGTTTTTTTTTTTACAGCGCATCTACAACTTGGCCATTAGCCTATCTACAGGTTGCCACCCTTTTATAATGCCAACAGCACTTGGTCGGTCACCCATTCAGGTACTGGCCAAGCCCGACGTTGCATAACTTCGGTGATCTACGGGAACCGGTTTATTCAACGTGGCTATGGCCGTTGTCATATATTTTTATTATATAAATTTTTCTCCAATCAGGCCTTAGACGATTTATCCTCAACCCGATAGAAGCAAGAATCGTACCCGCATCTGCTTACTTAGGAATTGGACACACTATGCACCCCCTACATGGAGAATCCCCACCTCTCCAAAACTATAAAACGCGCTAAATCAAAATACTATCTTCGCATTGTTTTGTATTTAAAATTCGAATAAAAAGATTTAATGGCTTCATTGATAACAGTGATGACCCGAGATAAGAAAGGCAAAACGCAACATTTAGAAATATGTAAACTTATTTATTTTTGCGCTATATTTAGGTAATTGTTTTGGTTTTTTTTATTTAATTTATTTGGTTTTAGAGCCCGCAACTGGGTGATTTCCTCTATAAACAAGTAAGGTGCAAACAAAATAAAAGAACTGTAACATCAAAAATTAAAACTTCTAAAGAAACAATTAAACAAATGAAAATATCAAAATTTATACTATATAAATAAAAAAATAATAATAAAAAAATCAATCATTAAAGGTCAACTATAAAACGAATTAAATAATAAATTAATTAAATTATTCCTAATAAACTAAACATGCTGTTTTTTCGCTCTATTATGTACAAATAAAATTTTATTTTAATATATATTTAAATATTTTGATTTTTCTATATTTCTTTTTACATTTTTATTTGTTTTAAAAAGTCTAAAATACTGGATATGTGTGGGCTACCATCCGTCAAGAGTTGATGTTTTCACGTTTCCTACAGTCTGTCAGTAAGTGTTTTACTGTTAATGTCTTATTGCATTCTGTACATAGTGGTATGTCTTGTTTTGTCATTAAGTGGGTTACTAGAGTATGTCCTATTCTAAGTCTTGTAAGGACTACTTCTTCTCTCCGGCAGCTTCTATAGCTAGAGTTCCGATGTTTTATGAATGGCTTTATCTCCCGAAGCTTGTTTTCGTTCAAAGATAACCATTCAGCCTGCCATTTATTATTATTACTATGTGAGTCCTTACAACATGTTTCATGTCGGGTTCTGTAACCAGTAATATGTCTTCAGTACATCGTCTTGTAGCTAGCTTCTTTATCCGTAGTATCCAACATATGATTTAGTATTAATATTAACATACTCGGATCTCCTGTACCTATTAAAGTATTATTATGTGAGTCCTTACAGCCTGTTTCATGTCGGGTTCTGTAACCAGTAATATGTCTTCAGTACATCGTCTTGTAGCTAGCTTCTTTATCCGTAGTATCCAACATATGATTTAGTATTAATATTAACATACTAGGATCTCCTGTACCTATTGAAGTATTATTATGTGAGTCCTTACAACCTGTTTCATGTCGGGTTCTGTAATCAGTAATATGTCTTCAGTACATCGTCTAGTAGCTAGCTTTGTTATCCGTAGTATCCAACATATGATTTAGTATTAATATTAACATACTAGGATCTCCTGTACCTATTGAAGTATTATTATGTGAGTCCTTACAACATGTTTCATGTCGGGTTCTGTAATCAGTAATATGTCTTCAGTACATCGTCTTGTAACTAGCTTTGTTATCCGTAGTATCCAACATATGATTTAGTATTAATATTAACATACTCGGATCTCCTGTACCTATTGAAGTATTATTATGTGAGTCCTTACAACCTGTTTCATGTCGGGTTCTGTAATCAGTAATATGTCTTCAGTACATCGTCTTGTAACTAGCATTCCTAGGATGTATACGTCAGTCGTTCTCAGTAAATTATAGTACCCTGGTAGCCACAGCATAGTGATCCCAATGTTATATTATGTTTCGTTTTGTTCTTTCTATAAAAGCAACACTCCGAGGAATTTCCGGACAAAAGATACGGGGAAGCGAACCTTCTGTAATTCCCAGCTGTTCCTGGCTGTAGAAACCCAGATAAACCTGGAGTTTCTAGAACAACAGCTGTTATCAGGAGGAGGATCAATATATTCATAAAGTTAATTGAATTATAATGTGTATTTTTTAATTAATTATTATATGGAATAGTAAAATATGGCAATTGGATATAAAATTATTCTGAGAATTTTAAAAAGTTGTTGTGGTGAATAACGTTTTCATCAATGTACGATTTACAAGTAAAGAAAATATGTGATGTGCAATATTAAAAACGGAGAATTAGATTAACTTGCAATTGAAGAAGCAAATAGTTAAAAACATATTAAAAGAAAAAGTAAATAAATATGCAGAAAAAAATAATAAACGATTTATTTTCTTTTACGAAGGTAGGAATTGTCAGGGTTCGGTCGTTATTTCTTAATAAAACTAAATTTTACATTTGAAAATGGGTTTTATTGGTTGCCGACGTTTCGGCTTGAAATTCAAGCCTTCATCAGGACTGTAAAACATAGATGATAATCCATGTTACCCATCTAGTTCTTAAACCAACTTTAAGATCTATAGCACATACTTTCTGTATAATGTTTTTCTATTTTTGAATATTTTTGTAAATTTATAATTTAGTATTAACTATGTCCTACTTGTTTTACAGCCCTGATGAAGGCTAGAATTTCAAGCCGAAACATCGGCAAACAATTTCACAAATTAAATGTTGTTTTATTAAGAAGTAATGACCGAACCCTGACAATTTCTATCTTCGCATCACCGACGGTCAACGATCTCCTCTGAATGGATTTTTTTTTTTTTTTAATTGATTCTGAGATAAGGATTTGGTCCTTACTATGGAAGAGTAACAAAGAATATTGAATAAATATTTCTATAAAGAATGATAAGGCTGTTCCAATAATAGTTTATACCTCTTATTTTATTCCTGAAAATCACAAACAAATGGCAAAATGACTGGACACACCTATCTACAAACAACAAACTGCGACAAATAAAACGGAACATCGCGGAATGGCCTTCCAGTCACAGACAAAACAGAAGAGAAGAAGTAGTACTAACTAGACTCAGAATTGGACATACACGAATAACACACGAGTACTTAATGACTAAAAAAGAAAAGCCTACATGTAAAATCTGTAACACCGATCTAACCGTTAAACACATACTAACAGAATGCCGACAACGTCAAAATCTAGACTTACCGTATGACATGACCGAATTACTTACTGACAGCAGTCCACACATACCAGCAATCCTTACACACCTGAAAATTATTAAGATGTATAAACAAATTTACAATTGACAAATTTTTTTTTTTTTTTTTTTTTTTTTTTTTTTTTTTTTTTTTTTTTTTCAAAAAATTTCAATGAAAAACATAAGGAAGGTATTACGCCACTTGGTAAACTGTAAAGAACGATAACATGTAATTAATGAATTAGTAACTATGTCTAATTGTGTAATACGATTGATCAACCAGATGTATATAAATAATACCATTTGTTTTTAGATATATATATGCATTCTTTGTTCTTAAGTGTATATATGTATACCATTTGTCTTTAGATGTATATATGAATTCTTTGTTCTTAAGTGTATATATGTATACCATTTGTTTTTAGATATATATATGAATTCTTTGTTCTTAAATGTATATATGTATACCATTTGTCTTTAGATGTATATATGAATTCTTTGTTCTTAAATGTATATATGTATACCATTTGTTTTTAGATATATATATATGAATTCTTTGTTCTTAAATGTATATATGTATACCATTTGTCTTTAGATGTATATATGAATTCTTTGTTCTTAAATGTATATATGTATACTATTTGTCTTTAGATGTATATATGAATTCTTTGTTCTTAAATGTATATATGTATACCATTTGTTTTTAGATATATATATGAATTCTTTGTTCTTAAATGTATATATGTATACCATTTGTCTTTAGATGTATATATGAATTCTTTGTTCTTAAATGTATATATGTATACCATTTGTCTTTAGATGTATATATGAATTCTTTGTTCTTAAATGTATATATGTATACCATTTGTCTTTAGATGTATATATGAATTCTTTGTTCTTAAATGTAAATATGTATACCATTTGTTTTTAGATATATATATGAATTCTTTGTTCTTAAATGTATATATGTATACCATTTGTTTTTAGATATATATATGAATTCTTTGTTCTTAAATGTATATATGTATACCATTTGTCTTTAGATGTATATATGAATTCTTTGTTCTTAAATGTATATATGTATACCATTTGTCTTTAGAAGTATATATGAATTCTTTGTTCTTAAATGTATATATGTATACCATTTGTTTTTAGATATATATATGAATTCTTTGTTCTTAAATGTATATATGTATACCATTTGTCTTTAGATGTATATATGAATTCTTTGTTCTTAAATGTATATATGTATACCATTTGTTTTTAGATATATATATGAATTCTTTGTTCTTAAATGTATATATGTATACCATTTGTCTTTAGATGTATATATATTGTCATTTGTATATACCATTCGTTTTTAGATGTGAATATATTGCCATTTCTATATACCATTTGTTTATAGATGTATAATGATAGATGTAATATATATATATATATATATATATATATATATATATATATGTATTGTTTGTTTTTAAATGTATATATGTATACCATTTGTCTTTAGATGTATATATATTGTCATTTGTATATACCATTCGTTTTTAGATGTAAATATATTGTCATTTCTATATACCATTTGTTTATAGATGTATAATGATAGATGAAATATATATATATATATATATATATATATATATATATATATATATTTAGATGTATACCATTTGTTTTTAGATGTATATATGCAATAACTGTTTGGAGCGAAACGCCTTAGATGCGCATGGATGCTCATAAATAAATATTAAAAAAAAAAAAATCCTGAAAAATTGATATTACCCAGGAAGTCTCATGTGTATATGTAGCTTTTAAAAAAAAAATATTTTTTGCCAAAATGTACCATGAATTTGGTGCATTTAGGTTGTGAAGATATCTGTAATGAAACTCAATTGTCCTTAGTTTAATTGGTGTAGAAACAAAAAGCGGTACTTAGCTATCCTCTTAACATGGTTTTACCTAAAATAACATATTTCACTGTTCCTATCCTATAACTTTCATCACAGTACTCGGCCGTATATGTGCACAGTACTCGGCCGTATATGTGCACAGTACTCGGCCGAGTACTGTGCACAGGACTCGGCCGTATATGTGCACAGTACTCGGCCGTATATGTGCACAGTACTCGGCCGTATATGTGCACAGTACTCGGCCGTATATGTGCACAGTACTCGGCCGTATATGTGCACAGTACTCGGCCGAGTACTGTGCACAGGACTCGGCCGTATATGTGCACAGTACTCGGCCGTATATGTGCACAGTACTCGGCCGTATATGTGCACAGTACTCGGCCGTATATGTGCACAGTACTCGGCCGTATATGTGCACAGTACAATAAAATGATGCGATTATTTTACGAAAATTGAGTTTACAATTATTATTTTCTGCAGAAGGTTGTTGAAAAATTTGTGATAGCAAGTAACTAAGTAAAGCGGCCCCTACACGGTGAGTAATAATGACATTACCTAAACAAAATGCCAGTAATAATGATAGTGTAAGGTGGACAAAGTTGGAATGACGAACAGTAATGATGTGAATCCGGATTTTCTGATCTCGGCTTCATCATTACTGAAAGTGGAGGGGATACTGTCATTAGTAATGATGGTGTAGGGAGCGCTACATCATTAATACGTCATTACTCAGTCTATCTCGAGTTGTAACTAGGTGAAACAGATGTAAAGGTTAAACTAGATTGAGTAGAAAGGGCAAAAAATAAGATGAATTGAAATGTATAATCGTAAAGTAATATATATATATATATATATATATATATATATATATATATATATATATATATATCAAAGTAAGGAATCCGCATTAAGTCTAATTAAAATATATCATAGAATAAAATATATATAAAGTCATCTATAAGAGACCAACAACTTTTCACATTCGTTACTTTGCATTTGTATCGACGATATAAAATAGGTTGAAAGTGCTTTATTTTTTATATCGACTTTAGAAAATAATGTTGACGTGATTCTTTTACCAATTCATTTGTCTTATAGAGTAGATTAGAAGAAAATATAATCGTTAAATTATAATTTATATTTCGTCAAATATATTCAAATATTTGCTTACGTTTTCAAGTAAACTAGTATTATACATTTTTTTACACCAAAAATAATAGCAGATTTAAAATCAGCACCCCAAGAAACACTAACGTGGTGAATAATATTGAAAACAAAAAATAATGATTTTTCCCAGTCTGGAAGAGAATAAAAATTTGTAAGCGAAAAAGTAATGTGACGTTTTGAAATTCAATACCTCCCCTTGAGATAATCCGATTTTTACGTCATTGAAATCTTTCAAAAGAAGAAAGACTCCTTTTTCTAACCATATAAATGACTATTGTATTATCTCAAAAGGTACTTGCGAAAAATGGTTATCAAAATAAAAATAAAATGTAAACTTTTTTGCACATAACCTCGGTCCCAGAACACTTAGAAACGCCCCGATTGGAAGGATATGTGTCATATTAAGGCCTTTACGAACGTTTCACGTGTTTTTTTGTGGCTAGTGTCGCAATTATAGCTACACAGGCGACTTTGCGAGGATCCATTATTAACAAAACGCTTTTGTCACGGAGATCACAATGCATACTGAAGAAAAGTAATGACATTAAAAATGATCCGTGGAATGACGGTGTAAGGTGTACATTGTAATGATGATATGGAATGACGGTGTAAGGTGTACATTGTAATGATGATATGGAATGACGGTGTAAGGTGTACATTGTAATGATGATATGGAATGACGGTGTAAGGTTTACATTGTAATGATGATATGGAATGACGGTGTAAGGTTTACATTGTAATGATGATATGGAATGACGAGAGTTGAATAGTAATGACATTACTCATAATGTCATTATTACTCACCGTATAGGGGCCGCTTTACAGTGAGATCCACCTAATATCTCGTGAGAAACTGACAAAATGTATTGATTATAAGCGAAAATTTTAATAAAGAGGAATACGTCGAGAACAGTTAACAGTATACATTTGGAAGTATACATATCTCTACCAATTGAATAAAATATTCCTTTTTTAAATTGAATACTTAGTGTTTTCAGGTATTTCTTTACATAAATCCCATTCATCTTCCAAAATAATTGTACTATCGAATTGGTAGTTCTCTCATTCGAGTAGGCAAAAAAAGAAATTACTTCAAAAATTATACCGGAATCAGAAAGATTTAAGTACCTAGAGGATTTTTCTCAAAAACGTGCGTTTGGGGGGCATCAGGGTAGTTGTAAGGAAAAAAATAGCTAGATATCTGTGAAAAATACTTTATTAAACGAAGTAAGCTCTGAAAAATATTATTTATAAAAAAATATATAAAATGATATCAATACAATTATACATTAGAATTATATCAATACAATTATACATTAGAATTATATCAATACAATTATACATTAGAATTATATCAATACAATTATACATTAGAATTTCCCAGTGACTTGTATTCCTCCATGAGTGTCCTTGAACTTCTGCCCTCCAAACTTGTACCTGTCGTGTTGTACATAACCTCCAGCTGACCATCTCCCGTCCTTGGAAGTCCAAGCATCTTGACTAACCTTAACTTGGTCGTGTCTTGACTGACCGGATTGTCTTCTTGAAGCTTCTACTGTCAGTTTGTTCTCCGCCATTCCTACAGCTAGCAGGCAGCTCACCAACAGGCACAATATCACAAGCTGATTCATAGTACTGTTGGCGGAAATAGACATTATAAATATTTAAAATAAAATTATTTATCTAATAAAAAGTATTATCTAAAATATGTTTAATTGGAATACTAGTCCTCTTCTGTTTATATGATTTATTTAAATATATATATATATATATATATATATATATATATATATATATATATATATATATATATAATTCATTGACTGCTATGTTTTAGTTTATATATATATATATATATATATATATATATATATATATATATATAGTTATTTGCAAATATGTCGTACCTTGGTCTGCTAATTGCGTGTTCCTCACTGTATGAAAGTCCTAGCTGTAATGCCTTGTAGAAGGATAGTCCTGTCTTATATAGGAAGCAAGAGAGTCTGTGAACTACACGGTTTAGAGTTCCCAGACACAGCTGATGGGAGTTTATGATGATCTTCTGGGATTTACAGGGATGAAATCAGAATAATGAACCAGTTCCAAGCGTAACCTTCGGATATAGGAATTCTTCCCCGTTATGTGCGAGCCAGACTATAGAGTATCTTGGAAGTCGTTTGGGATAACGCGTGATTTAATTTGTGGGTCAAGATCTTTCTCAATTCTAGTTTATCAATACCAATAATTGTACGCCTTTAAACAGAAAGGAACCAAGTGCCATCTGTTTATTCTTTAGAGAATTGGGTTTAAAGTTTTTGGTTGTTCTAAATTCCTTTATTAACTGAAATTTTCCATTAATTTTCTCTCATTAAAATAAACTGTTGTTATGGTAATGGGATTTTATTTTTATATTTATTGATAAAATGGTGCTTGATTCCTTTCTGTTTATTACAGCATACTGGATGCACCATTCCACTTTTTTTTGGTATTTTTTCTTGCTTTAATGACAACATTATGTTTTAACCAGTTTTTTATTACTATATAAATTCTCTAATTCTCTACAAGATACCACCAAAAACTCAATTTCGTTAAAAATGGCGCTTGGTTCCTTTCCGTTTAAAGGCGTCCAATTATATGTTTGGTTTATTCATTTCGATCATAATGGGAGATTAATATGTCTAAATCTTGCGGTATTTAGAACCATATAAAAATATCAGACGTTAATGTTTATGTACGTCAAACCATCCTTTATTATTGCCTACTTGTAGTTAGATAATATGTAACTTTCAATAATATAAGTGGAATATTTTTATTAACGTTGGTATAATACATTTATATATATATATAAAAGTGGACGTGTCTTTATATTATTTGTCATTATTTTTACCATAAATATGCTTTAGCGATGGCCAAACTGGAAAAAAGCGTTATAACAAAGTGTTACAAAAAAGTGTCCACCGGTGTTCGCGCATGCGCAGTGGCCATGCACGAAAAAGAAACTGTATGCATACATACTGTAGTAGAGGTTTGTCGGGTGGACCTAAAGCATGTATATGCTCCTGAATTTAAGCAGAAGGCGCTAATCGAAATTAATTGTATTTTTGTCAATAAATACTATTTATGTTTTTTTAAGCCATTTGATAATGAAAAAAAAATGGGGGCAATATTATCTTGTGTGATCGAGATCAAAGTCGTCTTCTCCAATTTATGGATAACAAATATTTATTTATTTTTTTCGATGCTCCACATTGTCTATGAATGACATCGATTGTTGTTAATAGTTGCTTATAGTGATGATAGACTACGACACTATTATAGAATACAAAATAAAATATGTAAAAAACAGATAACTAAACAGAAAAATTAAACTACAGAAAAAAAAAATAGAAAAAATAAATAAATAAAAAGAATAAACAAAAATAAACATTGATAAACTAAGTAATATTCATTGGATTTTTAATTAAAAAAGTTGCGGATGTTTTCATATTTTGTTATATATGTTAATATTTTTCAAGTATGTGATAATATTGTCGATATAGTGGCTGCTGTCAGTAAGTAGCCACTATATCGTTGGATAACAAATAAATGGGGTCTCCCGTAGTCTAGTGGCTAGCGCGCTGGATTCATAAGCGGGAGATGGTGGGTTCGATTCCCACCTCCGGCAGGAATTTTCTCATCTCAAGGCTCGCTGGGAAAATTCCTCGCTGCACCCTGGATGTCGGCGCTAATGACCTAGAAGTAGATGCGCCGTAAAAAAAAAAAAAAAAAAAAAACAAAAAAAAAAAAAAAAAAAGAACAAATAAATAAACTTTTTCAATTCTTTATGTCATGAACTTTATATGATATATATTATTATTATTGAACAGAATAATAATTAAAAAAAAAGTTTTAATTCTTTGAAGACAAAATGGCGGAACCACCTTTTTTCATGCGCAATAATCTGCACGTGCCAATTTTTTCATTTTGAACAAAAAAAAAAGTCCGTCACGCAGGAGCTGCATAACTAAGCACTTTCCTCAGAATTTGGGTAGTTTAGACTGCTTTCCAGAACAATTTGCTTAAAATATCCTACATAAATAAAATAAAAACATGAATAGTTCTCTTTTAAATTTGTAATGAGTAACTGACCAATTATTAATTTGCTTCCAGAGTTATGTTTACACATGGTACCTATTACACTACGTAATAAATACAAAAAACCTCATATTATCGTATTTTGATCTAACGCAGGAACAGGATACAGTCACTCTAGTGGTAGAAAGCGCTCCTTGCGGCGGCTTTGTGAACCTACGTCTGACGGGCTTTTCTATTGAAATATATTACAAATTAAACCCCTGCTTCCCGATTGACCGATTCAGCTCATTTTTACAACACTTCTTTCTCATGAGATACCCACGACGTATACCGCGTTTCGCTACAATACAGCAGAAATTACGACCGGTATGAGTATATTAGGAATTTGGGTCCGGAGTAAACCCCCCCTTCTAATGAACCGATTTAGTTTATTTTTACAACACATATTTACCTGTAGATTACCACTACGAATACCGAGTTTCGTCGAAATATACCAAAAATCACGGCTGGTAGTGGCGAATTTGTATTGTGGGTCCGGAGTAAACCCCCCCTCCTAATGAACCGATTTAGTTTAGTTTTACAACACATATTTACCTGTGGATTACCACTACGAATAACGAGTTTCGTCGAAATATACCAAAACTCACGGCTGGTAGTGGCGAATTGGTATTGTGGGTCCGGAGTAAACCCCCCCTTCTAATGAACCGATTTAGTTCATTTTTATATCTCACTTTTCTCTCTATATTAACACTACGAATGCCAAGTTTCGTTGAAATATAACAAATATTACGGCTGACATAGTCAAATTAGTGTTTTGGGTTCGGGGTAAACCCCCCCCCCCTTCCGGTGGACCGACTTTGGTGGTTAACGATCTCGTTCAATCGTTTGCTAATTGAATGCTATATACCAAGTTTGGTGACGAAAAAACAAAAACTCTGGCCGCTATCGTGTTAACAGACACATATATATATATATATATATATATATATATATATATATATATATATATATATACATATATATATATATATATATATATATATATATATAGATATATATATATATATATATATATAGATATATATATATATGCATATATATATATATACATATATATAAATTTTAACGGGGGTCATTTTCGGTGTCTACTAGGTAGGATCGATAAAGATTTGAAGAAATTTTTCAAAAATTCCGTCATGAGTCCAACCTCAATAGCTACTTTCCTTCGGAGGAAAGTGCTAAAACTAAAATTATTTTGAATGATAAAGGTCATATGTAGTAAAGTAGGTAGGATATTTAAGGTAGGTATATCAATATTTCGAAAATGGTGAACAATCCTTCATCTTCTATTAGAATATCCGTCAAAAATCGTTCATAAAATCGTTATAATTCAAGAATCGAGAAAATCCTACTTAATCAACTATTAAATATTATTAAAAAGCTGGAGTGGAAATTTGAAGTTGATCAGATGGTGATTAAAAGAGCCCGATTAGAAAAACAATTTTGAGAAACACTACTTTAAAGTTTAATGAATAAACTTTAAACAAATTTTAATTGAGTGCCCCAAATATTTCGAGAAAAGAAACAAATTTAAATTACAACTTCCGCTTAGCCAGATTTTAGAAGGCAATAATATTAATAATGTGGTGGAGTTTCTAAAAGATATACGTATCCTGGACAAAATTTGAAGAACCTTATTAAAACACTACCATAATGATATTTCTATTTACAACACATAATTATCATTATACCAGATCAAATAAATTACACTAAAATCCTCACCTCAAAAGTTTTCAAACCTCAAAACCATCAATAAGTTATCAGTAAGCAAAAGTGACCCTAAGTGGTTGAATTTGCCCATATAAAGGAAAAAAGTCCGTCACGCAGGAGCTGCATAACTAAGCACTTTCCTCATAATTTTTGTAGTGAAGACTACATTACTGAATAATTTGCTGTACCTATATAAATAAAATACAAACCTGAATAGTTTTTTTGCTCATTTACATTTCTTATGAGAACTGTTCAATTATTAATTTTGTAAATAATTTACTTCTAGATTTATGTTAATTCATGATACTGTATTACTTCATAAATACACAAAAACTTCATTTCCCGTCTTTTGATCTGTCGCAGGAACAGGGTACAGTCCCCCTAGCGGGAGATAGCGCTCCTCGTGGCGGCTTTGGAAACCAACGTCTGGCAGGCTAATTCTAATGAAACAGAGTTTAAAGTAAACCCTCCTTTCCAATTGACCGATTTACTTCATTTTTACAACACTTCTTTCTCATGAGATACCCACGACGTATACCGCGTTTCGTTACAATACAGCAGAAATTACGACCGGTATGAGTATATTAGTACTTTAGGTCCGGAGTAAACCCCCCTCCAAATAACCCGATTTATTTTATTTTTACAACCCATTTTCCTCTGTTGATTACCACCACGAATATCGAGTTGAAATGTAACAAAAATTACGGCTGGTAGTGGCAAATTAGTAATGTGGGTCCGGAGTAACCCCCCCCCCCCCTCCTAATAAACCGATTTAGTTTATTTTAACAACGTATTTCTCTCTTTAGATCAACATAACGAATACCGAGTTTCGTTGAAATAAAATAAAAACTACGGCTGGCATGGTCAAATTAGTGTTTTGGGTCCGGGGTAAACCCCCCCCCCCCCCCCCCCTCTCGGTGGGCTGATTTTGTTGGTAAACGAACTCGTTCAATCGTTTGCTAATCGGAGGAAAGTGCTTTTAATTTTAATAAAAGATACCACTCCACAATTCACTTCCGGTTCACTTCTAGTCCATAATTGTTCCACTTCCCCTTCACTCTAGTTAACTTCCGATCACACCTGGGTCACGCTGGCCCCCTTCCGGTCCCTCTGTCACTCCTGATGCACGCTGGGCCACTTGAACTAGATCACTTCCGGTCACTGGCACACTCTACAGCCTTCTAAATTTGGATTACTTCCGGTCTTGAACACTCTACCCAACCTCGGGTCAAACTGGGTCACGTCCGGTGGGTAAACATTATTTGTAGGGCAACACATTTCACCCAGAGGCCAATTCCAGAGTGGAAGTTACCCAACTTCCGGTTTACGTATGGTCACTATAATCACTTCTGGAGTACCAAATTCATCCCTGGATTATTTCCCGGTGAATCCAGTAGACTCCCGTGTACTTCCGGTTCACTTCCTGCGTCTAATAATTACTTCTAGATCACTATATTGACACTTGAGTCACTTCCGGGTGGATGTAGGTATCTACGGGTACTTCCGGGTCTCTCATAATTACGCCTCTATTTATCCCTCGATTACTTCCGGGTGGTTCTAAGTGTTATATATATATATATATATATATATATATATATATATATATATATATATGCATACCTTATAGATTATCGTGAGAAAAACACTCAGCCAAGGTTTGAGAAATCGTATCATAGAGGAGATGCCTTGTGCATGGAATGTTCGGAACGCATAAAGCGATGACGTAACATCTGTGATAAGCCAATCTCTTTATCAATTAGATTTTTTCATTTATTTTCCAGGTTTCAATTCCGAGAATATAATTTGTATTGATTTAGTGCATCTTGAATACTGGTCCTGATCTACGGGAAAGCCCAGATCATATTCCAAGATAGGTCTGGGTAATTCTCAGATAGGCCCATGTGATTCCCCGTTAAGCCCCTGTAGTTCCCAGATAGGTCCTTGGGTATAAATGCCTAGCTGCTCGGAGAAGATGGCAGTAACTTCTAGACAGCCGTAAGAAGCAGACTTCAGATTAAGGTGAGGATGTTGTTTGACGTATATAAAAATTAAATATCTGAATTATTTGTGTACCTAATCATTAACCGGTGGTTGAGGGTTCAATTCTCACAAAAAGATATCTGTTTATTATTCTAAGTAACACGAAGCTATCCTAATATATTGAAACAGATTGTAAGGCCTCACATACTCAAAAAATGGCAGGCTGATCGGTTATCTTTGAACGATAAGAAGCTTCGGGAGATAAAGCCATTCATAAAACAACGGAAATCAAGCTATAGAAGCTGCCGGAGAGAAGAAGTAGTCCTTACAAGACTTAGAATAGGACATACACTACTAACTAACTCTTACTTGATGACAAAACATAACATACCATTGTGTAGACAATGTAATACGACTTTAACAGTAAAACACTTATTAACGGACTGTTGACGGATGGTAGTCCACACATGGACACTAGTCTACAGTTTCTACGCAATGCACATTTATCTGATTACATTTAACAGAGGCGTATACACAGCATGATTTTTAAATTTTATATGTACATATGAAGGCGAAAAACAATTGTTAGCTTTCATATTATTTTTTTTTTTTTTTTTTTTTTTTTTTTTTTTTTTTTTTGCCGCGGGCATCGGCGGCTACTCCATCTTGCCATCTCAGCTGGGGTATGCCAACTTGTCTGGTTCCATGAACTCTCTTGGAGAATAGTTTTTGAGGCGTGTCTTGGTCTGGCATCCTGGCTAGGTGTCTTGGTCTGGCATCCTGGCTAGGTGTCTTGGTCTGACATCCTGGCTAGGTGTCTTGGTCTGGCATCCTGGCTAGGTGTCTTGGTCTGGCATCCTGGCTAGGTGTCTTGGTCTGGCGTCCTGGCTAGGTGTCTTGGTCTGGCATCCTGGCTAGGTGTCTTGGTCTGACATCCTGCCTAGGTGTCTTGGTCTGACATCCTGGCTAGGTGTCTTGGTCTGGCATCCTGGCTAGGTGTCTTGGTCTGGCATCCTGGCTAGGTGTCTTGGTCTGGCATCCTGGCTAGGTGTATTGGTCTGGCATCCTGGCTAGGTGTCTTGGTCTGGCATCCTGGCTAGGTGTCTTGGTCTGGCATCCTGGCTAGGTGTCTTGGTCTGGCATCCTGGCTAGGTGTATTGGTCTGGCATCCTGGCTAGATTTCCTGCCCAGCGGACATTATACTATATTCCTTCTTGTTATTAATTTTTATTTTTTCACTTTTTTATGTTTCATTTTTAAAATTTGATAGTGTTTATTGTTTCGATTTTTGTTGGAATTTTACATTTCGTGTTTTTTAATAAAACGTTTATTTAAATTCTTGCTTGAACCCTACTGGTTTAATAGAGCAAATCGCATGAGTGTTGGGCTCGGAAAACTTAAATAAAAAGATGATATATTAATGTTTTTCTGATAATATTCTTCAAATATTTTTGACTCTCGCACACGAATTATATATGTGTTTACGTTGAAGATATGTAGTCCCTTGCAATGGGATATGGTACATCTTCCTGGTTGTAGCTC
Source organism: Gonocerus acuteangulatus (assembly GCA_946811695.1). NCBI lineage: Eukaryota > Metazoa > Arthropoda > Insecta > Hemiptera > Coreidae > Gonocerus > Gonocerus acuteangulatus. The sequence goes on from OX328130.1 coordinate 7,258,211, forward strand.
AGGGGTGGGAATGAGTGAGTGAGTGGACATGTGTGTAAAGAAGGTGAGGGGTCATAAAGTAAAGGCTAGTAGATAATATAACTATAATTAACAATAACTCATTACTTTAATAATAATGATATGATGCTTCTTGTGAATGGGTGATGTTGATGGCTTGGTATTTGGAAGTATGGTTGCTTGAGATTCTGAGTTGGCATGCTGGCTGGTTACTCCACGACTCCTTGCTTTGAGTTGCTTGGTGTTCTTCTCCATATTAATTAATTAAACTTGCTGAGAGAAAAACTTGGAGCTGGTGTCCATTAAACTTGAAACTATAACGGCCATTTTTGACATGAGCATGTCATACCTCCATGGCAAGGAGGTAGGACCAAGTACATGTGATGAAGACTGGGCGTACGTCTGACGATGATTGAACAATATGTATAAACGGTGAAACGGATGAAAGCATCATAATTTCAGGAGTTAATAGAAGACTTCAATTTCAACAAAAAATTTCATATAAAGTATTGTTCAATTCCCTATACAATTAGAGTAAATTCAAATTTCATATAAAGTATGGTTCAATTCCCAATACAAATACAGTAAATTCAAATTTCATATAAAGTATGGTTCAATTCCCAATACAAATACAGTAAATTCAAATTTTATATAAAGTATGGTTCAATTCCCAATACAAATAGAGTGAATTAAAATTTCATATAAAGTATGGTTCAATTCCCAATACAAATAGAGTGAATTCAAATTTCATATAAAGTATGGTTCAATTCCCAATACAAATAGAGTAAATTCAAATTTCATATAAAGTATGGTTCAATTACCAATACAAATAGAGTAAATTCAAATTTCATATAAAGTATGGTTCAATTACCAATACAAATAGAGTAAATTCAAATTTCATATAAAGTATGGTTCAATTCCCAATACAAATACAGTAAATTCAAATTTATTATTTCCTTTTATTTATTCGATCATGGTCTTTACCATTAAGTATTCATTACTGAAAATCCATTTATTGTAAAGAAAATCCAATTAAACCGCCGTAAATTAAAAAAGTCCGTAGCGCAGGAGCTACATAACTAAGCACTTTCTTCAGAATTTTTGTAGTGTAGACTACATTACTGAATAATTTGCTATAAATAACCTATATAAATAAAATAAAAACGTGAATAGTTCTGCTCATTTACATTTCTTATGAGAACTGTTCAATTATTAATTTAGTAAATAATTTGCTTCCAGATTTATGTTATTACATGATACTGTACTACTTAATAAATACACAAAAACTTCATTTTCCGTCTTTTGATCTGACGCAGGAACAGGATACAGTCCCCCTAGTGGGAGATAGCGCTCCTCGCGGCGGCTTTGGGAACCTACGTCTGGCAGGCTAATTGTAATGAAACAGCGTTTAAAGTAAACCCTCCTTTCCAATAGACCGATTTACTTCATTTTTACAACACTTCTTTCTCATGAGATACCCATGACGTATACCGCGTTTCGTTACAATACAGCAGAAATTACGACCGGTATGAGTATATTAGTACTTTAGGTCCGGAGTGAACCCCCAATCCAAATTACCCGATTTAGTTTATTTTTACAACCCATTTTTCTCTGTTAATTACCACCACGAATATCGAGTTTCGTTGAAATGTAACAAAAATTACGGCTGGTAGAGGCAAATTGGTAATGTGGGTCCGGAGTAAACCACCCCTTCTAATTAACAGATTTAGTTTATTTTTACAAGGTATATCTCTCATTAGATAAACATAACAAATACCGAGTTTCGTTGAAATATAACAAAAACTACGGCTGGAATGGTCAAATTAGTGTTTTGGGTCCAGGGGAAACCCCCCCCCCCCTATATACCACGTTTCGTGAAGAAAAAACAAAAGCTCTGGCCGCTATCGTGTTAACAGACACATATATATCTATATATATGCATATATATATATATATATATATATATATATATATATATAAATAAATTTTAACAGGGGTCATTTTCGGTGTCTACTAGGTAGGATCGATAAAGATTTGAAGAAATTTTTCAAAAATTCCGTCATGAGTGCACCCTCAATAGCTACTTTCCTTTGGAGGAAAGTGCTAAAAACATTTCCTTTGAGAATCCAAGGTTTGTAACGTTACTATACTCATCTCAGATTATTCATCAAAATCTTTATTTTTCGGGAGTATGTATTTTACTCAGTCCCCTGAAGGTTTCAGAGTCCTCCGCTTTCATTAAAACATGGCCGTGAGTGTTAAGGCGTGGGTTCGATTCCCACTAGGGGTGGTGGCTTTTCTTTGGAAAAAATAAAAGGCATCAGCCCTATCATGGCTAGAAAAGGGTGGTAACCAACAGATAACATGTGCTAAAATTCTTAGGTAATAATAATAGACGTTAAAATTTAAATGTAATAAGGAATTTGACGGTAGCTTGGTTATTAAGATTGACATGCATATATATATATATATATATATATATATATATATATATATATATATATATATATACATATATATGCAAACAACAAATCCTCCATGTTCGTGACCATCAACACATCTGAAAGTCGTTATCATAATGTCAATGCTTCAATTTTTTTAAAACTTAATTTTTTAAAGAAACAAACGATGAGAGTAAGATAGAATACATACATCTACCAAAAAAAGGGTACGAATCCGATGGTAACGCCAGATTTCAAACATCAGGACGAAGAAAAGTACTTGGACCTCGCAGAGTTCGCACGTTTTGCCGCAACATTTTGATTGTCCCATCTCCAGCCTTAATAATACTAAAAAATATTTTTAATTAAGATTTGTATTTTTAAATTTTGTCCTTCTTTGGCTTATTAGAAATATTATTTGTTAATTTATTTATTTAAAACGGCCCCTACAATATCAAGCTGTAGGCGCTGGTCGCCGTCCGAACGCCGAACAATGTATCATGTAGTTAGTAAGTAGAATAGGGAACCATTACATGGATTTCAAATACAGAAAAAATAATTTAAAAATCCACAATACGACATTAAATTGATTTTTTTAATTTCCTTTAACAGAAATATGAACCAGACGGTGATATTGTGCCTGTTGGTGAGCTGCCTGCTAGCTGTAGGAATGGCGGAGAACAAACTGACAGTAGAAGCTTCAAGAAGACAATCCGGTCAGTCAAGACATGACCAAGTTAAGGTTAGTCAAGATGCTTGGACTTCCAAGGACGGGAGATGGTCAGCTGGAGGTTATGTACAACACGACAGGTACAAGTTCGGAGGGCAGAAGTTCAAGGACACTCATGGAGGTTTTCAAGTCAGGGGAACATTTTGATGACAAATTTAATTATTTATGTATTTCTATTTAAGTATTATTTATTTTGTAAATTGTAAATAAAATAGTTGCTTTAATTGTGTACTTTTTATTTGGGTTACTTTTTATTGCCTTTATTATTGGAGACTGGATTCTCAATCAAATTTTTTTACACAAGGTATTTGAAAGTAACAAAACTCCATTCCACATTTGTTGACAAAAGGGACCCAATCGTTCAACCTTCCATTTCATTTGCAGAAATTTAATGCTTACTAAATGTAAAGTTTTCCCCTAAGTATTGAATCTGTATTCCGTTAGGGGGCTGTGGAAAGTATTCGGATGAAACCTCTGATCCATCGAGAAAAACAGATTTGCGTGATTGGACGTCCAGAAACTATCTTCTATCAATAGGTTTAGGGAATTAAAATAATGTTTTCGTAAAGGAAATTTTATTACAGTAGACTCTCCCTAATCCGGCGTAATCGGGACCGGGGTACAGTCGGATTAGAGAATTCAGTTAGAAGCGGTCACTTATGTATTTGAAAAAAAAAACCCTCATTTTAGCATAAATATGCTTTAGCTGTGACTAAACTGAAAAAAAAAACGTTACAAAAAAGTGTCACAATAATGTGTCCGCTTGCGATCGCGCATGCGCAGTGGCGTTCAGCATGCGCAGTGGCGTTCGCGTATGCGCAGTGGCTATGTACGAAAAAGAAGACTGTATGTGTCACAAAAACGTGTTCCCTGGCCGCGCATGCGCAGTGGCCATGTACGGAAAAGAAGACTAATTGCTATACAGTACATTACATAGGTTAGTCGGGTGGACCTAAAGCATATTTATGTTCCTGAATTTGAGCAGAATGCTCTAAACGAAATAATTTTTAGGGTATAATAATATTGACCATTTTTCATATTGTATATCTAAGTAAAATTTAGATATCGAATTGTAAAATAAATTTAAAATATGCAAATCCTTGATGGTGTAAATCTGGCCGCCCAGCCGCAGGTCCCTTCTTAGTAACATTTACTAAAAGGAAACATAAACGCCTTCTTTCCATCAAATACCACTAGCTAAATGTTTGGCTAGCTAGGAAGGGAAGGTTTTCTAGGAACCCTCGAGCAGGTCTAGCTCTGGCCAGTTCCGAGATCCGTCACTCATTCCTCTCGGAGACTGCCGGATTAGAGAGAGCGATGGATAAGAGAACGCCGGATAAGGGAGAGTCTACTGTATTTTTATTTATGTATTATTTATTTTATTAAATAAAATTCTTGGTTTATTTTTATACCAATATATATTACTGGTCCTCCCTGACCGTCCCTAGGCCAACCCAGTCTTTAATAAGTCTATCAATGGGTACCTTGGGTGCTAATGACTCTAGCTGTCGAAGCAGCCAAGGGGAAAATCAGGGGGCCGGAGCATAGTACTGACCACACTATCTCCCTAGTGTGCCGTATGGTCATGAATCAGATACCTCTGTAGTATTTGCCCGTCCGGGCCCTCGTGGCCTGTTACGGGACTGATTTTTCTTTTTTTACCAATATATATTATTTCATTATCGTTTTTCAAACGAAGAATTGAATTGGACAAAAACAAATTTTCCAATAACTATCATACTATATATTGATTGTTATAAAAATGATGATAGGCATAGATAAGTTTTATTATTCTTGGCAATGTTGGGGGGTAAAAAAGAAAATGGTGGTGTTTAAGTTTTGGAAGATACCTATAAAATTTGAAGTAAGGTTTTAATAATTGTAATTATCATATAAATAGTATAAGTGATAATAATAATAATATAAAATGTTTAGTTTAGTTTTTATGATTAGAATTGCCAGGATGACAAGGCCTAAACTGAAAAGGTTTAAAAAAGAGGCTGCTAGAAATTAGGTATACTAAAGTATAACATATTCGACATAGGGTTAAATTATTATAAATTATTTAATAAGAGGGTTATATTATTTTTTTTTTTTTTATGCTATTTTAAAGCACTACGGATTGCGCAGGAACGTTTCCAGGACAAAGTTCTCATAATTACGGATTCTCTAAGTTCAATAATAGCTTTAAAAAATCAAGAATCCACTAATGGATTAATTCAGAGAATAGGTTTAATGTTTTACGAGTTGAGGCACATGTCATTCACATTCATCTGGGTACCATCACACTGTGGCATCAAGGGGAATGAAAGAGCAGACCAAGAAGCAAACAGTGCTCGTTCTGCTACTGGGGTTGAAGTACAGTACATCGATGAAGCCGATGTGCAGGATGCAAAGAGATACATGAAAAATAAAATACTTGAAAAATGGGCATCAACATGGTCTCAAGGATGTACAAGCAAGATTCTCAAAGAAAAATGCAATGCCAGAATGTGGGAAACAGCTCAACGCCATTCTCGGAGAGAGGAAGTTGTGTTGGCCAGATTAAGAATAGGGCACACTGCGCTAACAAATACATTTCTTCTAAAAGCTCTACACCCACCGATGTGTGAGACATTTGACAAACCGCTGACAGTAGAACACGTCCTTATTTCTTGCAAAAAATTTGAAACTGTCCGAAGAAACCGTCATATTCCTCCCACCTTAGAGGAAGCATTGAAAGACGAAGACACAATCGTTTAACCTTTTTAAACGAGACCAGAATCTATGACGAAGTATAGACAACCTGCACTGCCAATGACTCATACGGGTAGAGGTAGAATATATGACGAATTATAGACAACCTGCACTGCCAATGACTCATACGGGTAGAGGTAGAATATATGACGAATTATAGACAACCTGCACTGCCAATGACCCATACGAGTAGAGGTAGAATCTATGACGAATTATAGACAACCTGCACTGCCAATGACCCATACGGGTAGAGGTAGAATCTATGACGAATTATAGACAACCTGCACTGCCAATGACCCATACGGGTAGAGGTAGAATATATGACGAATTATAGACAACCTGCACTGCCAATGACCCATACGGGTAGAGGTAGAATCTATGACGAATTATAGACAACCTGCACTGCCAATGACCCATACGGGTAGAGGTAGAATCTATGACGAATTATAGACAACCTGCACTGCCAATGACCCATACGGGTAGAGGTAGAATATATGACGAATTATAGACAACCTGCACTGCCAATGACCCATACGGGTAGAGGTAGAATCTATGACGAATTATAGACAACCTGCACTGCCAATGACCCATACGGGTAGAGGTAGAATCTATGACGAATTATAGACAACCTGCACTGCCAATGACCCATACGGGTAGAGGTAGAATATATGACGAATTATAGACAACCTGCACTGCCAATGACCCATACGGGTAGAGGTAGAATCTATGACGAATTATAGACAACCTGCACTGCCAATGACCCATACGGGTAGAGGTAGAATATATGACGAATTATAGACAACCTGCACTGCCAATGACCCATACGGGTAGAGGTAGAATCTATGACGAATTATAGACAACCTGCACTGCCAATGACCCATACGGGTAGAGGCAGAATAATTAAAATAAAATTTAAAAAAAATAAAAATAATTTTTTTTTTTTTTTTTTGTAACACTTACTTTATTTTCCTTCTAGATATTGAAAATGGCCTGAAAGCCGAAACGTTGTAAAAGGAATAAATAAATAAAGGACTTATTAAGGTCCGAGGAATGGATTAAACCAATTGTGCTTTTAAATTAGACTGCCCTCAGAATTCCTTCCTTTTTTGGGGGGAAAAAAAGAATAATATTTTTTTAAAAAGAATACAAATATCATGTTATTTTCTGCCCGATCATATTTTCACAGAAAATCAGAGATAAACTATAAAGATTAGAACCTTTGCCATTATTATTTTATGAGTAATTCTCCGGGAGTTGGGACAATGGGTTTCACGACAATTCTGTTCATCATCAGGGGAATACTGTCCTAAAAATTGAAACCATTTCATCATAAATACACTCTTCTATGATCTGTTGTGAATTGTTTTCCGTATTCTTACCAACAGTCTACTGTGAAGATAATATCGTCGATACAAAAGCAAACTAACGAATATGAAAATCACCACTTTTCAGAGTGGAAAAGTATTCATTCATAACTTTTTTTTGGGCGGTCAAATATTCGGCAGATTTGACCTTTTGATAGTGGAATACTTTCCCTTTAATAGAGTGATCTAAGATTCAAGAAGTTGCAGTACATAAGTCCAGCAGAAATTAGTAAAGATGGACAATGAAAGATGCATTTTTTCATATTCGTTAGTTTGCTTTTGTATCGACGATATCAGTTTCTTTTCTGATTTTTTGGCTAATTTTTTGGTCTTTTCTTCAAGTAAGCACGGCCATAAATATCCTTTAGCGATGACGAAACTGAAAAAAGAAAAAAGTCCCAAAAAGGTTCTCGCTGGCGTTCGGGCATGCGCGGTGGCCATGTACGAAAAAGGAGACTATATTTTATACAGTACATTACATAGGTTTGTCGGGTGGAGCTAAAGCACATTTATGTTCCTGAATTTTAGCAGAAGGCGAATTTGTTTTCTCTCACTTTCTACATCCGCAAAACCTACTTTCCATTTTTTCAGGCTGCTCGAGCCCAAAAAGAAATATACACACACAAAAGTTGGCAACCACGGATTTCGTCATGAGGTCAACCTGATAAGCGGGTTTACTCTCTATTGAGGGAGAAAAAATTTCTAAAATTCTTTCAGAATCGTAGTATGTGAAATGTAACAACTATTGAAATGCCTAAAACATTTTCAAATATTCAATATTGCATACCTTCAGTAAAACAAGGAAAGTAAATGAAAAACGTGTTTATATCATTTGTTGTTTGTAATTAAACATTCTGAGCGGAAGTACGAGGCCAACTTAGTAATTTCCGACTAAAATCTCCCTTTAACATGAACTGGTTTTAATGTTTAAAATTATCGGAACATATTAACTTTTGTATCCTAAGCTTTCTAAATGTCACTTGGAAATGGGGTAAGTATAATAACACTTTTTTTTTTCTATTTCCACATCGAAGTAACCCTATGATGTGGGAGTTTATTGTTTATTCTGCACATCCCATGCATTTTATGCATTTATGTGCAACTGTTACAGTTTTTAGTTTTTTTTGTTCTTTTTCAAATATATAATAATAAATGATTTGACACGAATAATACGAAATAAAACAAAGAAACAACAAAACATAACTACAATGTGTCTTAATGCAGACACTTAAATTACAAGACAATGCTTTCTTTTCCCAGTCTCTATAGCTTGGCTTCCTCTCACAGATCAGATATCCTCTTACCAAAACGTTTTAGATAGAAAATATGGGTTTGATAAAGGTCTTTGGGGCTTATGGGCCAATTTTTTAGGTGTTTTTGCATTTCTCGTCGTATGTGTGCTGTATGTCTACAGTCGTATATTAGATGTGTGTAGGTTTGTTCGGTGTAATAGATCGCAGAGACAAGTGTTTAAGTCTGTCAGTTTAAATCTGTGTAAGTAAGAGTTAGTGAAGTATAATAACACTTATTATAATTAACATATTCTTATCTTCGTGGACGGCGGAAGGTCAACAAATAAAATCTTCAACACTCAGTATCACCAACTTTATTTCATCCCTACATGTTTCACACCCTTTTTTGGTGCCTCTTCAGGGGAAAAAATTACAAAAATAAAACTTACAGCCTACACCTGAGGAGGATAACCTTCCACCAGTACGGCCACGTCTAGAATGATCATGGTCTGAAAGAATTCAATATGGCGAAAAATAAACAGCTGATCGATAATCGATGTGTCATACCTTTTAAAAATGTTTAAAAATGAATTTCTAGAAGGAATATAGTCCTAACAATTAAAACCATCTTCCCACCTTCAAAATAAAAACATAATTTTACTTATTGATAAAGGAGAGAATAAAACAGCCTTGGCTTATCATGCTATAAAATATAAACATAGTTTTGATTTTGAAAATATTAGCACATTAGGTAAAGAAAGAAATAGATTGAAAAGAAGAATAAAGGAAAATATCCATATCATAAAAAATAGGAAAAAAGTGGTAAATAAAAAAACGGAAATACTACATTTAAATACTATTTTTATTAACTTATTTGACAAAAAGTAAAATTATGTTTTTATTTTCAAGGTGTGAAGATGGTTTTAATTGTTAGGACTATATTTCTTCTGGAAATTCATTTTTAAACATTTTTAAAGGTATGACATATCGATTATCGATCAGCTGTGTATTTTTCGCCATATTGAATTCTTTCAGACCATGATCATTCTAGA
>OX328130.1:7272762-7482762 GCA_946811695.1 Gonocerus acuteangulatus
CTGTCAGTTTGTTCTCCGCCATTCCTACAGCTAGCAGGCAGCTCACCAACAGGCACAATATCACCAGCTGATTCATAGTACTGTTGGAGGATATCAGAAATAACTTTTAGAAAGGGATATATAAAATAAAATGAAATAACATAAATTTCATAGGTTTAGACATAAGTTCCATAGGTTTAGACATTAGTTCCATAGGTTTAGACATTAGTTCCATAGGTTTAGACATTAGTTCCATAGGTTTAGACATTAGTTCCATAGGTTTTGTCTAGTTCTGCGACTTTCTTGTGTTGAAACCACAGGCGCAAAAAATAAAATAAAACTGTCTAATTTCGTATGAGGAAATAACTAGTGCTTCCATAGTTTCGAGGGTCGCTAAATTCGAATCCGAGGTCTGTTTCAGCACATCGGCACAAAATCATGGTCATTTCAAGGGCAAATATGTCTATTTTGCAAACATGGTTTTTTTACTGCAGATTCATATTTTGCAATAAAAAACCTTGAATATTTGTTCCTGAAATGATCTTGATTTTGCGCCGATGTGCTGAAAGAGACCTCGGATTCGAATTCATCGACCCTCATAACCATGGAAGCTCTAGTTATATCTTCTTTAACGACTTTATACGAAATTAGACCTTTAAATGCTCTTATCCATACATACCTTCGCATTCCCAACGGTCAAGGATCTCCTCTCAACAAAATTTTCAGTAGTTTTGTAAAGAACCCTGGTATATTTGAAAGATAAATAAACCAGGGGTGGAAAAACCAAACTACGTGTAAATTTTTTTTTTTTTAAAGTTACTCGGAAAACTTAATAATGTTTGCATATTTGTGCGATTTCCTCACCTTAATCTGAAGTCTGCTTCTTACGGCTGTCCACAAGTTACTGTCATCTTCTCCAAGCAGCTAGGCATTTATACCCAGGGCATGTCTAGGAATTACCGAGGCATATCTGTGATATACAGGAGACCTATCTTGGAATTACCAGGCTTGTTCTGAGGACTACATGAGGCCTATCTGAGAATTTCCAGGTATATCTGTGAACTACAGGGGCCTATCTTGGAATTACCAGCCCTTGTCTGGGGACATGGCCGGGGCTTTCCCTGCGATGAGGTTTAAGATTCAATTTAAGATGCAGTAGTTAATAATTACAAATTAAAAATTATTGGAAGGCGATAAAGAATCGGGAAAATATAATAGATAAAGAGATGGATTTATCAGCGAAGCTACGTCATCGCTTCATGCCTTCCATATCGTCCTTACCATGTCGTACTATCGAATATGCAAATCGGAGCAAACTAGACAACGAACATATTCTATTCATTGACAAAGTAATATATTGAAAATTATCTTATTCTTTACTTTATTTTAAGTATAAAAGGCTATTCTAAAGGGGTTAGAGTTGGGACAAGCCGTATCGTCCTCAATCCTAGAGCAAAGTCTCGAATCTGAAAACGGAATTTTTGACATAGGGTTAAATTATTATAAATTATTTAATAAGTGGGTTATATTACATTTTTTTGTAACGCTTACTTTATTTTACTTCTAGATATTGAAAATGGCCTGAAGGCCGAAACGTTGTAAAAGGAATAAATAAATAAAGGACTTATTAAGGTCTGAGGGATGGATTAAACCAATTGTGCTTTTAAATTAGACTGACCTCAGAATTCCTTCCTTTTTTAGGGGGAAAAAAGAATAATATTTTTTTAAAAAGAAGACAACTATCATGTTTTGTTCTGTCCGATCTAGGCGCACGGTAGTGCGCCAGGCCAAGTTCCGGCCTAAGCATACTGTGTGTATATTACAGGCGGTCTTAGAGCCGATTTTTACCCGCTCATAACTTTCAACCAGGTAGAGATAAAGTTATGAAATTTTACAGAAGTATTGTACTACTAGATATGAGTAAAACTGGAAATTTTCATAATTCTAGATTGAATAGTTTCTGAGATATAAGCGATCGAAAATTGGGATTTATAGGACTCACTTACTCACTCACTCACTCACTGACTCATCAAAATTATTAGGCACTTCCCATGATGCTAGAGACTTGAAATTTTGCATGATGATAGATATGGAGGTTTTATTAAAGGAAAAAATCGAAAAATCCTGAAAAGTTGTGTTTAACTCCGCTTCCGGGGCGGGGGCGTGCCAGTTTTGAACTTCCTTCGAAAACCCATTATTCCGTCCGAAACCCATGATGTGGGTTATCAAATGAATCGTCTCGGTATGAAGAACCTATATTTGATGTTTTAAGAAACAATTAGACGCATATAGGCTCGGTCAAAATCTTATACTAGCTGTCTATCTGTATGTTTGTTCCTTATACAAATAAACACCGTTTGACCGATTTTGACCAAACTTGAGACACAGATGGGTCTTGATACGGGGATTGCACTAGGCTAGGTAAAAAAGGTCTTTCGCATATAGGCTCGGTCAAAATAGTATACCAGCTGTCTGTCTGTATGTTTGTTCCTTATACAAATCCGTACTGTTTTGACCGATTTTGACCAAACTTGGGAAACAGATGGGTCTTGATACGGGGAGAATCATAGGATAGGTTAAATTGTCTATCAGCTATCTGTCTGTATGTTTGTTCCTTATACAAATTTACACCGTTTGGCCTATTTTGACCAAACTTGGCATGCAGGTAGGTCTTGACACGGGAGTGTCATATTACCTATGACGTTTTGTACTTTTTGTTCCATCGGAAAGCCATCATTCCTTCTGAAACCCATCATGTGTGGTATCAAATGAATCGTCTTGGTAAGGAGAACCTATATTTGATGTTTTAAGAAACATTTCTACAACAGTTGTGACTTCTTTTTAAAATCTAGTAAATAAAGTCGTAGGGGTTAACTGCATAATATACTTGAAAGCAGACACTAAGTTTTTCAGGACCACCTTAGAATATATAAGGATATTCGATAGGTGGACGTGGAAGGGACAATATGTCCATATGTCTTTTAGTACTAACTCTACTGTCAACGTAGAATTTGCCCAGACAGCACGGTGGATCTTAGTACAGGATTAATTCAGATACTTGGCTTTCAAGAAGGAAAATATCAGGACCTTAGAATAGAAATGGAGAATCTGAAATATCTATTTTTTTTTTTTAATTTTTATTTTCTGATTCAGAAAGGTGAAGGTAACACGATGCTTCGCCTTGTTTCTCTGGTTCGCCTTTAGTTCTCTCATAGTTTCAAGTTAAAGTAAATAGCACCATCATCTATGAAACATTCAATGTCCAATTTCTAGGGCGAATCCCGGGTCTGAAACGTCCCTCCTAGCATTTTGTTACCCATAAATCAATCGTAAAAATTATAATTAAAACATTGAATTTCAATTGCATACCTTTTCCAATCAGGTTTATGAATCCGCATTCTATAGAGTAAACATTCGCCTTTGTTATCCTGAAGGACTTCTAGAACTTTGACTTCGATTTCCCAACATCCGGATTTTGTGATTCGTCCTTTCTCTTCCAAGAAAAAGACGAAGAAAAAACAAGAATCCTTAGTCTTCATTTTTCATGAAGACTAAGGATCTCAGAGAGGAGTCGTCTCCTGTTCTGCCCCTATTCGCCTGTCTAGTCCACAAAAGAACCAATATTTCCGTGCTCAGGGTTAATTTCTAGAAGAAAGAAGAAGTTGTCTTACTTTATATGTTCGTTATGTTACTTGGAATGTTAAGGTCATTACCAAGGTACCTCCTGACAACCTCGAATCAACATGTCCACTCTGTTTTAGGACCAGGTCATGGCCAGGCTTAATATAAATTCTCAGGGCAGAAGAAGGCGGATTTGGAAAAAAAAAAATGTCTTTTTTATGTCTCATTAACTGCTAAGGGATCTGCTTTTAGACACCAAATTCTAATCCTCGGATTGGTGTATATTCTACAGTTTACACAAAGTGTTGATCGGCGGGGTTTCGGTCTAGTTTTTTTATTCAATAAAACCACATTTTATAGTTAATATGTATTTTATTAGCGCCAACGTTTCGGCTTGGTATACAAGCCTTCTTCAGGGCTATAGAGAAGAGGGAGAACTGTCCCTATTATAGACCGAGAGCAACGCACTTTTCATGAAGTGTTTTATGCACCCTGAAATTTTGCTATAATGTACCTCTTATGTAGACAAGAAGGTAAATACATATGTGTTTCCTGGACATACCTTGGAACACCAGGTACTGTGCATAGGGGAAAGGTGTAAAGCAATATTGCCCAAAAGTAGAGTTTTATTCAGAAGCCAACTATTATTAATGAAAAAAATGGCAAATTAAGGCAATTTTCAAATTAATAATAAATAAGGTAGGCACTTTTAAGGGGGTTAAAATGATAATAATAAAAAAAAACTAAGTACCTAGTTTTTATTTTTAATATTAAATGAAGTGTTATATTCACGCTGCGATTTAAACAGCGTCTTCAGTAAACATATTTGCAAATAATTACAAAAGGGCAGACACTTTTGTAGGGTATAATTATCAGGAAACATAAAAATAAATGTTGAATACGATAGACTGCAATACACTGCGCCTAATCGTAAGAGTGAATGACAGCACCGCGCAGTTGTGGTTATTCTCTGCGCTCTCATTGGTTCTTGCTCACATGATCTTGTACAGCTGTTCCGGTTTAAATGGCACCGCGTATAAAACTCTCATATAATATGAGAATAAAAACAATTAAGTTTTTTCTTTTTTTTACGTGTTATACCCCTTAAAATTGCCTGCCATATTTATTAATCATTGTAAAATTGTCTTAATTTTACATTAAAGATAGTTGGCTTCTGAATAAAACTCTACTTTTAGGCAATATTGTTTTGCACCTTTCCCCTATGCGCAGTACCTGGTGTTCCAAGGTATGTCCAGGAAACACATACATACCTTCTTATCTACACAAGAGGTATATTATAGCAAAATTTCAAGGTACATAAAACACTTCATGAAAAGTGCGTTGCCAGCTCTCGGACTATTAAGAAATGTAGCCTACTTGAAACAAGACAGTTCCCCCTCTTCTCTATAGCCTTGTTTACCAAGCCGAAACGTTGGCGCTAAAAAATACATTTTAACCATAAAATGTGGTTTTATTGAATAAAAAAATGGACCGAAACCCCGACGATCAACACTTTCTACTTCTCAACGGTCGACCATAACTTCTCAATCTTCTACAGTTTACGTAGAATAACTTAAGTTGTGCGCGAGTTGTGCTCATAGTTATCATAACTCCACTCATGTTCTTGAGCACCTGAGTTCGAAACTCCGGTGATTTTTGGAAGATTTTATTTTCGTGTTTCGTCGTTGGTCTTTCAGTCGTCTGTTGGCCCATCTAAAAGCATATTTATTTGGCACTCATTGTAATCATACTACTGCTGACCAAAATATCTCTCTAGGGGGGGCGTTTCGCCAAAAACATAGACCTCAGCAGTATCCACTGAGAACGTCGCACAGTGGGGCAAATGACCGATTTAGGGAAGAACAATTCGATCACTCATGGTCACTTTTATAATCGAATGAAACCGATGGCCGTTTAGCGATGTGGTTGTTCTGAATGGTTCTTCGTTTAAACTAGATAAAACCTATTGTGAACATATATACTGACTTGATATAAACAAAATACAATATAATATATATATATATATATATATATATATATATATATATAACATATAAAATTCTTGTGACACAGTGTTTGTGACCAAACTCCTCCGAAACGGATTGGCCAATTTTTAATTTTTTGGTGTATATTCAGTAGGTCTGAGAATTGGATGTGAACTGTTTTCCATACCCCTAAGTGTACCAGGGTGGCCCACCCAAAAAAAAAAAATATTTTTTTTTAATTTTTGGACATAATATTTCATTTTTTTTTAATGATTGGCATTAAAAAATACATACAACCCTGAATTAATAGCGATTTTATTTATTTATTAATTGCTTCGTTTCGTGGACAATAAGCACACTAAGGTAAGTCTTCCAAGAAACCAGGGAGAAAGAGAAAATTGCATTATTATACAATTAAAATAATATTAAAAATAAAGTGATTAAAATAAATTTCAATTTTAAACTATAATGAATAATAACTTATTCATGGAATGAAAATATAGTTCATCTTACAGAGATAATTAAATATTATAATTATCTCTGAACATGTTATATTATTAAACGTCACACGACGAGGAAATTACAGATTAACGGATTTCCCCCAAAAACCAATAATCACATCTGTTTTCCACAGATCCCCGAATATACACATATATATACAAACGGATTCGTGTTCTTTCCAAGTGCAGTTTGGCGTTTCCTGTTGAAAGGCGATATTTGTAGAGTCTCCAGACTTATATTTGAAGGTAATACAATTTTTACAGTTGTACGGTTGTGAAATATTTACGATAAATTACAAATTTTTAAAGGATAAATACATTTGTGTGGGGCGAGGTTAGCTCAGTGGTAGAGCACTCGATTAATGAACTGGAGGACCAGGTTCAAAACCCGAGCGTGCACTAAAGATTTTTTCCTCTAGTGCTGCCGTTCGAGGGTTGGATTTGGGGCCCCAGAGCGTCCCTAGGCTCACCCAGCCTTTAATTAATTTAATTAATAATGGGTACCTTGGGTGCTAATGACTCTAGCAGTCGA
Organism: Gonocerus acuteangulatus; assembly: GCA_946811695.1. Classification (NCBI taxonomy): domain Eukaryota; kingdom Metazoa; phylum Arthropoda; class Insecta; order Hemiptera; family Coreidae; genus Gonocerus; species Gonocerus acuteangulatus. The sequence continues at coordinate 7,279,380 of OX328130.1, forward strand.
AGCAGCCAAGGGGAAAATCAGGAAGCCGGAGCATAGTGTTGATCACACTATCTCCCTAGTGTGCCGTACGGTCAAGAATCAGATGCCTCTACAGTATCTGCCCCTCTGGGCCCTTGCGGCCTGTTACGGGACTGATTTTTTTTTTTTTTTTTTTTTTTTTTTTTTTTTTTAAATATATTAGTACCTATATTTCAGAAATTATAAATCTAACTTTTATATATACACTAGCTGAATACCCGTGCTTCACCACGGCCGATAAGAATTTTTAATATACTTATCATTCGTTTTCCTACGTTAAGGAATCTTTCGCACAAATTTCGCTCCAAAAAAACATGTTCCAGTAAACGGATTCAACTGGTTAATGAACTTGACCTTTTAAATGAGAAGAAAGATTTTTGTACCAAACGTTTTGTATCAAAATCGGACTGTTTATGAGCTGATGAGGAACTTCTTAATAATTCAACTCCCCTAAAAGTACTTAAACATTTGAATATCAAAAAAAACTTTCTTAGCGAGTGTTTACATTCTAAACGTATTGTCCGTGCAAAATTTCAAATTTTTGTGTAAAGTGGTTCGGGATATTATTACCTCGGATGGACCACATCCAGGGCGTAAACTCTATGAGGGACAAAATCACATTTTATTATATAATTAAGTATATAGGTATATAGGTGCTAATAGTAACAGACAGATAAGATTCTACATACCTATGGAAATGCCTTGAGGTATGTAGGTAGCCATATGTGAGTAGTATCTTATCTGTTTGTTACTATTAGCACCTATATACCTATATACTTATATAAACTTCAATATAATAGCCTTTTTTCTTCTTTTTTTTTTTTTTTTTTTTTTTGTTACGTTTCTTCTGATTTTCATTCTACTCATTCTAAGAATTTTAGACCAAATTGTTCTTTTATAATAAGTTAATTAATTGTATTTATAGTTCTGTTACTTATCTCAATTATAAACTTTTTTTTTGTATTAATTTCTGTTTTTCTTGTCATTTTAGCTGACGAAGGCTACCAATGAGTAGCCGAAACGTCCTAAATATAGATTTGTTAACATAAATCGTATTGAGGTTTCTTTAGCCGAATCCCAACCATTCCATCTTTACTTATCACCTCGACGACTAACTATCTAATCATCATGATCAAAACTGTATGTACCTAGCTTCAGAGCTTGTACCCCAGAGGACAATTGTGTCACTCTTCCTGTCTTAATCCTAAAGCCCCTACATAGGCAAGAGAGACACATTTTCAGTTGAGTTTTATTTTAAGTTGTGTCATTCTAAAAATACTAGTGCGATATGTTGAAATAGCATTGAAATATCTTTTAGAAACCACTGCCATCTCAAATTTCAAAAAAGTGGAACGAACGAGTTTTGCACCGCACCTCCTCACACACACACACACACACACACACACACACACACACACACACATATATATATATATATATATATATATATATATATATATATAGGGGAAGGTGTTGTACCTCTGACCATATTGTACCTTTGACCACCGAGGCTGTGGCGGCATGTAGCAACATTTAATAAATTTTGGTGTAATTAGTGTTTAGCTCCTTCACTAGAGGGCTTGTGTAACCTACTTTGGATTATTCAAGTCAAAGAGGACTCTTGCAAAAAATACTTATCCATTTCTATTATAAAAATGTAAGTTATTTATTGATGACGTTTTGCCTCATAATATTTTTTGTATTATGTCTTTTTAGATGGAAATCATATGAAAAAGTAGCTATTACAATAAGAAACATGGTGTAGCTTCTGAAATTGATTTATCTTAACCCTAACATTTTTAGCATGCTTTTTAATTTGTACTACCAGGGTGTTGTACCTGTGACCACAACTACTTGTTGTTCCTTTGACCAGGTCAAAGGAACAACACTCCTGAGTAATTTTTTCCATAATCCAACCTTTTTGTTCTTCTGCTACAAATTATAAATTATAAGGTGAGCTACGGAAAACTCTTTTGAGCAAAGTATCAGTTATGTAGTTTTGATGGTTTCTAAGCGATGTGTTGCCTCAATTCAAAAGGAATAAGATATTTTTATGTAAAGGCTTTAATACCTGTAAAACTGACCACACTATATCTCTAATGTGCCGTATCTTCAATAATCAGATACCTTTACAGTATCAGTTCTTCTATGAGCATGACGTTTCGTTCTGTGCCAGTTATTTAAGTTATGGAGTTGTGATGGTTTCCTAGCGATGTGTTGTTTGAATTCATAACGATAAGATATTTGTATGTAATAGTATCTGCGATACTGTCCACACTATCTCCCTAATGTGCCGTATCATCATTAATCAGATACCTTTACAGTATACCAGTCCCTCTATGAACATGACGTTTCGTTCTGTGCCTAGTCGAGTGCCATGAGGAATCCAGTACTGTTCATCCTGGTTCTGCTGAGCCTCCTAGCTTCAGCATTGTCCGGCGGAAGTTTCCAAGCTGGTAGAACCTGGAGCAGAGGAGGACGACACGATCAGGTCAGACTGTCTCAGGATCTGTGGACCTCGAAGAACGGGAGATGGACTGCTGGTGGATATGTACAACATGACAGGTACGCGGTAATTGTTTTAATATTCTTATGGATTTTTAGCACTTTCCTCCGAAGGAAAGTAGCTATTGAGGTTGCACTCATGACGGAATTTTTTAAAAATGTCTTCAAATCTTTATCGATTCTACCTAGTAGACACCGAAAATGACCCCCGTTAAAATTTATATATATATATATATATATATATATATATATATATATATATATGTGTGTGTGTGAGTGTGTGTGTGTGTGTGTGTGTGTGTGTTAACACGATAGGGGCCAGAGTTTTTGTTTTTTCGTCACGAAACTTGGTATATAGCATTAAATTAACCCAAAACACTAATTTGACCATGCCAGCCGTAATATTTGTCATATTTTAACGAAACTTGGTATTCGTAGTGTTAATCTAGAGAGAAAAGTGAGCTGTAAAAATAAACTAAATCGGTTCATTGGGAGGGGAGGGGGGTTACTCCAGACCCACATTACCAATGCGCCACTACCAGCCGTAATTGTTGTTATATTTCGACGAAACTCACTAATCGTAGTGGTAATCTTCAGAGGAAAATGGGCTGTAAAAATAAACTAAATCGGTTCATTGGGAGGGGGGGGGGTTACTCCAGACCCACATTACCAATGCGCCACTACCAGCCGTAATTGTTGTTATATTTCGACGAAACTCACTAATCGTAGTAATAATCTTTAGAGGAAAATGGGCTGTAAAAATAAACTAAATCGGTTCATTGGGAGGGGGGGTTTACTCCGGGCCCAAATTCCTAATATACTCATACCGGTCGTAATTTCTGCTGTATTGTAACGAAACGCGGTATACGTCGTGGGTAACTCATGAGAAGGAGGTGTTGTAAAAATGATCGGTCAATGTTGGCTGAAAACCGCCAGACGCAGGTTCGCAAGGCCGCCGCAAGAAGCGCTTTCTACCGCTTGAGGGAATGTATCCTGTTCCTGCGCCAGATCAAAAGGCGAAAATATGAAGTTTTTAGTATTTATTAAGTAGTGTAGTAAGTACCATGTGTAAACATAACTCTGGAAGCAAATTAATTACAAAATTAATAATTGAACAGTACCTCATTACACAATTAAAAGAGAACCATTCATGATTTTATTTTATTTATGTAGGATATTTTAAGCAAAATGTTCTGGAAAGCAGTCTACACTACCTAAATTCTGAGGAAAGTGCTTAGCTATGCAGCTTCTGCGTGACAGACTTTTAATAGTTTTTTTCTTCTAGAGCAGTGTACTTTACGTAGGTTGTGTGCTGTGTTCTCTATTTGGAACATGTTAATCAGGAAGGTACCAAGCTCCTTATTTTAAAAAAAAGTCCGACTCACAGGAACTGCGTCATCTTAGCGCGGTTACGTACATTTCGAAGAAATGGAATAAATTAGCATCACAAATCACAGGAAACTGACAGTAGCCAACTTACACAGAAGTGGATAATTCTTAATCTGTATAAGTCAATACAATTATATACTGAAAACGTACTTACTCTTTGACTACTGCTGAGAAGGCTCTTCCTAACAATCAAAAATTTGTTGTCATTTTAAGTATCTTGTTTTACTAGCAAATTCGTCTTACTGTTATAATCAACTGTAAATATGTGCTTCATGGCGAATAAAATTCCATTCTGTCGTGGGTTAAATCTTTCTATAAAATAAGAAATAACTATAACTTCAGTTGGAGGTTATGAGGAAGGTTATATAGACAGCAGAATTCAAAACAAACTACGTCATCATGATAGCCACAGCCATCTTGATTACCACAGCCACTCCAAACTTATTATTACCAATACCTTTCACCGTTTCTTAGCTTATTTTACTACTATACTAATTTTGCTGATAAATGCAATTTAAAACAAGAAAAAAACAATTAAAAAGTGAGATAAACAAAGAGAAAACCCCTTTGAAAACAACAAAACAAACATTTTTTAAGTTTTAAGCGCTTATATCACTGATTGACGTTGCCCCATCCAATATTGCTTCAGAACCTATTTTGTAGAGAATTTAGTAAGCATTCGAATAGTCACTTTCCACTTAGCACGATTTCCCAACCGTTATCGAGATATTTACGAAAAATGTATGAAGATCCGAAAACTTTTCATGTCTATCAATAAAATATTTTTTTTCGCATACTTCCTTAACTCCAAATGTAACCAAAATTTAAACATCTTAGTTGGGATTAATTTCCAAGATGTAGAAAATGTTTCAATTGAATCCCGCGATTCTAAGTACTCTCAAAAATATGATGACTTACAAAAACATTGATTCCACTTTTATCAGGAACGGTTGCAGATATCGCCTTATAAATGGTTTCATTCGTTTTCTTATGTTAAGAAACCTATAAAACAAGTACCTGCAAGCATATATACACAAAAACGTAAGCGTTACGATTTTTTTTGCGCGAATTTCGCCCCAAACACTATCTTCTAGTGGGCGGATTCTGCTGGTTAACGAACTTGACCTTTCAAATTAGACGACAGATTTTTGTACAAAATTTCGTTAAAATCGGAACATTTTTGAGCTTGCTAGAGCGCGAACAGGCAAGCATATATATATATAAATATATATATATATATATATATATATATATATATATATATACACACAAATTTTAGCCACCTATATTTTCGTGATCTATAGGGTCTGAAACGTGAAAGTTTCTAGTCGGCACTTCCGGATTGCGTCATGAGGTCAACCTCATAAGCGGTTACTCCCTATGGAGATAGGGAGTAACCGCGTGTTATTTACTTCGAGCTATATAGTTGTCAGAAATGTTATTCTAAATAAAAACAGTATGGAAATAGTTGGTAAAATATATTATAGTTTGACGACAAAATACTTGAAAAAGAATAATGAAGTGAATCCCTGATATTGCAACTTCAACAAAAGCAATTTTCTGAGAATGTTCATACTGTCACTTGGTTCCTTTCTGAATAACATGGTCCAGTTATTTTTAAGTAAATTGTTATAATTTCAACAAGAAAAAGTGAAACACAGTTTCTTATATAATACTTAGCGTGGTTCCGTTCATATCCCTATTAGCAAACAAATAGTAGCACTTATTGGTGGGGTTTGATCTTTTGTGAAAATTATTAAAAAAAAATTTCTAAGAGAAAATAGATTTAAGACGCCACAACAGGAAACTGGCACTATCATAAGTGACTACAACCTTCTCAATTCTGTTTAACACTTTTTTACCTTGTCTTAGTAAACTTAGTTTACTGTTAATTGCAATTAAAATAAGCAACGACAAATTAACATGTTAGGTAAACAGATACAAAAGTCCGACTCGCAGGAACTGCATCATCTTAGCGCGGTTCCGTTCTTATCCAAAGTGCGATTAGGAAAGAAATAGTTGCTGCTATCGGTAGGTTTTGATCATTCATTAAAAATATAAAATAAAATCTCAAAGAGAAGGAAGCTTAAAGCGCCACATATGGAAACTGACAGTTTTCTAAGCGGATGGGACTCTCCCGTCATCGCGACGCTTACTCTAGGAAAACTCTATTACCAATATGATTCTTATTTTCTCAGCTTTAATGAAATACTCATTCCACCGTTAAATAAACTTAAAAAACAAAAGTGAGGTAAACAGTGACAAAAACCCGTTTAAAATAACAAAACTAACACTTTCGTAGTTTTAAGCACTTACTTCTCCGACTGACATTGCCCCATCGAAATTTGCTTCAGAATCTTTTTTTTTAGAGAATTTAGTAAGCTTTTGAATGGTTACATCGTACTTCCCACGATTTCTTAACTGTTTTGAAGATATTAAGGGGGGGAAATGGTGCTAATACCTACCGATGGCTGCTATATTCCTTCACTAATCGCACTTGAGATAAGAACGGAACCGCGCTAAGATGAAGCAGTTCCTGCGGGTCGGACTTTTTTTTTTGTCAGACAAATTAATGTATTATGTTTATATTATAATATAAATATTATGTTTATAAGAAGAGCAAATCACTTTAATTGCGGTGTAAAATATTGTTGCTAGCTAAATCTAAGTATTATAAAGCTCATAAGGAAAAAATGGTGCTAATGACTCAGATTTCGATACACCATAAAAGAAAAAAAAATTAAGGACAATATACAAAGATTCCGAAGTATTTCATGTCTGTTAATAAAATATTTTATTCTAATCCCAATAACGCAACACTTATACACAAATAAAAATTTTTTAGGTACCTATTTAATACGTATAAAATAAGGCTATAATGAGCGATCCGCTGTGGCATATAACAAGTACTACCACCGTGTGGAGCGCAACTAGTATAGACCGGTACGTCTGTACCACTGCGGCTGTTCTGATACTGGCAAAAATTAGAAATCCTACATTCCTAAAGTTGTTTGGAGGCTTATCTTTATGACTCTAGACAAGGACTTAAAGATGACGAGGGTACACAGGGAGACGAGGGTACCTGGGGACAGGGAAAACGCCCCCCACACTAAGCCTACTAGCTCCTCACCTTCGAATTCCTATGATTTTGTTCAATGAATTTAAACAAAAAAATTAATAAATAATAAATAGGGAATACCAAAAACAATTCTAAAGAACGAAATCAACACCAGTACAGTCATCTAGATATTCATAGGGCATCTTCGAATTCCAAGATACCGTTGAAACAAAATATTGTTTCTATATATACGTATCCTGTTTTATTGACTAATACATTTGACTACTATAAGCAATCACAAAAATAACGAGCAGTGAAAAAAAAACTGTAGGAAACACACAAAAAGATTCGTTCAAATGAACGAAATTACCTATGTTTTAAGCACTTATTTCTCCAAATATGACCATCCCATCGCAAATGTCTTCAAAACATTTTTTGTAGAAAATTTAGTAACCTTTCGAATGGTAATCTTTTGTTTGCCAAGATTCCAAACCGTTTTCGTGATATTAATGAAAATATACGAAGTTCCCAAAACTTTTCATGTCTAAAAATGAAATATTTTATTTTAATCCTTCCTTTACTCCAAACGTAACCAAATTTTCAACATATTAGTTTTGATAAAATTCAAACATGGAGAAAATGTTTCAACTGAAGCCCATGATTCTAAGTACCAAAATCAAAGACAAAAAGAACAGTTCGAAAAAGCGAAATCAATTACTTTAAAGTTTTAAGCACTTATTTCTCCGATTGACATCGCCTAATCAAAACATTCATTAGAACCTTTTTTGTAGGGCACTTAGTAAGCATTCTAATGATAATCTTTTGTTTCACAAGATTCTCAACCTGTTTCGAGATATTAAGGAAAGTATACAAAGTTACCAAAACTTTTCATGTCTGTTCATAACATATTTTATTCTAACCCTTCCTTAACTCTAAACGCAACATAACTTTCTACATATTAGTTTTAATGAAAGTAGAACATGCAGATAATGTTTCAACGGAATCCCGTGATTCTAAGTACCCAAACCAAAAACGGTATTCAAAAACTATTTTTCCAATTTTCTCGAAAACGGTTAAAGCTATCGCCTTGAAAATGGTTTCATTCGTTTTCCTAGCCCAAGAAGCCTATAAAAAGAGTACTTACAAGCTTATGAACTCAAAAACGTAAGCGTTACGATTTTTTCTGCGCGAATTTCGCCCCAAACGCCATCTTCCAGTGGGCGGATTTTGCTGGTTAACGAACTTGACCTTTCAAATTGGACGACTGATTTTTGTACCAAATTTCATCAAAATCGGACCATTCGTCTTCTATTTAGAGAGCGAAAAGACAAATATATATATATATATATATATATATATACCACCGTTATTTTCGGTTTCTAGGGGTTCTGAAACGCAAAATTTTCTAGTCGGCACTTCCGGATTGTTTCATTGTATCAACCTTATAAGCGGGGTTCCTCCCTATGGGGGAGGGAGGAACCGCGCTAAAAACAGTTCAAAAGAGCAGAACTAACAATTGTGAATTTTCAAGTCCTTATTTCTCCGATTGACATCACCCCATCAAAAATTACTTCAGAACCTTTCTTGTAGAAAATTTAGTAAACTTTCGAATGGTTACCTTCTACTTACTTTTTTCCATAAAAATGCTTTTATGGAAGAAAGTCATTTGCCCTTTGTCATTTGTGCCTATTAGTAATTGTTAAATTGTCAATATGAAGTATATTTACACATAAATATGTGAAAGTTCACCAAAAACCGTCATTCAGATGGTAATTTTGTAAGATTTTTCCCCATCCTGATTAAGTAATTTCAGCCTTTAAATGTAGCCATATTTTGTTCGTCCATTGGACGATACAAAAAGTTGAACAGAAAATGTGTGCTCTTTTGTAGATTTGGTGTTCATGGTACACCAAATCCAAACTATATTTTACAATTTTAATAGACTATAGTAAAGTATATTGTAGCTTTATTGTTGCAATATTATTATTTATTGCTATATGCCAATATATATATTTTTTTCTTTGTATCTAAATTTGTGTGAAGATATTCTCTGAATGATATGGATGAATATATATATATATATATATATATATATATATATATATATATATATATATATATATAAATACATATGATTACATATACATTATGAAGGTATATATATATATATATATATATATATATATATATATATATATATATATATATGTGTATATATATGTGTGTGTGTGTGTGTGTGTATATATATATATATATATATATATATATATATATATATATATATATATATATTCGGTCGTTGACAAAATTTAAATGTCAATATTTTGATTCATTGCATATAGGATATAGTTTGTACTTACATAATATTGCATACAAATTATTGCTTGAATAATGCTCTTTCTCTCGTTTCACGGATATTAATAGGAGGTATGCTACATAAATCGGCACGGTTATATACACCTAATATATAATGTAAGTGTTAAGAAACGAACTGCATGGTTGGTACAGGGATGGGTGACCGTCTGGTAAACCTTGAATTCTATATCTCGGCCGTAAATGGAAAAAAAAATATATTCCTTAACCAATAACTGTTTTTTCCTTGTTTTTTTTTCTTTATTCAATCTTCTTTATGCTATGAAACATAAAAGAACTAAAATGATTTGGTTTAACAGGTACAAGTTCGGAGGAGAGAAGAGCAAAAACACGGAAGCAGGTCTACAAATCAAAGGAACATTTTGAGAAGCTTGCTATAGGATGTTTTTTTTTATGTTGAACATATGATTATATTACTTATTCCCAACCGGAGAAAAGTAAAATATAACTGTTATATAATAAAGGAATATATTTCAGTAATTCTTGGATTTTATACCTTATTCCAGAGATGGGCATACTTTATTTATAAATAAAAATACGAATTTATTCGTACTTCATATATTTGTGAATACGAATATAAATAAATTCGTACTTCATATATTTGTGAATACGAATATAAATAAATTCGTATTCATAAGTGTGAATACGAATTTATTTTTATTCACATATATTAAATATAAAAATACAAATAAAATTTTAATCGCAAATTTTTCTGCGAATAAAAATAAATTCACAGAAAAAATTGTAAATAATCACAAAAAATGTGAATATTTACAAAAAATCAAGTGATTAGAAAAAAAAATCACATTAAAATATACGAATAAAAATTTATTCGCATTATAATTTGCGAATAAAAATTTATTCACAATAAAATTCGCAAATAAATTATGAATTTCCTCGTAAAAGTTATTGAAGGTGATTTTTTTTTTTTTTTGATGGAGGTACAGATCACAAACTGTGTCCCTGCAGCATGGCTGGTGGTCCCGCGGCGGACTCGGGGTAAACAAAATATCTAGGCGCTAATAACCTAGACGTTAAATGCCTTAAAAAAAAAAAAAAAAAAAAAAATCACCTTCAATAACTTTTATAATATCATCTTAATACGAATAAATTCATGATTTATTTGCGAATTTTATTGTGAATAAATGTTTATTCACAAATTAAAATGTGAATAAATTTTTATTCGTATATTTTAATATGATTTTCTTTGTAATCACTTGATTTTTTGTAAATATTCACATTTTTTGTGATTATTTACAATTTTTTCTGCGAATTTATTTATATTCGCAGAAAAATTTACGAATAAAATTTTATTTGTATTTTTATATTTAATATATGTGAATAAAAATAAATGCGTATTCACACTTATGAATACGAATTTATTTATATTCGTATTCACAAATATATGAAGTACGAATTTATTTATATTCGTATTCACAAATATATGAAGTACGAATAAATTCGTATTTTTATTTATAAATAAAATTATGCCCATCTCTGCCTTATTCCCATGAAGATATTACAGCAATACAATACCCGAGTGTATTACAGCAATACAATACCCGAGTGTATTACAGCAATGCAATACCCGAGTGTATTACAGCAATGCAATACCCGAGTGTATTACAGCAATACAATACCCGAGTGTATTACAGCAATACAATACCCGAGTGTATTACAGCAATACAATACCCGAGTGTATTACAGCAATACAATTCCCGAGTGTATTACAGCAATACAATACCCGAGTGTATTACAGCAATACAATACCCGAGTGTGTTACAGCAATACAATTCCCGAGTGTATTACAGCAATACAATACCCGAGTGTATTACAGCAATACAATACCCGAGTGTATTACAGCAATACAATACCCGAGTGTATTACAGCAATACAATACCCGAGTGTATTACAGCAATACAATTCCCGAGTGTATTACAGCAATACAATTCCCGAGTGTATTACAGCAATACAATACCCGAGTGTATTACAGCAATACAATACCCGAGTGTATTACAGCAATACAATACCCGAGTGTATTACAGCAATACAATACCCGAGTGTATTACAGCAATACAATTCCCGAGTGTATTAATAACTTCATTCCAATCCTACCTTGTAAACCTCTATTTTCTAGAATAAAGATTTTTAATCATGCTTCGATTCTGGTAACAGGTGAAGAGAAGGCTTCTAATGTGCCTATTTTTTTTAGCTAATTCGGTTTTTTTTTTTTTTTTTTTTTTTGCGAAGACCACATCCAGTTACTTTTGAAGTAGCAGTAGTATATATATATGATTGTATCAGTGGTTCAGCGCATAACTCCTTTGCCTTCCTATTGGAGGATTCCGATGACCAATTGCTTTGCTTCTTGCTGGGAGTAAAGTAACCTTCAACAGTGACTTAGCTTTTGTTTATGAAAAATCTCTGCTTATGTTAGTGAGAAAAAATGGGTCTTTTACAATTAGTTCGCGATATTTCTAACAAAGAGAAAGCGATTGGTTTCTTACTCGGAAAAATTAATAGAATTCTATTAATTTTAGCGAGTTGGATAGACTAAGAGTCACAAAAATTAATAGAATTCTATTAATTGTAGCGAGTTGGATTGGCTAGAGTTTTGATATCTTCTTGAGCGAGCGTAGCGAGCGGAAACGCATAGTACGTACGCACCTTAATGCTAAATAAGTGTAAAAAATCCAAAAAGAGAGAGAGAGAGAGAGAAAAGGAATAAAATATGTGTGTTTATAATTAACATTGTTTATGTTATCCTTCATAACCTGCAAAACAGTTAACTTTAATGCTTAATAACTTTTTTCGTAATGGAGAGAATTTATTTTGATCATATTAACCTTTTTATTAATAAATATTGCTTGCCATTGTCTAATATGGATTATAACCGCAGATAACGAGTCAAGTAGTAATAGATAACCAGCAAAGAACCTATAAGCTAATCAGTAAGCTTATCAGCGAGTACGAGTAACTGTTAAAAATCACTACTGCTACTGCAAAAAGACCCCAAAGTCGTTTGTGCGGCTGGTTGTGCTTGTTAATGAACATGACATTTCGCTTTTGGTAAATATTCATGAAATGGACTTGTCAGGATGTGTTGACCTAACGCAAGGATGAAATTAGTGTTGTTATAAGCGAGCCCTGACTAGAGGCTTCAGGCCTGAACCTAGAATCTAGCCTCTAGAGCCCGACCTCTGAGGGCTCCATGAAGGCTCCGGAGTGAAGCTTCAGCCTAACCTTATTAAGCCCTGAAGGTTCGGCAAGGTTCTCCCTGCAGCCTTGAAGGCTCGGCCTTGGAGTCCTGGGAAGGTAGAGCTTCGGCAAGCACGGTTATAGTCAACCCCTTTCTAATGCTTCACTAGATTATCTATATACAATAATTACTTACTCTTTAATTATTACATTTTATTAATTTCGATTTGTTGGTGACATATCTCACCATTTATTTAACAATAATAAATTTAAATTTTTAACGGCATCTTTATTTACAAAGGGAGGTAATTTAGCTGTTATCTCTGATAATTCTTATTTTGCTTCATTTGTAATTTATTAAAATTCAACAGAGTTCAGTTTATAACGTTAATGATTACGCTAAATAAAGTGCTTCAATTAGCTAATTTTTTAAATTCTGTATTCTTATGGATTAAAATCTGAATGAAAAATTGTATGGACTTTTATTATTTAAGGGAGATAAAAGTATGACAGTGTCAGTTAAGAAGTATGACAGTGTTGCCATCACCGTCTAACAGAATTTATTTTTTAGAAAAAGTTACTATTTTTAACCGATTAGTGATCCATATAATCTAGTTTATCGATGTCATGATAAATTTAATTGCTAGCGAGTAATTTCAGTGTGGCGGAAACAATTTTGGACGTATCTACCAAAGTATATTTCATGACGTTTGCCCGCCGTCCGCCATTTTGGAAATGAAAAGTAAAAGGCTTCAAAGCATGCGCCTTCTCCCGAGCCGAGCCTTCAAGGCTCGCGCCTTCTACCAAGCCGAGCCTTCAAGGCTCGCGCCTTCTACCAAGCCGAGCCTTCAAGGCTCGCGCCTTTATCGAGCCCTGTCCAAGCTCTGAGAGCTCGAGCTTTTAGGAGCCGCGCCTTCTAGCCTTAAAGGCGCGCTCTTTTACAAAACTAGATGAAATTCTACACTAAATTTGCTACGAAAGAGTTCGTAGCAGCAATGGACTCCTAATTAAAAATTATCTTTCAATTAAAATAATGGGACAACGATAAATAAGGCAATATTAATTCTGAAAATACACGTTAAACCATGGGCATATTGAGGGAGGAGGCTGCAGCCCACCCGCTTTCGAAATTTTCAAAAATATGTGTATTTTTTTTTTTCTATCCCCTCACCATTGTATCCATATAGCACGTGAGTTTATTTTTCAGCACAACGCATAACATTTTTGGCATATCTTGTGCGTGTAAAATATTTTACTTACAGAAGACGCTCCACAGTGGTATTTTTAACTGATCTAGCGGGACAAAACTCGAAAAATTAATTAAACAAATCTCTAATTGGTGCTAGCAGTATTTTCCTAGATAGTATATAGATTACAAAACAAGAATAAGTCGGTTCAAATACGTTAACATTTAGGGATCACGGACTGTTTATATTAGGGTGTCTTGCTGCAAAGTACATTACTGTATCTTTGAATGAATACTACAGTTTAGATACTGCTTTGTCAGTACTACAAATTTATTTCAGGTTTCAGAAAGGTAAGTATGATCGTCTTTCATTATTTATCATAATAAATTACCATTAATGTTTGCTTTACGCGATGCGATTTGTAATACCCTTATTGGTACGTTATTATGGGACAGAACTTTTGCTGTCCGGCCTCGTCCGGGCTAGTTATAATTTATTCTTATTTTTTAATTAAGTATTGACTTGGAAAAGCAAGAATTAGCTGCCAGAATCTGCCAATTTAATAATGATAACTGATTTTCTGAAAAAAATGATCATATCTTACAAAGTCCAAACAAAAAAAAACAAAAAAACAGGAAGGTATATAAAATGTACACCAACAATTTGGTTTACCAGAAGACAAGCGGGCGAATCGCTGTCAATGTGGGGTTATAATAAATAATAATAAATTATAAAAAAAAAAAAAAAAAGAAGACAAGGAAAAAAAAATGGATACATGTACGTTATAAGTGGTAAACAGCAAACCGAACAAATATTTCGCCCTAAACACCATGTTCCAGTAGGCGGATTCTGCTGGTTACCGAACTTGACCTTTCAAATTAGAAGACAGATTTTTGTACCAAATTTCATCAAAATCGGACCATTTTTGAGCCGTCAGGAGCGCGAACAGACAAGCATATATATAAATATATACATATATATATATATATATATATATATATATATATATATATATATATACCACTTATATTTTCGTGATCTATGGGGTCTGAAAAGAGAAAGTTTCTGGTCGGCACGTCCGGATCGCGTCGTGAGGTCAACCTCATAAGCGGGTTCTCCCTATGGAGATAGGGAGTAACCGCGCTAAAAGTGTATTGAGAAACGTTTTGGTGAGTGGCTCGATACAAGTTTGGATTACGATACACAATCAGATGTAGAAGAAGATTTAAGTATAGCTGCTTAGTAGTGGAGGGCTATCGAATATTGAAGATGTATTTCTGTGTTTACTATACTATACTCGAGCAATCCGTATACTTCTAGTATGAGTGCGGAAATTCGTCGACATAAAGAAGAGTTTCATTCCTTCCCAGGTAAAATAATTAGTTTGTTGAATGAAACGTTACTTGACCAAGAATGATTTATTAGTTTGATAACCTAATTTCGATGATATCTTTTATTGTATTGTTGTGTTATCAATTATTATTTTCCATGTATTTTTTATTTAAATATTATTATTATTATTTTTAATACCTAGTCTTGAAGCTTTTTGTTGTTGTTGCCTTTAAAAAATTATAAAAAAAAGTATAATAATAAAAAAAAAAAATTAATTTTAATTTTGGTGAACACTTAAAAATTAATAAAAAAAAAGTCCGTCTCGCAGGACTGCATCATCTTAGCGCGGTTCCGTTCATATCCCTAGTCTAATTTGGAAAGATTAAAATAGAAGCAGTTATTATTTTGGTTCCACCAGTCTTTTTTTTTTAAATTAATTATTATGATGGCGTGTCAACCCTTAAGGTCACTAACGCCATTCCTGTGAGTAGTAAAGTCTTGAAAGGTCATGATTTACAATCTTACCTGGAAGGGTCCGCTACACTAGAAACAGACCCGCTAGTGACAAGGTCTTGGAATCTTGGAAATCTATATTTCTAACAATAAATTGTTTTTGTTATTTTACTTAACCAGTTTTATTGTCAAATACATTATCCAACTATAAGCAATTAAAAAATAACAAGAAATAAAACAGACAAAAAGAACCATTGGAATAAACGAAATCAATTAATTTAAAGTTTTAAGCACTTTTTTCTCCGATTGAAATCGCCTAATTAAAACTTTCTTCAGAACCTTTTTTGTAGAGCATTTAGTAAGCTTCCGAATGGTAGCCTTCCGCTTCACAAGATTGTCAACGGTTTTCGAGATACTAACGAAATTATACAAAGTTACCAAAACTTTTTTTGTCTGTTAATAAAATATTTTATTCTAACCCATCCTTTACTCTAAACGTAACAAAAAATTCAACATATTAGTGTTGATGAAACTCCAGCATGCAGAAAATGTTTCAACTGTATCCCATAATTCTAAGTACCAAAATCAAAGACTAAGAACCCTCCCTAGGAAGGACGCTAGGCAGTTGAAAAGCTATATATCTTGGAAATCCATATCTCTAACATTAAATTGTTTTTCTTATTTTTCTTAACCTGTTTTATTTTCAAATACATTATCCAACAATAAGCAATTAAAAAATAACAAGGAATAAAAAACAGACAAAAAGAACAGTTCGAATAAGCGAAATCAATTACTTTAAAGTTTTAAGCTCTTATTTCTCCGATTGACATCGCCTAATCAAAACTTTCATTAGAACCTTTTTTTTAGAGAATTTAATAAGCTTTCTAATGGTATTCTTCCGTTTACCAAGATTCTCAACCTTTTTCGAGATATTAATGAAAGTAAACAAAGTTACTAAAACTTTTTATGTCTGTTAATAAAATATTTTATTCTAACCCTTCCTTAACTCCAGACGTAACCAAAATTTCAACATATTAGTTTTGATGAAAGTAGAACATGCAGAAAATGTTTCAACTGAATCCCATGATTCTAAGTACCCAAACCAAAAACGGTATTCAAAAAATATTTTTCCAATTTTCTCGAAAACGGTTAAAGCAATCGCCTTGAAAATGGTTTCATTCGTTTTCCTAGCCCAGGAAACATATAAAACGAGTACTTAGAAGCTTATGAACTCAAAAACGTAAGCGTTACGATTTTTTTTTGCGCGAATTTCGCCCCAAACGCCATCTTCCAGTAGGCGGATTTTGCTGGTTAACGAACTTGACCTTTCAAATTGGACGAAGGATTTTTGTACCAAATTTCATCAAAATCGGACCATTCGTCTTCTATCTAGAGAGCGAACAGACAAATATATATATATATATATATATATATATATATAAATAAATATATACATATATATATATATATATATATATATATATATATATATATATATATATATATACAAATTTGAACCACCGTTATTTTCGGTCTCTAGGGGTTCTGAAACGCGAAATTTTCTAGTCGGCACTTCCGGATTGTTTCATTGTATCAACCCTATAAGCGGGGTTCCTCCCTATGGGGGAGGGAGGAATCGCGCTAAAATAACATGGAATAAAAAACAGACAAAAAGAACAGTTCGAATAAGCGAAATCAATTACTTTAAAGTTTTAAGCTCTTTTTTCTCCGATTGACATCGCCTAATCAAAACTTTCATTAGAACCTTTTTTTTAGAGAATTTAATAAGCTTTCTAATGGTATTCTTCCGTTTACCAAGATTCTCAACCTTTCTCGAGATATTAATGAAAGTAAACAAAGTTACTAAAACTTTTTATGTCTGTTAATAAAATATTTTATTCTAACCCTTCCTTAACTCCAGACGTAACCAAAATTTCAACATATTAGTTTTGATGAAAGTAGAACATGCAGAAAATGTTTCAACTAAATCCCATGATTCTAAGTACCCAAACCAAAAACGGTATTCAAAAAATATTTTTCCAATTTTCTCGAAAACGGTTAAAGCTATCGCCTTGAAAATGGTTTCACTCGTTTTCCTAGCCCAGGAATCATATAAAACGAGTACTTAGAAGCTTATGAACTCAAAAACGTAAGCGTTACGTTTTTTTTTGCGCGAATTTCGCCCCAAACGCCATCTTCCAGTAGGCGGATTTTGCTGGTTAACGAACTTGACCTTTCAAATTGGACGAAGGATTTTTGTACCAAATTTCATCAAAATCGGACCATTCGTCTTCTATCTAGAGAGCGAACAGACAAATATATATATATATATATATATATATATATATATATATATATGTGTAAATAAATATATACATATATATATGTATATATACAAATTTGAACCACCGTTATTTCCACGGTCTCTAGGGGTTCTGAAACGCGAAATTTTCTAGTCGGCACTTCCGGATTGTTTCATTGTATCAACCCTATAAGCGGGGTTCCTCCCTATGGGGGAGGGAGGAACCGCGCTAAAAACTGCTTTTTCTGATGAAAAAGTTAGAAAACAACGGTAAGACCTTACTTTTCGACCCCTAAAATGGGGTATATTCGTGATCAGAAAGTCATTTTCTATATGAATCCGTGATAAAATAATTTTGTCCACCTAGATCAGTTAAAAATACTACTGTGCGCTCCCTTATCCGGCGGTCTCCGAGAAGAATGAGTGACGGATCTCGGAACTGGCCAGAGCTAGACCTGCTCGAGGGTTCCTATAAAACCTACCTTTCCTAGCTAGCCAAACATTAAACATTTATGCCTAAACATGTTATGTTTTAGAGGCAGGAACTTGAATGGAAGTCAAAGAAGGCATACATGTTATGTTTTAGAGGCAGGAACTTGAATGGAAGTCAAAGATGGTATATATGTTATGTTTTAGAGGCAGGAACTTGAATGGAAGTCAAAGAAGGCATACATGTTATGTTTTAGAGGCAGGAACTTGAATGGAAGTCAAAGATGGTATATATGTTATGTTTTAGAGGCAGGAACTTGAATGGAAGTCAAAGAAGGCATACATGTTATGTTTTAGAGGCAGGAACTTGAATGGAAGTCAAAGATGGTATATATGTTATGTTTTAGAGGCAGGAACTTGAATGGAAGTCAAAGAAGGCATATATGTTATGTTTTAGAGGCAGGAACTTGTGATTCTCTAAAAAAAGAAATGTTTCTCCTAAAGCAGCTGCGGTTGGATCGCCTGATCATAATAGCCAGTCTAGTTCGAACATTTATCGCAAGTCGAGTCATGGGCGTATATAAGCGTGGGGGGGGGCTGAGGGGGTAGAGAGGGCTGTAGCCCCCCAAAATTTCGATTTAGTCGGAAAAAATATGTCATAAACACCTTAAAAATAAATTAAATAAGATCACTTAGTTCAGAAAAAAAATTTTTTTTTTTGGATGTAATAGTGTTTTAGTTGGCTAACTATTCCATGTTCTAGATTTTTAGTATTCCATAACCCGAAATGCTCCAACTAGGCAGAGATGGGCATAATTTTATTTATAAATAAAAATACGAATTTATTCGTACTTAATATATTTGTGAATACGAATATAAATAAATTCGTACTTCATATATTTGTGAATACGAATATAAATAAATTCGTATTCATAAGTAAAAAAAAAAAAAAAAAAAAATCACCTACAATAACTTTCGTAATGTCATCTTAATACGAATAAATTCATAATTTATTCACAAATTATAATGTGAATAAATTTTTATTCGTATATTTTAATGTGATTTTTTTAATCACTTGATTTTTTGTAAATATTCACATTTTTTGTGATTATTTACAATTTTTTCTGTGAAGTTATTTTTATTCGCAGAAAAATTTGCGAATAAAATTGTATTTGTATTTTAATATTTAATATATGTGAATAAAAATAAATTCGTATTCACACTTATGAATACGAATTTATTTATATTCGTATTCGCAAATATATGAAGTACGAATTTATTTATATTCGTATTCACAAATATATGAAATACGAATAAATACGTATTTTTATTTATAAATAAAATTGTGCCCATCTTTGCAACTAGGGATGGGCGATAGTCAATAGTTACTATCGATATAACGATAGTTCATGACTATCGATAGTGGCTATCGATAGTCGATAGTTACTATCGATATATCGATAGTTCATGACTATCGATTGCAGCTACCGATAGTCATGAACTATCGATATTTTTTTACTTTTTTCTCTAGATTTGAAGTTCTCATCATCTGGAGGGCTTTGGTATTAAATACTGACACGTCTGGTGAATTAAATACTGAAAAGGAACCGTCCGGTGAATACAACCAACAACATAATGTAGCCAGGAAATTCCTTTGTGTTCCAGGCTCGTCTGTAGCTTGAGAACGTGTATTTTCAGCCGCTGGAAAAATCGTTTCTGAGCTGCGGAACAGACAGCCAAAAAAAGTGGAAATTTTGGGTTTCCTGTCTGGCTATATGTGGCTCAAAGAGAAAAACTAAAACAGTTCCGGCACTTCCGGATTGCGTCGTGAGGTGAACTATATAAACGGGTTCTCCCTATGGAGGTAGGGAGGAACCGCACTAAAACTAAAACAGTTTCAAATAATTGCACTTTTTTGTGCCTCTTGATATTTTCTTTTTGGAAATGCTTTTTATAAATTTGAATAAATTAGTTTTTTAGTTTTAAACCTTTGTGCAATCTTATTATTATTAAATTCTGCATTGAACTGGCATGTAAGGAATATGGAAAGCCACTGGCGATAGGCCGATAGGCCTATCGATAGTGCTGAACTATCGACTATCGCCCATCCCTTGCTCAAAGCCCCCTCCCCAACATAATTTTCTATATACGTTAAACTACCTAAAAATTAATGACATTAGCGTTTAGTAGATTAAAAATTTTACTATAAGTAATTTGAAAAAAAAAAGTAATTATCTTATAAAAAAAAGCCTATTTATTGCATTAGTCTTTCATGATTTTAACGTAGGAGTATCCCTTCAGTTTATTTAATTAGGTATGCCATCCTTTCTGAATATTACACGTATAATTTTATTACATTAGTTGTTCAAAAGTATATTATTGTGTTTCGTAATAAAATTGTCCTATTATGTTACGACCTGAAGATCCCCGGCTTGGTCTAAGACAGAGCTATAGCTCCGCTGGAGCATTCTAAAGCCCTGGGTAAATAAGGTTGTAGCTGGAGTCTAGTCCAGGAGGATTCTAGAGAGATAAGCCCAGCACCTGTCCACACCTGTAGGATCAGGCTGGACATGTTTAGCTGTCGGAGGGGTTTTACGGTCGTCTTGTTTTACGGGTGTTTTTTTTTTATTCTTTTATCTTGTCAGCAGTAAAAAACAATTCCTTGATAGCTCCGAATAATGTTTACATACTGTATTGGAGTTTGTCAATGTTACATAGTCTTGTGTACACGTGGGATGTTACTGACAATAAATGCCTTCTGTCAAACGAAGCCGAAAACACTCTGTTCGCTATATTCCGTAATTCCTTAGGGTACAAGAAAAACATTTACTTTTGTAACAAAAAAATAATTAAAACAAATATTCCTATAAGATACTGTCGAGGTATCTGATTCCTGGGAAGTTAGTCTGATTTTTCCTCACAAAGATTGGAATTTCCCGGGATTCTGTCTCCGACCCTTGAACCACGACGATATAAAATAAAATCTACAAGTTTCGAGCTTAGGTCCTTCAGAACATGAGTGAAACTACTATCCACTGAGCCATACGCTCCCCTAAATGCATTAATTGTTTCCCTTTTATAGTTCAACTTTAAAAATGATTATATTTCTCATTTCTTTAAAGAGGTTTCTACTTCTACACCTCCTTAAGTAGGGACTGTTTTCTTAGTTATTATTTTGTATAATAAAGTCCGGTAATCGTTAATTTAATTTGAATTAACTCAGTTAGCCATAAACAATGGGAAGGTCCGGAGCGCCCCAATGTCAAGAAACTTCATATTTTGATTACTTGTCAACCGATAACCAGCCATAAACAATGGGAAGGTCCGGAGCGCCCCAATGTCAAGAAACTTCATATTTTGATTACTTGTCAACCGATAACCAGCCATAAACAATGGGAAGGTCCGGAGCGCCCCAATGTCAAGAAACTTCATATTTTGATTACTTGTCAACCGATAACCAGCCATAAACAATGGGAAGGTCCGGAGCGCCACAATGTCAAGAAACTTCATACTTTGATTACTTGTCAACCGATAACCAGCCATAAACAATGGGAACGTCTGGAGCGCCCCAATGTCAAGAAACTTCATACTTTGATTACTTGTCAACCGATAACCAGCCATAAACAATGGGAAGGTCCGGAGCGCCCCAATGTCAAGAAACATCATACTTTGATTACTTGTCAACCGATAACCAGCCATAAACAATGGGAAGGTCCGGAGCGCCCCAATGTCAAGAAACATCATACTTTGATTACTTGTCAACCGATAACCAGCCATAAACAATGGGAAGGTCCGGAGCGCCCCAATGTCAAGAAACTTCATACTTTGATTACTTGTCAACCGATAACCAGCCATAAAGAATGGGAAGGTCCGGAGCACCCCAATGTCAAGAAACTTCATATTTTGATTACTTGTCAACCGATAACCAGCCATAAACAATGGGAACGTCTGGAGCGCCCCAATGTCAAGAAACTTCATATTTTGATTACTTGTCAACCGATAACCAGCCATAAACAATGGGAACCTCTGGAGCGCCCCAATGTCAAGAAACTTCATACTTTGATTACTTGTCAACCGATAACCAGCCATAAACAATGGGAAGGTCCCGGAGCGCCCCAATGTCAAGAAACATCATACTTTGATTACTTGTCAACCGATAACCAGCCATAAACAATGGGAAGGTCCGGAGCGCCCCAATGTCAAGAAACTTCATATTTTGATTACTTGTCAACCGATAACCAGCCATAAACAATAATTTAAAAAAGAAGTTCACAAATGTTCTATTCAGTCCCATAACTCAGGCTACGACGTCCCACACCTGCAAATATTGTAGAATTATCAGAATGACACATTAGGGAGATAGTGTGGTCAGTACTATGATCCGGAATCTATTGGTTTAATGGATCCATGGAAAACAGCTTACTGTATCTTATATTGCCCGAATAAAGTCGGAATTTTGCACTCACAAATGCAAACACAGCAATTTGCAGCAATCTTACTTCAGGCCTACCCCAAGTATATTCCCTTAGCAAACGACTGAACGAGTTCGTGACCCAGCAAAATCGGTCGATGTGGAGGGACGGTTTACTCCCGACCCAAAGTAGTCATTTCCCCATACCGGCCGTAAATTTTGTTTTATTACAACGAAACTCGGTATTGTGGGAATCATAATTAAGATTTTGCAAAAATAAACTAAATTGGTTCATTAAGGGGGAGGGGATACTCCCTCGGTAATTTGAGATAGTAGACAATTTGGTATAGTAGTGGGTATCTAATGAGAAAGAACTGTTGTAAAAATGAACGAAATCGGCTCAATAGAATTTGGGATTTTCTCTGTATTATGTTCAAACTACAAAGCCGCTAAACCAGCATTGGTTGTAACTTCTGTCACTAGGAGCGCTGAACAAGTATAAAAGAGCAAAACTATTCATGTTTATATACATACATATACAGTAGAACCTCCATTATCCGGGGTAATGACGGGGAGGGTGGTCCACGGATAATCGAAAACCCCGGATAATCGAAACACAATATTTTATTGACTAAATGTGCTGGATTATAAGGTTATAAAGAAAAACTGTGTACAAGATGTCATGTAAACCTTCTTATTTGCAT
Source organism: Gonocerus acuteangulatus (assembly GCA_946811695.1). NCBI lineage: Eukaryota > Metazoa > Arthropoda > Insecta > Hemiptera > Coreidae > Gonocerus > Gonocerus acuteangulatus. The sequence continues at coordinate 7,302,739 of OX328130.1, forward strand.
AGAGAAATGTGTATATAAACGTTTTATTAATTAATAATTTGTATAAGTGCAAAAATAAACTCAAGATCAAATTAAATTTTGTTGTCGTGAAAGTCAGTAATATTTCGTCGTTTTTTGATACATAATTATTTTCTTATATCTGTTCTGATCGCCTGTAAGAAGATAATTCTGCTGAAATCGGGATTCGTATGTACTCGAGTGAAGAGTTAAAGCCCAACTGAGGAAGTATTTCCTTGGTAGGCTAACAGCCCAGTTGGGGATTCATAGAAAGACGGGAAAACGTTTCAGTTCCAAGAATATGAAATAAATTGAGATTCTTCCAGAAATATGGAATCATCACATTCTTCCGAAAACAGCCCTGTTTTTACATTCTTTAGTTTACAATGTATATAATTAATTTAATTTCATATTTATGTACATAATCGTCATTACATACATATAAATATTTAATACATAATTATGTAATCAAATGCTTTAGTTGATAAAAATAATGCAATAAATATGTTTGTATGTACATAATATTTAAAGAAGGGATAAAAATAAAAATTCCCACATCGAGACCCCGGTTAATTGGAATCCCGGATAATAGAGTCCCGGATAATGGAGGTCTTACTGTATATATATAAATATAGACTATTTTAAGCAAATTATTCATGATTACAGTCTACACTACCTATATTCCGAGGAAAGTGCTTAGTTATGCAGCTCCTGCGGTAAGGACATATTTCCATTGTCTGCCGCAATGTGTGGAAGGGCGATCGTCCGTGTGATCCTAACCTGGTCATCCATTAAGGCTAGTAATGGTAAGTCCTGGTCGACAGTGCAACATCGAAAGAGCGCCGCGGAGTACGCAGAGAACTAAGTGCTGAAAGGTGATTGGTGTGAGAACGAGTACAATACGAGTATCCACCAATAGCAATCTATCAGTGATCGTGAAGTCCTGGTAACCGTTACTCTCTGGAGGATCATTAACGGAGCAGTATCGCCAAATACAGTCCTTGGAGTAGCAGTAGCAAGTAGTGACAGGAGTGATTTCTAACTCCAGGATGTTCACAATGTTATCACAGCTACTAGAGATAGCTTTACGACTCGCTGTACTTGGAGGATCCTTCCTTGGTTAGAATTAGAAATAGAAGGAGAAGGCAAGGATATATGGGTCCTTCGAAGGATAAGTAATAGTTTACAGCTAGTCTTTCTTTTGCGGTGAAAAAAGTGATTTTACTAAACTCAAACGTTTTTTAATCAATAATCATAGAAGAACTCAAAACTGATTTGAAGAAACGCAAGCGGCTCTGGACCAGGCTGTTAATAGAACTGACAATTCCCTTAAAAATGTCCGACTCGCAGGAACTGCGTCATCTTAGCGCGGTTCCGTCCTTATCTCTAGTCTCATTTGGAAAGATTAAAATAGAAACAGTTATTATTTTGGTTCGACCTTTCCCCCGTAGACAAAGGGCCCGTTACCAAGGGGCAGCGTACCCTTATACCTGGAATCCCACCCACCACTGGTTGGCCAACCCCACTACTACAAATAGTTATTTCACAGTATCAAATATCAAAATGTTTCTAATTTTCTACATTTCTTCTACTGTAATAATAATTCTATAAATAAATGCAATTAAAAAAACAAAACAACAACCAATTAAAATGTGAGCTAAACAACTACGAAAACCCGTTCAAAAGAACAAAACAAACACATTGGACGTTTTAAGAGCTTATTTCTCCGATTGACATCGCCTAATCATCAGAACCTTTTATGTAGATAATTTAGTAAGCTTTCGAATGGTAACCTTCCGCTTAGCAAGTTTCTCAACCGTTTTCGAGATATTCAGGAAAATATACGAAGTTCCCAAAACTTTTAATGTCAAAATATTTTATTCTAACCCTTCCTTAATACCAAACGTAACCAAAATTTCAACATATTAGTTTTGATGAAATTAGAAAATGTTTCAACTGAATCCCATGATTTTAAGTACACAAACCGAAAACTTGATTCAACAACTATCCGCTTTCCAATTTTTTCGAAAACGGTTAAAGCTATCGCCTTAAAAATGGTTCATTCGTTTTTCTAGGCCAAGAAGCCTATAAAACGAGTACTTTGCAAGCATATGAAGTAAGCGCAACGATTTTTTTCGCGCGACATTCGCTCCAAAAACCATGTTCCTGTGGGCGGATTCTACTGGTTAACAAACTTGACCTTTCAAATTGGACGAAAGATTTTTGTACCAAATTTCATCAAAATCGGATCATTCGTCTGGGACCTGGAGAGCGAACAGACAAAAATATATATATATATATATATATATATATATATATATATATACATATATATATACACACATATATATATATATATACATATATATATATATATATATATACATATTTATATATATATATATATATATATATATATATATATATATATACATATTTATATATATATATATATATACATATATATCTATATATATATATATATATATATATATATATATATATATATATTTATATACAAATTTGAACCACCGTCATTTATAAGCGGGGTTCCTCCCTATGAAGGGAGGGAGGAACCGCGCTAAAAAACTAACGTTGAGAAAAATAATCCAAGTTCCATGCCCCTCCCAAAAACAGTTTGCCTATGAAAGTTATGATATTACAGTATTGGGCTAAGTTTTAGGCTCTTATTAAGTTGTCAAGAATGTAATAATACCCTCTCATACATTTGTGCATTCCAACTTGGCCAGTTTTCATTAAATGATGGCCATGATTCAGGGTTAGTATAAACTCTTTGATGACCTAAAACGATCGGGTTTGTGTTAACTCCAAGTAAGACAAAGCGGTCATAAGCTAACGAAAACTGGCCAAGTTGGAATGCACAAATAAGTGAAAGGGTATTATTAGGTTCTTGACAAGGTATTAAGAGCCTAAAACTTGGTCTAATACTATGATATCTTAACTTTCAAACGCAAACTGTTTTTGATTGGGGCTTGGAACTTGGCCTCTTTTTTCAACGTTTTTTTTTTTTTTTTTTTTTTTTGGGGGATAGCAATACTTTTTGTAAATTAATTTTGAGTTGTCGCTGTCCATGTTTGGCTTGAGGAGGATGACGCGGGGACGTGAAATATGTTTTATTGTTCTATCTATTTTGTATCGTGTCGGTATTTTATTTTTTATAACTTTAAAATTCCGTCTAGTCTGATCACTAGAGCCCGGAAGTTAGGCAAAATGCCTTTTTTATCTTAATGGATATATTGAAGAATCAGATAGAAATAAATATTTTTTCGTGCATTTTGGAAGTGTAGCGACAATTTTTATTTTGCCTTTTTTGCCTATTTTGGCTTCCGTTGCCTATTTTTGCCTTTTTTGCTTGTCATGCAATTTTTTTCTGCGATTTAAACCTTTCAAAAAGCACATATTGAATTTCCGTTCATCGAAGACAAAAATGGTTGCACAAATTAAATTACAAATTTCCGTCACAAATATCTATACGGAAGCTTATTTTCCCAACACATGGATTTAACCTCTGTAAATAACAGAACCTTCCTTGGTAGAAGGAATGCACAAGCATAATGAATAGGAGGAAAGAGAGAGGATGAGAGAAATAAGTCAACATATCCTTCCTCACAGCCCTTTTGCTGTGATAATGGTGTAATTACCTGGTATTCCGGATTTCGAAATAATAAGATAGTGCAGAGGAAGTTTTGCCATGATGAAAAACATTTTTTCTGAGAAGGTCTATAACAGTTCATACATTGAAAAAGCATCTTGTTGTTGCTTGTAACAAGGGAAGTAATTCCCTTGAGAGTAAGTACACTAATTCTGTGATAAATCTATTTATATATATATATATATATATATATATATATATATATATATATATATATAAATCACGTGTCTGACTGTTTGTCCGTTTGTTCCTTATACAAATCCACACATTTTGACCAAACTTGGAATACTGGTAGGTCTTGAACCGGGAAGTCTCGTAGGCCATGTTAAAATCGTCCCATAGAACCATAGGCTATGTTAAAATCGTTTATGACTTACAGTTCGGAGGTCACGGGGGAGGGAACGGGGTTCCTAATTTATTTTTGATTTTATGGAAGCAGAAAGTAGGTGTGGCATGGCACGCCGGGTAATAGCTAGTTGGTAATAAAGAAATGAATGAGTATTTAAAATACATATTTTCATTAATAATGAGTGAGATTCCTCTTTGCCTTCACTCCTAATAAATGCCTATTTTAATTGCAGTACTGCCTATTTTCAGTATTTTAAGTGCCTTTTTGCCTGCCTATTTCACCCAAAAATAAATGCCTAACTTCCGGGCTCTACTGATCATTATTTGGAAATGCCCTTGTGTTCTTGTCTGAGACTTATTAAGGCATATACTATAATAGGTATTTACATAAAAATAATAAGATGCGTCAAAATGTATTTATTTATTCTTGTAATACCCTGTAAATGTTTGATTGTTTGGCATGATTGCCGTCTTAGTATTGGTAAAGAAATTAGGTATATTAGGCCTTAGTAGAAGTAAAACTGTATAAATATGGGAACAGTGATTGTATATAAAGTATTAAACATGAAGTTGTACAGTTGTTCATCGAGGATGATTTTGTGATCCTTCAGCTCAGATCATCACATTACAACATTTATAAACGTAAACAGAACGTAATATTTAATAAAGAAATCATGATAATTGAATCGATCCATGCAAAAAGAGCTTCAGTCCAAAATCAGTAGTTTTAAGAAAACTAGACTGTAACCCTTTCTACATGAAATATTAAAGTGATGACTATGTTTCTATGGCAACTATGTATTGGATTGAAGTCCTTCTAACATAGAAATGTGAAGTTACCTTTAGGTACAAAAAATTCATCACTCATACTAACGAAAATGTTATCGGAACTCATATTGGGAAAAAATGGACTGAAGTTCTTTTTGCATGGATCGATTCAATTGTGAAAACTTGTCAAGCTTTTCCACAAGTTGGATGAAATTATGGGAACACCGAAAGAGTTCCCTGAAGACTATATTTGCTGATAAAGGACTAGGAGAATGCTGATAAGAAGCAGAGGACTGGGAAGAGATGAATTAACTCGCTAGACGGCGCCTTGGATATTGCTACATCCTGCTCAAGACCCTAATAGGTCGACCTAAGATGGTTGAGTGTTCAAATCCACCAACATTCAAACTATTAATTCAGAATTATTATGAAAATATTGGTAGTGTGAAAAATAGAAACTCACTTCAGTCTTAAATTATAAAAACTTTACAGAGGGCTTAAAGCGTAGATTAATTTAAAAACATTTCTCTGCGATTCTGAGATCATCTGACGGGCTATCTTCATGTTACCTCCTTATACATGCATCCACAAATTACAACAAAAATACTATGTTCATAAACTGCAAGACAATATACCCCATCTGCAATGCCGGGCACGTTGCGATATACCGTAATGAAACCTCTCCGGTATACCTGTACAGGCGAGAGCTCAAACACGCTCCGGTAAACCGGACGAGTGAAGGATTTCTACAGTCGAGAAATGGCGAGCTGACAAGATGGCGTGATTGCTTTAGTGGTTTTGTTAGTGGCCTATAAACAGAAAAAAAAAAAAAAAAAAATCGCACGGTTATGGAATTCCTTGCTCCTAACACTTTCAGGACCGATGGCTTCGAACAAAATTCATCACGGCCCAATTCCTTCTTATAGTATAGTTATTTCGGCAAACGTATCAAAAAAATAAATAAGTGAAGAAACTTTTAAAATTATGTACTTTTAGTGGATTAATAAAAATTTAGTAAAAAGTCAAATACACCACGACAGCTAATTTTCTGGCGGATTGAGTATCACACGATACGAGATCCTCACACTTAACCGGGAATAACGTAATGAGGTCCCAAATCAAATACGAATCGTAAAGAACAAGGCCCGGAGTAGCGGGATAGAAAACAAGCCAAGCTAACTGCTGGCGAATATGCCACGACGCTGGGCCCGCATAACACATCTCTCGGACGCATATTCCACGACGCTGGCCACGAACGTGTTAACTCGCCTCAAAAGGGTTAAGATCCTTAAATTTCAATGAAGAATTCGGTTCCCTTTCGGCCAGAAATGAAGACTTTTACACAGCTAAACAATATAGAACAGGCTAAAAGGCCTGTTACACGCGAGCGTAGAAAATAGTCAGTGAAGTGAGATAACACGAAGTGTTTAGTCAGAGTATTCGTCAAAACTATCCCGAGACCTTTGCAGGCTTACCTGATGTCTCACATACATGATCAGGTGTATTCGCCACCACAGGTAGAAAGAATTGAATTCCGATTCTTCTCCTGTCACCTATACTGATAGCTATGCCAGTACAGGTATTACGGTTGCGTCTGCCACATACGCTCCGGTTTACCTGGACAGGTAGCCTGTAAAGGTTACCACTAGGTTTATGGCTAGACTAATAGTAATCAGTTAGAAGATCTTAACCAGATATATAGCATTCCCAAGTCTATTTGAACCTTTTTCAAGTCAACTGTAACCTTTTACAAATCAAATGCTACCCTTTCCAAGTCATCAGCAACCCTTTCAAATTCAAATGTAACCCTTTCCAAATCAGTTGAAACCCTTTCCAAAACAAATGTAACGCTTTACAACTGAATTGTCACCCTTTTTATTTCAATTATAACCGTTTCCATTTCAATGGTCACCCTTGAAAAAGTTTCGAAAATTTCAGGGACCGAAAGTGTTATCACAATTTTGCAAAAAAATCTTATTTAACATTTAAATCAGAATTCTATCTTTAAAATTGTTTTCAAATAGTTATTTTAAAATTTTATTTGAATTTCTATAGGCTAGAATTTTTTTTTAATTCTCTTGACGTTTTTAAATAAAAGTTTTGCAAATAAAAATTATTTTTAAATTTTTAATTAAAAATTATTCTTATAAGAATAATTTTAGTATTGATTTTTAAAAATTGGAAATATTTTTTTTTTTCTGCCTTGGCCCAATAATAATTTTTTTTAACACCTTACGACAAAAATGAGGGAAATAATTTTTTAGAAAATAGTTGATTTTTTTGTTCTTAATACAGTTTATTTTCTTAAAAATCATTGACTTGCGAAAAGTGTATTAATTTCACTCGTTTACTGCTTTCGCCCAATAATAATTCTCAAAATAAAAATATTGTCATGATTTATCCCGTTTAGTTCTGAGGCCCTAAATTCGCACATTCCCTATTACGGTAAATTTTCGAAACATTTTCAAGGGTGACAATTTAAATGGAAATGGTTACAATTGAAATAAAAAGGGTGACAATTGAGTTGTAAAGCGTTAAATTTGTTTTGGAAAGGGTTTCAACTCATTTGGAAAGGGTTACATTTGAATTGGAAAGGGTTACATTTGAATTAAAAAGGGTTGCTGATGACTTGGAAAGGGTGACATTTGATTTAGAAAAGGTTACAGTTGACTTGGAAAAGGTTCAAATAGACTTGGAAATGCTGTAGATAGATAGTTGCATGCCCTTTTTGCAAACCCTACAGATCATCATAGCTTAAGGTATAGATCGGTAAGTACAGATCATCATAGCTTAAGGTATAGATCTGTAAGTACAGATCATCATAGCTTAAGGTATAGATTTGTAAGTACAGATCATCATAGCTTAAGGTATAGATCTGTAAGTACAGATCATCATAGCTTAAGGTATAGATCTGTAAGTACAGGTCATCATAGCTTAAGGTATAGATCTGTAAGTACAGGTCATCATAGCTTAAGGTATAGATCTGTAAGTACAGATCATCATAGCTTAAGGTATAGATCTGTAAGTACAGATCATCATAGCTTAAGGTATAGATCTGTAAGTACAGGTCATCATAGCTTAAGGTATAGATCTGTAAGTACAGGTCATCATAGCTTAAGGTATAGATCTGTAAGTACAGATCATCATAGCTTAAGGTATAGATCTGTAAGTACAGATCATCATAGCTTAAGGTATAGATCTGTAAGTACAGATCATCATAGCTTAAGGTATAGATCTGTAAGTACAGATCATCATAGCTTAAGATATAGATCTGTAAGTACAGATCATCATAGCTTAAGGTATAGATCTGTAAGTACAGATCTATTATGTATTTTTATTAAACCTATGTAGGAGGCTGCGGGTTCAACTCCTACGACTACGACCCTTTACTCCCCACACAACGAAGGAAGGAGAAGTATAGAAATCCATATTGGAGTGAAGACCTAGCCAGCCGGAACCTCAGAGGGAGTCTATACAGGACTTCACACTCAGCGGCTCGGAAGGTTATTCTCTAGATACGAGGGCCAAGTCAGCAATGGAATTATAAACAGTGTAGTCATATTGAAGTCATGAATGCTCTCATTAGATTGAAAGCATGGGTTATGACATATCTACCCGTGCGGATATTCAGACAATACACCCGTGCCCTTTTGGACAAACCCCTGATTCGAAGGAAGGCACCGGATAGATGGATCTGTATAATAGTTGAATGTATTAAAGGGCGTACGTACAATACACATACAGGGAGGAACATGAAACCTCAATTTTATGAAATAACAATGTTCTGTATTAGTATTTTAAACATACATATCGCACAAGTATTCCTAAAGTGGCGGACAACAAATAAACAAACAGAAAGACAGACACAAACTCCCACACACACACACACACACATATATATATATATATATATATATATATATATATATATATATATATATGCAAAGAAAAAGCTCCTCATGATGAAGGCCATCAGACGAAGGCTTGGTCCTACCTGCACTCCATAATCTCAGTATGAAGGAATTCCCAAGTGCCTAGAGGATTGGAGTCGACATGGAGACGAGATGGAACAGGAAAGAGGTAGGCAGAGAGCTCATGTTTGATTCTGTTAGTAACCGACGTTTGATGACGTAGTAAGTCACATCCAGATCTGCCCTAAATATTCCAGGAGCGACAGAGGGATTCGCTAATTACGTCACTACGGCAAACAGCATACTCCATGGCGAATAGGGAATGTATCAGGCTTTGGCGTGGGCCTTGTGATATCACGGGTTGTCAATGATCGTCACATGGAGGATTCCCTCTGTTGCATTTGTTACTATCTAGGATATTGCGTGTATCGGCAGAAAGGGATTTACGGAGAATGTGTTCTTAGAGACCCTTCATTACGCAACGCCGAGCTATCTACAGGTAGCCGGACTTTATAAACACCGATGGCTCCTTGCTCCTTCGCAGTGAACTTTCCATACGAGTGAGTGGAACCCGCATCACGGAGCATGCTCGTCACTTTACATCAAGCAGACTCTTAAACAGATTTTATACACTCGTAGTTTGTAGATTCGAGTCAGCTAAACCATGCAACAAAATTATTTCACGGAGCATTAAGACAATACTGACCAAAATTTCACCAATCTTTCTTGGGATAAGAAAACTTGACGTCTATGGCCAAGTCTTTACTTGTCATTCATTCCATTTGTCTGAATCCAGTTTTTAGGCTCTCGAAGAAGCATCCAAAGATGCGAATATTTAGAGCCAATTTTAATAAATTGGCGTTTATGTTAAGTTTATTTTGTTCATTGATCTTTTGCCGACACATGAAAAATTATATGTACCACGGAGTTGATATGTCAACGAGATTTTATGTTAAAGAAACATGATCCTGGTTTCACTAATGTTCACTAATTTTTTATTTATTTACAGGTGTATTACAATCTCTTGTAGATATTATTGTATTGTGTTTTGTGATGATTGGACTAGCCAAGCCTCAGGTGTCCTCAGTTGTCGATAGAATGCCTTCCTTGTTAGGAAGGATTGTTAGGGTGATCTGAATTTTACCTTAGGCCATTAACCCAGCCCTTTCGACTATCCGTGAATAATAAATAGGGTATGATGCTTTCATGATAGAAATATGCATTGATATTACTCTAAATTTATAAATTACTAGCAGTTACCCGGCGTGCAATGCTACACCTACTTTCTGCATCTATAAAAATAAAAATAAATTAGAAACCAAATAATTAATATTAAAATCTAATAACGCAAATCTGTAACTATTTGGGTTCATGGTTTCGAACTCATGATCTCCGAACTGTGAGTCATAGACGATTTTAACCTAGCCTATGACTCTACCCGTGTCAAGACCTACCTGTGTGCCAAGTTTGGTCAAAATGGGAGGAAGGGTGTGGATTTGTATGAGTAACCGACATACAGACAGAGAGCTGGTAGATGTTTTTGACTTAGCCTAAGAGACTTCTCGTATCAAGACCTACCAGTATTCCAAGTTAGGTCAAAATCGGTCAAACGGTGTGGATTTGTATAAGGTACGAACATACACGTGATTTATATATACATATATATATATATATATATATATATATATATATATATATATATATATATGTATATATATATATATATTTGGATGGAACGGCATTTCTTTCCAGCGGTGGTACTCCTCACTTCTTCCTGGAATATTTCGATGGGTTCATCTCCATCTTCTTCAGCAAGGTGTTTGTTGTTTCTTCCTCGGTGGTAGCCAAGGGAATGAAATTTTTCTCGATCTGGGCGCCTCATCGAAATATTCCAGGAAGAAGTGAGGAGGAGTACCACCACTGGAGAAAAATGCCGTTCCATCCAAAAATACTATCCCAGCGACGAAAAATAACATCAAACATATATATATATATATATATATATATATATATATATATATATATATATAGATTGTCGTTGTTATAAGCAGACAGACAAACAGACAGACACGTGATTTTTATATATATACATAGATTTTGATTTTGGATTACTTCCCTTTACGGCATTTCATTGGCTAACGAGTAGAATAGAATAGAATAAAATTTTATTTGTTGAAGATTTACAATCTTGTACAAATCATACATATATAAATAAAAAATAACATTTCACCCACATGAGTCCGGTTAATCATAACTCTACAATTACTTGTAATAAAAAATAACATTTCACCCACATGAGTCCGGTTAATCATAACTCTACAATTACTTGTAATAAAAAATAAAATTTCACCCACATGAGTCCGGTTAATCATAACTCTACAATTACTTGTAATAAAAAATAGCATTTCACCCACATGAGTCCGGTTAATCATAACTCTACAATTACTTGTAATAAAAAATAACATTTCACCCACATGAGTCCGGTTAATCATAACTCTACAATTACTTGTAATAAAAAATAGCATTTCACCCACATGAGTCCGGTTAATCATAACTCTACAATTACTTGTAATAAAAAATAACATTTCACCCACATGAGTCCGGTTAATCATAACTCTACAATTACTTGTAATAAAAAATAGCATTTCACCCACATGAGTCCGGTTAATCATAACTCTACAATTACTTGTAATAAAAAATAACATTTCACCCACATGAGTCCGGTTAATCATAACTCTACAATTACTTGTAATAAAAAACAAAAACAAAAATAACTAAATAATGATACTTCATTGCGTTTCAAATTATTTATCTTAACATTTTCAATAAAACCACAAAAAATAAGAAGAATAACACAAAAGAACAAAGCAAAAAAAAAAAAAAAGAAAAGAAAACAACCTTTATGAATAGTAGAAGAAAATAAATGAAAAAAACAAAACAAAAACAAAATAAAAAAGCAATTAATTGAACTGGCCATAGTCATAGAACTGGATTGTTAAGTGGATCATCATTGTTTAAAGATTTGAGTGAATTGGATGCTGACATAATGAAGGAGTAGATCTTGTTGAGTTTGTTGGCGTTATCTATTTCAGGTATATTTTGTATTTTGTGTACATCACTTGGAGCAGAGAGAAATGGTCTTAAATATTTGTGTCGGTTTTCTATTAGATTTTCACAGTACAGAAGGAAGTGGAACAGGCTGTTAGAGATAACTTGATTACAAAAAATGCAGGTTTCAATGTCCCTTGGGCTAACGAGTAACAACACACTAATTTGTAGTAGTGAAAAGTGCAACTTGTTGCTAGACAAATTTGTTTACTAAGGACGTCCTTAATGTGGGCCAAAAATAACCATTCATCCGTTTAGATTGCCAGGTTGATGGGATAACTTATGTTCAGAGGCTGTAAAACCATCGGCCACCATGGGACATTAAAACCATGGCATTTCATGGGACATTGGAACCATGGGAAACCGAGGGACATTGAAACCTTGGGTGACCATTGGAACACTGTGGGAAATTAAACCAATGGTACACCGTGGGACATTAAAACCATGGTTTACCGTGGGATATGGTACACCATGGGACCGTAGACTTTTGAGTACTTGAGAACCCGACGATTACTTGAAACCTGGGGAATTCTAAGGATCTTAGAAGGATGGGGTATTTGGAGAAGGAAATTAAGTAAATTTTCAATAGAATTCTAAATTTCCAAAGTTTCGAATAAGTTTTCGCTTAGCCTATACACAGAAGGTAGCGACGACTCGATGGAGCAGGCTTCATCTTGCCAATCAATATAATGTTATAATTTAAAATATGATTAATAAGTCTTGCTGGGGCTTTCAATCCATCGAGGGTGGGGGGAGGTACTATCAATCAACCCCCCACCCTGCACTCCCACTTCGGGAGTATTTTAATTAATCTCTCACTAGGTGGCGCTGCCTCCGTGCAACAGCTGTCGAAACGAGGCTCCAATGTGAGCACCTCTTGAGCCTTTGATTAATTTGCGAGGAAAGTCACCAAGCATGTTGCGGGTTCAATTATTTACTCTATTTTTCATAATTCTTCGACAAATAATCAATAACATAGTGTTTACATTTTTTTTTTTTTTTTGTTTATCCTTACCGACATCTGTTATCTTGCTCTGGTTGTGACTGTATCACTTTGGGTACAAATAAATTAAAAATGGTCAAAAGAAGTCTAGGGCCATGGCGATCATCCCAATGCAGCAGTAGAAGAGACGAAGTAGTTTTAGCTTGCCTTCGCCTAGGTCATACCAGACTTACTCATGGTTCCTTATGGAGGGGAAGGAAAAGCCCATATGTGTGTCATGTAATGAACCTATTTCTGTGCGGCATATCTTCGAGTCCTGCAAGTTATACGAAGAAGCCCTAGAAAAGAACGAAATTCCAAAAGATATATCTGAAGCACTTGCAGACAACCCCTCCATGGTGGACTAAATTTTCTCAAAAAATCAAAATTATATACAGAAATATAGCCAAAAAAATAAATATATAAAAAAAAATAATAATAATAAAAAAATATATATAACAAATAATAAATAGCAAAAATAAATAAATAAAAAAAAATAATAATAAATAAATAATTTCTGTATATATTCTATACCTTGAACGCAGATGCATTGATTGCATAAAGATTTAAATAATATGCCGTAACGGACCAAGCTCATATCACCATAATTATTATTATAGTAGTATCTATGTAAAACAATTATATTAGCCATAGCAGTTTCAGAACCAATTTTAAAAACCTTTTGAACATTATATAACATTACAATTTAAGAGCATTCCCGACAATATATGTAGTGGAATTGACTCTTGTAATATCTTTATAGTACAAAATAATTTTCATTGAAAAACACTTTACAGGACGATGGTAACCTTTGATGTTCTTCGTCCTTAAACCTTATTCATACATACATACATACTTTGGGTTCACATGGACTATTTTCCAATAATCATCCTTTACACTTTTTAGTGCGGTTCCAAAGGGAGGGAACCTCATGTTTACCTCAATTTTTAATTGGTTGTTGGTTTTTTTAACCGGATTTAACAGTAAAGTAAGTATTTAGTACAACAATATAAGGGAACAAGAAGAAGTGCTGTAGTGTTTCCAAGTGCGTACGTTGAGACAGTGCATGGAGTAATTTCCGCTTAGGATAATGTTAGATTCCTGTTGTGGTGACTTAAGTCTTCTTTCTCTCTTAGACGAAATTTTATTTTTAGCGCGGTTCCTCCCTCCCTCCATAGGGTGGAAACCCCCCTCCGCATATGAGGTCGACCTTACAACGCAATCCGGAAGTACTGGCTAGAAACTGTCTCGTTTCAGACCCCATAGATCTCGAAAATATAGGTGGTTCGAATGCGTGTACGTTATATATATGTTTGTCTGTTTGCTCTCTACCTGCCAGACAAATGGTCCGATTTTGATGAAATTTGGTACAAAAATCTTTCGTCTGATTTGAAAGGTCAAGTTTGTTAACCAGCTGAATCCGTCCACCGGAAGATGCTTTTTGGAGCGAACTTCGCGCGAAAAAAATCGCAACGCATACCTTTACGAGTTCATATGCTTGCAGGTAATCGTTTTATTGTTTTCTTAACGTAGAATCCGAATGAAACCATTTTTAAAGCGACATGTGTAACTGTTTTTGAGAAACATTAAAAAAAACTACTTCTCCAAACTAATTTTCAGTGTATTCAGAAACGATTAATTTAGTTGAAATTTGTTCCAGACGTTTGATATTCATCTAATCTATGATCGGTAAAGTTTGGTTCCGTTTGGTTCCGTTAAGAAAGTACTAGAAATAAAATATTTCATTAATAGGCATTAAAAGTTTTGGCAATTTCATATATTTTCTAAAATATCTCGAAAACGGTCTGGAAATCGTCGTAAGTGGCAATTAATCTTTCGAAAGCTTAATAAATTCTCTACGAAAAAGGTTATAATGTAATGTTTGATGGGGCGATGTCACTCGGAGAAATAAGGACTTGAAAATTCGCAATTATTAGTCTTGCTCTTTTGAACGGGTTTTTGTATCTGTTTACCTAACTTTTTAACTGGCTGTAGCTTATTTTAATTGCATTCAACAGTAAAACGAGTATTTGACTAAAACAAGGTAAGAAAATATGAAACATTGTTACAGTGTCAGGATCTATTTTCTCTTCAAGATTTTATTTTATATTTTTCACGAAGGATCAAACCCCACCAATAACTGCTATTCATTTACTAATAGCACTAGAGATATGAACGAAACCACGCTAAGATGACGCATTTCCTGCGATTCGGTCTTTTTTGTTGTTGTTTTCATAATTTTATTGTATTATGAGATAAAACTGAAACAAAAATATCCTTTCTCTTTACTTCTCTCCAATCCTTTCTGACACCCGATTTATAACTATAACATTACATAAAAAATGTCTATAATTTAAATGCCCTCCTCTGTATAGCAATTATTTTTAGAATGGATTTATCCATGCAGATATTTCTCGAATACACAAGCCCTATCCGATAATATCCATCTGTTTGCGTGTGTGTGTTTGGGTGTATCCTTCACGAGTGTGAAGCTAAATTTAATTTTCACACGCTCTCTGTTAATACTCCGCTACAACACGAGCTGCATTATACGCTGCGTGTGGTTCAATATTCTATGCATCGTACAGAACGTGTCTTCTGCCCCTTGTTGCTAATTACAGACCTATTCCTGTAAAGCCCACGATATGTAGGACTCTCACTGCGGGGGATATTCTACAGGGGTTATAGCAAGGATTTAGGCGTAATGTATTTATATATATATATATATATATATATATATTAAAAACTAAACACTCACGCTAGGGAAACATTTGAAATGGCAACCTTTCACTTACCACGACTTCCCAACCGTTTTCGAGATATTTGAAAAAACATACGAAAATCCCAATACTTCTCATTCCTGTTTTACGATATTTTCTTTCGAGTACTTCCTTAACTCCAAACGGATCCAATAATTAACTATCTTCAAGTTTCAATTGAATTAATAGTTTCTGAATATCCAAACGAAAAATTGGTGTGTAAAAGTATTTGTAACTATGAAAAGGGGTATCTGCAAGCATTTGAACTCGATAACGTAAGCTTCACGATTTTTCCTTGCGAATTTTGCCTCAAAAACCATTTTCCGGTGGACGGATTCTGCTGGTTAACGAACTTAATCTTTCAAATTACACGAGGGACTTTTGTGCCACATTTCGTCAATGTTGGACCATTTTTGAGCCGAGGGGAGCGCGAACAGGCAAATATATATATATATATATATATATATATATATATATATATATATATATATATATATATGTATACACACATTTGAACCACCGTTATATTATTGATCTATGGAATCTGAAACATGAAATTTTCTTGTCGTCACTTCGCATCATCAGGTCAACTTCATAAGCGGGTTTCCTCTCTCTGGAGGGAGGGAGGAAACGCGCTAAATAGATTATTTAAATATTCATGCAACTTTTCCCAGGCACTTTCGTTAAGAAACTTCTTGACTTCTTCGGGGAAGAGAAGATCTTTGCCATACTGTGCTCTTCTAAACTCAATAATCGTCTAAGTTTAAGACTTGATTATAATAATCTGTAACGAATTATATTATGGAATAGTAAGGTATTAGTAATATAGTAGCGATATACAATAGTATAAAGAAAATAACATCATTACACGCAGCCAAAGAACTACATCTAGCCCTGAAACTCATAAACATTTCAAAATGTAATTAAATAAGTCATAAATTTATAAAACAGAACCCAAACCTTTTCTAACCGATACTAAAAGACGCAAATTACCTAGTTGTAGAGCGCCAAGGCACCATATTCTATCCTCTCTTCTAAGCTCCTTCTTGACCGGACATCTAGCGAGAAAATGCAGCGTGTCTTCCTCCTTCCTGAGATTGAACATGGAGCAGTGTACACGCCCGTCTGTACGCCATGGTCTATTGTTTAGATGCAGCATTTCTGTCCTATCGTTTGGCCGGACTTCATTGCAGGAGCAGTCATCTGTGATCTAACTAAGGTATCCCAAGCGATCTAATCGCACAAGAAGATGTGGAAGTGAGGAAACGCAACATATAGGGCGAGTTATTTTATAAACTGGTACAAAAAGTACATGTGAAGTACTATTTTTGACAACCTGATTATGAAATAATGAAATTAATTATATACAGTAGTATAACAGTCTCTTTGCAAACTTATGTTGTCTGCATTGGGAGGAATATTTTGTTGGGATAGAAAACAAACACATCGGCAAATGATTTTTTTTTTAAATTTATTTGGGTCTCAGGTCTAAACTGCAAAACTGCTTTAGCAGTGTGATGGTATTTTTGATCTTTCAGCCCATTAAACCTGGCGTGTAAGATAGAAGCATACAATGAAGCAGTAACATTGCGCAACGCATATCGTGGGTGGCTTCATGAGTGTTGTAATAAAGCAAAAGGAACACCAACTAGGTGGCTACACGTAATGTAATAAATATTCCATCAAGTCCCATCACGACCAATCAGAGAATTACACGAAGAGAGAGTTGGAAAAGGAGCAGACCTAACGCAGGCCCTTGTAGTACACCAGCTTTGATATCTCTGTGGGTGTCCTAGGATTATCCCTCAAGGGAAGACAGCCTTTGTGATTGGTCATGACCCATGTTCTCTACCTGTGTGTTTGGTCATGATCCGTGATCACTACCTGTGTGTCTGTTTGGGTTATCAATAGATTTCTTCAGAACCTTTATATTCAATCTTTGGGATGATATTCTCCCGAGAAAATACTCTTTCAATGGGATTTACTACAGCTGGATTATATTCTCAATGTTCAAATATATCCTGATGGTTAAAGAAAAAATTTATTTTCTTTGGGTTTTTGGAAGAATAAAGATAAAATGGGGAATAGGTTAGTATTGTTCATATTACACCTGGACTTCCGAAAAATATAGTTTTCTATAACTTTCTCAGAAGTGGTTCCATTCCTCATGCCATGTTTCCTATAAAAAATGTATCAAGAAGCCTTTTAGGTTAGATTATTGTTGACTGATATCTTCCTGCACTATCGGGTACGCCTGAACCTTCTGCCTTAATGTGCAAGTCCTAAATTTGTCAAACCTTCCCTTAAACTCTACCCAAACATAGGAACCGCCTCTTTTCCCATGGTACCCACTCAACGGTATCATGCTTAGGTGTCTCCTCCTTGTCTTTGCACCATCTGCGGACCGTTGTTCATGTCATCCCTTGATAACTAACATATGTTTGTTGAGGGTACAGTTGCTACTATCTCCCTCAAGTCTGTTCTGGCCATACCCATTAATGTGTCCTTCTTACCTCGTATTTTAAGGCCTCCGAAGGATGTCCTGTGGGTGATTTCTGCTCTTCCTAAAGTTACCAAATTTTCTTTTGGCTCTTGCTCCTATTGCTTTTTAGGCACAGACCATTTATAATCCAACAAATTGCAGTGGGTCCATAGTTATCACTTCCGAACCTAGTCTTGCCAACTTGTGTACCTTATCGTTCCCCAGAATATCTCTATGTCCCGGTACCCAGGACATGACAACTGTATTATTACTGGCTTATTTACTTAAGTTCAGCCGACATTCATAGAACCGTTATCACGAAAATACGCAAGGAAGTGCGAAGATAGGTAGGTATCGCAAGGATTGGTTTGCGACTTCTGCTGAAAAAATAATGTTTTGGCAGACAGATTAAACACAGATATTTAAGCTTCGTAAAAGAGTTTAATTATATCTAATGATTTTTGTTTTATTCTCCGAGATTTTTTACTCCACTCTCCGTGACAATTTACTCTTTAACGGGATACATCACCAAAAGAGACCTGAAACCTTAACACATCAGAAAAATAAACTTCCTACAATCACACAATATATTTTTCGAGAATGGTTGGGATTGGTCTAGGAAAGGTTAAGAACATTTTCCTAAAAATCTACATTCAGGAGGTTTTGGCTACTCTTCGTCAGCTACAAAACAAACACAAATGCAGAATTATTGGTTTAATATTTCCATTTTGTAATTCTGTAAATCCGCATTTGTGTTTGTTTTTGAGCTAAGATGGTTTCCAGAGAGTAGCCAAAATCTCTTGAATATACATTTTTTTTTTTATACGGCGCATCTACATCTAGGTCATTAGCGCCGACATCCAGGGTGCAGCGAGGAATTTTACCAGCGAGCCGTGGGATGATAAAATTCCTGCCGGAGGTTGGGAATCGAACCCACCATCTCCCGCTTATGAATCCAAGGCGCTAGCCATTAGACCACGGGAGACCCTATTGGTTTAAGTTTTCCATTTTGTAATTCTGTAAATCCGCATTTGTGTTTGTTTTTGAGCTAAGATGGTTTCCAGAGAGTAGCCAACATGTCTTGAATATTTTTTTTTTTACGGCGCATCTACATCTTGGTCATTAGCGCCGACATCCAGGGTGCAGCGAGGAATTTACCAGCGAGCCGTGGGATGATAAAATTCCTGCCGGAGGTTGGGAATCGAACCCACCATCTCCCGCTTATGAATCCAAGGCGCTAGCCATTAGACCACGGGAGACCCCTTGAATATACATTTTTACAAAACTCGTATTGATGTTTTCCTAGCCGAATCCCAACAATTCCCTGACTGCTTATCACGTCGACGGATATCTATCCTATACCACATAACGACATGTTTTATACATGAGATAGGTAAATAGGTACTTAAATAAAATTATAAAAATAAAAAAAAATAAAAAAACTGAAAATGAGTCAACCTCAACCTCCTCTCTTTTATTTGGTTGAAACATTCTACGGGCTATGTTTGTTGAGTAAGATATTCAAGTCACGTGGGAAGATCAGGTTAACACGTGTCTTGTATTATGTCACTATGTGTTTTACAGTCAGCAGTACTTTGTGCTGATTGGCCGTTCACGCCCTTAAATAAGAATGGTAAAGGATTGAATGGCCAATCCTAATCCTTGTCAGGACTACTTATTCTCTGATTGAAAAGGGTTCTGCTTAGAAGTCCAGGAGTAGGCCAAGGAGCTCTAAAGATTTCTATACACAGTCTATGTCCACTTTACACACAAGTCGTTCATGAAGAACATTACTGCTGAAAAATTGGACCACTAAGTGTCCTCTTCATGACAAAAATAAAATAAAAATAAGACAGGAAGCGAGCCATGTTGTATATAAATAATTCTTGTCTTATGATACAGGTAATTGAACAATATGGAGTTATTTTGTTTCTTTATTGAATATTGCCGTTTTTATATGCAAATTTTGTGTTATGGTGGACTTAAGATGGTCTGAGCTCGAATCCTCTCAAACTCGTCCTCGATTAACTTCAGCGGACGTTTACATGAAGTTGCTTCAACCAACGTCTTTAGTTAGAGAACCGCATACATGGTCACATATTATAAGAGATAAAGCCATTGCTAATACTTCACTAGGTCACTGTAGCAGATTTCTGGACCACTATCTTCTAAGTCGCCTTGGTGGAGAGAGTTGATGAGTGATGCTCTATAGGGAGAGGACTTCAGGATTAAGATGGACGCCTAGTTTTTATTGCAAACATTGGAATCTAGATAATATTACACCATTAGCGTAGTGAATATTATAACGTCTTTACGAATGTTGCGGTAGGATGGATGGATGGATTGGGTGTTTAAGGGTAGAAAACATCTAGGTCCTCACCGCCCTGAAGTGTAGTGTTAGAGAGTCGTGTATATGTCGTGAAAGGGATTGTAATTTTGTGTTTAGGACAGTGCATGACAATCAACTGTAATTTTCATAACTTGTATTCAATTTTCTTTTTTAACTAATATCATTGCTTACTACTAACTTACTAGGTAATGGAACTATTTGTACTAAAAGTAATACTAATATATACTATAGCACTATCAATACAAATAATAGACTACATAACCATATTAATATTTACTTATTTATTTTTCCCCCTCTTGTATAGTTTTTTATTTATTTATTTATTATATTTATTTATTTATTTTATATTTATTTATTTTTTTTTATTTTATATTTATTTATTTTTTTCTTATTTTTTTATTTTTGTTTATTTTTTTTCCTTTATGTATAATTTTATTTGTTATCTTTTTTAATACATATATTTTTTTTATGTATATATATATTTTTTTCCTCTTTTTGTAATTTTTTATATATCATTTTTTTTTTTTTACTAATATACTAACTAACTAATACAAACTAAGTAACTAATACAAACTAAGTAACTAATACAAACTAAACATAACTAATACAACTATTTGTACTAAAAATAATGCTAATGTAAGCAATATTAATACTGAAACTATACTACATAACAAAATTTATAATAATGCCAATTCTAAATTAAACTAGCACACGTATATACACATACGCCTACGTTCATACAATCATACACCCACATATATACATACATACATACACGCACATGTGTATATACCCGTGCACGAATACATACATATATTTATTTATTATTAAATTATTATTTTATATCATGAGATATAGTTGCGCCTTTTTTAAGAATTCCACAACTAGGTCAACTGCTTTGCCATCGTCCCGTAGAGCTTCTGTTAAGTTCCTTGGTAAACCCAACTGTTGGAGCAGCAGCCTATAGCGAGAGCAGTCCTCGAAGTTGCGGTAGGAAATTGAATGGTAGGCTGGAAAAAGTTAGATATTACAGAATGCAAATTATTCAGGAGATCGTTTATTTCTAAGAGTGAAATTGAATTTGAAAATCGTCCAAGAAAATGCCACGTCTAACGTTGTTATGCTCTACTGTACTTAACCTACAAAGGTTAAGGACTTCGTAGGAAAAATCCAACGTTACTCCATAATCTGGAATCGCGACATGCCCACTTCAACACCACAAACCACTATCTTGCGGATGCATTGAACACTAAACAGTCTCCCATTCTCTTTCTGCAATACAAAGCCAACATTCGACCGGAAAACCAATTTTGAACCAAAAAATACATCTAACGTTGTTCCAGCCGACCAATCGATTAAGAACGGAGCATTCAGGATGGCTCTTTAGAATATGGATTGAAACGTCTAACGGATTGAAGCATTCTTTGTTCCCGAGAGTTCTGAAAAGTATGGAGTCAATCAAAGACTTGGTCTCCACTGTGTGAGGAGTAAATAAACAGAAATACTACTTGTTCCCTAGTTGTAGACAGTTTGATACATTCAGCCATCGTGCTGTATAGACGTCAAGACGTAGCGAGATCCGTATGTAAACTATCTACTGTTGTTACCTAGTAAAAGTCCGACTCGCAGGAACTGCGTCATCTTAGCGCGGTTACATACATCTCGAAGAAATGGAATAGATTAGCAAAAATACAAACACTTTTTCAGTTTTAAGGGCTTATATCTCAGATTGACGTTGCCCCATCGAATATTCCTTCAGAATATTTTTTGTAGAGCATTTAGTAAGCATTCGAATGGTCACCTTCCACTTACCACGATTTCCCAACCGTTATCGAGATATTTACGAAAAATGTATAAAGATCCGAAAACTTTTCATGTCTATTAATAAAATATTTTTTTTTTTTTCGCAAACTTCCTTACCTCCAAATATAACCAACATTTAAACGTATTAGTTTGGATTAATTTCCAAGAAAATATTTCAATTGAATCCCGCAATTCTATGTACCCACAAAAAAAATAATGATTTACAAAAACATTGATTCCTTTTTTCTCAGAAAGGGTTAGAGATATCGCCTTGAAAATGGTTTCATTCGTTTTCCTACGTTAGGAAACATATAAAACAAGTACCAGCAAGCATATGAACTCAAAAACGTAAGCGATACGATTTTTTTTGCGCGAATTTCGCCCCAAAAACTATCTTCCAGTAGGCGGATTCTGCTGGTTAACGAACTTGACCTTTCAAATTAGTGGACAGATTTTTGTACCAAATTTCATCAAAATCGGACCATTTTTGAGCCGTCAGGAGCGCGAACAGACAAGCTTGTATATATATATATATATATATATATATATATATATATATATATATATATACATATATATATACAAATTTGAACCACCTACATTTTCGTAATCTATGGGGTCTGAAACGAGAAAGTTTCTAGTCGGCACTTCCGGATTGTGTCATGAGGTCAACCTCATAAGCGGGTTCTCCCTATGGAGATAGGGAGTAACCACGCTAATAACAAAACTTGATGACTCACTTTGATAAGAGCCAACAAGCCAGCTGTTGCTGCTTCTCCATTCATAAATACCAGCTTCTCCGTCTGCATTCATTAATAGAGCATTTGTGTGTACGGAGGTCTTGTTGAGTGACAGCGTCTTGAGTTGTATGTCAGCTTGTTTTGTTGTTCTGCATTAGTTTTCTAATGCCAGACAATCTAATTGTCTTAAACATCTTTGTTGAAGTAGGGATTTTTTTCAGCTAGCCCATTTATGAAAAAATCAACTACTACAAACAGGACTTGACCCTACATGAATACCTCACCACGGGGTAACTCTGTCATGATATTATGCGTACGCTTTGGAGTGTCTTATTTAGGTACTTAATCGTATATACGTTTCGTTTTCGTGTACACAGATGTTCATTGAACTGTTTGAATACTTGTGCGTTTGTCTCAGTTCCTCAAGTCAGGATGAGCGTATCTGCGTCGTGAGAGGGTTAAGTGAATTCTCATGTCCGTCTCTTCTCCAGTTTACGTGTTTGATTGTTGTTTCTCTACTGTATCATTATGCGAACGTATTTAATATTTTCGTTTGGTAAATGAGGTTTTGTGGCTTTGGCGTAACCTTGAGATTGCTTGCATCGGCTAGGTGTCGTAGGAGGTGCATATAGTCCTGTATCGCTTCGTCGAGTGTCAATGTATCTTCGGTATTTGTAGGTGTAGTGTGCTTTTGAATAAGAAGAAAGCGGAGATGTAACCGGAAGCATCCTTGACCTAGTATTACAACAAAACAGTAGCATTATTATTTTGAGTGTCCACATCATATGATTCATGACCATACGATAGGTAGTGTGGTCAGTACTATGCTCCGGTCAACTCCAACAACAACAACAAGGGAAAACCCCTTTGCTGCTTTGACTGCTAGAGTCATTAGCACCAAGGTGCCCATTAATAAATTAATTAAAGGCTGGATTGGCCTAGGAACCGCCAGGGATGCCGAATTCAACCCATGAACGCAGACACTAGAAGATAAAAATCTTCAGTGTTTGCTCGGGATTTGAACTCAGGTCCTCCAGCTTATTAGTCCAGTGCTCAACCACCGAGCTAACCTCACCACCCCATATAT
This sequence comes from Gonocerus acuteangulatus, assembly GCA_946811695.1. Classification (NCBI taxonomy): domain Eukaryota; kingdom Metazoa; phylum Arthropoda; class Insecta; order Hemiptera; family Coreidae; genus Gonocerus; species Gonocerus acuteangulatus. The sequence continues at coordinate 7,326,747 of OX328130.1, forward strand.
ATATATATATATATATATATATATATATATATATATATATATCCTTCGGATTAAAGATATATTCGTCGATTCCACCGCAAGGTAGGAGAATATTTTCATTGAAAGGTTTAGGTTTTCGTCCTTTCGCGCGGACCATTAGCCATGGTGGTGGGGGGTATGTTCCCTCTCTCCCCCCTCCCCTGCATATTCCATCTCCTCCCCACCAAGAACCACTTTCCCAAATCACCACCCAATCCTGTACACGTCACAATCCTCTTCCGATTATCACCTCTTATTTTCCGAGTATCCAAAGCATCTTAAAGGCTTATAGACTTTTAAAAAAATTGACAACGTTCTACTTTTAGGTTTATTGTAAATTTGCTGATTTTGAGTGCGAGAAATGTTTTATATTATTAGAGGGACATAAAGTTTGACTTAAAATCAAGTCAAAAAAAACAAAAAAATTATAGGAGTTTTGAATAAATTGTCAAAGATACGAACATTAACTTGTTGCTTAGGCAAAAGGAAGACAATAAACAAATGGAATACGTGGTATGTACATATGAGTGTTTGCCATGCAGTAAATATGACATCAGATGCTCCTCCAAGTCCATCAATTACACCATCAACCACAGATTGAAGAATTTGCCGTAAATAAGTCCAGCAGAAATTATTAAAGATGGACAATAAAAGGTGCATTTTTTTCATATTCGTTAGTTTGCATTTGTATCGACGATATGAGTGTTTGCCATGCAGTAAATATGACATCAGATGCTCCTCCAAGTCCATCAATTACACCATCAACCACAGATTCATGTGCACTTCCAGTAATAATGCAGTTAAAGAAACCACATGCCATATCAGGACCTTAGAAGAGAAGAAAAAATCGACTTTTTTATATTTACTTTTTCTGAGTCAAAAAGATGTTTCTTTCACAATTTCAAGTTAAAGTGAATAGCACCGTCATCTATAAACAATTTCTTAGAAATTGTTTCCAATCTAAAGGGAGAGTCCATGCAAAATATCAAATATTTCTGTCAAGTGGTTTGGGCTGGTCGATGATAGGTCAGTGAGTGAGTGTGTGGTATTTGACAAATACATACAGCCTTAGAGGTTCTACTTTCTAGTTTGGGAGTGCGAAAGTACCTCAAGTCTTTGTCATGTTCAGAATTCCCAATTCCGGGATATAGAAATACCTCAAACACTTTTTTGATGTTTCCAAGGAAACACCTATTTTTTTTTTTTTTTTTTTTTTTTTTTTTTTTTTTTTTTTTTTTTTTTTTTTTACGGCGCATCGACAAATCTTGGCCATTAGCGCCGGCCTCCAGGGTGCAGCCAGGAATTTTCTCAGCAAGCCCTGAGATGAGAAAATTCCTGCCGCCGGTGGGGATCGAACCCGCCATCTCCCGCTTATGAATCCAGCGCGCTAGCCACTAGAACACGGGAGATCCCTACAGATCTAAATAATGCGAAAGTATATCGAACAGGCGGTAGACGAGCTGCGAAATCCTTTTCGAATATTTTTTTCCTTTTATTGGATGATGAAGGAACTCTCAAAGGAGCCGAAAAAGAAAGGAAACACTTTCTAAGAAAGTTAGATCGCCGAGAAAGTTAGAGAAAACCCCATTGGAACCTTGAGATAAAATTTTCCGACCGAATCCCCCCCTGGAGGCGCCCCCCGCTAGAATTGACACCTGGAATTAGAATTGGAAGGTGAGTGTCCAATGAATAAAGGATGAAACTCTTTGAGAAGTCTTACAGCTATTAGAGATGGACCCTTACTTCGTGGGGGGGGGGTTCGTTTCCTGCAGAATAATCCACGGAACTGCGTCATCTCGGAGCGTTTCTTCTGTAGCACCATCCAGTGGTTACAATTTCACTATTTTCACAGATATATGTGCATATAGTATTTTATTTTGGTACCTACTTACTTATTAGCTTCTTTAGCCACGAACTCCCCATATCCAATGAGGTGCGCTACCTGGGATTACAACTGGACAGTAGACTCACTTGGAACCCACAAACCCGACTGAAAAGACAGGAACTGAACAGGAGATACGGACTCTTACGATGACTACTGGGACCTTCATCAAAACTGACAATACACAACAAACTCACTGCAAAACCACTATCCGACCTATTTGGACTTACGGACTTGAACTCTGGGGAACAACTAAAACTTCTATCATACAGAGAATACAGGCATTCCAATCCAAAGTCCTTCGCAAAATAGTCAACGCTCCTTTTTACGTTTCCAATAAAACTCTTCATAATGACCTCAACATCCCCTTCGTTCAAGAACTGGCAAAATCCCGTTTCCTAACCTTTCATTCCAAATTGTCTTTCCATCCAAATCCTAGAGCACAAAATCTTTCCTCCAAACCCCACACAAAAAATCCGCCTAGAAGGCTAAAGAGACATTGACCTCAAGATCAATTAACTGACTAAGGACAAAAAAAGTATTCCAAAATACGAAGTGCCAATATTGATTGTGTCTTTCTAAAAGTGTTATTATCATTTTTCTTATTCAATTGTAACTTTTTATTTACATGTTTTTATTTAGTAATATTTATTTATTGTCAGTTTTATTAATCAATTTCTGTATATTCTGGGATTTAAATTGTGAGAAAAATTAACTAATGTACTTTAAAATGTACTTATGTTAAACGTATTAATTATGATAAACTAATTACCTTTAACGCAGGTTAAAGAACCGGCTCTCAGAGATCTGGATCATCACCGGGTCAGAGATCTGGATCAAGGCGTCAATGCAATTTTTACCAATATGACGACGGGATGATCAAGGATTTAGGTTGGATAGAGTTTCGATATAACCTTGAGCGAGCGAAAACGCTTAGCACTTATGTTAATAGCATAATTGCTATGCGTTTCCGCTCGCGCAAGGTTATATTGAAACTCTAGTCAAAACAAATCGTTGATAATATAGAACAACGATGGTTTTTCGATGGTAAAAGGACCGATATGCTATTTAACAATGCTTCAAAACAGTCTCTTTTATCCTAGCTATTGTGTTGTCGCCATGTAAATACTCCACTAAATACGCTAGGAAATCGCCTAACAACAAACAAACAAACACCAACCGTGTAAAAAACACCAATGTACAAAAGAATTGTGTTCTAAATAGGAAGGAAATAAGGCACACAATAGCCACTATAAGCACACTGGCCAATAGAATTGCTCATAGATATGCTATGCGTTTAAACCACCGCTGTACTTGTCGCTCACTAATGACATTCTCGCTATATATTTCTAAAAGATAATTTGAAGCAGCATTCTCTCCTTTATCAAATTCCCAAAGCATAAAATGGCATAAGCAGTTTCTTGGGATATTAACTTCAAATGAAATTTCAGCACATAATAAATACGTCTCACCAACCAAAATCAAATAGAAGTGTATTTACTACAAATTAAACAAAAATTGTAAACAAAAATAAATTTAAAAGGAGGGATTAGTAATTCAAACATAAACGGACAGAATATTAAGACCAGACATTACTTATGGGATGTCATGGTGATAGTTTTGTTAAATATGTTTGTAAATATTGAAAAACTTATTAGCGTTGAAAACTTCCTTATGTACTTACCCTTCCAGGTAGTATAGCAAAATACGAGATCAACTAAAATTTTGGTTTCTGGAGATCTTTAGAAAGCTTAACACTTGAAAGGTCGCGTGAGATCTCTCAGATACACAGCATCTTACGCAGACTGTGTACGGGGCGCAAGTGCGGGGGTCTAGCTATACCCTTTACTATTCCTAGAGCAGGTAGTGGCTGATGGGTCAGTTCTGACCTGACCCTCCTCCAAGCAGTAACTATCCACTAAAACTATTTTGTATCTCATAGATACCACGCGACCATATTTTTACTTTTAGAACAGAGGGCACATTGGTGTCATAAATACCACAAAATAAAAACAACAACAAAATAAACGTACTTATGATATCAAGTATGAATATGGACGCAGCGATTGATGAAGAAACAGGGGTAAAAAAGATAGAACTGTAGCCGAGAGAACCAAAACTATAAAGCGATGCCAAATGTTTTGGGCAAACAAGACTACAAGGCTCGCCCAGTATAAATGCAAGGGGTGCGGCCAATATTTGTCTCTATCATTGCACATTATATTGTCCAGGTGGATGTAAAGTGGATGATGATACAGATGACGTTTTTTGAAGTTATATATTACTACGAAATATTATTAATATTTGCCCTAATATTTCCTACCTACTTGTTATTTGTATATTTCAACTAAACAAGTTTACATATCGTCGATACAAATGCAAACTAACGAATATGAAAAAATGCATCTTTCATTGTCCATCTTTAATAATTTCTGCTGGACTTATTTACGGCAAATTCTTCAATCTGACTTCACTCTATTAAAGGGAAAGTATTCCACTATCAAAAGGTCAAATCTGCCGAATATTTGACTGTCCAAAAAAAAGGTATGAATAAATACTTTTCCACTCTGAAAAGTGGTGACTTTCATATTCGTTAGTTTGCTTTTGTATCGACGATATAATAAATAAGTTACATATAATACAATGGAAGGTGAGGAATAACCCTTCAAAGTTCAACATATATATTTATTATATAATAAAAGTATATGTTGAACTTTGAAGGGTTATTCCTCGTCTTGGATTGTATTATTAATTAATACGCTTCCCCTTTTCATCAACATATTTAAATAAATAACTTTTTCTTGGTAAATTTACTAATTTTGTATATATTAATCTCCTGTTAAGAGTTTTTGTTCATTCTTAATACAATAGATAAAGTTATTTACGGTAAATAAGACTGAAACTCAGGCGTATCTCTCAGATACAAGGCGACCACCAATGGTAGTTTCAATGGCCCGACCATTCGAGTGTTAAAATAGGTTTTTTTCATTATTTTTTTTTTTTTTTTTTTTTTTTTTTTTTACGGCGCAACAAATCTAGGCCATTAGCGCCGACATTCTGGGTGCAGCGAGGAATTTTCTCAACATGGGAAGACTCCATAATATAACTATGTGAAAATTAGAAATTAACGGTGAAATGGTGTACTAGAAAGTAATAAGTAAACACTACAAAAAACTAATCAGTACAAAAAAGGAACATTTTTCACATAGTGAAAAAATTTTCTCACTATGTGAAAAATGTTCCTGTTTTGTACTGATTAGTTTGTTGTACTGCTTACTTACTACTTTCTACATGCTGTTTACTTTCCAACTACCGTATTTTCATTGTTTAAAAATAAGATTGGTTAAAATTTATTGTCTTGATATATATACTACGCTCATTTCTGCCTGTTTTTTACTTACAAGTTGTATATTTATTTTTTTTACTTATAAGTTGTATTTTTTAGCTGAAGAAGGCTGCCAATGTGCAGCCGAAACGTCCAAATACAGATTTCTTCCTGAAAGTCTGACGTTTTTCTCCTAGCCGAATCCCAACTATACCTGTCTTCGTATCTCTGCAACGGCTAACTATCTCCATCTTCAATAATAATTACATTTACTAATTACAGAAAATATCCGTCTTGAATGGGAAGCCTCCTAAGGGAGATAAAAAGCAGTACATATGAATGGCAAGCCTCATGGTACAGCACAAGAGATAACCTCCTAAGGGAGATAAAAAGCAGTACATATGAATGGCAAGCCTCATGGTACAGCACAAGAGATAACCTCCTAAGGGAGATAAAAAGCAGTACATATGAATGGCAAGCCTCATGGTACAGCACAAGAGATAACCTCCTAAGGGCGATAAAAAGCAGTACTCATGAATGGCAAGCCTCATGGTACAGCACAAGAGATAACCTCCTAAGGGAGATAAAAAGCAGTACATATGAATGGCAAGCCTCATGGTACAGCACAAGAGATAACCTCCTAAGGGCGATAAAAAGCAGTACTCATGAATGGCAAGCCTCATGGTACAGCACAAGAGATAACCTCCTAAGGGAGATATAAAGCAGTACTCATGAATGGCAAGCTAGAACACAATTAACAAGACGTGATGAAGTTGTAATTACAAGACTACACATTGGACATACACACAACACATTCCTATCTCCTGACGAAACAAGACAGACCGATATGTCAGACATGCAATAGGCCACTCACAATTAAACACTTACTAACAGAATGCAAAACACGAGACTACTTAACTATACCATATCACATGTCTGAATTATTTTCCGAAAAAAACCCACACATTGTTACCATACTACAACACTTACATAAACTAAAACTTTATGACAAAATATGACTTAGCAAGCCCTGCGTACGCGTCGTAATATGCAGGTATGGATGTGTGTATGTGAGTCACTGTGAGTGTGTGTGTTTATGTGTGTGTGTGGGTGTGGGTGTGGGTGTGTTCGCGCTCCTAGATATGGCTTAAGCATAGAAAATAAAGTCCTCTTATCAAATCTCTACCAATACAGACACAAAGATATTATAATGATTTTTATCTTGCAATAAAGAATGATATTACTTATTATTATCATAATTTTCACAATTTTTATTAATTGATTGTGTAATTTTTTTTATTTTTTTTTATTTTTTATTAGACTATATATATTTTTTTTTGGTATTTATTTACTTTATTTTATTTTTATTTAATAATTTTGTGTAAATTTTATATAATTTAAATACTTTATTATAATCTAATTTTACTCTTTTATTTTATATTGATTATATTCATTTTGTTTAATTAACCATTTACGTGAGGAAATCGCCTTGCTGTTGTGAAGCTCCGTAAATAAATAAATTAACAATAATGGAGAATAGGTTTGCAAACAGAAGATTGGGAAGTGTTTGTTAGTTTCTATTTGTTGGTAGATCATCGGGTGTTGTTGGAGTGTTAATGAAGTTTGTTATTCATCAAAATGTCCAGAACCTTGTCCGTTTGTTTGCAGACATCTGCCTGTTTGGAATTGTGTATGTGTTGCAACAATGGATCGCGTCGGACCGATACACATTCGACGAAACTTGACCCGTCGCCCTCTCGAAAAGTGCAAACAGGACTCGAACCCCCTGTCGGTCGACAATCGATCACTCTTGGAGTCGATTCTAACATCGAGAAGAGGAGCCAATAAATCCCAGGAGAGCTAGTTAATGGTTGGAGGGGCTTTGTAAGACGAACAGCTGACCAAACATGGGTCCTTTGTTCGCAGCTTCTGGGGCACAATGTGGAGTTCGGGTGCAGGAAGTCCGCGCCCATTGTACTTTTAAATTGATCCGGTAAAGCAAGGGGGGGGGGGTTGAGTTTTAAGACCAGCTTCCATAGCAAACACAATGAGCATGATTGATCTAGATTATGGTATATTAATGGCACATTTCAACTGATTGAGCACATACTCGAAGAACTGATTGGACACAAAATCTAAAATGCGATTACCGACTCCTAAGCACACGAATACAGCCATAATTATCTCAGAGTGACTTTTTCTTGTAACCGAACCAAAACAGATAGCACCGAATTCTTATGAAGTTAATGACACGGACACGGGGCATAATTGCCATGGAGTGAATGGAACTTCAGCAGGTGGACTAACCTTACATGACGATAACCAGTAACATTACCCTGTTAATACATCCCAAAACAAGATTGTAGGTGATGCACCGTTTGTAAAAAATTGGAATATTTCTAGGATATATATATATATATATATATATATATACATATTTAAATATATACCCAAAATAAACGGCCAAACTTCGGGAATCGATCCAGGATGAAAAATGAAAGAAAAAAGTCCTTTGGCATATATCTAGTTTTAGCACTTTCCTCCGAAGGAAAGTAGCTATTGAGGTTGGACTCATGACGGAATTTTTGAAAAATTTCTTCAAATCTTTATCGATCCTACCTAGTAGACAGCGAAAATGACGCCCGTTAAAATTTATATATATCTATATATATATATATATATATGCATATATATATATATATATATATATATATATATATATATATATATATGTGTCTGTTAACACGATAGCGGCCAGAGTTTTTGTTTTTTCGTCACGAAACTTGGTATATAGCATTCAATTAGCACACTAAATTTGACCAATCAAACACTAATTTGACCATTTCAGCCGTAATATTTGTTATATTTCAACGAAACTTGGTATTCGTAGTGGTGATATAGAGAGAAAAGTGAGATATAAAAATGAACTAAATCGGTTCATAAGGAGGGGGGGTTTACTCCGGACCGACAATACCAATTCGCCACTACCAGCCCTGATTTTTGGTATATTTCGACGAAACTCGGTATTCATAGTGGTAATCTACAGGTAAATATGTGTTGTAAAAATAAACTAAATCGGTTCATTAGGAGGGGGGGTTTACTCCAGACCCACAATACCAATTCGCCACTACCAACCGTGATTTTTTGTATATTTCGACGAAACTCGGTATTCGTAGTGGTAATCTACAGGTAAATATGTCTTGTAAAAATAAACTAAATCGGTTCATTAGGAGTTGGGGGGGTTTACTCCGGACCCAAATTACTAATATACTCATACTGGTCGTAATTTCTGCTGTATTGTAACGAAACGCGGTATACGTCGTGGGTAACTCATGAGAAAGAAGTGTTGTAAAAATGAGCTGAATCGGTCAATCGGAAAGGGGGGTTTACTTTGTAATATATTTCAATAGAAAAGCCAACCAGACATAGGTTCACAAAGGCGCCGCAAGGAGCGCTAGAGGGACTGTATCCGGTTCCTGCATTAGATCAAAATACGATAATATGAGGTTTTTTGTATTTATTACGTAGTGTAGTAGGTACCATGTGTAAACATAACTCTGGAAGCAAATTAATAATTTATCAGTTACTCATTACAAAATTAAAAGAGAACTATTCATGTTTTTATTTTATTTATGTAGGATATTTTAAGCAAATTGTTCTGGAAAGCAGTCTACGCTACCCAAATTCTGAGGAAAGTGCTTAGTTATGCAGCTCCTGCGTGACGGACTTTTTGCTTCGTTTCCGAGAAAAACGCAAAAAACTAAAACGCAATTGTGAAAAGTAGTATGTTGTAGTGTCGTATATAAATATATATACAGGTCGTCCCGAAATTAAACGGCCAAACCTCGGGAATCGATGCAGGATGAAAAAAAAGAAAAGAAAAAAGTCCTTTGGCATATATCTCGTTCCCGTGAAAAACGCAAAAAAACTAAAATGAAATATGAAAGGCAGTCTTTCGTAAGGCATATATAAAAATCGTTAAAAGTATATGTTTTATTCCCCACCCTCTTACCCCCACCTCAAAAATATAGGAGTGAGTATGCCTCTGATTTTTTGAGGCATAATGAAAGAACAGGTCCTCAATTTTGAGCCCTGAACTTAACGAGTCTTTCAACGCATTTCCAAAGAGTTTTTCACGGATACGAAGCAAAAACGAGATATATGCCAAAGGACTTTTTTCCATTTTGCATCGATTCCCGAAGTTTGGCCGTTTAATTTGGAGCCTGTTTATATATTTGTAGTGTATATATATTTATATACGTCACTAAAACATTGTACTACAACTCCTATGAGAAGCTTTATGTGTATGGAAAACCACATGTTTCAAGGGCAGGGCGAAAATTATAGACATTGTGAAACAAGAAAGAAAATAATCTGAGTAAAATTCACGGCGAAGGCTTTACACAAAATATTTTAAATAGAACAACTACAGACATCTACAGAAACCCTCAGGGCATCTACTATATATTTGTCAAATACCACTCACAGACCTATCATCGCCCAGCCCAAACCACTCGACAGAAAATTTTGAAATTTTGCATGGGCACTCCCTATAGAACCTAGACACTCGCTAAGAAACGATTTTTTTTTTTATATTCGAATTTTTAAGTATTTTTAAAGGGGTTTAAAGTTTTAGTTGGTTAGAGCAGGCAAGCCAAGGCAGCATGCGCCGCCAGGACGAAAAAGAACAGCTGTTACCGTACTGTATCTGTTTCATATTATTATTTTTAATTGAGGTTAATTTCCACTATGATGGCAGTCCTTGAATTACTAGAAATAAAATGTGATTTTGTCCCTCCTAGAGTTTACGACCTGGTGATGTCCCATCCGAGGTAATAATATCCCCAACCACTTGACACAAAAATTTGAAATTTTGCACGGACAATACGTTTAGAGTGTAAACACTCGCTAAGAAAAGTTTTTTTGATATTCAAATGTTTAAGTACTTTGGGGGGGGGGGGGGGGGGGGGGGGGGGTTTGAATTATTAAGAAGTTCCTCATCGGCTCAAAAATGGTTCGATTTTGATAACATTTGGTACAAAAATCTTTCTTCTCATTTAAAAGGTCAAGTTCATTAACCAGTTAAATCCGTTTACTGGAACATGGTTTTTGGGGCGAAATTTGTGCTAAAAAAAATTGTATTAATGGTGATACAAAGCTTTCGGATTTCAGTATATTTTCTAAAATATCTCGAAAACGGTTGGGAACTTGTAGTAAGTAGAAGGCGGCTATTCGAAAGGTTACTAAATTCTCTACAATAAGATTCTGTTGTAATGTTCGGTGGGGCGATGTCAATCGAAGAGATAAGTGCTTAAAACTTCAAATTTGTTAGTTTTATGCTTTTCAACGTGTATTTTTCTCTGTTTACCTAACTTTTTAAGCGGTTGTTGTATTTTTTTTTTTTTTTTTTTTTTTTTTTTTTACTCTCCAACGGAAACAAGCACGGTTACCTCCACATGGTGTTTCCTGGGTAACTTTAAAGTCCGTGTAATAATAAGCTGTACAAAATTATGTAGTAGCGTTAATTTTGATCATATCTTATTTAACTCAATATAAAAAATACTTATCGGCCGTGGTGAAGCACGGGTATTCAGCTAGTTGATAATAAAAAGCAGGGCTAAATTCATTAGACATATTGCAAAAATGAAAAATATAAATTTAACGATTTAATTGGGCACTTGATGGTTCAAAGAAACTACAGAAGAATCAGAGATATGAAACATCAACATAGAAGACAACCATCGACAGAAGAATCAGAGATATGAAACATCAACATAGAAGACAACCATCGACAGAAGACAACCGTCGACAGAAGACAACCAACGACAGAAGACAACCATCGACAGAAGACAACCATCGACAGAAGACAACCATCGACAGAAGACAACCATCGACAGAAGACAACCATCGACAGAAGACAACCATCGACAGAAGACAACCATCGACAGAAGACAACCATCGACAGAAGACAACCAACGACAGAAGACAACCATCGACAGAAGACAACCATCGACAGAAGACAACCATCGACAGAAGACAACCATCGACAGAAGACAACCATCGACAGAAGACAACCATCGACAGAAGACAACCATCGACAGAAGACAACCATCGACAGAAGACAACCATCGACAGAAGACAACCATCGACAGAAGACAACCATCGACAGAAGACAAACATCGACAGAAGACAACCATCGACAGAAGACAACCATCGACAGAAGACAACCATCGACAGAAGACACCATCGACAGAAGACAACCATCGACAGAAGACAACCATCGACAGAAGACAACCATCGACAGAAGACAACCATCGACAGAAGACAACCATCGACAGAAGACAACCATCGACAGAAGACAACCATCGACAGAAGACAAACATCGACAGAAGACAACCATCGACAGAAGACAACCATCGACAGAAGAATCTCTAGAGGGAAAATCAACAAAAGGAAAATCAAATTTAAAGCGCAGCACATACCAAGAAGTATACGTGGATTGCAGATGAATAGAAAGAAAATACGTCCGTCTCGCAGGAACTGTGTCATCTTAGCGCGGTTCCGTTCATATCTCTAGTGCTATTAGTAAAGGAATAATAGCAGTTATTGGTGGGGTTTGATCGTTCGTGAAAAATATAAAATAGGATCTCGATGAGAAAATAGATTTAAGGCGCCACAACAGGAAACGGACAGTATCATGGCGACTTCCCCCACCTTCTCAACGTTCGCTCTTGGACACAATATAACAACGTTTCACATTTTTTTACCTTATTTTAGTCAAATACTAGTTTTACTGTTAAATGCAATTAAAATGGGAACTTAGAGACTTAAGGTAAACAAATACAAAAATCCGTTCAAAAGAGCAAAACTAACAATTGCGAATTATGAAGTCCTTATTACTCCGATTTACATCGCGCCATGGAAAATTATATCAGAAGAGTTTGGAAAAGTAGGTGTTTCAATGTTTCCAGAAAACGGTTACAGATATCGCTTTAAAATTGTTTCATTCGCTTTTCTACGTTAAGAAAACTATAAAACGAATACTTGCAAGCATATAAACTGGAAAACGTAAGCGTTAAGATTTTTTTTGCGCGTATTTCGCTCCAAAATACATCTTCCGGTTGACGGATTCTGCTGGTTAACGAACTTGACCTTTCAAATTAGACGAATGATTTTTATACTAAATTTCATCAAAATCGGACCATTTGCCGATATATATATATATATATATATATATATATATATATATATATATATATATATATATATATATATATATATATATAATTAAACCACCGTTATTTTTTAGATCTATGGGTTCTGAAACATGAAATTTTCGTGTCGGCACTTCAGGATTGCGTCACGCGGTTAACGTCATAAGCGGGTTTCCGCCTTATGTAGGGAGGGAGGAACCGCGCTAAAAGGGAGCAATGAAAGATATTTTGGAAGATATATCCAACGTTGAGAAAACCTATAACTACAAAGTAATAGAATTTTGTGTTTTCAACGCTCTGATTGGAGGATAATTTATCAAAATATTATAAGAACAATAATACTGTAACACACATAAAAATATACAACGTAAATACTAATTTTATATCGTGATTGTATGATTAAAATCTCAATTAACTATCAACGTCAGAACTTCCTGTGACGTCATAAAAGACTTACCTTACCAGACTAAGCGGCGCCTGTCCGTCATAAATACCTAGCTATTGAGGAAGCCGCACAAAAGCCTATTCTTGCAACCACAACCTTGCAACACGATATGCCCCCATCGCTGCTCAAGCAGCCGCCGACAAAACCTCAGTCTCCTTACAATAGTCTCGACTTGCTGCGACCACTTCCCGTCTATCGCGTGTCCTTCCCCGCCCATTTCCATGACAACGCTTTAAGCCCAGCTGTTCTACAGCTGCTCCCATGAAGATCCGTCATGCTCAGACACCTGCGAGCTTCGCATAATCCGGCTAGCCTCTCTGGGCATTACCAGCTCTCCTCCGCACCTGGGCTATGATATATATGTTTGTGAGATATTATTATTATATAGGTATATATATATATATATATGCATACTGAATCCTTCCATTAGCGGGGATTTATGCAGACAATTAGTCTGTATTAATCTAATTACAGGATACTCCAGTATGTGTTTTACTGTACAGTATGTATATCTGTGGCTTGGTGCTAAAAGGGCCTATGTCAATTTTTTCATGTTTTGTGTTTTTATTTACTTCCTTTAAGATACATGCAAAAAACCAAATGTACATGTATATAAATATATACATTTATTTATATATTTGATTTTATGCAAGTATTTTAAGGCAAGTAAATGAAAACACAAAACATGAATAAATTGACATAGGCCCTTTTAGCACTAAGCCATATATATGTATTTAGGACAATTACATTCTGTATTACTACAAGCTCTTCAGGAATATACAGGCTGTATCGCAAGTACATGGCAATACTCAAAAGGAGGCGTAGACTTTCAAAAAGGGATATGTCCGAATCTTAAAACTATTCAAGGGACACAAAAAACAGCTAAGGTTGTATAATACCCTTAGGAATTATACCGAAAAGAAATTCAAAAACACTTCAAAAATTGGCCCATAAGCCCCAAAGCACTTTATCAAAACCATATTGAAAAGAAAGCATTGTCTTGTTATTTAAGTGTCTACATTAAGACACATTGTAGTTACTTTTTGTTGTTTCTTTGTTTTATTTCATATTTTTCATCCATAAAGACCTCCATAAAGACTTCAATATCCCACTCGTTAATGATGTTGTATTTTCCAGATTCCAACGTTTCCATCCTAAACTTTCCGCTCATCAAAATCCTGAAGTCCTCTCCCTATCAAGTGCCACCCACCTACTCTCTCCACCGAGGCGACTCAAAAGACATTGGCCTAGAGATCTGCAGCAGTGACCAAGTGTAGTTTTAGCAATGGCTTTCTCTTCCTTCAAGTGTATCAATGTCTGTGGCTCACCGATCTCCCTTCGACTCCAGCCACTGGTCGGAGCAGAAGGGAGCTTGAGTAGGCACCTCCTAACGTCATCTGAGCGTCATTCTGGCGTTAATCGAGGATGAAGTTGGAAGGCCTTGGGCACAGAACCTCCATATCATATTCATCGTATTAATAGATGTATTTATATACAGGATGCAATAATCAATAAAGAAATATGTATACATAAAAAAATAATAATAATAATAAAGAAAGAAAAAAGAAAAAAGAAAAAAAAACCAGTTTGCACCTAAAATGCATGGGATGTGTAGAATAAACAATAAACTGCCACATCGTAGGGTTACTTCGATGTGGAAATATGTAAAAAATACCTTTAGGAAATTAATATTTACGAGGCCACACTAACATTCATTTATTTATTTTTGGTTAGATTTAATGAATTTCAAGAAAAACGTTTTTGCTGTGAGGAAGAAAAAACGTTTTTAGAACCGAAATTGATTTGATGACAAAATGGACTTGTCCCTCAAAGGGTGAAGCTAAAACATAAATGTAGTTAAATGCTGCGACCCTCACTATGTATTTATATATTTTTGGAATGGGTGTATATAGAAAATAATTTCCGGGGGGGGGGGGGCTGAGGGCATTTTGGGGGGGGGGGGTATGGAATACTAACAATCTAGAACTTGAAATAGTTGGCCATTTTAATTAGCCAATTAAAACTCTATTACACCAATAAAAAATATTTTTTCTGGCATAAGTGATCTTATTTAATTTATTTTTAAGGTTTATGACACATTTTTACCGATTTCGGGGGCTGAGAAGGCTGCAACGATTTTTTTTCGCGGATCATTGCTCACGGAGCTAGAGCGCGAACAGAGAGAATATATATATATATATATATATATATATATATATATATATATATATATACAAATTTTAACCACCTTTATTTTCGTTTTCTAGGGGTTTTGAAACTTATAATTTTCAAGTCGGAACTTTCGGATTGCGTCATGAGGTCAACCTTATAAGCGGGGTTTCCTCCCTATGGAGGGAGGGAGGAACCGCGCTAAAAGCATTAGCTAATGTTTCAGTAAACAGAAACAATAATAAAGTTTTTACAGCGAAACTCCAGAAGAAGGAGTGATTCATCCAGAAACATGATTACTTTCGATACTCCTCGATTGTGTGATTAGTTTGATCGATTCTAATTGATCAGCAGTGATTACTAGGAGATGATCCATTGATGATCAAGCTATCGGGAACATCTGTTTCATTCACAAACCTCGGCTGTTCCAGATACTCGTTTCTATCTCAATGGTCGATATTATCCGATATCGCTGGCAATAAATTATCTCTTTCCCTCTTTTTTTTCTCTGTATCTCTCACTCTCTCTCTCTCTCTTTCTCTCTATCTCACCCCCACTCTGGGATGTTGCTCTGACCCTCTCTCGTTCACTCCCTCTCTTTCTCTCCCTCCCTCCCTCTAACACTCTCTCTCTCTCTCTCTCTCTCTCTCTCTCTCTCTCTCTCTCTCTCCTCGCTCTCTCTCTCTCTTCTCCCAAGGCTATCCGTTATCCGCTACTCCGATAGCCGTAATAAACTCGATTAATCCCTGATAAATTGGGACAGAAGATGTTCCTTCAACCCTTAGGCCCCCCCCCTTCCACTAACACAACCACCAACAAATTGGTAATCAGATAAAAATGATGCTCTCCCTCCCTTATCTCTTCCTTCTGCTCACAAACCTACTGATAAGATATCAACAAAGAAAAACAACTTGACCCACAACTCCATATCTTCCTGATCCCAAGGATTTATTGAACATTCTATTACCGAACCTGATGATAGCTTTGGGATTCCTCAAGGCAATGTCTATACTCCAATGTTATCTAATTTTTTATTATGGATTCACAAAAATAAAAAAAAAATAAAAAAATCTAAATAATTTATTATTTGTTTATGAAAGAGTTCAGAATGTGGCGATTTGCTCTTTAAGTCAATGTGCGAACAAAGCTAACAATTATACATATAGAAAAGATTATACATAATTGGGAAGATTATTTATAAAATAGTAATATTTGGAATAAAAAAAAATAAAATAAATTAAAAAAAACAACATTAAAAATAGGAAAAAATAAATAAATAAGAAAAAATATATAGAAATTTTCATCTTAAATAAATTATAACCTCTTAAAAAAGTAGAAATTTTTTTGAAGTTTTAGATGTTTTAGCACAGTACCGATGTGTTTACTGTTCTGCGTGAGTAGTTTATGTAAATCCTGTGGTAAGTCAATGTTTTCTCTTTCTCTGCAGTCTGTATGTAGATGTTTAATTGTAAGTGGAAATAAGGTATTACATTTTCCAGCGAATTTCCGTGGGGCAAAATAGTGCCTAGCAACATTATTAACAAAACTTAACTGTAGCTGCTATATGTTGGATATTATGTGGTACTATCAGTCTACGATGCAAATGCTACTAAAATATGACTACAAGCTCTGTATGCTACTCTTGTGTGTCGTTACCATTTCTACTGATAGTTCCACATAATATCCAACATATAGCAGCTAATATCCAACATATGGCAGCCCTCATATTGACAAGATACTCTCACACCTAAAAGACACCAACATATTTGACAAAATATAAAATAAAATAAAATAGAAAGAACATCAAGGTGGACCAAACAGCTCTTCCAAAAGAAGAGGTTTTTTTTTTTTTTTTTTTTTTTTTCCCCAACTTATTGCACCATTTCTAAATCCAGCTTAATTTTTTGAATCGGCATTCCTTTGATGATGCACAACTAACCTTGAATCAAACCAGCTGGCTGTATAATTAGATTTATACATAAAATTGAAATTCCTAGGATTATATATATGTACTAATTAACATAACTGTATATGTATATAGTATTTATTGTATAATTGTAATAATAATTGTATTAGGCCTTAGTTATATAGAATGTACATATATAGACAATAACGTAATATACTGTAGTAATATATATACATGATGTAAGTATAGAAAATTATGTAATTTAATATAATGTATTAAACGATATAAATATATAGACAATAATGTAATATAATATAATGTAATGATATATACACAATGTTAACATGTAGAAAATAATGTAATATATATATATATATATATATATATATATATATATATATATATATATAAAATGTTAGTTGTACATCGCTATAAAGCGTTAACACAAAAAAAAAATAAAAAATAAAAAAAAATATAGCAGCTAGAGTTCAGTTTTGTTAAAAATGTTGATTGGCACTATTTTGCCCCGACCTCTTCAATTATAATATAATTTATTTCGTTCAGAGGATATCGTTGACCGCTGGTGATGACACGCGGTAGATGTAGACAGGTTCGGTCGTGTTATCTTAATAAAACTACATTTGTTTCAAGAAAATGTATTTGTCCCTCGACATGTCCCCCTCACCAACTCCTTTCTCCCTAAGTTTCCCTGTATTAACTGTCAGAAATGATCCTGCAATTGTGAGGAATAGTTCTCTATCTTCCCATCGGTAAGCCCATCTTGTTATTCTTATATCTAATCTAATGTAATCTGTTATTCTTATATCTGTTCTCCTAATAATCTAAGCACTTCTAGAGCACATTGTTATTCTATATATATTATGTTTTTATGTTTTTGTTTTTTCCATATATGTATGTATGTATATATGTATGTGTATGTGTGTATGTAGGCATATATATATATATATATATATATATATATATATATATATATACGTATGTATATTTCAGTATTACATCCGTCCTACTTGTTTTTTACAGCCCTGATGAAGGCTTGAAGTTCAAGCCGAAACGTCGGCACAATATAACCATTTTTACGATAAAATGTAGTTTTATTAAGTAGCAGTGACCGAACCCCGACAATCCCTACCTTTCATCATCTACGGTCAACGATCTCCTCTCAATGAAAATGTATTTGATTTCGGTCGACGTTTCGGCTTGAAATTCAAGCCTTCATCAGGGCTGTACAACAAGAAATACAGAATTAATACTAATTTATATAAAGTTTATATATCAAACAATAAAAATCAAGCTTTTACAGCATATTTTCTTTGTGGAAATGCTGACCTCTTTCTGATTACTTTAAGGGTTTTTATTTTCTTCTCGTGGGAGGTGAGTGCCTTTCTCGTGGCCCTGGTCTTCTTTAGCCTCAAGTCCAAAGGCTTGTACTTTTTGTTCTTGAAGAGTCTCCGTAGATTTTCTTTTTTGTTTTTGGTGCACAACAATATACACTCGAGCAATAGCTTTTCTAACCACACGGATTTCGGATAACTTAGAAGCTGCTCCTCCAGTGACTTTGGCAACCCTTAGGTTTGTCAATTCTGTTTTCAACTCATCGAGCTGCTTCAAGATATCTTTCTTGTCCTTAGTTCTTAACTCTGAACACTTGACTTTCCCAATGTCGAAGCGTGATTCAAAACAAGATATGCAAAAAAATAATAATACTAATTTATATTCTAAAGAAATGATAGAAGGAACATTAAGATGGCCATACATATTAAAGGTTTGGACTGAACGGATCTAGCACACACACACGATAAGTTAATAAACCTCAAAGCAGGGACTGCACAGTCCAGTTATAGTAGACCCACTGAATGTGCAGTAAATATCCTCTGGTCCACAAACATCAGGCCTGGCCTCATTGGTCTGTACAGTTCAAGGATGTCCCTGGATTGCGCAGTCCCGGCCTCATTGGTCTGTACAGTTAATCTATTGGTTTTATCATTCTACTTCGATGGACTGTACAGTTCAACTCTGGCGTCAAGGATGTCCCTGGACTGCGCAGTCCCGGCCTCATTGGTCTGTACAGTTAATCTATTGGTTTTATCATTCTACTTCGATGGACTGTACAGTTCAAGGATGTCCCTGGACTGCACAGTCCCGGCCTCATTGGTCTGTACAGTTCAAGGATGTCCCTGGACTGCGCAGTCCCGGCCTCATTGGTCTGTACAGTTAATCTATTGGTTTTATCATTCTACTTCGATGGACTGTACAGTTCAACTCTGGCGTCAAGGATGTCCCTGGACTGCGCAGTCCCGGCCGCATTGGTCTGTACAGTTAATCTATTGGTTTTATCATTCTACTTCGATGGACTGTACAGTTCAACTCTGGCGTCAAGGATGTCCCTGGACTGCGCAGTCCCGGCCTCATTGGTCTGTACAGTTAATCTATTGGTTTTATCATTCTACTTCGATGGACTGTACAGTTCAAGGATGTCCCTGGACTGCACAGTCCCGGCCTCATTGGTCTGTACAGTTCAAGGATGTCCCTGGACTGCGCAGTCCCGGCCTCATTGGTCTGTACAGTTAATCTATTGGTTTTATCATTCTACTTCGATGGACTGTACAGTTCAACTCTGGCGTCAAGGATGTCCCTGGACTGCGCAGTCCCGGCCGCATTGGTCTGTACAGTTAATCTATTGGTTTTATCATTCTACTTCGATGGACTGTACAGTTCAACTCTGGCGTCAAGGATGTCCCTGGACTGCGCAGTCCCGGCCTCATTGGTTTGTACAGTTTAAGGATGTCCCTGGACTGCGCAGTCCCGGCCTCATTGGTCTGTACAGTTAATCTATTGGTTTTATCATTCTACTTCGATGGACTGTACAGTTCAAGGATGTCCCTGGAATGCGCAGTCCCGGCCTCATTGGTCTGTACAGTTCAAGGATGCCCCTGGACTGCGCAGTCCCGGCCTCATTGGTCTGTACAGTTAATCTATTGGTTTTATCATTCTACTTCGATGGACTGTACAGTTCAACTCTGGCGTCAAAGATGTCCTTGGACAGCGCAGTCCAAATCTTGTGCTATTCCTCACCGTGTATGAGCACCCCTATACCTGGTCCTATATTTAAGTTTTAAATCTGTATTGATCTACCTCTAAATTAAGCTCTAGCTATAAAACACACTTACCACATGTATCATTCATTCTCGTCAATTTATAATCTTTTTCCCCCTCAATTTCTACAGTATACAGGTATAAATTAGCATTAACTCTGTCCTCTTTGTTTTTGCTGCCCTGATGAAGGCTTGGATTTCAAGCCAAAATGTCAGCAAAAATATAACACATTTTCTTATATAAAATGCAGTTTCATTAAGATACCACGACCGAACCCTAACTAAACCTATCATCTAATTTCTTTTATGTTTTTTTTACAGGATATATACAATACTTCAGGACAGCACAGGATAATGTACAGGATGACACTCGTCCTTAATATCCACGGTGGAATAGGGAATGTTTTAAGCGAGCCGATAAGTAGAAATAAAAGTCCTACTCGTTGGAACTGCGTCATCTTTGCACGGTTCCGTTCTATCCCTAGTTTCATTTGGAAAGATTAAAATAGAAACAGCTATTATTTTGGTTCGATCTTTCTTGAAATGATTTTATGACCTTACCTGCCAGG
Organism: Gonocerus acuteangulatus; assembly: GCA_946811695.1. Taxonomy (NCBI): domain Eukaryota; kingdom Metazoa; phylum Arthropoda; class Insecta; order Hemiptera; family Coreidae; genus Gonocerus; species Gonocerus acuteangulatus. The sequence continues at coordinate 7,347,388 of OX328130.1, forward strand.
GTCGGCCAGCCCCTAGCATCCACTTCTAGAGATACTTATTTCACTGTTCAATGCATTGAAAATGATCAAAACGTTTCTCATTATCTAGGGTTCTTCTACTATAATACTAATTCTATAGATAAATGCAATTAAAAAAACAACCAATTAAAAAGTGAGCTATACAACTATAAAACCCCGTTCAAAAAACAAAACAAAAATATTTGAAGTTTTAAGCACTTATTTCTCCGAAGGACATCGCCTTATCAAAAATTGCTTCAGAACTTTTTTCTCGGAAAATTTAGTAATTAGTAAGCACTCGAATGATTACCTTCCACTTACAACGATTTCCCAACCGTTTTCGAGATATTAAAGTAAGTATACAAATTTCCCAAACCTTTTCATGACTATTAATAAAATATTTTATTCTAATCCTTCCTTATCACCAAACGTATCTAAACTTTAAACATCTTTGTTTATATGAATTTCAAACATGCAGAAATTATTTTACCTGAATCCCATACTTCTAAGTACCCAAACTAAACTTTATTTGACAACTGTTTTTCAAGTTTTCTCGAAAAATGGGAAAGCTATCGCCTTAAAAATGGTTACCTCCGTTTTCCTAGTCCAGGAAGCCTATAAAACGAATACTTGCACCAGTATGTACAAATATATATATATATATATATGTATATATATATATATATATATATATATATATATATATTTATATATATAAATATATATATACATATATATTTAAATGTTCATACAAATTAGATCCACCGTTATTTTCGTTCTCTAGGGGTTCTGAAATTTAAAATTTTCTAGTCGGCACTTCCGGATTGCGTTATGAGGTCAACCTTATAAGCGGTGTTCCTCCCTATGGAGGGAGGGAGGAACCGCGCTAAAAACAAGCGGGATTCGAACCCACATCCACTCTGCCAAGAAAACACTCCGAGAAATTACACTAACGCCTGTAACAGCCGAAGAGACCCTCGAGAAAGCTAATCCCCTGCACTTGTACGATATGATCACCGTTAAGTGGAAGGGCTAAGTGTTAGCCATGTGTCGTTTCTAGATAGCAACGCTCTGATAAGCGTTATCTGTAGTTGTCGAGTTTGAGCGCCATCTCGCGACCCTCCTCGCATCTAACTTCTCCTCATATCTTGATGGCTAATTGAAACAGTGCTTGTAGCTCCGTTTGGATTTAGCGGTATTTAACCATCTCATTTTATATATATATATATATATATATATATATATATATATATATATATATATATATATATATATATATATATATTAATTCATCTGGATATGACCCAATATATATTTTTGACTTATTTTTTTTTTCTTTTTATGGTAGAGGGTCGATAAAGCAGAACACTGTTCGTTTTTGTTCAACTACTTTATTGAGTACGACTATACTTCTTAAATCAGCCATTGCCACTTTAAGGCAAGAAATGATACCTGGAGTGTTTTTACATTTTGTGAAATTGCCTGACTTATGCCTCGTTGACATTAAGTCGATTAAAGTTTTTAAGAATAAAACAATATTTCCTGATTTGCCAATTTACCAAGGACGATATCTATTAAAACAATATACATAAGTTATATAAAATATAGTATGCTTATTGGAGTATTCAGGGTTGTCTTGGTAGGTTTTGAATCAATGAAGACTTGTCAAGTTCTAAATCCATCCGGAAGATAATTCTAAGACTGACCGACTTCTCGAAAACAATTTATTCATTAGCGTCGAAACGTCGTTGGCTCTCTAGGGAAGTAGGAGAGAGATAGGGGGAAAGAGAGGGAGAGAGAGGGAGGGTGAGAGAGAGGTTCTTGGGTGTATATTATTCAGGGGTGTTAGGGGCGAGTTCTTCTTTGGATTATTCATTCTATCTACCTTGATGGAACTTGGACAGGATCGATTAGTGAACTAGGTCAATTCGGTGTAGGATTCTAGGATGGAAGGGGTGCAGAGAGGAGAAGAAGGGAGAGCGAGAGGGGGGGGGATGGCTGTATTGGTTTGATTATAAGTAGTTTTTTTGGAAGTTTTTTTGGGGGGGCCTAACCTTTTACACAACCTTTTAGCTAGGTTGTCACCTGTGGGGGTGACAACCTTTTAGGCCATATATTAGTAGTTTGTGAGTACAAGGGAAAAATATTCCTTCCCGGAAAAATTTACTAAACACAGCGGATTCTTCTATGGTAAAAAAAAAAGTCAGGGAAATCGGTCAATGTTATATTTCTTACTTCTCTTTCGCATTAACACCTTTATATATATATATAGGTGGAATGGTTTTATTCTCCGTTTCACCTAAAACATGCACCAACATATATATGGCAGCATACTAGACCAAGTCCATGAGACCATGTTATACAGTTTTCAGAAAATGACTATTATGCGTTTTAATTGCAGAGACGTTGTATAAATCCTATTGACCAGTATAAGTCTTAAAAAGATTTGAACTTAAACACTGACATTATTTATGTATATTCTTGGTCATAAAATAGTTATAACTTGGACTTGGCTTACTTGTGCTCTGAAAACAAATAAGAATGACTTTCATGACAAGTAAGAATGAAATAAGAGCTGTAGCAAGAACTGCTACAAGTGGCAAAATAATGAAGTTAGGACTTAGTCTCCTGTAGCACTGAAAAGAGCAATTTCAGTAGTACTCTTCAATGCCATTACAACTTGAAATGTCTAGAATGGACTTGGTCTACTTGTACAGAACCCTCCATATATATATATATATATATATATAAATATATATATATATATATATATATATATATATATATATATATATATATATATATATGATATAGAAGTGAAAAAATGGTTGTTACATAAATGGATAACTAGTATATAGCTCGGTATATCCAAGAATTTATTTATTTTAAGAGCTAATACGATATCATCTCTTTCTCGTTATCTTCCAGCGCATAAGGTGGTACATTATCATATGTTATCATCCAGCTGATAAGGCGGTACATTATCATATGTTATCTTCCAGCCAATAAGGTGGTACATTATCTTATTTTATCTTCCAGCTGATAAGGTGGTACATTATCATCTGTTACCTTCAAGCTGATAAGGTGGTACATTATCATATGTTATCTTCCAGCTAATAAGGTGGTACATTATCATATGTTATCTTCCAGCTGATAAGGTGGTAGATTATCATATGTTATCCTCCGGCTAAGAAGGTGGTACATTATCATATGTTACCTTCAAGCTGATAAGGTGGTACATTATCATATGTTATCTTCCAGCTGATAAGGTGGTACATTATCATATGTTACCTTCCAGCTGATAAGGTGGTACATTATCATATGTTATCTTCCAGCTAATAAGGTGGTACATTATCATATGTTACGTTCAAGCTGATAAGATGGTACATTATCATAAAATCTTGCCTCACCCCTAAAGTTCCTCCTCGGGTCCTAGGAAGGCTGTATATTCCGGCATGAGATTCCTGAAAGCACATCAACTACACAATTTCTTTGATCTCCGAGCGGAAAATAAAAGTACTAAAAACCCTTTGCTCGAAGTAAACTTCCCGAACTTACTGAAACACGCTTACATTACACTCGAATATACTCGTAATTAATTACGGAGTCTTTTGATCTTGCCGACAGGTAATTTCACTTACATCACGGAATAAACGAGCTGCCTTAATTATACCTCTTGGATCTTAGGCACGAATATAATTCACTCCGTTCTTCATATTGTCATATAATCCAACATCATATACCTTTATATATATATATATATATATATATATATATATATATATAATATATATAATACATATTATTATATCCTCAAATAATAAAGGTTTTCAAATACATAAGTGACAGCTTCTAACTGAATTCTCTAATCCGACCGTACCCCGGACCGACAATGCCGGATTAGGGTGTCTAGTGTATATATATATATATATATATATATTATTATCTGTGAAATTTGTAAGTCAGTGGCGCAGAATTGATTGTTGAATGTAGCAGAACTACTCAAACTTTTGTCTATGTATTTTCAAAACTACCAGTTTTTTTTTCTTAAACTGTGTTTTCCGGATTTTTGTATAATGTATCGTAAATAACGACCAAATTTTAGGAATCTACGTTAAATTTCCAATAAGAAACACCCGTTATTGAAAGATTGTCCTGTAAATTCCCAATAAGAAACACCCGTTATTGAAAGATTGTCCTGTAAATTCCCAATAAGAAACACCCGTTATTGAAAGATTGTCCTGTAAATTCCCAATAAGAAACACCCGTTATTGAAAGATTGTCATGTAAATTCCCAATAAGAAACACCCGTTATTGAAAGATTGTCATGTAAATTCCCAATAAGAAACACCCGTTATTGAAAGATTGTCCTGTAAATTCCCAATAAGAAACACCCGTTATTGAAAGATTGTCCTGTAAATTCCCAATAAGAAACACCCGTTATTGAAAGATTGTCATGTAAATTCCCAATAAGAAACACCCGTTATTGAAAGATTGTCCTGTAAATTCCCAATAAGAAACACCCGTTATTGAAAGATTGTCCTGTAAATTCCCAATAAGAAACACCCGTTATTGAAAGATTGTCCTGTAAATTCCCAATAAGAAACACCCGTTATTGAAAGATTGTCATGTAAATTCCCAATAAGAAACACCCGTTATTGAAAGATTGTCATGTAAATTCCCAATAAGAAACACCCGTTATTGAAAGATTGTCCTGTAAATTCCCAATAAGAAACACCCGTTATTGAATGATTGTCATGTAAATTCCCAATAAGAAACACCCGTTATTGAAAGATTGTCATGTAAATTCCCAATAAGAAACACCCGTTATTGAAAGATTGTCCTGTAAATTCCCAATAAGAAACACCCGTTATTGAAAGATTGTCCTGTAAATTCCCAATAAGAAACACCCGTTATTGAAAGATTGTCATGTAAATTAAGAGTTGCATTAGATGTGAATTTTTCATATTAATTATTCAATCATTTCTTAATTAGCTATTTGCTGACTTAGAGGTTTGCCCTTCCTCAGAAGTTGCATTATTTAATAAGCTTTAAAATGGTACCTCGTTGATTTAGAAAAAATCTGTTTGACTCTGAAGGATGAAAATAGGCCGAAAATTCCAACAGGTGTTTTATTGGCCAAACTATTTCAGGGACTAAGCCCCATTTTCAATGCTCATGCATTGGCTCTTATTCAGCCGAGCCTTGCTCCTAGACTCCGAGAGTCTAAGGCCGGCCACATACTATGAGGTAGACCGGACAGGTACACCCGTGAGGTGCACCTGTCCGGTCTACACTGTTGAGCTGTACCGGACAGGTTTGTCAGTCTTCAACATGGATCCTCCAGGAGATTATCTACTTTATCTCTCTCTATTTGCAGTAATATTTAAGACACGTAAAAACAAACGAAAAAAACGCAAACAATGGCGTAAGGAATGGTTGCAGAGAAGAAATAAATTCACCCATATCAATCTGCTGAACGAATTAAGAGATAAACCAACAGATTATCGCAATTATCTGCGCATGAACGAATCAGTTTACAACGAGTTATTGACACTTTTATCTCCTTTTAGCACTTTCCTCCGAAGGATAGTAGCTATTGAGGTTGGACTCATGACGGAATTTTTGAAAAATTTCTTCAAATCTTTATCGATCCTACCTAGTAGACACCGAAAATGACCCCCGTTAAAATTTATACATATATATATATATATATATATATATATATATATATATATATATATATATATATATATGTGAGTGTGTCTGTTAACACGATAGCGGCCAGAGTTTTTGTTTTTTCGTCACGAAACTTGGTATACAGCATTCAATTAGCAAACGATTGAACGAGTTCGTTAACCACCAAAGTCGGTCCACCGGAAGGGGGGGTTTACCCCGAACCCAAAACACTAATTTGACTATGTCAGCCGTAATATTTGTTATATTTCAACGAAACTTGGTATTCGTAGTGGTAATATAGAGAGAAAAGTGAGATATAAAAATGAACTAAATCGGTTCATTAGAAGGGGGGGTTTACTCCACAATACCAAATCGCCACTACCAGCCGTGAATTTTGGTATATTTCGACGAAACTCGGTATTCGTAGTGGTAATCTACAGGTAAATATGTGTTGTAAAAATAAACTAAATCGGTTCATTAGAAGGGGGGGGGGTTTACTCCGGACCCAAATTCCTAATATACTCATACCGGTCGTAATTTCTGCTGTATTGTAACGAAACGCGGTATACGTCGTGGGTACCTCATGAGAAAGAAGTGTTGTAAAAATGAGCTGAATCGGTCAATCGGAAAGCGGGGGTTTAATTTGTAATATATTTCAATAGAAAAGCCCGTCAGACGTAGGTTCACAAAGCCGCCGCAAGGAGCACTTTCTACCACTAGAGTGACTGTATCCTGTTCCTGCGTTAGATCAAAATACGATAATATGAGGTTTTTTGTATTTATTACTTAGTCTAATAGGTACCATGTGTAAACATAACTCTGGAAGCAATTTAATAATTGATCAGTTACTCATTACAAATTTAAAAGAGAACTATTCATGTTTTTATTTTATTTATGTAGGATATTTTAAGCAAATTGTTCTGGAAAGCAATCTGCACTACCTAAATTCTGAGGAAAGTGCTTAGTTATGCAGCTCCTGCGTGACGGACTTTTATTAAGAAGAAATATACACAAATGAGGGCCGCTATATCTCCACACGAAAAACTAACAGCTACTTTCAGAATCTTGAGGAGCCAATTTTCCTCTACTCCTTCCGAATATTAGATCGAAAACTAATAATTTTACTTTTAGCCATACTCTCGTTTGCATTTGGATATATTTTCTGCAGTTTGTATACTAATTTGCGATATGCAGCATCCCTTTTATTTCTATTGTGAAAATTATCGTCTTTCATTTTCCATAAACATGGTTTATTTTTATAAATTTCGATGAAATCACTAAGAACTTCGTTAATTTTATGAGACATTTTACACTTTAAACTGATTCCATCAATAAATAAATAAAAAGGCCACAACGGTGAAACAAATCAACACAAATCAGAGTTGCAGAAAACTGAGACCTCATCAGGTACACCTAAGGGTAAAGTGGGGGTAGTAAAGTTCCGCCACAGACTATGAGGTAGACCGGAAAGGTACACCTCACGGGTGTACCTGTCCGGTCTACCTCATAGTGTGTGGCCGGCCTAAGACTCTAGGTCTCTAGGAGCAAGGCTTGGCTGAATAAGAGCCAATGCATGGGCATTGACAATGGGTCTCAGTCCCAGAAAACGTTCTGCCAATAAAACACCTGTGGGAATTTTGGACCTTTATTTCATCCTTCGGAACATCAATTTCCACCATCCAGTAACTCCAACACTGTTTGAATATCTTTTTTCCTGATTTCTTAGTCAAAACCAATAAATGTGCTTTAGCACGAAGGAGCCATTCTGAACACATTCTTTACTTTCACATGTAATGATTTTGTCCCATCTTTCCCACACTAAGTACATACACATTTTCCTCTGATTAAGGGTAGGGGAAAATTACTGTAAACGTAATGTATGCATGAATTATATTGTTATGTTTCGAGGGACTTATTTTATTAAAATGGTGTGTGGTTATCCGTAAAGCCTGGTTGTTAGAGAGAATATTGTAATCGTAAGTCTGAAGCAGTCGGTTAGTAGGTGTGTAAAGTGTTGTATACCAGACAAATCCATTCCTTTTCGACAAGGCACGTCTTGTTCGTCTAATTCCTTATTGTTTTGTACATCTGGATTATGTAGGCATGCGGTCCTTATCCAGTACAATAATTCTTGTTTGTCTATGAGTTTTTGCATCTTCAGATGTTATGTCCTGTTTAATTAATTGTGAAGTTGATTATATATTTCCACAGGTAGATCCATAACATAATTAGGAACCCTTTATTAGTGCTTGGGGATGTTATCAATCTCTGCATTGTTTTGGTTTCATGATGGGGAAGTGTTTGATTATCTCTCGCCGATATCGGGTATCTGGAAATACGAACCTATACTCCGACTACCGCAGGTATCTTGGACGATATGACCGGACACGGTTATTAGCCTTAAGCCTGGATAGGGATATTAGGCCGAATATCTGGGGTAACCTCCGGGACCGCCGTAGTCAATTGTCTCGTTCGATGTTCCCAACATCTTCATGACACGTTGGAATTTCATTATGAAAGCCGACCTATGACAGAGGTATGAAGACCTTCATCATAGGAAGGGAGGGATGGGAAATTGGTGGCTGATCAAAGGGAAGTGTCGCTGCTAGCTAGGAACATGAGTAGATTCCAGCAAGAATCTTATTAACACAATTCTATTGGAATCGTTACAACGATATGAAAATGGTAAGTCCGATATATTCAGGAAGTTTATCGATACATCGTATATTAGTTGTACATTAACATCTTTTACATTGCGGGGAAAAAATATAATTGGTACCTTAGGAATTGGTATCCTAAGAATTGGTACCCTTGGAATTGGTAACCTTGTAATTGGTACCTTTGGCATCGATTCCCTCAGAATTGCTACTCTTGGCATTGATATCCTTGGAATTGGTCCCCTTGGAATTGGTACCCTTGGAATTGGTACCTTTGGCATCGATTCCCTCAGAATTGCTATTCTTGGCATAAGTATCCTTGGAATTGGTACCCTTGGAATGGGTAACCATGGAATTGGTAACCTTGGAATTGGTAACCTTGGAATTGGTACCTTTGGCATCGATTCCCTCAGAATTGCTACTCTTGGCATTGATATCCTTGGAATTGGTCCCCTTGGAATTGGTACCCTTGGAATTGGTACCTTTGGCATCGATTCCCTCAGAATTGCTATTCTTGGCATTAGTATCCTTGGAATTGGTACCCTTGGAATGGGTAACCATGGAATTGCTACCCTTGGCATTGCTACCCTTGGCATTGCTACCCTTGGAATTGGTACCCTTGGAATTGGTACCTTTGGCATCGATTCCCTCAGAATTGCTATTCTTGGCATTAGTTTTTTTTTTTTTTTTTTTTTTTTTTTTTTTTTTTTTTTTTTTTTTACGGCGCATCAACAAATCGTGGCTATTAGCGCCGACATCCAGGGTGCAACCAGGAATTTTCTCAGCGAGCCGTGAGATGAAAAAATTTCTGGCGCCGGTGGGGATCGAACCCACCATCTCCCGCTTATGAATCTAGCGCGCTAGCCACTAGACCACGGGAGACCCCTCTTGGCATTAGTATCCTTGGAATTGGTCCCCTTGGAATTGGTACCCTTGGAATTGGTACCTTTGGCATCGATTCCCTCAGAATTGCTATTCTTGGCATTAGTATCCTTGGAATTGGTACCCTTGGCATTGCTACCCTTGGCATTGCTACCCTTGGCATTGCTACCCTTGGCATTGTTACCTTTGGTATTGTTACCTTTGGCATTGTTACCTTTGGCATTGTTACCTTTGGCATTGCTACCCTTGGAATTGGTACCCTTGGCATTGCTACCTTTGGTATTGATACCCTTGGAATTGGTACCTTTGGCATCGATTCCCTCAGAATTGCTATTCTTGGCATTAGTATCCTTGGAATTGGTACCCTTGGCATTGCTACCCTTGGCATTGCTACCCTTGGCATTGTTACCTTTGGTATTGTTACCTTTGGCATTGTTACCTTTGGCATTGTTACCTTTGGCATTGCTACCCTTGGAATTGGTACCCTTGGCATTGCTACCTTTGGTATTGATACCCTTGGAATTGGTACTTTTGGCATTGTCCAGTAAAACAGATTTTGGTTTTATAATATCGAACATTCGTACTTTACTTCTGTTTGCTTCCTACCCCCCTCCCTAAATGAAATTCCCTGGTTTACAATTCAATGAAGTGTTTACTCTATTCCTACTTTACTCGCGTGCACTTTTCTTCCCAATACAGTTTCCTGTGGAGCAATTTGGTGATGTGTTTCCTTGCATTTTCTTTTCGCATTGTATATAGGTTATATACACAAAAACTTTGAGAACTCTAACCAACACTGGATAGAAGATTAAGCCATGAAAGTGAATTAATTCTATATTTTCTTCTTGTATTTCACTACCTCAGGAGGAATACTGCCTGAGAAGTCTCTGATGCTAAACAATAAAGGCAAAGCAGTCACTCTGAACTTAAGAAAACCCGAGGCGATGATCTAGGTCCTGCTGTTAAATGGAATGGAGGAGATAAACATAAAATACCAATTATCGAGAAAGCTTCAGGCTAATAATGTAATAAAACAAACATAAGTTGCAAAGAAAATTCCAAGAGTAAGAAACTTTCTCGATTCATAATTCATTCGAAAGGTTTTGGGCGGAAGTGGGAACCACCGCACGAAGGTTGATGCAAGAACATCGATCTAAGGGGAGGTTCCGTGACAACAGCTGATCAGGATTTGTAAAATAAAATATATATTTGTGATGAGCAGCTGATACAATTGTTATTTTCATGTTTAAATTTGTTCTTATTTTTAACAAAAACAAATAAATAAAATAAATATTCCCGACGGTTCCGCCATTTGCATTTCCACTACAATGAAAAACCCGCAACATTAAACTCAATAAAAACTGATTATGTCTCGTTTAGGAGCAGGGAAGGCTTTAAGAGGTCACACAAGGTAGATAGTAGTGTTTAATATTTATCAATACTTATTCAAAGCTAAGGAAATTAAAGCTATAGCCTGTTCAAATAGATGGTTTATTTGTAGTGAAACGGGCGACGTCTATATTCCCCGTGCAAGAAATTGGCGTTAAAAATCCTCTCTGTAATAACCTTATCACTCATCATGATGATTAGATAGTTAGCCGTCGAGGTGATAAGTAAAGATGGAATGGTTGGGATTCGGCTAAAGAAACCTTAATAAGATTTTTGTTTAAAAAAATCTATATTTAGGACGTTTCTCCTATGTACGCTAATATTTTTCAAAAACTCTCCCGACCTCCCACCTAGTATTTTCCCATGCCCCTTGTGTCTCCTTCCATTAACACCTTTCTCTCCTTTCCTGTCATAAAATGTCATAAACAGGCCTTTGATCCTAACCGACCTTCTCCTACCACCTGGTTTGTTTTCAGATTCATTTACCCCTTTTCCCAGGTAGATTCCTTTTTTCTTAGACACTTCCACAATGGTTACTTAACTGTCAACATTGGTCTTCCTCTGCCTCCAGGCATTTCCATAGGTACGTAGTTTCTTGTTTCTTTGTTATAATTAATAAATGTTACTATTAGCACCTATTTACTTATATAAACTTCAATATAATAGCCTTTTTTCTTCTTTTTTTGTTATGTTTCATTTGATTTTCATTCTACTCATTCTATGAATTTAAGACCAAATTGTTCTTGTTATAATAAGTTAAGTGTGTTTATAGTTCTGTTACTTATCTCAATTATAAACGTTTTTCTGTATTAATTTCTGTTTTTCTTGTCATTTTAGCTGACCAATGAGTAGCCGATTCGTCCTAAATATAGATTTTTTTTAACAAAAGTCGTATTAAGGTTTCTTTAGTCGAATCCCAACCATTCCATCTTTACTTATCACTCATCATAGCTTTGGCTAAGTATTGATAAATATTAGACACTATTTCAAAGCCTTCCCAAGTCCTAAACGAGACATAAACAGCTTTTATAATGTTTCACGTATCATGTTGTTCCTTGAAGTGGGAGTTTGCAAATGATGGAATATTTCACGCCAAATTTCGCGCGTGCGGAATTGAACTTTTACCTCTGAACAGACTATAGTATGACCGGGTAGACAAATTAATATTTTTGGTTCCTAACAGACCGAATTTACTTCAGATAGGTAGGCCCTAAAGGGGATTTTTTTTTGGGGGGGGGGAGAATTTCAACAACTAGGCTACAGCGATGGGCTATCTACTGGTAGACACCGTTTTTGAATTCCAATAGGACGTGGACAGTCACCCATTCAGGTACTCTTTACGGCCGACGTTGCTTAACTTTTGTGATCAACGGGAACTGATGTATTTTAACAAGACTATGACCTTTGACGATTTTAGGAAATTTGTCATTCTTTCCATAGTCCGGCCTCAATAGGAAGTACATTCATTCGGAGTGATGAAAGTATCTGCAAAAGTAGATACCCCCCTAAGTAGTAAACCCCCCCTTCTAATGAACCGATTTAGTTCATTTTTATATCTCACTTTTCTCTCTATATTAACACTACGAATACCAAGTTTCGTTGAAATAAAACAAATATTACGGCTGACATAGTCAAATTAGTGTTTTGGGTTCGGGGTAAACCCCCCCTTCCGGTGGTCCGACTTTGATGGTTAACGAACTCGTTCAATCGTTTGCTAATTGAATGCTATATACGAAGTTTCGTGAAGGGCACCAAGTTTTTTCATTACTGAAAACACACAAAAATACGGGCAAGGTAATTTTTGCGTTACAGTCAGAAGTCCAATAAGTTAGATAAACAATTAAACTTTTCTTCAAAACTTTCTTTCTAGTTTCCAAAAGTAAAATTCACATTCGTTTACAACATTATTATTATTTTCTATAAAAATATTCAGTATTATAATAAACACAATTATTTTCTATTTACTTTTACGAGTTTATTCCATTTTGTTAAAGATAAATCGGTGAACTGTAAGAATTTTATAACTGTTCAAACACGTGCTTGTTTTTCTACTGCGTGCACGCCAGATGTTGCTGGAGCGAATTTTGCTTTTGTATACATTTTCCAAAGGGGTATGCATGTATAAGGGGTCTGAGGATAATACTAGCAGATTTTCCAAAAGGGTATGCATGTATAAGGGGTCGGAGTATAATACTAGCAGATTTTCCAAAGGGGTATGCATGTATAAGGGGTCTGAGTATAATACTAGCAGATTTTCCAAAGGGTTATGCATGTATAAGGGGTCTGAGGATAATACTAGCAGATTTTTAATTTTGGGATATTACTCTAGCCAACTGAAAAATTCAAATTCTCAAACTAGAAACTTCATTTTTCGACTTTTGGCCAGTTTTTGGGATTCTGCTCCACTGTGCAGCGTCTTGGCCATTAGCGCCGACATCCATGGAGCATTGGATAATTTTATCAACGATCGTTCATATGAAAAAGTTCCTCCTGTTGGTGGGATTCGAAACTCATCTTCCGCACGAGAATCCAAGGCGTAAAGTGTTAGACCACGGGGACACCGTGGATGTGGCTGTTCTTGGAAAATTCTAACACCTCAAACTTAGAGACACTATCAGAAATAATTGTTGGTTTTTTTGTTTTTTTTATGAGAATGTCATCGAAAGGTTTAGAGAAATATATGGAAAATTTGGATAATTGATATGAAAGGATGATCTGCATGTGACGTCAATTTAGGGGGAAGGAAAAAAGGGGGAAATCAATTTTCCAGGTTCATACTTTGGGCGTTATCGATATAACCGCCGGCAATAAATTCAGATACCATGGGGGAGGGGGGGACTCGGAGCGATAACATATGCGTCCCTTTCATTAGTTACCCACATGTTTTGGGAGGCGACGTTTTTACTTTTTTTTTGGTGGCAAACATAAATTGTGACGTTTCCTGCAACAAGCCTCCCCCCCCCGTACGTCCAGTGCCTTGATAAGGGACTGCAAGTAGCATATTCTTCCAGATTTATTACCGGCGTACTCCAGACTCTATCAGAGGGGAGGGGGGTGTCTGTACTCCCCTCTCCCCCTACAGGGTAATGGATGGGGGGATACCTCCCCTAATGTTATCAGGAACGAGAGGGCGTGGTTCCCCATCATCAACATCAACCATCCAGGCTATGGGGGTAATATTACCCCCTTAAAGGACGACTTGGGGGGAATCTTGTAACCCCCCTCCCCCCACTTATATCTACACTCGTATGCATTACCATAGCGGAGTCTCAATGAATCCTTCATATTTTACTCTATATGATTTCCTTATAAATTTATATATGTATATACATATTATATTTGGTTTTTAACACACACAGACATATATATATATATATATATATATATATATATATATATATATATATATATATATACGTATTTATATATATTATACGTCTGTAGGGGTTTCCCGTGGTCTAATGGCTAGCGCCTTGGATTCATAAGCGGGAGATGGTGGGTTCGATTCCCAACCTCCGGGAATTTTATCATCCCACGGCTCGCTGGTAAAATTCCTCGCTGCACCCTGGATGTCGGCGCTAATGACCTAGATGTAGATGCGCGGGAAAAAAAAAAGTTAGGGTGTACATTTTGTTTTTAAAGTTAGAAAAAGTTTAATGTTTATTTGTCATTCATTGTTAATGTTTCATCCAGTATGTTCGTACCCACATAAATGCACTACCTACCACCGTGAGAACGACTAGAGGTCGGCGTCAGGGCCGTATACTAACCTGTAGGGCAGGTTGCCTGGAAGACGAGACCGGCACTCACGCTGTGCAACAATGCTATATTTCGCGGGGAGGTCGTTCTTTGAGACATGATACTGTGGTGAATGTGCTGGGTGGCGCCTTGGCCGGAGGGAGGTACGAGGTACACCTCGAGACAGTCCTGAGAGCTGATGGCCGGCGATGGAAGCCTGATATAATTGTGATGAAAGAGGGCAAAGTGACTATTGTGGACGCACAAATTGTTAATGGGAACACTGAACTAGATGTGATGCACCGGGAGAAGTGTCGGAAGTATGGGAGACTCGCTGTCCGTTTGGCAGTGGGCCGAATGTTTGGCGTGCCTGTCACCGACGTGGAGGTAACGTCCTGTACATTGAGCTGGAGGGGTGTTTGGAGCGGTGCTTCTGCCAGGAGTTTAAGGCAGCTTGGTGTCCCTATGGGGGTGCTGAGAAGTATCACCTTGCGGGTTTTAAAGGGCTCCAGCATCATCTTCAGTCGATGGAGGACACTCCTCGCCGGGGCGGGCCGTTGAGGGTCGGTAGTCCTTTTTTGTTTTATTTATTTATTTACTTGTTTTAGTTATTTATTTATCACTGTGTACCTGGGTTTTTTTAATTTGTTGTGTGTGCATGTGAGTGTGTATGTGACGTATTTGTGATGTATTTAGGTCATACTTGTTGTGTTACCAAGCCTGAATAACGAGGGTGAAGGAGACGCCCAATTGTAAATTGACGTATTTAGCATCTTACTTCTTTTTTTTTTTTTGTGATAAATGTACATTCATCCATGTGAATTGTATCTCCTAATAATAAAAATAAAAAAAAAATATATATATATATACGTATTTATATATATTATACGTCTGTAGGGGTTTCCCGTGGTCTAATGGCTAGCGCCTTGGATTCATAAGCGGGAGATGGTGGGTTCGATTCCCAACCTCCGGGAATTTTATCATCCCACGGCTCGCTGGTAAAATTCCTCGCTGCACCCTGGATGTCGGCGCTAATGACCTAGATGTAGATGCGCGGTAAAAAAAAAAGTTAGGGTGTACATTTTGTTTTTAAAGTTAGAAAAAGTTTAATGTTTATTTTATTGTTTTCAAATAATCTTCTAGAGTTCCTACCTTTTGACCATACATTCTCCCTTTTCTGATAAAGATACCAGCTACTCAAGAACAGACAGGTGGCCAGTGATTACATCTACTCAGCATATTGTAGATCCTTATGTTGCGGCTTGGTTCTGATGAAGTCTTCATCAAGCTCGCCGAAACTTATAAGCTACTTACGCTTTAAGTCCTCCTTAATCCTTGTTACCAGCTCTTGGCCTTTATCCTAACTACAACAAGCATTTTAATTATTAATAAAACTAGTGTTCAATTATCTTAACGCAAAGTATAAACATTGTATTCTCTTTATATTAACAATTTATTTATGGGCTAAGTTTTAATAAATATTTCATTTTTTAACAATAAATGTTACAATGAAAACATTATATTACATTACAATATTTTTTCCCAGTTTTTTGACGGCGCATCAGCATTTGTATCATTAATACTCGAGAATCTATAGGTTGCCAACCTTGGCATGGAACATCCATGGTGGAGGTGAACACTTTTCCTGCTGGTAAAATAATAATAAATGAAAGTAGTCATCGTGCTGCAGGTGTGATTCGAACCCGTATTTCTCGATGGGAAATTCTTTTATCATAATAATGTTTTACAAGCTTCATATATTCTACATTTATAGAAAACTAGCTGTTACCCAGTGTGCCATGCTACACCTACTTCTTGACTCTCCCCGTATCAAGATCTACTTGATACCTGGTTGTCTATACCCAGTTACGAAATTCGGTCAAACTATGTGAATTTGTTTTAGTTCATAATGATACCGGCAGAGGCCAGCACTTCATCTAACAGCCGACAGAGGCCAGTAGCAGAGCCTGCTGTCGATTCAAAATGGCCGTCCGGATCTGAATGGTTCAGTGTAGCCAATTTTTCTTGAACAAAACTTTTGACCTCTTGACCAAATTTTGACCTAGCGTAGGAGATTTCTTGTATCAAGATACAAAGAAGACAAGTTTGGTCAAAATCGGTCAAACGGTGTAGATTTTTATAAGGAACAAACAAACAGAAAAACAGACGGACACGTGATTTTTATATATATATATATATATATATATATATATATATATATATATATATATATATATATATAGATATGATATATTATTCATATGATCATAACGCACCGGTATTTCTAATAAAAAAAAAAAAAAAAAAAAAAAAAAAAAAAAAAAAAAAAAAAAAAAAAAAAAAAAAAAAACTTAATGGAATAGCATTAAGACAGGAAGAGTGACACAAGTGCCCTCTGGTGTAGAAGCTCTGTAGCTAGGTACATACAGTTTTGATGGTTGGTTGGTTTTTGAGTTGTGCCACTTTCGAAATACTAGTGCGATATGTGGTAATAGCAAAAACAAGATTTTTCCAGTTCCTATCATACTAGACGAATCCTCAGGTCCTTAGCTGTTTATTATCGATGATACATAATAGGTACATCATCCGGTGTATGATAAATATGCAAAAGAATTGGAGAATCCGCACATAGACCCCTTAATTTCCCTCTGGACTTAATATTAAAAAAGTGACAATACTCAAGAGAACACTTCTTAACTTCTGGGGCCCTCATTTAAACTTTATCGGTTATTTATGAAGGTTCCATTACGAATTTTTTTAGTGCCAGAATTATTTAAAAAAATGTTTTATGTGTGTCTGTGTGTGTATATATATATATATATATATATATATATATATATATATATATATATATACACACATATATATATATATACACACACATATATATATATATATATATATATATATATATATATATATATATATATATATACCTGTGTAAGTGAGTGTTAATAAAGAGTAAAGGCTGAAAATGAGAGGGAGGGGTAGGTGGGGGTTGTTCTGAGGTAACAATACCTATTAAAGAGCAAGGGTTGGAGTGTAAGCAAATATTGTGTAAGGAGTAAGAGAATGATTAACCATTTGTGTAAGATCCATCGGATCCTTTGTGTGTTTCGGCTCTGTTTCTAGGATCAAAGGGAGAATGTAAACAAATTCACGTGTTCTAATTGGCGGGCTTTTCTCCCGCCTTTATCTGCTCATGACAGCTCTCGTTCTGCGTGGCAAGTATTTAACTGTAACTGTTGGATTGTAGAATCGATTGCTCGAAGCTTTTATTTACGTTTACCAATCGATCCCCTGCTTCTTCTATTTCTGGCCGGATTATAACTTAAAAAGGTTACACATTTTTCGGTTCTAAAGAACGACACTTTTTGTTTCTAGCAATTTTTATTATTTTTCATAGCTCCTACTTACAATGGGAGTATACAGCGATGGGGTCACCGATTTGGACCTATTTTTTTCTGGTGATTTTACATCGAAAAATAGTCGACACGTGTCCGAGCATTCCGTCCAATGCGCCTCAGGAGCCGAGAAATAAAATAAAATAGGTTGAAAGTGCTTTATTTTTTATGTCGAGTTTAGAAAATGATATCGACATGTCCGATTTTTACATCATTGAAATCTTTCGAAAGGAGAAAGACTCCTTTTTCTAACCATATAAATGACTATTGTATTATCTCAAAAGGTACTTGCGAAAAATAGTTTTCAAAATAAAAATAGAATGTAAACTTTTTTGCATATATAATAAAAAAAATGTTTTACATACTCGACTCAGTAGAAGTCATTATTATGCCCAAATATTCCATAAACCTACATTTAAAAAGTTATCGATCATGAAACAATTTCTGATTTAAAAATGGATGCCAGATTCGTTTTTAGCACATTGAAAAACCCCTAAATTCAAATTTTCGGAATATTACAAAAAAAAAAAAAAAATGTATTTTAAATTTTGCTTAGGGGGGACCCTTAAGATTTTGTTAAAGATTCAAGAATCCGGCCATATTTCAAAGAATATTTACCCGATCCAAACCAAACTTGGAGCGTCAATAAAGGCCATAATGTGACACATTTCCGTCCAATTGGGGTGTTTCTACGTGTTCTGGAATTGACGTTATATGCAAAAAAGTTTACATTCTATTTTTATTTTGAAAACCATTTTTCGCAAGTACCTTTTGAGATAATACAATAGTCATTATATATATTATCTCAAAGGGATATATTGAATTTCAAAACGTTACATTACCTTTTCGCTTACAAATGTTTAGTCTCTTCCAGACTAGGAAAATTCATTATTTTTTGTTTTCAATGATATTCAATATATTAGGGTTTCTTGGGGTGCTGATTTTAAATCTGCTATTATTTTTGGTGTACAAAAATGTATAATACTAGTTTACCTGAAAACGAAAGCATATTTTTGAATATATTTGAGGAAATATAAATTATTTTTTAACGATTATATTTTTCTTTAAATCTACTCTATAAAAAAAATGAATTTGTGAAAGAATCATGTCGATATCCTTTTCTAAACTCTTTATAAAAAATAAAGCAGTTTCAACCTATTTTATTTTATTTCTCGGCTCCTAAGGCGCATTGGACGGAACGCTCGGACACGTGTCGACTATTATTCGATGTAAAATCACCAGAAAAAAATTGGTCCAAATCGGTGACCCCATCGCTGTATACTCCCATTGTTAGTAGATAGCCGAAATGACATCATACGGGCCAAAAACCTTTTATTTCGCCATGAATCTTCGTATATCGAATTCCCATAACATACGATTGAAGGTGTTCGTTAACCAGCACAATCTAAAGGGGGAAGTGATGGACTTAAAAAAGAGCTCAAATTGCTGATACACTCCTATTGGATGACATGTTCGATAAATTGCAACGTATATGTATATATATGTATATATATATATATATATATATATATATATATATATATATATATATATATATATAAGCTAGCTACATTTCTAATCAAATGAAATGAAACCGAAGATTTTACAGTCCTAAAGTTTTTCTTTGGCTTATTTCTAGTGTTTGAGTTGATAGTTGAGTACTTCTCCTTTGCAGGCACCCATTAAAGGCTGGGTGGGCGTAGAGACTGTCCGAGGACCGAATCCAACCCTTTAACGACGACGCTGGTAGATAAAATCTTTAGTGCTCGTCCGAGTCTTGAACTCCAGAACGTTCGTTGAGAGGTCTACCACTCAAATAATCACCCTTTCCTCTGGAGAATTCATAAATATATATAATGGCCACACTGATGATTTAATCTTCTAGTGTCTTCGTTCGTGGGTTGGATTCGGGGTTCAAGACCCTCTCTAGGCGCACAACCAGGATTTAATTAATTCGTTAATGGGTAACTGCGAGGGAAAAATAAAGGGGCCGGAACATACTTCTGACCACACTATCTCCCTGGTGTCCCTTATGGCCAAGAATCAGATCCTCTACAGTTTTTACCAATCTGGATTCCCTTGTGGCCTGCTAGGGGATTTATATACCCCAGTATTTTGGAAGAAAACGGCCAAATCTGAAAAAAAAAGTGAGAAAAATGTAGGTAACACGACGCTTCGCCTTGTTTTTCTGGTTTGCCTTTCGTTCTCTCACAGTTTCAAGTTAAAGTGAATAGCAACATCATCTATGAAACATTCAATGTCCGATTTCAAAGGCGATTACCGGGTCTGGAACTCCCCTCCTAGCATTTTGCCACTCCTAAATC
Organism: Gonocerus acuteangulatus; assembly: GCA_946811695.1. Taxonomy (NCBI): domain Eukaryota; kingdom Metazoa; phylum Arthropoda; class Insecta; order Hemiptera; family Coreidae; genus Gonocerus; species Gonocerus acuteangulatus. Next base: position 7,367,458 of record OX328130.1, read on the forward strand.
ACTCGTATAAATAAAAATTAAAAGATTGAATTTCAATTGAATAGTTTTTCAATCAGGTTTATCAATCAGCATTCCATAGAGTAAACATTCGCCTTTGCTATCCTTAAGCACTTTGATTTTGCTTTCCCAACATCCAGATTTCGTGATTCGCCCTTTTTCTTCCACGGTTGAAGCAAAGCTTCCAAAGAAAAATGTAGAAGCGGAGAAATAAAATAATCTATGCTTTGAATCCAAAGGAATAAGTCAATATTGATATAGACGGAAATAATATTGACAACAATAATTGATAATGATACCTAGTCAAGCTTATCTCCCGCAAAAATATATATAAATAATAAAAAGAGCCATAAATAAATAATTAAATATAAAACATCATTGGAAGGAGTTTTGCCTGTATTTTTAATAAAATTGCCTTTTCTATTAACCGTTCGGAGAAATAAGGACATTCTGAACATCAAGCTGTGAATAATGCTTATCGTTAGAATGAAATATTGACAAACTCTTTGTCGAAGCTTCTTTCGAATGTTCGGCCAATTTGCATGAATATTTTAGAAGACTTGTAGCTCTTAATGGGTTTGCTCAAGAAATCGCAAACAGTTTGATAGATGAATATATAATCGGCAATCCTTCCACGATTATTGTGTTAAAATTCTATCAACTCGATCAGGGAATAATCGATTTATTCTTAGAATCCATTAAGGTGCTACTTGAAAAGTTGCTTTGTATCCTAGTCTAAAGTGCAAAAGTTTGCTCTATTGTAGAGCGCTTGTTGGAATATTTATTATTAATTGCTGAGAAATTGATTTATATCTGAAGATTGAATTGGTTATTTTATTGTTCAACAATTTATTATTATGTCTTTATGACTTTTAGGGCTTCTTTGACTTTTGCATTTAACAGGAGGTCCTTGGACGAGTAGACAAGAAATCCAACCTAAAAAGATGCGGGCGTGTTTCCACCATACATAGAAGCTGACTTTGAGGCGAGGTTAGCTCAGTGGTAGAGCTCTGGACTGATATGCTGGAGGACCTGACTTCAAATCCCAAGCATAGTACTAAACCATATAATGTTCTAGTGTCTTCGTTCGTGAATTGGAATCTGCCTATCTGACCGTCCCTAGGCCTACCCAGCCGTTAATTACTCTATCAATGGGTTCCTGGAAAGGGGAAATCAGACGGCCGGAGCAGAGTACTGACCAAATTATCTCCCTAGTGTGTCGTATGATCATGAATCAGATATCTTCAAAGTTGCTGCTCCTCTGGGCCCTCGTGGGTGGTGTTTTTTTTAAGGCGTGAGCACTTAACACTCCGTGCCAAAGGGTCGTGTGTTCGTGAGAAAAGGATGGTAACCTATAGATAACCCGTCCTAAAATTCGTAGTTATTAATAAATGGACGTTAGAATTTAATAATAATGATATGACAAACGTTAACCAGCCTGCTCATCGTAATCAGCAACCCCAAAAACCCCATCAGGACCATTCTACTCCGAGTGTTTTTTTTTCTTTTTAGATCAATTGTTGACCCGTGTTATCTATAGTGCTATCGTATAACGATTCCCCGCCCCGCAAGACTAGTTTTGTTCTTCTTTTCTCTCTGTGTCTGTACTAATGCGCAGATGGGTCCTCCAGGAATGTTGACACAGCTCCTGCGTTCTATGAGTCTGTACTCTAGACTATGGGGTAGGATAGCACGACATCTGTCAATCCATTCTGCTGTTATTTCTGCACTTCTGTCCCTTCTATGAGCGAATCCCTCGACAACTGTAGAAATACTCAATTCTATCTACAGCAATATTTATCCAGTCCGGATATTTCCAGTGAGCTAGCTTCCGGATGAATGAAAACATTCAACGAATACGTAAAGTAGCATGAGACGCGATGGTTTGGTATCTGGAGCCTACTGTCTATGGATTGGTATCTGGAGCCTAAAGCTGACGGATTGGTATCTGAAGCCTGCACCCGATAAATTGGTGTCTGAAGCCTGCACCCGATAAATTGGTATCTGGAGCCTAAAGCCGACGGATTGGTACCTCAAGCCTGCACTCGATAAATTGGTATCTGGAGCCTAGAGCCTATTGATTGGTATCTGGAGCCTAAAGACGACGGATTGGTAACTGGAGCCTACAGTGTATTTTTTCAGAGGTCACAATTCGGAGGTCACGGGTTCGAAACTGTGAAACCGAACAGTTACAGATCTGTGTTATTAGATTTTAATATTACTGATTTGGTTTGTAATTTATTTTTGGGTTTCCTGATGCAGAAAGTAGGTTTAGCAAGCCGGGTAACAGCAAGTAAAGTTATAAATGAGCAGAGTGTCCACCTTCAGATGCACGGTTATTGGTATAAAGATCCTTCATTTTGGGATTGTACTTTGACAAATAGGAATTTATAAAAATGGGTCTATCAGTTAGAAAACCGTGTATTATTATCTTTATTATACTTTTAATAGACCGAGAGCCAGCAACGCACTTTTCATGAAGTGTTTTATGCACCCTGAAATTTTGCTGAAATGGTGCACCAGGTACTGCGCATAGGGAAAAGGTGCAAAACAATGTTGCCTGAAAGTAGAGTTTTATTCAGAAGCCAACTATTATTAATGAAAAGAATGGTAAATTAAGGCAATTTTCAAATTTATAATAAATAAGGCAGGCACTTTTAAGGGGGTTAAAATGATAATAATAAAAAAAACTAAGTACCTAGTTTTTATTTTTAATAATTAATGAAGTGCTTTATTCACGCTGCGATTTAAACAGTGTCTTCAATAAACATATTTGAAAATAATTGCAAAAGGGCAGACACTTTTGTGGGGTTTAATTATCAGAAAACATGAAAATAAATGTTGCTTATGATAGACTGCAATACACTGCGCGTAACCGTAAAAGTGTATGACACGACTGCGCAGTGTTGGTTGTTCCCTGTGCTCTCATTGGTTCTTGCTCACATGATCTTGTACAGCTGTTCCGGTTTTAATGGCAGCGAAAATAAAACTCTCATTTTATATTAGAATAAAAACAATTAATTTTTTTTTTTTTTTTTTTTTTTTTACGTGTTATAGCCCTTAAAACTGTCTGCCATATTTATTATTCATTGTAAAATTGTCTTAATTTTACATTAAAGATAGTTGCCTTCTAAATAAAACTCTATTTTCGGGCAATATTGTTTTGCACCTTTCCCCTATGCGCAGTACCTGGTGTTCCAAGGTATGTCCAGGAAACACATATATACCTTCTTATCTATCTAAGAGGTATATTATAGCAAAATTTCAAGGTGCATAAATGAAAAGTGCGATGCTGGCTCTCGGACTATAAAAGCCTGATTACGATTCAAAAAACTCTGTATAATTTCAAAGGCATTTGGGAATGGTGTGAAAGGAGTGCAAGATAATTAAGTCAAGACCCAAGGACAGTCATTCACGAAGCTCGCTAGTCGTGCTTCCAGAGTTCTCTATAGGACGAGCTGTGTGCTGTAGCAGAACTCGTGATGGGAACTCTAGCTGTTTTAGGTCAGAGGCAGTATTGAGGTGAACCTTTTGTGAGGGCTGACGGATCTTTTCTTATTTCTCAGTAATTATTACGAAATATATTTGTTAAGAATAATAATACTTCCAAATATAAGGTAAGATACATCCCTAATCCTGGATCATGGTAACATAATAATGGAAACATTTTATTATTATTTTTATTGTATATAATATTTTTATATATATATTTTTTAATTTATTTTTTTTAATACTTTTTGTTACCTTGGTTTATTTTATAACCAACTGACTATGACTTGACTACCAACTTACTGACTTTGCTTCTGGCGTTCTAATGAGGTCGTCGCCCTTGTTGCGAACTCATCAACAACATTAAATAAATAATCCTGGATCGACCGATTCTTTTAAATTGTCATACCACCTTGTGCGATAAAAAAATCAAAGTAATTTTCTTGAATTTATAAATTATAACTGCATCCCCAGTCAGAACAACTTTTGGCAATGGTCACAAATATAATGGGTTTTTCTAAATGACAACTTGGAACCATACATTTTTAAATTTTAACCTTCATTTATTATTGACAAGGAATTTTAACCTGTACTTGTTAAACTCCTGTTACTGTTAACCTCATGGGCGTATATAGGAAAACATTTCGGGAGGGGCTGGGAAAATTTCTGGGGGGGGGGGGCTGAGACCGTTTCCGGGGTATGGAATATGGATATGGAATAGATCTTGGAATAGTTTTAGGCAACTAAAACGCTATTAAGCCTAAAATAAACTATTTTTTATTAACTAAGTGATCTTATTTAATTTATTTTTAAGGTTATTATGGCAAATTTTTACTATCAAATGGAAATTTCGGGAGGGGCTGCAGCCCCCCCCCCCCTTATATAAACCTATATATTACGCGTTATCTGTTTGATGGCGATGATCCAGGGCCCCCCAGTTTCAAGAAACATTATTCTATGTTTACTTATCAATTGATGGGGTCTACCGTGGTCTAATGGCAAGCGCCTTGGATTCATAAGCGGGAGATGGTGGGTTCGATTCCCAACCTCCGGCAGGAATTTTATCATCCCACGGTTCGCTGGTAAAATTCCTCGCTGCACCCGGGATGTCGGCGCTAATGACCTAGATGTAGATGCGCCGTAAAAAAAAAAAAAATAAAAAAAAAAAAAAAAAAATTGATGAATAGAATATAGTATGACGGGGACCGCGGTATAATGAACTGCACAAAATTATATAGTAGCGTTAATTTTTATGATTCCTTATTTAACGCAATAAAATAACTTCTTATCTGCCGTGACGAAGCACGGGTATTCAGCTAGTTGTTTTATAATGGAAAATCAAATTCGTCAAGAAATGGGCCTCGTAGAAAGATATAGGTAATGAGTTAACTTAACAAAGGAGTATGAAGATAAACTTACTCACACGCACACTCTCTTATATGGGGTATGTCAACGAGAAAGAGCGAGAGGGTAAGGGACGGAAATAGAGAGGGTGTGTGTGTGTGTGTGTGAGAGAGAGAGAGAGAGAGAGAGAGAGAGAGAGTCCTAACAACTCACCCTGTAATTGGCAACACTGCTAATTGCCCGCCAATAGCACCCCTCCCCCCCGCCTTCTTCTTCCCGCCGTATTTCTCTCTGCGCGGGAAATATTGTGCAGAAAGCGAGGAAAACCTCTTCCTCCTCCCCCCTCCCTCCCTTGAGGCTTTAATTGCATTTAGTTGGCAAAACTGTGTAAATAATTGCTCCTGAGGTATTACCTCCTTCCTCTTGTTATCCTCGATGGATATATAACCTTTCCGATTGAGGGATCTGGATTTATACATTTTATTTAAGTGCTATGTTTACAGGAGTTATGAAATAGTTTTCATTTTTAGCTCAAATAATTATGATAAACCCTTGATCTTTTTTTAAGGTTATTTTCAAAAGAGATTATTTTTAGATTTCAAAACTGGATATAAATATAAACACGAATTTATGTGTATGTAAGCTTGATTCCCATTACATTACGAAAAATAGAGATATTCTAGTTTCTGAGTATATCGTTGGAAAGGCAATTACACTTTACAGCGCTTGTGTGATTGGGCAGTTAGCAAAATGTTTTTTACCAGAAATAGTGGTTTTCGAAGATTTCTTGCTTTCTAGGCTTTTTTAATAATATAAAATTTTTGAATACGTATTGTGGTTTGAAAAATACACTTGTGTAGTACATTAGCCTTAATATAATACTGAATTAAAAAATATTAATGTAACTTTGAAAAATAATGTGTTTAAGAAGAGAAAATTTAGATTTTTCTGAAGAAAACACTGCTTCATCTAAATGACCTGTAGAACGGTATGTGACTAAAAAAAGAAACAGGTATAACGTGAAGTATTTTTTTTAAATATTATCCTCCCCCCCCCAAAAGGAAGGAATTTTGAGGTCAGTCTAATTTAAAAGCACAATTGGTTTAATTATTCCTATTACAAGGGTTTTATATTAGGCCATTTTCAATATCTAGAAGTGAAATAAAGTAAGTGTTACAAAAATAAATTTTAATATAACCCTAAATTTCTTATTATTAAGTAATTTATAATAAGAAATTAAAGGTGGTCTCCCGTGGTCTAGTGGCTAGCGCGCTAGATTCATAAGCGGGAGATGGTGGGTTCGATCCCCACCGGCGCCAGAAATTTTCTCATCTCAGGGCTAGCTGAGAAAATTCCTGGCTGCACCCTGGAGGCCGGCGCTAATGGCCAAGATTTGTCGATGCGCCGTAAAAAAAAAAAAAAAAAAAAAAAAAAAAAAAAAAAAAAAAAAAAAAAAGAAAAGAAAAAAAAAAGAAGTTTATTAATTAAAAAATAAGGAATTAAAAATAAGAAAATAAATAAATAAAAAAAATAAGAAATTAAGAAGAACATTGGCAATGTGGGGTATAAAAAAGAAAATGGTGGTGTTTAAGTTTTGGAAGATAGGTACCTATAAAATTTGAAGTAAGGTTTTAATAATTGTAATTATCATAGAAATAGTATAAGTGATAATAATAATAATAATAATAATAATATAAGTGTTTAGTTTAGTTTTTATGATAAGAATTGCCAGGATGACAAGGCCTAAACTGAAAAGGTTTAAAAAAGAGGCTGCTAGAAATTAGGTATACTAAAGTATAACATATTTGTCATAGGGTTAAATTATTATAAATTATTTAATAAGAGGTTTATATTAAAATTTGTTGTAACTATTACTTTATTTTCCTTCTAGATATTGAAAATGGCCTGAAGGCCGAAACGTTGTAAAAGGAATATATAAATAAAGGACTTATTATTATTATTATTATTTTTTTTTTTTTTTTATAGAGCGCGCAAACGAGCGATTCACTCTTTACAAAGTTGCGATGGGTAGAAACCATCAACAGGTCAATGAGTCACTAAGATTTAATATGGCATAAAAAATATGGGATATGATGAAAGTTTAAAATCGAAAAGGACTTATTAAGGTCTGAGGAATGGATCAAACCGATTGTACTTTTAAATGTGAAGTATTTAAATACATTTTTTGTCTAGTTTCATCCCTTTGGGTATTGATTGAAAAAAACTGTCATTTTTCGGAAATGGGGGTTACTTGTAAGACTAGACACTAGACGCTGATAATAGATTCTTATAAATTATAACAATTTTAATTGGATATTAGTCGGATAACAATATTAATTTAATTTCATAACCGTACATTTTAATGAAGTATATATCTACTGGAATCAGCTGATTTCCCCCCGCCATATTGTCCGGATGATGACGCATTAACAGGACCGAAACCACCAAATACCCGATGCAGCTTTTTGCCCCTTGATGAAATCATCATACACCCACTTGCTGGATTCCCAACGAGACCACAGAAATTTTAATTATCCTCCGAGGCTGACCGAGCTAGACCCCCCCCCCCCCCTGTCCCCTAAAAACTCCCCTTCCCCCAAAACCCCCAACCTTCACACCCCCGGAGTGTAAATTCAATATCCCCCCTTTCTGCCCTAGATTACATGAAGAGATTCCTAGGATTTTTTCTATGATCTTGGATAGTCACAGTGGCCTCCCGTACAATCACCATATTGAAGGAATTGGTACATGGCCGTATATAGGAAATAATTTTGGGGTCTGGGAAAATTTAAGGGGCTGAGATCATTTCCGGGCTATGTAATACTAACAATTTAGAACTTGGAGTAGTTTTATCCTACTAAAAACCCTATTACACCTAAAATAATTTTTTTTTTTATATGAACTAAGTAATCTTATTTAATTTATTTGTATATGTTTTATGAAACATTTTTTTGCGATCAAGTACAAATTTCGGGGGGGGGGGGAGGCTGCAGTACCGTCAGCCGCCTGCTTGTACACGCCCATGAAGTAGTAAGGAAGTTCCTTAGAAACTATTCTAGAAGTTCAAGACCCAAATTTCAATTATTGTAGAAATGCTAGAAAATGATAAAGAAGTTGGGTGCCCGATGAGCCTCAAGCATGGGCGTGTATAAGGGGGGTTATGGGGGCTGCAGCCCCCCTCGAATTCGGTAAAAATTCATCATAAAAACCTTAAATATAAATTGAATAAGATCACTTAGTTCAGACAAAATACTTTTTTATTAGGTCAATCACGAATACTTAATGACTAAAACTGAAAGACCAACATGTCAGATCTGCAATACAGAACTAACAGTCAAACATATACTAACAGACTGCATTCTTATAACGAACTTGGACATTCCTCGGGACATTACTGACCTACTTGCTGACAGCAGTCACAACATTGTCAACATTATTGCACGCTTGAAAAATATTAAGATATATGAAAAAATATGAGAACATTCACAATTTTTTTATTATTTCAAAACTTAAGGAATTTTAGGCTAGTTTATTTAATGTTTAATTTATTTGTTGTGTTGTCGCAAGAGGAGGAAACAAAGGAAAGAGAACGAAACTTGGTATTCGTTGTGGTTGACTGAAGAGAAACATGTGTTGTAAAAATAAACTAAATTGGTTCATTGGGAGGAGAGGGGGTTTACCCTAGAGCCAAAGTAGTTATTAGTCAATACCAGTCGTAATTTATATTATATTTCGACGAAACTCGGTATTCGTTGTGGTTGACTGAAGAGAAACATGTGTTGTAAAAATAAACTAAATTGGTTCATTAGAAGGGGAGGGGGTTTACCCTAGAGCCATAGTAGTTATTAGTCAATACCAGTCGTAATTTATATTATATTTCGACGAAACTTGGTATTCGTTGTGGTTGACTGAAGAGAAACATGTGTTGTAAAAATAAACTAAATTGGTTCATTAGAAGGGGAGGGGGTTTACCCTAGAGCCAAAGTAGTTATTAGTCAATACCAGTCGTAATTTATATTATATTTCGACGAAACTTGGTATTCGTTGTGGTTGACTGAAGAGAAACATGTGTTGTAAAAATAAACTAAATTGGTTCATTAGAAGGGGAGGGGGTTCACCCTAGAGCCAAAGTAGTTATTAGTCAATACCAGTCGTAATTTCTATTATATTTCGACGAAACTCGGTATTCGTTGTGATTGACTGAAGAGAAACGTGTTGTAAAAATAAACTAAATTGGTTCATTAGAAGGGGAGGGGGTTTACCCTAGAGCCAAAGTAGTTATTAGTCAATACCAGTCGTAATTTCTATTATATTTCGACGAAACTCGGTATTCGTTGTGGTTGACTGAAGAGAAACGTGTTGTAAAAATAAACTAAATTGGTTCATTAGACGGGGAGGGGGTTTACCCTAGAGCCAAAGTAGTTATTAGTCAATACCAGTCGTAATTTCTATTATATTTCGACGAAACTCGGTATTCGTTGTGTTTATTTTCTATAGATTCTTCTTTTTCTTTAATTTAATTAATTGATTCATTTTTTTTACTTATTTTTATTTTTAAATATTTTACATAGATTGGTGATTTATTGTCCTGGTATTGAAAATATCCAAGTGCTTAGCAGCATTTAAGTGCAAAAGGGTGATTGGATGCTCACTAATGATGTGGAGTATCGTAAAAATAAAATAATAATATTAGGTGTAATAGCTTTTTAATTGCCTAACTATTCCAATTACACAGACTCAGGAATCACACACTTACACTATTATGGCTACCCGGACACGAGGATATCGGACTAAGTACATCAGTAGACAAACATGCAAAAGACGCAACTAATAAACAGATCGTACACATTGAAAACATAACGTTACATGATTTGGTTCACACATTACGCAACACTGGCTACAAACAAACAACAAATTATCACAAATTAAGAACACAGTAAAAGCATGGAGTAACGAACAATACCCCTCAACAAGAAGAGACCAAGTAGTACTGACCAGACTTCGCATTGGACACTCGTTGCTCACACATAATTACCTCATGGGGAAAAAAGACAAACCGATATGCAGAGTTTGTAACACAACATTGTCAATTAAACACATACTCACTGAATGTAAAAGACGCAACAAACTAAACATTCCACACGACCTGCAAGAACTTCTCACAGAGGGTAGTCCATACATAAACTCTATACTCCAATATTTAAAAGACATAAACATGTACCACAGAATCTGAGGAAACGAAAGATATTTTAAGATTTTTTTACCTATTATGTAATTATTACTCAATTTTGCTTGGTCATTAATGGAAAACCACAACATTTAGCATCCTCCATGACCTAATAAATAGTTAAATAATGGTAGTTAGTTTTAGTGATAAGTTATGTAAATACATTAACTATAGTTCAAATAGCAAGGCTCTAAATAATGTTTAGCAATTAATTCTTAACACAAACCTACTAACTTTTGTATTATGCTCTCCTTAAACTTTTTTTTGTATTTAGTACTATAAGTTACTGATAATTGTGAATATATAAATTTGTATTTTTTACTGTATCTTAAAAAAAAGAGCAAGTCGCCGTCGTTACGAAGCTTGTAAAATAAATAAAAAATAACTACTCCAAGTTTTAGATTGTTTGTATCCAATGGCCCCTCCCCATGTTTTCAACCCCCCCCCCATAATATGAAGAGGCGCATTTTTCATGCTTGGCCTTGACACCCCTGCCGTGCCGGATTATCAAGCGTTCCGGACCATAGGATGCCGTATTAGAGGACAGGTTACCTGTACCTGTTATCTCTATCCATCTCCAAGTGCCTAGAATGCTCGGAACCCATTTCCTGAGCCCGTATCCTCCCTATAGTTATTACTTCAGGACACTCCCCGATGATAGCAGAGATAAACTATCTCCTTTCGACACTAGTTATAAACCTAGGATTGAGCTGTACAACTTTCAATTAATAGAACATCTTGAGGGCGGTAATTAAACCCTAACAAAGTCTCTACAGGATAATAAAACTCTTTTTATTGTAAAAATAAAATTAATTAGACATAAGATAGCGTTGTTATTCCGATTGTGTAATAGCAATTAAAATACTATCATAGCTAGCCAATTAACATTCTATTTTAGTACATGAATCGAATACCAATTCTATACACCATTTCAACACGGATCGAAACGGTTATTTTGTTTATCGAAAAAGTTAAAATTTTAGCTATTAAAAAACATTATGATAAAAATTCAAAAAAAAAAAAAACAAAACAAGGTTTTTCGAGTAAAAGTTATTTAGGAACTCCTAAGATGAGGTACATGAAAATAAAACTTTATTTTTTTTCAATGTGAAATAAAAGTTTTCAGTATTTTAACAAGAATTTTTGGCTTTCTTAAACACAAACTTCCATATCTATATTAACTAGGACTTATCCTACACCCCCAGCCCAGCGACTCAAGTAAGTGTTGAAAATACACACTTCCATATCTATATTAACTAGGACTTATCCTACACCCCCAGCCCAGCCACTCAAGTAAGTGTTGAAAATACACACTTCCATATCTATATTAACTAGGACTTATCCTACACCCCCAGCCCAGCCACTCAAGTAAGTGTTGGAAATACACACTTCCATATCTATATTAACTAGGACTTATCATACACCCCCAGCCCAGCCACTCAAGTAAGTGATGAAAATACACACTTCCATATCTATATTAACTAGGACTTATCATACACCCCCTGCCCAGCCACTCAAGTAAGTGTTGGAAATACACACTTCCATATCTATATTAACTAGGACTTATCCTACACCCCCAGCCCAGCCACTCAAGTAAGTGTTGAAAGAGCCTTTTCAACCCTAAAGTATATATTAAATTATTATAGATATAATATAAATTCCACAAACTTACAGGGGTGAAAGTTCTTTGTTTAAAAATTTATTTTTGTTTATTTACTGAAATATATTTGTTGATACAAAACAAAAAATAAGCATTAGTAGCTTCAATTTATACCTATAAACTTTTTTCCAATTAAGTTTTTTAATAAAACTCATTTTATCACTTTTATTTTATAACTTTTATTTTCTAAGTAAAAAAACTTAGTTTATATCCAAAAAGTTTTTTTTTCGAACATTTACATCTTCAAAATGAAAAAAAAGTAAAAGTTTAATTACAAAAAAAAAAAAATTAAATAAAAGTTAACCATTTTCGAGCCCTGCATTTCATTAACACATTTACTCCCTCCTTCTATACGGGGAAAACAATTTTATGACGTAGGTAATCGTAATGATGACGCATTCCTGAAGTGTGATGAACGCCAAGACAAAACCAGACGTTCAAATTTATCTATAAATGTTGTTCTTCAAACTCCCCTCTGGGAAAAAGAAAAACGTCGCGAATAATACACAGACTTTATCAAGCCATTTTAAACCTTAAAACGTTTGCCTTTAAATTTTGTTTTGTGTATAATACGTTTGTATTGGTCCAAAAATAAAATGTTTGATTGTTTAAATTCCCCAATGTAGCTGTCTCTCCGTTTACAGGAGCCTATCGTACCGTGTCTTTCTATTATTGATACAAAAAAAAATGTGGCAAACCATAAAATATGTTTATACCTTGGATTGTGGTGCCGCATCCAGATATTCGCAGGGTAAGTCTCGAAGCATAGGGTGCATAACTTGATTCTGGAAACTAGACAACTAAAGGACTCTCTGGGTGAAAAACGACCGGAAGGACTTCTTAAGGCAAACGATGAAATCAGCATATAAACTCACTCAAGTAGGGAGAAATAGAAGGAGATAGGAAGACAAGATGGATGAGAATTTGACTACTCAGGAAAATATGGTACCACTAGTCCAAAATATGTACAACATAATAAAGCCAAACGGATTAAAATGCTACACTCTTGCTTTGAGGAAAGATCTATAATGTCTGTAATATATGTAAATAATAGAACTCTATTTTATTAGAAAAATGAATAATACAAGTACAGCTACATATTCTTAATAGTTACTCTCATTTATATGTTACTCTAGAATAACAGACTACAGTCACTAGTTCTTATTAGACTACAGCCTCTAGATCTTATTAGACTACAGTCACTAGTTCTTATCAGACTACAGCCCCTAGATCTTATTAGACTACAGTCTCTAGCTCTTATTAGACTACAGTCACTAGTTCTTATCAGACTACTGTCCCTAGTTCTTCTCAGACTACTGTCCCTAGTTCTTATCAGACTACAGTCACTAGTTCTTATCAGTCTACAGCCCCTAGGTCTTATTAGACTACTGTGACTAGTTCTTATCAGACTACTGTCCCTAGTTCTTATCAGATTACAGTCTCTAGCTCTTATTAGACTAGAGTCACTAGTTCTTATCATACTATAGTCACTACCTCTTATCGGACTATAGAAACTAGTTCTTATCAGACTACAGCCTCTGGTTCTTATCAGACTACAGCCTCTTGTTCTTATTAGACAACAGTTACTAGTTCTTATCAAACAACAGGCATTAGTTCTTATCGGACTATTGTCACCCGATCATACCAGAGTACAGTCACAGCCTCTTATCAGACTACACGCACTAGCTCTTAACAGACTACTGTCCGTAGTTCTTATAAGACTACTGTCCGTAGTTCTTATAAGACTACTGTCCGTAGTTCTTATAAGACTACTGTCCCTTGATCTAATCACACTGTAATCACTAGTTCTTATAAGACCACAGTCACTAGCTCTTATCAGACTACTGTCCCTTGTTTTTGTTTGAATACAGCAAGTAGTTCTTATCAGAATGCAGTCACTTGTCCTTATCAGAATAGAGTCACTAGTTCTTATTAGACTACAGTTACTAACACTTATCAGACGAAAGCCATTAGCTCTTATCAGACTTTATGCCAGCCATGTAATAAAGTATATTGTTTTCAGATAAAACACATAAAAATATTAAGAAAGTTATTAATATATATATATATATATATATTAAATTTCTTAATATTTTTATGTTGTTTTATCTGTAAACAAAATACTTCATTCCTAATTGTGTAATTGGAGCATTGCCCCTACTTACGTTTTATTTTTTCAGCGCACTGACATCTGGGCCATTAGTGCCAACATTCAAGTTCAGCCGGGAATTTTGTCGAAGAGTCCTGACGTAAGAAAAATCCCTGCTGCCGGTGGAACTGGAACCCACCATCCCCCGCATGAGACTCCGAGGTGTCAGCCACTAGACCACGGGGATACCCTTATATGTTTATTATTAATTAATTGCAATTGTTGTAATCACTAGTTAGGTGTAGGAATTGTCGACACGAGATCTGATTAATCGACGGTAGTAGCTTCGAGAACCTCCATTCCATCAGATAAGGAATTAATCTGTTTGTGATTGGCTGGAATGGAGTGTTGATTGACTCAACCAATCAGGAGCAAAGATTCACTATTATCAAGATAATTCGCTATGATTGGTTGGTAGGAAATAGGTTCACTCCTTCTGGGGGGGGGGATTAATAGCTGGTAACATTAGTACGTCTTGCTTATATATATATATATATATATATATATATATATATATATATATATATATATATATATAAATCACGTGTCTGCTTGTCCGTTTGTCTGTTTGCCCGTATGTCTGTTTGTTCCTTCAACATCTAACCAACACCGTTTGACCGATTTTGACCAAACTTGGCACAAAGGTAGGTCTTGCTACGGGAAATCTCCTAGGCTAGGTCAAAATAGTTAAATTTCAAAATTTGGTCAAAATGTCAAAAGTTTTGTTCAAGAAAATTTGGCTACACTGAACCATTCAGATTCTGAAGGCCATTTTGAATAATGTCTCAATTTATTTCTTGATAATTAGAATAACTCGAACTCATTGATGACTTTACATCATTATATAATCATGTAATGCAGTTTATTTCAATTTTATTTCAACAGTCACTGTCTAACTAAGGAGCCCTGGCTATTCTTTGAAAAGAGCTATCTACTCGCAGGCCTCTGTCGGCTGTTTTACGAGTCAGCAATAGACGGATATTAACAAATTCACACCGTTTAACCGATTTTGACGTAACTGGGTATACAAGTATATCTTGATACGTGGAGAGTCATAGGCAGAAAGTAGGTGTAGCATGGCACACTGGGTAACAGCTAGTATGTTATATTTTGCTATGTTGCCAAACTAGGTTATGCAATCAAATTTTAGGTAATATTTGTTGAACCGAAGAGTTTTGAATGTTTGTAAGCAGTTACCGTTTTAAGGAAATAATAAAAAAGTCATTCGTATACTGCGACACATTGCATTTAGGAATAATGGTATCTTTAATAACATTAGTATAAATCAGTGAATTTTTATAAAGCGGTTTGAGTTGGGTTACGTTTGCAGGGATAAGAAGTTGGTTGAAGAGTCGGGATTTAAAGGTTTCTAGGTTGGTATGTAGAATGGCGGACGAACAGAGGTAATCGATAAACACAATTTTCCAACATCTAAAACACACACAGCTATACAACAAGATTTAATTTCAGACCCTAAAGTTATTTCTGATATCTGGTAGCATTGGTGAAAAGATAATTCTCATTATAATTATTTGTTATTTTAAATTAATTTCATTTTCACTTAATCATGATTTATATGCGTGAGTATATGAATACGTATGTATGTACATGTGTATAACATGAATTACACATAGTGTATATAAGCAATGTATATGCATGTGTTGTACACTTGCATATACATCTGTAATGTATATTGTAATGTTTTAATATATATATGTATGTAATGTATATGTATGTATATATATATAATATATATATGTGTGTAAATGTATATATATATGTTGGTGGTCATACTTATAACTGTTATATTAATTTATAAAATACTTTTATTGTAAATTAATGTTTTTACTTTATATGAAATGTCAATAAGAAATTGTAACTGTTTAATTATAAGAACACATTTGTAATTATCGAGCGAATCATCTGCGTTATGAGAGCCTTGATAATAAATAAATAATAAAAACAAACAGAGGTAAGGAATTCCATAGCGAGGTGGCACGTGTGAAGAATGATTTTTCTAATAATGCAGTACGGTGGGAAGGAATATAAAGATCGGAAGGACGAGATCGGGTGTTACGGGAGTGGACAGAGGATTTAAATTTAAGGATTTAAGTTGAAAAATATAAGAAGGTTTTCGGGATTGAATTACTTGGTAAAGGACTGAGCCGAGGAAGTACTGTCGACGATAAAGAGGGAACAGCCAATTTAGCTCCTGGAAGAAATGTGATATGTGGGTGTCTCTGGGGATCCAGAGGATAAAACGAATGAAACAGTTCATGTGGCGTTTGAGTTTTGCCTCGAGATCGCCAGAAAGTCCACCGTACACCAAACAACCATAGTCAAACTGGGGGAATAATAGGGAGGTTACAAGGAGGTGACGGGTCTCTGTAGGCAGGAGATGGCGGGAGAGGTTGAACTGTCTCAGGATAAATATGGATCGACAGAAAATATAATTATACATCACATTTTCCACCTATTTTAACGTATATATATATATATATATATATATATATATATATATATATATATATATATATTAATGCATTTCGTTCTTTTAGGCTTAGGGTCGGGAAAAAGTAGTACTTCCTTGTGTCAAACCACTTTATTTTTTCTGCCCTACATGTTTCGTGCTTAATTCATTCGCACCTCATCAGGGGCACTTCTTGCTAAGAAGTCCTCTCGTCTCCTCATGTACCTTCTACGGAGGCAGGGGTAATACTAGGGTAATACTACTACCTAGTATTACCCCTGCCTCCGTAGAAGGTACATGAGGAGACGAGAGGACTTCTTAGCAAGAAGTGCCCCTGATGAGGTGCGAATGAATTAAGCACGAAACATGTAGGGCAGAAAAAATAAAGTGGTTTGACACAAGGAAGTACTACTTTTTCCCGACCCTAAGCCTAAAAGAACGAAATGCATTAAGAAATATTTTGGGTCATCCACAAGAATAATAATATATATATATATATATATATATATATATATATATATATATATATATTTATATATTCAGGGTGTCCCGATGTTAAATGGCAAAAGATCAGGAGTTTGTAGGGGACCAAAAAACTAAAGCAAAAAGTCCTTTAGTGATTTGCTCGTTTTTGCTTCGTTTTGGACAAAATTGCAAAACAAGGAACGAAACAAGTATCAAGAGATTGAATTTTCGTTATGGATTTCTTGAAACAATTCGCAATGGCAATTTTTTTTCCATTGAAAATAATAAGTACAAAAATGAAAACTTGTTTCGTTTCTTATTTTGCGATTTTCTCCCAAACGATGAAAAAACCGAGCAAATCTCTAAAGGACTTTTTGTCTTAGTTTTTTGGTCCTCTACACGCTCCTGAAGTTTTGCCATTTAAAATCGGGACACCCTGTATATACAAATATATTTTTGGGGCTCAAAGTTGTTGTTGTAGTGGTGAATTTTGAATTATATTGTTTTTCTACAGAGGTTTACTGCCTGAAATTCCATAAAAGTGTTTACACTATAAAAGTTTGAGCTAAGTGTTTACATGAATCCTTTATTGTTATATTCCTTTTAGGTAAATTAGAGTGTCAATAAATTTCATATCTTCTACCCCCCTTTGCTTTATCTATAAAATGCTTCATATCTTCTACATGGGATGCCATTACGGAAATAATCTTTCCCGATTTTTCTTGCTTTTTTTTCTGTTACTTATTTTTCGTGTCTCGTCTTCCCCCCCGTCAATTTGGCTGAGTGGCCCTTGACGTTAGAATATAAACCGTCTACCGTACATATTAAAGGCAGCCATGTCTAAAAGAGACGACAACCAATAAATTTCAGGAGATCCCCATAAGTGGCAGACACCGCCGAGGTCAATAACTCAACCCTTGACGCTGGATGAGGGGGGGTGGGGTGGGGGAAGGAGACTACTCGAGTCGAAACTAATGTCTCCGAAGACAGCCTGGGGTGGGGTATTATGGAGGAGGTTTTTTTAATAAAAACTATATTGGCAAACATTTATTAAAGACGACGAAGGGAGCAGGCAAATGTTACCCTATAGGGGTTGATCCTTACCTCCGAAGAAACGCGCTACAAATTGTGCTCCTACCGCAGATAAAATGGCCGAGGATTTTTCTCCACGGAATCCCTGTATAACTGCTAATGAACAGCGAGATACAAAATGATTTCGTTGGATTATTGGATTTCTTATCTCTTTGGAATGTTTATTAAAATACTAAAGCTCTCCAAAAGACTTCTCCTCTTTTTCCCTTACCTTTATTATTATTTTTTGCAGGATATCTTCCTTACTTATCTCATTTAGAGGTTGTAAAAGGATTTAAGCCCTCCACGGGTTATTGTTTTACCTAAACCCATCAGCAGTAAAGTATTGATATTGTGTTTAACCTCTTGATACAATGGCGTCGAGTCGTTTCTTCAACGCATGGAATCATGGATTGATAACTTTTGGTCGAAGGATTTTGATGTTTTCTTCCCCGTCAATCTTTACTATCCAGTAGCACTTCGGTTGATTGTCGGCAAGAGCTATAACAAATCCTTCAATCTTTATCGTCAATATAAAGCAGGTTTTATGTTTACAAGTCTCCAGGGGGTGTAAACCTCATATCCACCTCACTTCGGATTTCTACACATATTCAATCAGTTTTTAGAGGTGGGCGAAATTGGCTCAGTGCTACAGCACTGGGATCTGGGGCGAACATATGAAATAGTTTTGGGGGGCGGCTGCTTTTGGAGGTATAGAGTACTAACAACCTAAAACTTGAATAGTTAGCCAACTAAAATGTTATTACACCATAAAAAAAAAAAAAATAACATAGGTTTGTCCGGTGGACCTCAAGCATATTTATGTTCCGGAATTTGAGCCGCAGTCTCTAAATGATTTTTTTTCCTTGTCTAAGTGATCAAAATCTGACGGGGCATACCGAATTATCGACATGTTCTTAAATCGAGCCTCGCCTATCAATCACACACCTTGACTTGATCATTGCATTTATACAAAAAAATTATAAATTGTTGGCAAAACAGCTGGACTCAACTAACCTACAATAAATTACAGTTCACGAGTGGACATCCAGCTACCGAGACAACAGACGAGAAGAAGATGTACTTGCTCGACTCCGAATTGGCCACACAAGACTAACACACGAATATCTCATGACAGGACTTAACAAACCAACCTGTAATATATGCAATAAAGACTTTACCGTAAAACATCTAGTTACGGAATGCAGAACACGAAACAAACTAAATATCCCACAAGACACGAAGGAATTGCCGAGAGACAGCAGCCAGTACATAAACACAATATTCTCATACTTACACAACAATAAACTATACACTCGCATTTGAAGACCATTGGCTTTCTGGTATATTATAGGCATTTCCGTACCTCTGTTTATAGGAATAAGTGAATCCAATTTCTTTTCTAAGGAATGTACGTGCCTTAAACAAATACACACCGTTTGACCGACTTACGTGGAAAACCTTGTATGTCTTGATACGGGGAGTGTCATAGGCTTGATCAAAATGGTCTAATAGCTGTCTGTCTGTCTGTTTGTTCCTTATACAAATCCACTCAGTTTTTGACCGATTTTGACCAAACTTTGCACACAGTTTGGAGGTCAAGGGTTCGAAACTGTTTACCCGAACAGTCGCATATTTGCGGTATTACATTTCAATATTAATTATTTGGTTTCTAATTTATTTTTGCTTTTCTAGCTGCGGAATGTAGGTGTAATTTGGCACGCGTGGTAACAGCTGGTGCATAAATAAATAAATGAAAAAAAAAATCAACTTGCTGCTGGCGAGACTTGAACTCGCATCCCACACATCAGAATCGAAGGCGTTAGCAACTAGACCACGGGGAGACACATTGTAGATATTATCTCTCTAAAAGCAAAACAATAATAATAAAAATAGAAATACTAAAATTATATTAAACTCCTCCACAATATCCGTGATGTCACGGCTGTGACTTGTCAGATCACAGCCGTCGAATTCTTCATCAAGATATTCCCCATATGATGGTGCTGTTCTCTCCGACAAGGGAACAATCATGTCTCGTTTTTTTTATTTGTTTTTTGTCGGTGTTTTTCATGTTTTTGTTCACCCCAGGCTGGGACTACAATATTCTTCTCTCGGTACGATGCCTTTCCCGTCAGCCTGTCAAACCCTCTGTATACCTTTCTCTGTTTGTGGCTTGTACGACTTTTTTTTTATAATTATTTTACCATGTATTTGTTCTGTTATTTATTTTAAGATAACAAATATTTAATGTTTTTTTTTTTTTTTTTTTTTTTTTTTTTTTGTTTAGTTTTAATTTATTATGGATGAAATTGTAAGCAGTTATCAACCATGAGAATTGTTGGTAGTTGTTTCAATCTAAATTCATGGTTTTTTTTATAAAGGTACAGAGATTTTTCTCCCACAAACACATGGATATATATGTACATATACATATGTTACCTCTTTGGAGGCAATCGATTTTTGAGGGTGAGGTAATTGCAGAATAAAAAAGTCCGACTCGCCGGAATTGCATCATCTTAGCGCGGTTCCGTTCTTATCCCTAGTCTAATTTGGAAAGATTAAAATAAAAGCAGTTATTATTTTGGTTCCACCAGTCTTGAAAGGTCTTGATTTACGATCTTACCTGGAAGGGTCGGCTAACACTAGAAACGGTACCGCTAGTTACAAGGTCTTGGAATCTTGGAAATCTATATTTCTAACAATAAACTAAATTTAATTTAATTTAACAATTTAAATTGTTATTTTACTTAACCAGTTTTATTGTCAAATACATGAAAAGAATAAAATGAAAAGAATCTGTTAAATTAATGATAATATAATTAATAAAAAAACATGCTTCTTGCAATACAATTTTAATTAAATATAAACTTAAATCTTTTTCATGCACAAACTAAATAATATAAATAATTAGTTTTTTGGCTCTTTCTTTTATCAATAAAATAAATAATAAATATAAATTAAAATTTCGCTACAGTGCATGCTTTAGTACAAAAATTATAAGAAATATGAGCATGTTTCATGCATCCCTAATTGCTTAACTATACATATGCTTACAACTAAAGTATGTACATTCCTTAGGCTACTACTTGCGCAAGTAAATATTATATATGTAGTATGGCCTGGCATCAGTAAATCCCCACTTAACAACTTTTAACACTATTCCACAATAGCACATAGTGTATTTTCATCCATTAGCCGGCATTACCTCCCACACTTCTCATTACCCGCAATTTTTTATTTTCACGGGTTCTCGCTCTAGAGATATGCATAGGGGCAAGTAAGACGTAGCCGACGGCGTTGGTGGATCTCACCTCTCTGCTAGACACACACACACACACACACACACACACATATATATATATATATATATATATATATATATATATAAGTGCTGCCGTTCGAGGGTTGGATTTGGGGTCCCAGATCGTCCCTAGGCTCACCCAGCCTTTAATTGATTTAATTAATAATGGGTACCTTGTGTGCTAATGACTCTAGGAGTCGAAGCAGCCAAGGGGAAAATCCGGCGGCCGGAGCATAGTGTTGACCACACTATCTCCCTAGTGTGCCGTACGGTCAAGAATCAGATACCTCTACAGTATCTGCCCCTCTGGGCCCTTGTGGCCTGTTACGGGACTGATTTTTTTTTTATATATATATATATACACATATATATATATATATATATATATATATATATATATATATATATATATATATATATATATATAGTGTCACTCAGGTCTAAGTAGCCAAACTCTAGGAGGTGATTCTAGACATAATTTACAACAAAAAAGTACATTTGAAGTCTGGTCCGATTCCGAAGGAAAAAGCTGTTATGTCAAATTTTCTGTTTTTTGAGAGTAGACATATTTTTTATTGAATAAGAAAGGATTGCTTAAAAACTGTTCAAGATAATCAAATTCTAATTATGGCATCAGAAAATAGACAAAATTTACTTCAGGAAAAGAGTAATTTAATTTACTAAACCCATTGACAGAAGATGCTTTCTGGACATCCAATAACGCACTTCCGTTTTTCACGATAAATTAGAGGTTTCTCGGGAATCTTTTCCTCAGCCCTTTAATGGACTACAGATTCAATACTTACAGGAAAACTTCTACATTTGAAAATAACAATTACATCCGGGAAAAAAAAACAATTAATAAAACAAATTAAATATCATGAAACCAATTGATGACTTATACATAGGCCGGTTGCTTATTATCATTCCGAAGAGAATAAATCATATGCAAAAATTTAAAAAAAAAATTGTCCTTGGAATGATAAGAAAGCTGTCGCTGTATATGGTGAGCCATCAGTTGTTCATCACTGTTTTTCATTCATTAAATCATTGCAAATGAAGTGGTAGTTTATTGAGGGATAGGTTGAGCGATTGATTCTCGTTTCTCAAAAAATATAAAATGAAGTTTTGTTAGTTTCAAATACCTTGTGTGAAGAAATTATGGATTAATCATTTTTTTTTTTTTTTTTTTTTTGGGCCAAAACCTGTGGGTATCCATTGTTCAGTCCGGAAGCAATAAAAGTAACTGAAAGACCTGTTTGAAAAGTTAAAGTTTTTCATTTGAGAGGTATGTCACATTTCGTATATATATATATATATATATATATATATATATATATATATATATAATCGTATATATAATGTTCCCCGAGCTTTACATGAATAAATCAACAGTATGTTTTTATTGTTGACCAACAATGTTAAATTAGGGGATATATTTTGCGTGCTTTCTCGAACGCTGAGTTCGTATTTTTAGTTTCTTTGTTTTTATTTTGAAGACATAAAATTATTATTTCATGATGGTTCTGTTATTATTTCGATATATTTATTATTACATTTTGTGATTATGTTTTCATTTTGTTATTTTGATCTACTAACATATTTGATTTATTATTAGTTGACCCAAGTTTTTCACAATCTTTTTAAGTTTAGTAGTATGTTTCCTAATGTTCTATTTTTTTTTTTTTAAATTATTAAATGAAATTTAAAAGACAATAAATCATTTTTTGTTGCTTAATTTAACCAAATTAAATCCAAAAATACTAAATTGATTTCCCTTGCAAGAATTATCAGATAGTATTAAAAATTTAGCTCAATTGAACGTTTATAATAATTATTATAAACGTTCAATTGAGCTAAATTTTTAATACTATCTGATAATTCTTGCGATTATAATTATAATTATAATCGCAACAGAACAATTATTGTCTCATTGCGATAAATGTGTTATTATTACAGGGTGTCTACTGCACGAAAAAGTCACGAAAATCACGAAAATGTCACGAAATGAAAAATAGGGCACGAAAATCACGAAAAAGTCACGAATTTGGAAACCATGTCACGAAATTTTTCTATTCCAAGATTTCCCATCAAAGAGCTAAATTCAGCCAAGTTTCTGAAATTAATCTTTTCCCACTAAAACTGTGTACAATCCGGTGGAGTGAAAACTCGCAGGTATTAGCAAGGGTTCTTGCGATGATGCCTGCCTTAAAGTTATGTAGGTATAGAAAATACTATTGATGATCCTCCAGCTGGTAGGAATTCCACAGTTGTGCAGAACCATGTTCGAGTTAACGAACTTACCTATCATATTAGACGAACATTCTTCAAAATTTTGTATGAAATTTCATCAAAATCAGACCATTTTTGAGCCGGTGGGAGAGCGAATATATATATATATATATATATATATATATATATATATATATATATATATATATATATATATATATATATATATATATATATATATACACACACACAGGGTGATTCAGGTCTAAGTAGCCAAACTCTAGGAGGTGATTGTAGACATAATTTCCAACAAAAAAGTTCATTTGAAGTATGGTCCGATTCCGGAAGGAAAAGGAGCTATGTGCAATTTTCTGTTGTTTTTGTTTAACGCAGTCATGTTTTTTAATGAGTAAGAAAGAATTGCTCAAAAACTATTCAAGTTAATTCAATTCGAATTATGCCATCATAATATAGATAAAATTTCCTAAAAAAACAGTAATTTAATTCACTATTATTATTATTAAAAGATACTTTCTGGACGTCCAATAACGCACTTCTGTTTTTATCAATGAATCTGAGTTTCTTCGCAATTTTTTTTCCTCAGCCCCCTAACAGACTACGGATTCAATACTTACACAAAAATTTCTAAGTTTAGTAAGCATTAAATCCATGCAAATGAAGTGGAGGTTTATTGAGACATCAATTGAATGATTGGCTCCCTTTTGTAAAAAAAATGTGGAATGTAGTTTTGTTACTTACAAATACCTTGTGTGAAAAAATTAAAAATTATTCATTTTTTATTGACCAAACTGTGGGTATCCATTGCCCAGAATCAATAAAAGTAACTGAAAGAAACGATTAGAAAAGGTCAACCTCATATGCGCGTTCCTGCTTCCGTAGGGAGGAACCCCGCTTATGAGGTTACACTCTTGACGTCTTGGATCACTGAAATTCCTGAGAAAAAGTCCATTTTTTTTTTTTTGCCTCTAACACTCTACCCCCAGCATCGGTGTCTTCATCGATAAAGTAAGTTGTAATAAAATTTACACTTTCGCTCTCGAACCGTAATGTTTGACACCACGCAAGTCAGTGGGACGGAATGCCTAAAAAAAAAAAATAGTTTCTAGTTTCTAGGGGTTTTCATCATTGGGTTTACATTTTTTGCATCACAGACCCTAATAATCAGAAGACAATAAGTTTAAGGTTAATGGCTAAATTTTTATTTCAGTTTTACCAAGTTTTTTTTTCGTATTACACGACGCCATATTGAATTTCGTAATTTCGATTTTTTATTTTTTTGATAAATTTGTAATCACAGACCCTAATAATCACAAAACAGTAAGTTTAAAATCAATAGCTAAATTATTATTTCATTTTTACCAAGATTTGTTTTTATAATATGACGCCATATTAGATCCGCCTTTTTTATTTTTTGAATTCTGACAACGGATTCGTAATCGGCAACCCCAAAAACCCCTGAATACGTAATTATACATCGTTCCCTTAACTATGCAACCATCTCGATAAGCAAGTACGACTGGCAAGTCTGGGGTCAGGTGAACTTGCAAATCTACAAGTATTTACTTGCCACGGAAGTATTTACTTTCGCTTATTCACACCAATTTAGGCGTTTGCTTGGGACATACTTGCCTCCCAAGTATTTACTTGCAAGTAATCTACTATACAGGGTGTCCCACATTGAGGTGTCATAACTTTAAGGGTTTATTCTGCACCTCATTTGTAGTTCGGGGACGCAGAAATGAGCGTTCTATCTCAACATGCAGAGGAGCTACTCAAACTTTTGTCTTTTTCAAAAACTACTGGCTTTTCTAAAGAAAAACTGCGTTTTCGGAATTTGTGATCAATGCATCATAAATAAAGACCACATTTTTAGAATCTACATTAAATTTCCAATAAGAACTACCCGTTATTGAAATATTACCATGTAAATAAAGAGCTATTTTCAAAGGCATATACATGAGAACGTTTAATATTAGTTTTTTATTACATTATTAAATAAATATATTTTTAATCAGCTATTTTTAGACTTAGAGTTTTGCCTCCGCCACAAAAGTTGCACTATTTTATAATCTTTAAAATGGTACCTCGTAGTTTAAGATAAAAATCTATTTCAATATAATTTTTTCTGATTTTCTAGTCAAAACCAATAAATATGCTTAAGCGTGAAGGAGCAATTCTTTAATTTCACACGATTATGGCGATGTCCCATCCTTCCCAAACTACATGACGTTTATTACACAAGCCCATCTATTAAATATTAACGCACTCTGCTTTTAAATGGATGGTTGATCAACTGATAATGGACAAGTGGTGACGGAATGGATGAACAGTGAATTTCAGAACCATTCCCACACTGCGTACACACATTTTTTGCTCTGAATAAGGATAGATGGACAATTCGGAATCAAGGGAGAAAGAATTTAGAAGGACATATTGGTAATAAATACCATTATTGTAAATACAATGAATACATGTATTATATGGTTATGCCTCGAGGGGCTTGGTAATATTGATTATATTTTATTTAATTAAATATCTGCTTATAAGTAAACTGGGTTATACATTACAATAATTTGAAATTGTATACCGAAAACACTCTCCTGTAGATAAAAATCCTGTGAAAAAAAAAATCCATTTAAATGAAAGGCACCCTGAAAAGGTGCTTAAAATGTTACCTCGTTTTCCTAGGAAAAATCTATAGAAATACATAGGGACGAAAATGGTTATTACTGTGGACTAATGACTATTTTCCCAGTAGATTTTCAAAATGTCTACAAATATAAGCTTAACATCTAACTGAATCCACGGCATTAGGGAGGACGTCTTGTCTTTTAGATCTCATGAGCTGGCACTGCTCCTGGATCCTGTTGATGAGTTCCTCCTTCGTCGTCACGGGCTCTGAGTACACTCTACTCTTCAATGTTCCCAATACATGGAAATCTAGAGGGTTGAGATCAGGAGGTAAACGAACTGGTCCAAAGTGGCCGATACAATGATTAGGGTATTCAGTGTTCAAACTAGAGTGAGTTGTTAATTGGTAGACGGGCTTGTGTAATAAACCTCATGTAGTTTGGGAAGGATGGGACATCAACATCATCGTATAAAATTAAAGAATTTGTTAAGAATGGCTCGTTCATGCTAAAGCACCTTAATTGGTTTTCACTTAGAAATCAGAAAAAAAATAGATTGAAATAGATTTATTTTTAAAACTATGAGATACCATTTTGAAGCTAATTAAATAATGCAACTTTTGAGTGGGAGGCAAACCTCTAAGTCTAAAAATAGCTGATTAAGATAATATTGAATAATTTAATAAAAAACTAATATTAAAAGTTCTCATCTATATGCCTTTGAATATAGCTCTTAATTTGCGTGGTATTATTTCAATAACGGGTGTTTCTTATTGGAAATTTAATCTGGTCTTTATTTACGACGCATTGATCAGAAATTCCGAAAACTTAGTTTTTCTTTAGAAAAGCCAGTAGTTTTTAAAAAAGACAAAAGTTTGAGTAGCTCCTCTGCATGTTGAGATAGAACGCTCATTTCTGCGTCCCTGAACTACAAATGAGATGTAGAATAAGCCCCTAAAGTTATGACATCTTAATGTGGGACACCCTGTATATTTGTCAAATACCACTCACTCAATCACTGACCTATCATCCGCCAGCCCAAACCACTCGACAGAAAAATTTGAAATTTTGGATGGATACTCTTCTTTAGCATGTAGACACTCGCTAAGAAAGGATTTTTTGATAGTTATTCAATATTTAAGTATTTTTTGAGGGGTTTAAAGTTTTATTTAGTTGGTTAGAGCAAGCAAGCCTAGGCAGCATGCTTTGCCAGGATAATAAAAGAACAGCTGTTACGGTACAGTATCTATTTCATAGTATTTTTTTTTTTTAATTCAGGCTAATTTCAGCTATGATGGCAGTCCTAGAAATTAACTGTCCCTCAAAGAGTTTACGCTATGAGGGACAAAATCACCATTTCCAGGGTATGGAATACTAACAATTTCGAACTTGGAATAGTTTTAGACAAATAAAACGCTATTACACCTAAAATGATATGATCTTATTTGATTTATTTTTAAGGGTTTTAAGACACATTTTTACCAACAAATCAATATTTCAGTGGGGGGGGGGGGGGCTGCAGACCCATCAGCCCCCTCTTATATACGCCCATGCTGGTAATCTACAGATAACGGGTCATCGCTGGATTATCTGTTTCTTGACACTGATCCGGAGCGCCCCAGTGTCAAGAAACCTAATACTTTGATTACTTATGAATTGATGTATAACATATAGTATGACGGGATCCAAGCTATAATAAACTGCAAAAAATTATGACGTAGCGTTAATTTTGCTGATACATTAATAACGCAATAAAGTAACTATTTACCTGCCGTGACGAAGCACGGGCATTCGGCTAGTAGTTTTGTTTATTTATTGGTTCTTTCTTGTAGGGTAATAACCTTTAACTTTTTCAATATTTTAAGTAGACTGGTTCAATTGCCCCGTGTCTCATAGACACCCCTCTCCCCCTAATCTCTGATGCTGCGGAGAAAAAAATAAGACTTCCAAAAATGATTGCTTTGAAGACATCCATTATTTACATATATTTTTATTCTTCTTAATTCATATTAAAAAAATAACAGTTGTTGTTCTCTATTCCGGAGGCCCAGTGGTCGTGATTGTTAAGGCGTGAGCACTTAACACTCCGTGCCAAGGGTCGTGGGTTCGATTCCCACTATGAGGTGGTGGCTTTTCTTTAGGAAAAATAAAAGTTATCAGCCCTATCCTGGCTAGAAAAGGGTGGTAACCTATAGATAACCCGTCCTAAACTTCTTAGTTAATAATAATAGACGTTGAAATTTAAATTTATTAATATTCTGAGGTTCTCATGGATATTTAAATATTGAAATTGAGTACATTTAGGCCCAGGGCACATGGTGAGACTGTAACTCCAGTTGCAAACCAGTTAAACGCGCAACTTCGACCTCGGCTATGTATTTGAATGGGCAGGCGCATACGACGCAACTCGTTTTTGACAATTTCAAACCAGTCACGTGAAACTAGGCCCGCGGTTGGAGTTTCGTTGTACGAGACTGAGTGATGGTTAGCCGGTGTTTTAACAGCCATATAGTGCCAATCGTTAAAATAATTTAAAACTAAAGGCCGCTTTGGACTAATTTTACGTATTTTTATATACACTGCCGGACAAAAAAACCGGCGCACCTTGAATTTTGTCTTTTCAAGGCTAATAAAATTTGTACATTTTTAACTCAATTGTAGTGTACATATTCAGCTTGTAGAACATCATAAGTGAAGACAAAAAAAAAAAAAAAAATCTAATAAATACAGTAAAATATACAGCCGTATCGCCCGCAATCCAAGAGCAAAGTCCCGAATCTAAAAACGAGATTTTGCATACTCGATAGTTTGACATGGCAAGAACGATATGATGTACATTTTATACAATTTTATTAATTGTTTTAAATGTATGTAAAATTGCGAATTTATAGATATCATGGTAATCCGTTTAAGTTACAAATAAGTTTAAGCTAAAACTTAAGGCTTTCTCTTTTTAAGTGAAATTATTGTCTTTTTAATGGGCACGAAATTTGCACTTCAAGTCACGAAAATGTCACGAAAAAGTCACGAAATTGGCTTTCACGAAAGTAGTAGACACCATGTATTATTAAAATTAAAAAAATAATATAATATGAGTTCAAAAGAAAACTACTTTAGTGAATAAGCTAAATTAATTGAACTTTATCTCCCTATCCATCTCCCAGGTAAATCGCGCGGTCCCGTGTGTGGAAAGGAGCGCGTGCTTCCGAGGGTTAAATAAAAGATCCCTCTATGTAGGAAACAAAAGTTTCGATTATTACCTCACCATCTTCAGAGCATGCACCTGATGCAGCTCCTTAAATCGCGGTGATAAATATTCCCAACGAGAAGTGAACCCTCACAATCCTGGCTTATCTCCCCCAGGTCGGAGCTGTAGTCCTTTAAAAAGACATCAGGGGTCTGAGAAAGTCTCTCAATAGAGGGAATTAGATTGCTCTAAGGGTGGCAGCCCTGATCGATGGTATAGGCTTTCCCGTCTATACGGTTGGCAGCCTGAATACTTACAAACCATGTGTTACACTAAGAGAAGTACTTAATGTCACAACATTTCCACTTGGCTGTTCGCAATGTATCAACGTTCCTACTTCGCTGTTCTAGCATTTATGCAGCTAGGTGATGGGTGTGATCCTTTTCAAAATGACTTCATGTATAGAACAGTTTGTATCAGGTGCATAGGTACAATAACCAAATAATAGCGTTCACAGTACAAACCAATCTAACATACTCCATAAAAACAAAAATATTAGCAAATATAATTGACAAAAAATTACTATATCCACTATATATTTGTCAAATACCACTCACTCACTCACTCACTCACTCACTCACCTATCATCGCCACTTGACAGAAAAATTTGAAATTGCTTGGACACTCCCTATAGAACCTAGACACAGGCTATGAAAGGATTTTTTGACATTCGAATTTTTGAGTATTTTTAGAAGGGTTTAAAGTTTTAGTTGGTTGGAGCAGGCAAGCCTAGGCAGCATGTGTTGCTAGGACGATAACAGAACAGCTGTTATTTTACTGAATCTATTTCATAATATTATTTCTAATTGAGGTTAATTTCAACTATGATGTCAGACATTGAATTACTAGAAATGGACGGTGATTTTTTCCCTCATACAGTGTAAGCTACACCTGGTGATGGTCCATCCGAGGTAATAATATTCCGAACTCTTCATAGCCTCCTCACCTATGTGTGTTTCCGAATAACATCTTGGAAACATACATTTTTAAATTTTAGCGTCCATTTTTTATTGATAACGAACTTCCACCGGTACGGGTTAAACGTCTATTGCTGGTAACCTATAGATAACGGGGTATTTCTAGGTTATCTCTTTGTTGATACTGGTCCGGAGTGTCCCAGTGTCAAGAAACATTATACTTCGATTACTTATCAATTGATGAATAACAAATAGTATGACGGGAACCGTACAATAATAACAAAATTAAAGAGTAGCGTTAATTTTGAATATACATAATTTAAATAGCTACTTATCTGCCAGGATATGCCAAGTTCTATGTAGAATCACTGCCTGAAGGATAGGCCAAGTTTCAGGTAGAATCAGTGGCATGAGGATAGGACAAGTTCTATGTAGAATCACTACCTTGAGGATATGCCAAGGTCCAGGTAGAATCACTATCTGAAGTATAGGCCAAGTTCCAGGTAGAATGACTGGCTTGAGGATAGGCCAAGTATCAGGTAGAATCAGTGGCTTGAGGATAGGCCAAGTTCTATGTAGAATCACTACCTTGAGAATATGTCAAGTTCTATGTAGAATCACTGCCTGAAGGTTAGGCCAAGTTCCAGGTAGAATCAGTGGCTTGAGGATAGGCCAAGTTCCAGGTAGAATCAGTGGCTTGAGGATAGGCCAAGTTCCAGGTAGAATCAGTGGCTTGAGGATAGGCCAAGTTCTATTTAGAATCAATACCTTGAGGATATACCAAGTTCTATGTAGAATCATTGCCTGAAGGATAGGCCAAGTTCCAGGTAGAATCACTATCTGAAGTATAGGCCAAGTTCCAGGTAGAATCAGTGGCTTGAGGATAGGCCAAGTTCTATTTAGAATCAATAACTTGAGGATATATCAAGTTCTATTTAGAATCAATACCTTGAGGATATACCAAGTTCTATGTAGAATCACAGCCTGAAGGATGGGTCAAGTTCCAGGTAGAATCAGTGGCTTGAGGATAGGCCATGTTCTATTTAGAATCAATACCATGAGGATATGCCAAGTTCTATGTAGAATCACTTCTTTAGGGTCAGGCCAAGTTGCAGGTAGAATCACCAAATCAAGAAAGGAGTACGTTTCAGGTGGGGTCACTACCTTCAGGAAAGGCCAGGTACAATCACTTCTTTTGGGGTAAGCCAAGTTACTATCAGGATCATAGATAGGTTTTATCCACTCGAAATTGAGTAGATACATATAAAGGGCAAAAGCGACCTAAGCAAAATTGTCCTGTCTATGCAATAAAACTTCAAAAAAGAACCACCATGACGCATATTTAACAAACCAAGACAGACACTCTACATCAGCGCATTAGAAGAAATCTCAATCAGAGCTTCACACTCAGCATCAACATTCTGTCTTGACTGTCATGGCAATCGTGTCTTGTCGTTTCATCACGCGGGCATAATCTGAGTCATTGAAAAAACTTGGATGTTTCAGCTCGCGAGTATTTTTGTATTGAAAGTTTATATTTAGTAAGTATATATTTTATTTTAGTATATCAATGATTTATAAACGTTTTTTCTGCCTCCTCATTGAAAGCAAACTATATGATGACGCCAAACCAATGACCCTATCTTGAACTTCCGAATAGAAGATTGTTTTTGTCCATATCAGTTTAAATCTTCTGTCCATTCCCGTGGTACCCGCTCCCGTCCCTCTGATCTCTATCCTCCCACTCATAAAACAGCCTTCTTCGACCGTTCCTTCATCTCCCGAGCCTCCTCATTCTGGAACTCTATCCCTCTTTCCATTCGATACTCTCCTTCCTTACCTGTATTGAAATCCCGCCACTTTGCTTTCCTCCTATCCTCCCAGGAAGACGCTTCTTAAAATTTCACCAACAGGAAGACCAAATTACCTTCGTAAATTATATTGCTGTTCTTCTCGTGTTTATGTATTTATTCTTATATTATTCATATCTTTTCATAACCCCCATTCCTTTAATATTTATTTAATTTTTTTAATATTTATTTGTTTATTTTCAACTCTTTAATTTTATTCCCATCCCCCTCTGAACATTGTATCATCATTGCCCCATTCCAATTATATGTACGTATTTACTTATATTACATTTTATTATTTAAGGCTTCATAATATTTGTATCAGTTTTGTTTTTTTTAATACATTTTTTTCTTTATTTATATTTACATTTTTAGGTTAAATTTCTTTATTGTTTATTTTGTATTTATTTTTATTCTTATGGGACGAAGTCCCAGAATAAAGTTTTTTTTTTTTCATTCATTCATTCATTCATATCCATGGATCAGTGTCCCGGTGGACGGATACTGCTGGTTAAGGAATTTAACCTTTTAGATTAGATTAAGTATTTTTGAACCAAATGTTATAAAAATAGGAACCCTATTGGGGCAGCTACCGAGCAATATGACAAATATATATATATATATATACAAAGAGGTGCAGGGCCGCTGCAGAAAAAGGCAGTCTCACAAACACACATATATATTTGAATAAATCTTGTTCGGCGTATCAAAAACTCAGCTTGTGCCTACAGGTTTCAATAGTTTTATAATGCAAAAAGGACGTGGACGGTCACCATTCAAGTACTGGACACGCCCGACGTTGATCAACGTGAACCTGCGTCAAAATGGCTAAATAGATAAATGTTAGAATTTCCGTTTAACATTGTCGAAAGCCTATTAACACGTTCGGGCCCAGCGTCGTGACGTATGCGTCACAGAGATGTGTTCTGCGGGCCCAGCGTCGTGGCGTGTGTCAGCTGATAGTTTGGTTTTCTTTCGATCCCGCTACTCCGAGCCTTGTCCTACAGCCTTCGTATTTGATTTGGGACCTCATTACATTATTCCCGGTTAGATTTGCGGGTCTGGTTCGTATGATACTGAATTCGCCAGAAAACTTAGCGGGCCCGCTATCGTGGCTTATTTGAAATTTTACTAAATTGTAATTAATCCGCTAAAAGTACATAATTTTAAAAGTTTCTTCACTTACTTATTTGTTTTATATGTTTGCCGAAATAACTATACAAAAGGAAGACTTGGGCCCTGATGGAAATTCTTTTCGAAGCCATCGGTCCTTAAAGTATTAATCATAGTTGGTAGAATACGTTGCACGAAGAAAGATTAGTCAATCCATAATACGCCCTGATGATGGTGTCAGTGGGATACGAAATACGGGGGAAAAGCACAAAACGGCGGAAATCAGCTTTAATCTTGTAAAGGGACTTGATCGATTGACAAATGGCTCTAGAATAGACTTTTAGAAATTCCTACCAATCTAGGGCAACTATTGAATATACCGCTATGGGGGAGGGAGGGATCGGGAGGGGGAGGGGGGTGAGTAAGGGAGGGGAGGGGATGGCGAGGAAACACGCTCAGGCTATAAAGATGGGGGTCAGGATTATTACCTGGGAACGCGCGTTTTATCCACGAAGCAAAAATAGTACACAAACAGGATTAACCTCATCCAACGAGCGACAATTAAAAAAAACTAAAGTGACGGGAACAATAAACAGCTAAAAGAGGCGGAAGCTGACGCACTCTATCCTATCATAGCGGATTTTGCTTAGAAGTTGCCCCTTTGTATCTACTGGATACCACGCCTAGTCAAGGGTTAAGGACTCCATCATGGTCGCTGAAATGAAATCCATCATCGACACTAGAGTAAAGAAAAATATATAAACGCGCTAAAATGACGCAGTTTCTGAGAGTCTAAGTTATTTTACGGTGCATGTTTTCTAACCATAGATAACCAGTTAAGAAGGAATAGATAACCTGCAAAGAACCTGTAAAGTAATCCGTAATTTCCAAATCACCGTCTAAAATCACGACAGATACTTCAAAGTAACAGGATGTGGTCTCCGCAAACAGACCCTAGGCTTATTTATCACATGCCGATGTTCGGCGAAAATCAAAGGAAACATACATTTTTCTTGGTTCTAATGAATCATAATATGATATTATCATACAAAACTCGAATGGGACATTAGAGTAAAGAAAAATCTATAAACGAGCTAAAATGACGCAGTTTCTGACATTTACTCTTCCTAAACATTTATGGTGGAACAAGAATTTATTTGAGCAAGCACATAGACGAATAAATCCAACTGATTGCAAGGGAGACTCCAACCCTCACCTTCTTTGCTTTGAATTCACCCTACAATAGAGAACAAAATTTGAACGGTGTTTTTGTTGGCTCCTGATGCTAGCTGCATAAATGCCATTTTTAAGAGAAGAAAAGGAACTAGAGATAGGCAGGTAATTTTGATCTAATTATATTGTTTTTTATTGTGTTTTGAGCTATTTTCTTCCTTCATTCGTCAAAAAATTCCCTGAAAGCTTTGAAGTTCTCTTCTGATGCCACTAGGTCTGCTAATCACGGATGGTAATTGCATATTTTCCTCATTTATTTCAGTCTGCTGGCAGCGTATATCTCACACCGTAAGACAACATGCTCGACGGTCTTTTCTTCTGCGCCACACTTACAGATTGGACTGTTTCTCTTTTTATACATGTGTAAATAGGCCGCAAAGTCTCCATGCCCCGTCAGAAATTGAAAAGTCCAGTAGTGAATGTGTAAACACTCTTTGTCTATTCTGTCCTGGACCGTGGGGAAATACTGCTTGGTTGTTGCTCCTTTTTGGGCTCCGTACAATATTTTCTCCCATTCTTCTATTACCCAGTTTTTTGCCGCTTCCTTGACCAGCTTATAGTAATTGGCACTCCAAAGGCCTCGAGTATTGGCATTTAGGGGCCAACCTTTGATCTCGCACCTAACAGCGGCCACTGCTCGGATCTCGGGGTCCAAACGTGGGACACCGTCAACAATATTGGTGGTCTCATAAGAGATGGTCGGGTATCCTTTTAAAATTCTTATTAGTAGCAGCTTTTGTACATTCCTAAGCATTGGATCTGAACGGTGTTGTACAAAACCCTGAAATATATTACCCGCGATTGATTTATGTACATTCCGAAGCATTGGATCTGAACGGTGTTGTACAAAACCCTGAAATATATTACCCGCGATTGATTTATGTACATTTCATAGAACCTTATTATAGGTTTAGTGTCTGTTTGCGATGAGCACATCCAGTTACTTCTTCAGTTACTTGTGAAATATCTGTAGTGATTACAGCAGTGATTCTGCGCATGCACATAACTAATTAGCTTTTCTTTTCATTGGTTTTTGCTGGTAGTAAAGGAACCTTCAACACTCAAGTCAATCCAACTCGCAAAACTTATTAGAATTATATTAATTTTACCGAGTTGGATTGACTAGACTTTTGATATTTTCTTGAGCGAGCGGAAACGCGTAACACGTGTGCCCATAATGCGAAATAAATATAAATATGTTATAGAACCACCGGACAAAAAAAATTGGTGAGGATGGCCCTCAACTTCACAATTACAATTGATTTTTATATTATTAACCTTCTTATTAATAAATATTGCTTGCTGAAATATATTCTGCTTATTTTCATTTGTGCTTTACAAACCTAAAAGTATTACTTACGAATAAATATATCTAAGGGAGAGATAGAAACCATATTATATAAATATAGTAGTCAAAAAAAGTTACATTTAGTAGTGATTGCAGAGATTTTAAATACTTTTCATTACTATATTTATATAATATGTTTTCTAACCTTAGATAAACTGAGAAGAAGGAATAGGTAACCTACAGTACAGCTAATCAGTAAGTACCAAAATCACTGTTTAAAATCACGTCAGATTCTTCAAAGTAACTGAATGTGGTCTTCGCAAACAGACCCGAGCACTCTACCGACCGTGCACTAAAGATTTTTATCTTCTAGAGTCGTCGTTTGAGGGTTGGATTTGGGGTCCCAGGTCGTCCATAGGCTCACCCAGCCTTTAATTAATTAATGAATGTGTACCTGCAAAGGGAAAAATTAGGCGGCCGGAGCATAGTACTCACCACACTATCTATTTCTTAGGAAAACTATATATTTCTTGGTTCTTATGAATCGTATCATAGGAAACTCGAATCGGTAGAATATTGACTTCCGACAAGGGGAGATGGATTGATCAATCACGGGTATTAGGATTGACGTCCAAGGCTAGAGGAATCAAAGATAGGCTGGTGATGATTGAATATTGGAGAAGAAGACGAGATAATAGGGATGAAGGTGTTAGAAGGGGATTTCCTGGGTGTCGATCCCTGAGGATGAAGGGATTGGAGAAGAAGGAGCTACGGATGAAAAGGATTAGGGATAATCCGCGAATATTTACCCGGGGGGGGGGGGGGGTGAAGGAGGAATGAGGGATAAGTCATAATTCCTTCGAGTAACGTAACAAACTGTAAGGCACTTGAATTCATATGTTTATATATATATATATATATATATATATATATATATATATATATATATATATATATATATATATATATATATATATATATATATATATATACTAGCTGTTACCCGGCGTGCAATGCTACACCTACTTTCTGCATCTAGAATAGAAAAGATGAATTAGAAACTACATAAGTAATATTAGATAGATTCATAGATACTCTACTCCAACTACCTTTTTTTTTTTTATAAACAATAATAATAATAGTAAGTATTAGTAAAATAGTAATTTTTTTTTTTTTTTTTTTTTTTTTTTTTTTTTTTTTTTTTTTTTTTTGAACTGCGCATCTACATCTTGGCCATTAGCGCCAGTATAATAGTAATAGTAAGCATTAGTATAATATAAGAAAGTTGTTAGTTTTAGTACGTAGTAAAGTTACAGTGTAATCGCTAGTATATATCAAAATAAATAAATGAGAAAAAAAAATAATAAAAATATATACAAAAAAGTTTAAACAGAAGAAGGAAAAAAAAAGGAAAAGGAAGAAGAAAATATTATTAAAAAATATCAAAATAAAAAAAGAAAATAACAATAAAAAATAAAATATATAATGAATAAAAAAAAATAAATAATAAAACAAAATATATGTTTGCATTATATATATTTTTTATTATTTGTACTGTATTTATATATGTACTGTGCACTATACATATATATGTATACTATATTTATATAAGTGCAAATATATTTATGTGTGTGTGAATCTGGTTCATATATCCATTCAATTTTATAACAACAATAATTTCTCTTTTTTTCCGAAGTTAGATTCTCACAAATAGAACTTTAGTAACACAAGTCTATCTCAAACACACAATACTGAAAACACTCTCCAACCTAACATTAATCTTGCACAATTAAACACAACAAGGGCGGAGATGACCAACCAGTTTTCTGCCCTTAAACTACCAACCCAACCCAACTACCTATTGTCCTCTTAGCAATAGCCTGGCTCAACAAGATACATCGTCGATACATATAAAAATTATGGAATGTGAAAAAACGCATTTTTCATATTAAATCTTTACTGATTGCTGTTGGACTGATGGATGGCAAAACTCTCGAATCTAAGTTCACACAGTGAAAGGAAGATGTAACCACTGACAAAAAGGTAGAATCTGCCTACTATTTAACTGCCCAAAAGCAGAGTAATAAATAAAAGTATTTTCACTCTTGAAAGTGGTGATTTTCACATTCGTTAGTTTGCATTTGTATCGACGATATGTATACCACTTTATAGGTTCATGTAGGCAGCTGAAGGAAATTAGGTTGAAGTGGTTGGGTGTAGAATACATTTGGGGAAGTTTGTGGTTTTTTAAATGGGCGCAACTGGGAGAATATTGCTGGCTATGGTAGGGATGCATGGAACAGGAGGAGTATGATATTAAAACAATAGTATCTATATGTGTATTTTAGTAGTTTTAGTTTTTATGTTTATATTTTGGAAATATAAATTATATGTTAATTATTAGGCACCAAAATTTACTGTTGTGTAGCAGATATTTAATAAATAATTTTAGATGGTATAATTAATATTAAAATTTTAAAATTTGTTTGTTAGAAATTGTTTAGTTGTAAGCAAGTAGCTGTGATGTAGGTTTGTAAAACGCATCTTGTCTTTGCCTTTTTTGATTTTTGTTTTTATCACATATTAATGCTATTATTATGGTTGGTATTACCTCCCTCTGATGGCAGTTAGAGAGTTATTAGTCTTGAGAGTTATATGTATGTAGTATTATTGCAATTGTTTTTTCCACAATATATTTCTCTACGCACGATGGTATAATTTGTTTTGTTGTTTGGTTACGTTTTTTTTTTGTTTTTTTTTTTGCCTAATAAAGACTATTTATCTATCTATCTACCATAAGTAATATTACATCTATGCCAAGTTTGATCAAAATCGGTCGAACGGTGTGGATTTGTATAAGGAACAAACAAACAGACAGACAGCTGGAAGACATTTTTAACCCAGCCTACGAGACTCCCCGGATCAGGACCTACCTGTGTGCCAAGTTTGGTCTAAAGCGGTCAAAGAATTCTTGGAGCAGAAATGTAATGAAACCAATGACTGAAGACATGTAAAATTCTATATAGGAATAAGGAACTCAGGAAATTATAAAGACTTCCAAGAAATATTAAAAGAATTATGTCAACGAAAAAGAAATGAAATAAAAAAAAAAAAAAAAAAATCTAACCATAAACCGCGTGAGAAAAAGGCTTTCACGTTATATGAACGCACGGTGTCGAAATGGAAGTGGAGGTCCTATTAATACCTCCACTTACGCTATTACCCAGATATCCGTGAAGGATAGTGTAAACAACACGGCTAGTAGGATCGTGTTATTAATGTAAACATTACAGATAATAGAACCGTGTTAGTATTGTAAACACTATGGATACTAAAATCTTGTTTGTAATTTCGGCGATGATTCTCCAGACTGCTATTAGTATTAGAACCTTCGTAAAACCATTTCGGAGATAGGGATCATCGGAGATTGATGACCGGGCTCGGTTATCTTCGGCTGTCATCGGTTTTAGGAATTAGTTAGTAATAGACAGTCAGGAGTCAGTGTGTTTACTCTTCGATCATCGTGAGGAAGGTGTTGTTTCTTTGTGTTCGGGTGTTCTTCGTGGGAAAGGTACTTGATAAACTGAAGAACTAAAGGTTTACAGGATGTTTTCTGAAGGCCTATCAATTGCTGCGCTATCTACGGGTAGTGATGGGCGATTCTCTAATTTGAATCGATCTTTTGAATCGAAATAAAAAGTTCGATTTACAAAAAAAAAATTGGCGAGTTTAGATCGATTCAAAACATCGATGTTCCAGGCTCAGAAGCTCTATCTTCGATATGGATCGATTTGAGGATTACTTACAATTACTTGGGGGTCTCCCGTGGTCTAGTGGCTAGCGCGCTAGATTCATAAGCGGGAGATGGTGGGTTCGATCCCCACCGGCGACAGGAATTTTCTCATCTCAGGGCTCGCTGAGGAAATTCCTGACTGCACCCTGGACGTCAGCGCTAATGGCCACGATTTTTCGATGCGCCATAAAAAAAAAAAAAAAAACTTACAATTACTTACGAAATTCTATTTCATTTCGATACACAATCGAGAATTGTCCACCACTACTTCGAATCGACCTAAATAAGTCGATTTGAATAATAAGAAATATATATCTAAACCTAACCTAAAACTAGAAATGTTTAAGACTATTTTTCATAAAATTCATATATAATGAAACTACTATTGTTACATCATATTAAAATATATGGGTATATACATATTTTAAAAATAAATGAGAAAAAAATAGTAGAATAAAATAATAATAATAGAGAAAAATGGTTATACAAATTAAGAGCACAGTTTGAAACCTTATTTATATTCCCCCCCCCCCTCTAGTTTGAGAAACGGAAGGTATTGAGTCGTTGTATAATGTTATTGTTGTATTAAAAGTCTGTTTATTATAGCATTAATTACACTTCTATTTATCATGTTTTGGTTGGCAAATCTTATTTGTTCTGAAATTTTATTTGAAATGGATCTCCCAAGATACCACTTACGTCATGTTATGCTTTTGGACTTCGATAAAGGAGAAATTGCTGTTTCAACTTATCGACAACTTGTAGAAATATATGGCAAAAATGTCATTAGTGAGCGACAAGTGGAGCGGTGGTTTGAATGATTTCGAGCGACAAACCGTAAGCTTGAAGACGAGCATCATACAGGTCTAGCAACAGAGCTCGACGACTAACTCCTGCAGGCAACTGTAGAAGAAAATCCTATTGTAACAGTCGAAGAGCTAACAGAAAACTTGGATCGACACATTCTACAGTCCACCGACATAAACCGTAAGCTTGAAGACGAGCATCATACAGGTCAAGCAACAGAGCTCGACGACCAACTCCTGCAGGCAACTGTAGAAGAAAATCCTATTGTAACAGTCGAAGAGCTAACAGAAAAACTTGGATCGACACATTCTACAGTCCACCGACATAAACCGTAAGCTTGAAGACGAGCATCGTACATGTCTAGCAACAGAGCTCGACGACCAACTCCTGCAGGCAACTGTAGAAGAAAATCCTATTGTAACAGTCGAAGAGCTAACAGAAAAACTTGGATCGACACATTCTACAGTCCACCGACATAAACCGTAAGCTTGAAGACGAGCATCGTACATGTCTAGCAACAGAGCTCGACAACCAACTCCTGCAAGCTACTGTAGAAGAAAATCCTATTGTAACAGTCGAAGAGCTAGGAGAAAAACTTGGATCGACACATTCTACAGTCCACCGACATAAACCGTAAGCTTGAAGACGAGCATCGTACATGTCTAGCAACAGAGCTCGACGACCAACTCCTGCAAGCTACTGTAGAAGAAAATCCTATTGTAACAGTCGAAGAGCTAACAGAAAAACTTGGATCGACACATTCTACAGTCCACCGACATAAACCGTAAGCTTGAAGACGAGCATCGTACAGGTCTAGCAACAGAGCTCGACGACCAACTCCTGCAGGCTATTGTAGAAGAAAATCCTATTGTAACAGTCGAAGAGCTAACAGAAAAACTTGGATCGACACATTCTACAGTCCACCGACATTACTTATTGGATGTCCTGATAGAAAACAACGAATCCTGACCAACACCTCTTGTATTCTGTAACATACAAGCGTTGGTTACATTAAGGAATGGTAATATTATACTATATATTTGTCAAATATCACACACTCACTCTCTTAGGGTACGTTCATGGTGAGGATTCATTCTGCGATGCTACGATAGCTACTCCGATGAGCGCTGCCCCGATGTAAAACAAACATATGTATTAAGGTGGGAGTGTTCATAGTGAGGATCCTTACTTCCGATGCTATTCTCGCACCCGCGCAGATACCGCGGGGAAGAACAAATATTTTGTTTTCTCCTCGCAGTGAGGAGGGAAGCCGCGATGTGGGCCTGACTGTGATTGGTTCCTTCAAAAGGACTCTAGTGCGCAGGTCACCATCCCTCTCTCATTACTTCATCTTGTGTGATTATTCTTTTTTGGTTATTTCGTTGTCGAGATGAAAGAAAATTGGGTCTTTTTGCGAAGACTACATCCAGTTACTTTTGAAGTATTTATTTAGTTAAGTGATTTATAACAGTTACTCGTACTCGCTGATAAGCTTACTGATTAGCTTACAGGTTCTTTACTGGTTATCTTCTACTACTTGACTCGTTATCTACGGTTATAATTCATATTAGATAATGGCAAGTAATATTTATTAATAAAAAGGTTAATATGATCAAAATCAATTCTCTCAACTATGAAAAAAGTTATTAAGCATTAAAGTTGACTGTTTTGCAGGTTATGAAGGATAACAAACAACGATATTTGTAAACAAACATATTTTATTCCTTTTCTCTCTCTCTTTTTTGGATCTTTTACATTTATTAAGCAATATATGATATGCGTTTCCGCTCGCTACGCTACGCTCCACTCGCTCAAGAAGATATAAGAAAACTCTAGTCAATCCAACTCGTAATTAATAGAATTATATTAATTTAAGCGACTTTAGTCTATACAACTCGCTAAAATTAATAGGATTTCATTAATCTTTCCGAGAAAGAAACCAATCCCTTTTTCTTTGTCAGGAACATCGCGAACTAATTGTAAAGGCTCATTTTTTCTCACTAACATATGCAGAACTTTTTCATAAACAAAAGCTAATTCACTGTTGAAGGTTACTTTACTCCCAGCAAGAACCAATGCAATGGTGAGTCAGCATGAACACCCTCCATCGATGTAGAATACATCGGGGCAGCGCTCATCGGAGTAGCTATCGTAGCATCGCAGAATGAATCTTCACCATGAACGTACCCTTACTCTTTTACTCACTGATCTATCGTCGCCAAGCCCAAACCACTCGACAGAATATTTTGAAATTTTGCATGGACACTCTCTTTAGAACATAAACACTCCCTAAGAAAGGTTATTTTTGATATTCAAATTTTAGAGGGGTTTGAATTTCAGCGCGGTTCCTCCCTCCCTTCATAAGGAGAAACCCCGCTTATAAGGTTGATCTCATGAAACAATCCGGACTAGAAAACTTTGCGTTTCAGAGCCCCTAGAGACCGAAAATAACGGTGGTTCAAATTTGTATATATATATATATATATATATATATATATATAAATATATGTATATATTTATATATATACATACATATATTTGTCTGTTCGCTCATTTCTGGCTTCCCTGATGGTCCGATTTTGATGAAATTTGGAACAGAAATCCGTCGTCCAATTTGAAAGGTCACGTTCGTTAACCAGCAAAATCCGCCCACTGGAAGATGCTTGTAAGTACTCGTTTTATATGCTTCTTAGCCAAGGAAAACGAATGAAACCATTTTCAAGGCGATAGCTTTAACCGTTTTCGAGAAAATGGGGAAAATAGTTGTTGAATACCAATTTTGGTTTGGGTACTTAGAATCATGGGATTCAGTTGAAACATTTTCTGCATGTTCAACTTTCATCAAAACTAATATGTTGAAATTTTGGTTACGTTTGGAGTTAAGAAAGGGTTAGAATAAAATATTATATTAATAGACATGAAAAGTTTTGGTAACCATATAAATTTTCCATAATTTCTCTAAAGCGGTTAAGAATCTTGGGAAGCGGAAGTTTACCATTCGAAAGCTTACTAAATTCTCTACAAAAAGGATTCTAAAGAAATTTTTGACTAAGAATTTTCAATCGGAGAAATAAGTGCTTAAATCTAAATGTGTTTGTTTTGTTCTTTTCGTAGTTGTTTAGATCACATTTTAATGGGTTGTTTTTTTTTAATTGCATATATTTATAGAATTAGTATTACTGTAGAAGAAATGAAGAAAAATAGAAATATTTTGATATTTGAAATAACTATTTGTAGCAGTTGGGCTGGCCTACCTGTGGTGGGTGCCATTCCAGGTATAAGGGTACGCTGCCCCTTGATAACGGGCCCTTTGTTTACGGGGGAAAGGTTGAACCAAAATAAAAACAGTTTCTATTTCAATCTTCCCAAATGTCACTAGGGATAAAAACTGAACCGCGCTAAGATGACGCAGTTCCTGAGAGTCGGACTTTTTTAGTTTTAAAGAGAGCATGCTCAGCTAGGCAGAATGCGTTGCTAGGACGTTAACAGGTCAGCTGTTACCGTACTGTATATATTTCATAGCATTATGTTTAATTGGGATTAATGGTGTCTCCCGTGGTCTAATGGCTAGCGCCTTGGATTCATAAGCGGGAGATGGTGGGTTCGATTCCCAACCTCCGGCAGGAATTTTATCATCCCACGGCTCGC
Source organism: Gonocerus acuteangulatus (assembly GCA_946811695.1). Classification (NCBI taxonomy): domain Eukaryota; kingdom Metazoa; phylum Arthropoda; class Insecta; order Hemiptera; family Coreidae; genus Gonocerus; species Gonocerus acuteangulatus. Next base: position 7,411,413 of record OX328130.1, read on the forward strand.
TGGTAAAATTCCTCGCTGCACCCTGGATGTCGGCGCTAATGACCTAGATGTAGATGCGCCGTAAAAAAAAAAAAAAAAAAAAAAAAAAAAAAAAAAAAAAAAAAAAAAAAAAAAAAAAAAAAAAAAAAAAAAAAATTGGGATTAATTTCAACTTTGATGGCAGTCCTTGAATTACAAGAAATAAACTGTCCCTCATAGAGTTTACGCTATGAGGAACAAAATCACCATTTTAATTGTGGTTCATTTCAACTTGTCCCTCATAGAGTTTACGCTATACCTGGTTATGGTCCATCCGAGGTAATAATATCCCGAACCCCTTGCACAGCCTCCTCACCCATCAGCATCCCCAGTCAGAGCACTTCTTGGTAATGCTCGCAAATATAATGGGTGTTTCCAAATTACATGTGAGAAACATAAATTATTAAATTTTAACGTACATTATTATTGACGACGAAATTTAACCTGTATCGGTTACACTGCTGTTACTGGTAACCTATAGATAACGGGTTATCTCTAGGTTGATACTGGTCCGAAGTGCTCCAGAGTCAAGAAATATTATACTTTGATTACTTATCAATTGATGTATAACATATACCATGTCGGGATAATAAACTGCAAAATATTATATAGTAGCGTTAATTTTGATGATACATAATTTAACGCAATAAAAAAACTAATTATCTGCCGTGACGAAGCACGGGCATTCAGCTAGTAATACAATATTCGCATAGTCTATTTCATGGCATAGATAAAAGCTGTATTTTAACGTTTTAATAACCATTCGGCGGAATTAATATCGAAAAGATCCTAAATTATAAAAAAAATAGAGAAGAAAAGAGAAATTCTGTTAGCTGAATGAGAGAAGAAGTTGGAACTATTATACGAAGAATAGAACTATTTCTGATTCTCGGTTGAAAGGCAGGGTCGAAAGTGCCGACGCTGGACCAAGTTATACATAGATTCATGAAGGCTTAGACAGGGAGAGACTTGGTCAAGAGGGAAACCCTTTTCCAGCCGATGGAACCTCTTTCTGGCTTTTTCTTTGCTTTATCTAATGTATTCACTTAACCTTGTTCAGATAACAGCTATCTTAAGCAGAATAGAGCAGACTTTTCTATGATGATAATGCGTTCCATATTAGCTAAGGCCTCTCCAGCCCTTGGCTTTAGGCCATGGAATCATGTATATATATATATATATATATATATATATATATATATATATATACCCTGCTATATACAGGGAGTCCCAGTCTTAAACCGACAGAATTCTTATATCGATGGGAAATTGAAAACCAAAGTCAAAAAGTCCTTTGGCGATTTTTTTTCTCATTTTGGCTTCGTTTTCAATAAAGACGCAAAAAAACGAGTTTTTGAGGACAAATCCTATATATATATATATATATATATATATATATATATATATATATATATATATATATATCAAAGATGCTGCTTGGTAGAGCATAAAGCTCAAAATTCGAAACCCGGACGCGTACTAAAGATTTGATCTTCTTGTGTAGTCGTACGCGGTTCGGAGACCGCTGCTCAGCAAGCATTTAATAAGTACCTGTAACAGGACTGGTTTATATATATATATATATATATATATATATATATATATATATATATATATATCAACATAAGCCTCTTGTCAAGCAAGTAATGTAAAAATAATAAGTCCTAAAAGTAACTTAAAGTAAAAATAAATAAATTGAATGGATACATTTTATATATTGGATCAGAATTAGAATATTAAGACAGTAAAAAAAGAAAATGGTGGAATGTTGTTGCCACATGGACTGTATTGTAGCATATATAAAGTGTAAGTTTTTTAGTTATGGAATATGTGATAATAGTGTTAACTAAGATAGTAGCTTCAATATTACAGTGATGACAAGCCCTTGTTGAAAAAGGTTGAATGGTATGTAAACAGATTAGTGAAGGTAATAATAGTTTTAAAGATAATTTTAAGAAATTAAATTGGTGGGTTATTATTGTAATTACTTAGCAAAAATATGGGGGTCTTTGTTTTTGTAATTTAATGCAATGTAATGTGTTTTTTTCTTCTAGTTTTATGGGGATGGCCCTGAGGCCGAAACGTTACAAATGTGAAAAAGAAAATGAATAATTATTCTTCAACTGACCCTTTTCTAAATATTCTTATCTTCGTGGACGGCGGAAGGTCAACAAATAAAATCTTTAACGCTCAGTATCACCAACTTTATTTCATCCCTACATGTTTCACACCTCTATTGGCGCCTCTTCAGGGGAAAAAATTACAAAAATAAAACTTACAGCCTACACCTGGAAATTCATTTTTAAACATTTTTAAAGGTATGACATATCGATTATCGATCAGCTGTTTATTTTTCGCCATATTGAATTCTTTCAGACCATGATCATTCTAGACGTGGCCGTGATGGTGGAAGGTTGTCCTCCTCAGGTGTAGGCTGTAAGATTTATTTTTGTAATTTTTTCCCCTGAAGAGGCGCCAATAGAGGTGTGAAACATGTAGGGATGAAATAAAGTTGGTGATACTGAGTGTTGAAGATTTTATTTGTTGACCTTCCGCCGTCCACGAAGATATGAAAATGAATAAGGAAATAAATAAAGATGGCCGAGGCGAAGATCATATGCAATTAACACTAGATTTACCAGAACAGTCATTTTGACTGGTCGTGCAATTTCAGGTGAAAATTCCTACTCCATATCGTCGATACAAATGCAAAGTATCGAATGTGAAAAAACGCATTTTTCAATTTTTCTGAGTGCTTTAAGACTGATGTACGTTGAGGCAAACTCTCGAAAATTAAAGAAAAATAATTATCAATTACAGATAATCAAACTAACGAATGTACATTAAGTCTAATTAAAATATATCATAGGATAAAATATATATAAAGTCATCTATAAGGTGCCAACCAATTTTCACATTCGATACTTTGCATTTGTATCGAGGATATAACATTTGCTTTCCTAAATAATGTAATGACTTTTGTAGCTATAAGTAGTGAATACAATTTAATGAACTAAACCTTACTTTATATACAGGGTGTCCCAGTATATGTATCCACCCCCTTTTCCTCCTAGAGTTGTTGGAATTTCGAAATGAAACTTGGTAGGTCATAATTATGTTGCATGAGGTTTCTATTGAAGGTTTAGTTGACTTTGTAACATTCTCCAGTTTTTCTCCAGCGCATCGAACTCTTGATTTTCCTATGGCGACAGGTATTTTTTATGACGAATTCTGATAGAAAAATTAATTTTAAGACTAATTTATTCCGAGACATCTTTTCATCCAACGCACCGTTTGCGCGTAAAACGCAAAAAACTGAAAAATATCGCCCTTTTGTAGACAAATTCCTATTTATCACTGAAACCAAGCCTTGTACGTAAAAACACCTCGATGCAAACGTTGTAGCCTATTAAGTTTCCTTTCAGGTGATACCAAGATCAAAGTTGTAGGTTTAATATTTAACGGGATATTATGAATGAACTTTTAAGGTATATTTTTCATTCATAATATCCCCTTAAATATTAAACCTACAACTTTGATCTTGGTATCACCTGAAAGGAAACTTAATAGGCTACAACGTTTGCATTGAGTTGTTTTTACGTACAAGGCTTGGTTTCAGTGATAAATAGGAATGTCTCAGAATAAATCAGTCTTAAAATTAAATTTTCTATCAGAATTCGTCATAAAAAATACCTGCCGCCATTAGAAAATCAAGAGTTAGATGCGCTGGAGAAAAACTGGAGAATGTTAGAAAGTCAACTAAACCTTCAAAAGAAATCTCATGCAACATAACTATGACCTACCAAGTTTCATTTCGAAATTCCAACAACTCTGGGAGGAAAAGGGGGTGGACACATATACTGGGACACCCTGTATATACATCCACAGCCTCCTATATATACATCCACAGCCTCCTGTATATAGATCCGCAGTCGCCTGATAAGCATCCACAGCCTCCTATATATGCATCCACAGTCTCCTATATATGCATCCACAGCCTCCTGTATATAGATCCGCAGTCGCCTGATAAGCATCCACAGCCTCCTTTATATGCATCCACAACCTCCTATATATACATCCATAGCCTCCTGTACATAGATCCGCAGTCGCCTGATAAGCATCCACAGCCTCCTATATATGCATCCACAGCCTCCTATATATACATCCATAGCCTCCTGTATATAGATCCGCAGTCGCCTGATAAGCATCCACAGTCTCCTATATATGCATCCACAGCCTCCTATATATACATCCATAGCCTCCTGTATATAGATCCGCAGTCGCCTGATAAGCATCCACAGTCTCCTATATATGCATCCACAGTCTCCTATATATACATCCATAGCCTCCTGTATATAGATCCGCAGTCGCCTGATAAGCATCCACAGCCTCCTATATATGCATCCACAGCCTCCTATATATACGTCCACAGCCTCCTATACATACATCCACAGCCTCCTATATATGCATCCACAGCCTCCTATATATACTGAGACACCCTGAATATTAGCAACAAAAATATTTTTTGGTATTGACATTTACACCAGTACTAGGTCTGGTAAATCTAGTGTGAAGAGTGGAAATAATTTAAACCTCAGAAAATTTCAGTTGAAAATTTTTAACATGTCAATCTATATTTTTTTTTTTTTAGCCTGCTTCAGTAATATTGATCTCACCAACATAAGCCTCTTGTTTTCCGGAGACAGTAAAAGCAAGTAAAGTAAAAATAAATAATGTAAAGAATAAGTCGTAAAAGTAACTTAAAGTAAAAAGTAAAAAGAAAAAAGAGAGAGAAAACTATGTTTGCCTTTTGAAGGTAAAAAGGGAGAGAGATAAAGCGAGAGAGAGAGGGAGAATAAGAGCTGTATACGTTTTACAGCGCCCCAACGGGTCTACAGGTGGACCCCCCCCCCCCCCCGAGAAGTTATGTATCTGCCGATAGAGAGCGCTGGAGTCTCCTGGGATGGCGGTGTACTACATAAATAATAAAGGACTACCTCTCTGCTAGAACCAATAACCTTACTACTCCACGTGACGTATGGGCCCTTTATAACCATACTAAAACCTCTTACCTCTACCTATAAACATTTACAATCTCCTTGGAGAGCGGTTGACAGTAGTGCGCTCTTGTGGCGACTTAATAAACCCTTCGGCCGGGCTCTTCAAGTGCTCATGAATTACTGGCCGATATAGCTGTTGTTCTTCTATAAGCATGGGCGTATATAAGGGGGGGGGGGTTGGAGCACCCTCAGCCCCCCCAACGATATTTACATTTGATGTTAAAGATGTGTCATAAAACCTTAAAAATAAATTAAATAAGATCACTTAGTTAATAAAAAATAGTTTTTTTTAGGCGTAATAGCGTGTTTTAGTTGCCTAAAACTATTCCAAGTTCTTCTCCAAGCATGGGCATATATAAGGGGGGGGGGGGGCTCCAGCCTCCCACTCCGAAATTTTTATTTGATGGTAAAAATGTGTCATAAAAGCTTAAAAATAAATTACATAAGATAACATAGTTAATAAAAAATAGTTTATCTTAGGCGTACATTTTTCATATTCCATAACCCGGAAATGGTCTCAGCCCCCCCCCCATATTTTCCCAGCCGCTTCCGAAATTATTCCCTATATACGCCCATGTCTTCAAGTCTAGCATCTCAGTCTTTAAGTTATGGACGGATGCACTGTCCAAATTGACAAAGGTCCAATTGTAATTTCGGCAAATTTCAAATTTTCAAATACATTTCTAAATTCTTTAGTTTCAACTAAATCACGTAAAAGATAAATCAATGAAGATGGAAAATATATCCCAAATGAAAATCTTTTCCAATCGTTTCTTTTAGTTATTTTTTATTGCTTCCGGACTGGACAAATGATTCCCACAGTTTGGCCAGTTAAAATGAATAATTTTCAATTTATTCTCACAAGGTAATTGAAAGTAACAAAACTACATTCCACATTTTTTTGACAAAAGAGAGCCAATGGTTTAATTTATCTCTAAATAAATTTCCACTTCATTTTCATAGATTTAATGCTTACTAACTGAAGAAGTTTTCCTGTAAGTAGTGAATCTGTACTCCGTTAGGGGGCTGAGGAAAAAAATCTGATTCATTGATAAAAACAGAAGTGCATTATTGGACGTCCAGAAAGTATCTTTTGTGAATAGATTTAATGAAGTAAATTACTGTATTTTTAAAAGAAATTTTGTCGATATTATGATGGCATAATTATAGTTTAATTATCGTCAACAGTTTTTGAACAATCCTTTCTTATTCAATAAAAAACATTACTACGTTAAAAAAAACAAAAAAAAAAACTATAAAGTGTTCATGTTTTTCCTTCAGAATCGGGCCATACTTCATATGATTTTTTTTGTTGGAAATAATGCCCAGTATCTCCTCCAAGAGTTTGGCTACTTAGACCTAAATCATCCTGTGTGCATATATATATATATATATATATTAATTCTTCTGAATATGACCCAATACATATTTCCACTTGTTCTTTTAGCACTTTCCTCCGAAGGAAAGTAGCTATTGAGGTTGGACTCATGACGGAATTTTTGAAAAATTTCTTCAAATCTTTATCGATCCTACCTAGTAGACACCGAAAATGACCCCCGTTGAAATTTATATCTATATATATATATATATATATATATATATATATATATATATATATATATATATGTCTGTTAACACGATAGCGGCCAGAGTTTTTGTTTTTTCGTAACGAAACTTGGTATATAGCATTCAATTAGCAAACGATTGAACGAGTTTGTTAACCACCAAAGTCGGTCCACCGGAAGGGTGGGTTTACCCCGAACCCAAAACACTAATTTGACCATGTCAGCCGTAATATTTGTTATATTTCAACGAAACTTGGTATTCGTAGTGGTAATATAGAGAGAAAAGTGAGATATAAAAATGAACTAAATCGGTACATTAGAAGGGGGGTTTACTCCGGACCCACAATACCAATTCGCCACTACCAGCCGTGATTTTTGGTATATTTCGACGAAACTCGGTATTCGTAGTGCTAATCCACAGGTAAATATGTGTTGTAAAAATAAACGAAATCGGTTCATTAGGAGGGGGGGTTTACTCCGGAAAATGAGCTGAATCGGTCAATCGGAAAGCGGGGGTTTAATTTGTAATATATTTGAATAGAAAAGCCGGCAGACGTAGGTTCACAAAGCCGCCGCAAGGAGCGCTTTCTACCACTAGAGTGACTGTATCCTGTTCCTGCGTTAGATCAAAATACGATAATATGAGGATTTTTGTATTTATTACGTAGTGTAGTAGGTACCATGTGTAAACATAACTCTGGATGCAAATTAATAATTGATCAGTTACTCATTACAAAATGAGAACTATTCACGTTTTTATTTTATTTATGTAGGATATTTTAAGCAAATTGTTCTGGAAAGCAGTCTACACTACCCAAATTCTGAGGAAAGTGCTTAGTTATGCAGCTCCTGCGTGGCGGACTTTTTTTGTTTGAAATAATGTACAGTATCTCCTCCTAGAGTTTGGCTACTTAGGCCTAAATCATCCTGTGTGTGTGTGTGTGTGTATATATATATATATATATATATATATATATATATATATAGGGGCCATTATCATAAAATAGACACATTAATAAATACAGTGTGATGAAATTGCTCAAAACCTGTACTGGTTATATATTTGTCTGCTCGCACTCCTTGCGTAAACTTTAAACTTTTTGTAATAGCTACTCGTATATGCAAATATCCCACGATGTAGGTTTGTACACATTTCACCACACTCTACTAATGTCACACTATAATACTTCTTCTTAAATAAATGTCATATTGTGAAGTAAATACTTCCATCTTATATATTCCAGTGTGTGTTTTCTATTTTTTTTAAGACTATAGACCACGGGGAGGCCTATTTTGGTGTTATTCTTCAATGAATGTACTGGACGTGCAGAGATGGAAAACAGCCACACTATGTTTTCAAAGATATAGTAACCCCCCCCCCAACCCTCTGAAAAACCCCTTCCCATCCGTGGAGTTTCCACATAGTTGTGCCAAACTCTGCAAGTAGCAACTCTAGGAATAGTTTCCCAAAGTGAGATGTAGATCGCAGCACGAGTACGCCACACCAGCGCCTCCTGGCGATTTATAACGAAACTTACCCAATGTCGTTAGTTTAAATGAAGCGCGACTAATGCCGACTTACTGTTTCTCCGAATTCGGTAGCTTTTGCATTTCGTTGAGTTGATCTGTCAGGATTCCGGGATTCCAGATCGCCCTGGGCCCACACCCCAATGAACACTATTTTAGAGAAAATCGCACGACTATACAGTTGCCGGCTTCAATCGCTCCTATTTAAAACTTTAAGACATTATAAACATTTAAATTTTTGATGTGGTTAGTTGAAGCATAGGATTTCAAATCAGGAACGACCTTAACAATTATTGAGGGTTGTTGAGTATTGAACTACTGGACAGTGTGTCCTGGAAGAAGATGCAGGTTCGATTTCTGGATGTAGCTTGTTGATCAAAGTATGTTCGTACATAGGCTACGTGCTACAAACAGAAATCATTGCTCAAGGTAGTTAAATTAACTACCAAATAATATAAAAATTAAGTAACTAAAATTGAATATAAATATATAATTTATAATTATATAAATATAAATATTTATATAATAAATATTTTATTTATAAATTTAGTTTAAAAATTCCAATATACAATAATAAAACATTTAGACGACAATAATTTATTCCATAAAGGCTTAATAACAATTAGAAAATTAAGTTCCAACTTTATCAAACATCAGTGGCGTTAATAACCAAAAACGTTAGTACCCAAAAAAGGAATGGCCGAAATCGGACTTAGCCGGTCGAAATCTGGCATTATTATTGTTCTAGAAAGGTTTACTGTTCCAAATATTAAACAATCTTCCGTTGGAGATACGTAATCCCAGAATTGTCGTCGTAATCCCAGAATTGTCGGAATACTGTCAACGACTGTCGATGGAAGGGTGCTGGTCATCATTCACACTGGAGCGATATACCATGCACGATATATCGTGAGCGATATGCGATACGCGACACGCACAGTCAAAATAGTTAAAATGTAATGGGAGGCGATAACAAAGGTTCACAGCAGCGGGGTTGCACAGCATATCGCATGCGACATATCTCTCGAAGTGCCGCTTGTCGGTCTCTCCAGCGATTAGTTTCGTACGATATTCCGAGCTGCGAACATGTCAGGAAAAAGAGAGGATAGTTCTGTGATTTCTTTCATTAATTTAGTGAAAGCTCGGCAGTGCCTTTGGAACTATTATTCCATTGCCGGATATAGCAAGACATATGTGACTAGTGCCGCGTGGAGGGAAATTGCTTCTGAAATAATAGACACAAATAGCTCCCTGAATTTTGCTTCATGTTGAGAAAGGTCTCTAGATACACGAGCCTAGCTATACTGCTCGTTGCTAAGGTTGTAGGAATGCAGCCAGTATTTCCTTCTCCTCCTACGCCTGAACCAGTAAGGTCTCTAGATACAAGAGCCTAACTATACTGCTCGTTGCTAAGGTTGTAGGGATGCAGCCAGTATTTCCTTCTCATCCTACGCCTGAACCAGTAAGGTCTCTAGATACAAGAGCCTAGCTATACTGCTCGTTGCTAAGGTTGTAGGGATGCAGCCAGTATTTCCTTATCATCCTACGCTTGGACAAGTAAGGTCTCTAGATACAACAGCCTAGCTATACTGCTCGTTGCTAAGGTTGTAGGGATGCAGCCAGTATTTCCTTCTCATCCGACGCCTGAACCAGTAAGGTCTCTAGATACAACAGCCTAGCTATACTGCTCGTTGCTAAGGTTGTAGGGATGCAGCCAGTATTTCCTTCTCATCCTACGCCTGAACCAGTAAGGTCTCTAGATACAACAGCCTAGCTATACTGCTCGTTGCTAAGGTTGTAGGGATGCAGCCAGTATTTCCTTCTCGTCCTACGCCTGAACCAGTAAGGTCTCTAGATACAACAGCCTAGCTATACTGCTCCTTGCTTAGGTTGTAGGGATGCAGCCAGTATTTCCTTCTCATCCTACGCCTGAACCAGTAAACCACTAGAACCTCTTACTCACTTCAGCTAATATTTGCAACTCAAGTAGTGAGAATTGTCTCACCACCATATTATTATCCCACAGATTGCGCTGATTTATCGCCCGATGTCTGAATTTTCCTAGAAATAAATCGTTTATGATATCGTCGGTAGAAATGCAAACTATCGAGTGTGAAAATCACCACTTTCCAGAGTGAATAAACGTTTATTCATACTTTGCTTTTAGAGAGTCAAATTGTCGGCAGATTCGACCTTTTGACAGTGGTTACTCTCCCTTTCCACTGAACGTAGATTCGAGACTTTGCCGTCCATCAGAGCAACAGCAATCAGTATAGATTGATAATCAAAATACTTTTTTTCATATTCGATACTTTGCATTTGTATCGGGGATATATCCTGTATCATACATCGCTCCAGTGTGAACGACGCCTTAGATTTTCCTTAAATATCGCTGAATGCTTTTTGTATGACATTTCTGCATTGCAGGTTGCATAGTGGCTTCTTGAAGGAGTAACTACAGTATTTCCAGTGGGTATATCGCAAACTCAGGGGGCGAGGTTTGCTCAGTGGTAGAGCACTGGACTAATAAGCTGGAGGCCTGAGTCCAAATCCCGAGCAAGCACTAAAGATTTTTTCTTCTAGTGTCTTCGTTCATGGGTTGAATTCGGCCTCCCTGACCGTCCCTATGCCGACCCAGCCTTTGATTAATTTAATAATGGGTACCTTGCGTGCTAATGACTCTAGCAGTCGAAGCAGCCAAGGAGAAAATCAGGCGGCCGGAGCATAGTTCCGACCACACTATCTCCCTAGTGTGCCGTATGGTCATGAATCAGATACCTCTATAGTATCTGCCCCTCACGGCCCTCGTGGCCTGTTACGCAAACTCGGCAATATGGGAGAAACAACATCAACAAAACATTTTATTGAACAGAAACTCTTGGTTTTTCAGTCGTTCTAGATAGGCGAAGAACCGTTTTTCTTTACGGTGTTTCAGCTGATAGGTCATTAGCGCCGAGTATTTTATAGGTTGCCATATAAACATTCGTGGTTGAGGAGGGAACTATGCCATCGAGGCCAGAGCAGAAAAAAATACACAAGCAGTGTTGGGAACAATTATGTGGAATAATGAAGAAATCTGTTATTTCATTCAGAATAATAAATAATATTTCATTCATTATTCAGGCATTCAATGAATAACGTACCTTATTTTAAGAATAAAAATGATTTATTTGAATGAAAATGAAAAAAAGGAATTCCATAGTCCGAAAATCATATTTTGGGCAAACATTAATTTCATAGTCCGGAAGTGACTCAGATCAATCCGAAAGTTGCCAAGGGATAGGTTTAGTGACCCTGAAGTAATTATGAGAGACCGGAAGTGAACCAGAAACGTCACTGATCCAACCGATAGTGACCCTGAAGTAATTATGCGAGACCGGAAGTGAACCAGAAACGTCACTGATCCAACCGATAGTGACTATGAAGTAACTATGAGAGACCGGAAGTGAACCAGAAACGTCACTGATCCAACCGATAGTGACCCTGAAGTAATTATGAGAGACCGGAAGTGAACCAGAAACGTCACTGATCCAACCGATAGTGACTATGAAGTAACTATGAGAGACCGGAAGTGAACCATAAACGTCACTGATCCAACCGATAGTGACCCTGAAGTAATTATGAGAGACCGGAAGTGAACCAGAAACGTCACTGATCCAACCGATAGTGACCCTGAAGTAATTATGAGAGACCGGAAGTGAACCATAAACGTCACTGATCCAACCGATAGTGACCCCGAGATGAATATAGTCCATTTACAGAATGATAGCAATTTGATCGAAGGTTTTCTTTGATTCTTAACTAGCTGTTACCCGGCGTGCCATGCTACACCTACTTTTACATCTAGAAAAGAAAAAAAAAAAATTAGAAACCAAATAAGTAATTTTTTTTTTTTTTTTTTTTTTTTTTTTTTTTTTTTTTTTTTTTTACGGCGCATCAACAAATCGTGGCTATTAGCGCCGACAACCAGGAAGTTTCTCAGCGAGCCCTGAGATGAGAAAATTTCTGGCGCCGGTGGGGATCGAACCCACCATCTCCCCCGCTTATGAATCCAGCGCGCTAGCCACTAGACCACGGGAGACCCCCAAAATAAGTAATATTAAAATCTAATAACTATTCGGGTCCACAGTTCCGAACACGTGACCTCCGAACAGTGAGACGTAGACGATTTTGGCCTAGCCTAGTACATACCCCATGACCTACCAGAATGCCAAGTTTCGTCAAAATCGGTCAAACGGTGTATAAAAAACAGGCAGACAGCTGGTAAACAATTTTGACCTAGCCTATGACACTCCCCGGTTCAAGGCCGACTTGTGTGGCAAGTTTGGTCAAAATCAGTCCAACGGTGTGGATTTGTATAAGGAACAAACATACAGACAAACACCTGATTTTTATATCTATACTAGCTGGAACCCGGCGTGCCATATTACACCTACTTTCTGCATTAAGAAAGTAAGAATAAATTAGAAACAAGTAAATGAAGTAATGAGGATTCAGTAAAAATTAAAATCTAATAACGCAAATCTGTATCTCTTTGGATTATAGTTTCGAACCCGTGACCTCCGAACTGTGAGTTCTGGAAGATTTTTCTAGCCTATGGCTATCCCCGAATCAAGACCTAAATGTCTCCAGGTTTGATTAAAATCGATTGAACTGTGTGGACTTGTATGAGGATCAAACATACAAAAAAAAAACAGCTGGTAGACATTTTTGACCTAACCTATGACACTCATCGTCTCAAAACCTACCTGTGTTCCACGTTTGGTCAAAATCGATCAAACGGTGTGGATTTGTATAAGGAACAAACATACAGACAGCTGTTGGAAAATTTTGATTTAGCTTATGAAACTTCCCAGATCAAAACCTACCTGCGTATTAAGTCAAAATACGTCAAACGGTGCGGATTTGTATAAGGAACAAACATACAGACAGCTGTTGGAAAATTTTGATTTACCTTATGAAACTCCCCAGATGAAAACCTACCTGTGTATTAAGTCAAAATATGTCAAACGGTGCGGATTTGTATAAGGAACAAACATACAGACAGCTGTTGGAAAATTTTGATTTAGCTTATGAAACTCCCCAGATGAAAACCTACCTGTGTATTAAGTCAAAATATGTCAAACGGTGCGGATTTGTATAAGGAACAAACATACAGACAGCTGTTGGAAAATTTTGATTTAGCTTATGAAACTCCCCAGATGAAAACCTACCTGTGTTTTAAGTCTAAATATGTCAAACGGTGCGGATTTGTATAAGGAACAAACATACAGACAGCTGTTGGAAAATTTTGATTTACCTTATGAAACTCCCCAGATGAAAACCTACCTGTGTATTAAGTCTAAATATGTCAAACGGTGCGGATTTGTATAAGGAACAAACATACAGACAGCTGTTGAAAAATTTTGATTTAGCTTATGAAACTCCCCAGATGAAAACCTACCTGTGTATTAAGTCAAAATATGTCAAACGGTGCGGATCTGTATAAGGAACAAACATACAGACAGCTGTTGGAAAATTTTGATTTATCTTATGAAACTTCCCAGATCAAAACCTACCTGTGTATTAAGTCAAAATATGTCAAACGGTGCGGATCTGTATAAGGAACAAACATACAGACAGCTGTTGGAAAATTTTGATTTAGCTTATGAAACTTCCCAGATCAAAACCTACCTGTGTATTAAGTCAAAATATGTCAAACGGTGCGGATTTGTATAAGGAACAAACATACAGACAGCTGTTGGAAAATTTTGATTTAGCTTATGAAACGACCCAGATCAAAACCTACCTGCGTATTAAGTCAAAATATGTCAAACGGTGCGGATCTGTATAAGGAACAAACAGACAAGCAAAAACCAGTATTTATATATATATATATATATATATATATATATATAATATGTAATCTGGTGCCAATGGCCATAGCAGTCGACGCACCATAATAAAAGGAAAAAAAAAAAAAAAAAAAAAAAAAAAAAATATGTAATCGTTTTAAAAAGTCATCACTTGATAATGCTGGAAGTTTTCTTTTATACAAGCGAAAAACGCATGCAATTCCTTCTTAAAGTATTCTTTGTATGGTGCAAAAATTCCTCCCTTTGTGACCCTTTGCCTATAGCTAGTATCAATGTAGGCTTCATAAGGGGAAATGGCACTGCCATAGCCACGCCTTAGACATCCCCGGAAAATGGAACGGGTTATTAATGTAATAAAAATTTGGCCGCGATGACGAGGGCTTACCGTGCCTCCAGCATTCCGGGCATACCTTAGTTCCAGAGTCCAACCATTAATTAATCTACTGGAAAATTTCTCGAGGAGTTGGGGCGAAGGGTTGTATGAAACCGCTCTTAAGGGCGACCATCCAAGAACCGCCAGAAATACCCGGCATTGTTGTCCTCCGATTACCACTAACTATGTACGGGCTCAATTTCCTCCACAAAGGACATTGTCCGCTACAATATAACTTTTAACAAAACAATATAAACACAAATTTATATGCAATAGTCATTCCATACATAACTTTATTAAAGCGCTCGTCAGGAAATTGAAAAACTATAACATTTTCACATCAGCCCTGGAATATAAGTAAGGAAGATATTTGAACCACACAAATATATATATATATATATATATATATATATATATATATATATATATACAGTGAAACCTCCCTTAACGGACACCTCCCTACAGCGTACACCTCTATTAACGGACATTTTCTCACAGTCCCGAATTTTTCTATAGGTAAAATAAACCTCTATATTGCGGACACCTCTGTACAACGGACACGGACAGAGAACCCTGATTTTTTACCTCCTTACTACGGACAAGTACAGCTATCGAAGCGTTCCTATCGGTGTAGGTTTCCAGTAAAATGCATTAACAATAACAAACTCTTTGTGAGAATAAGATATATATAGAATAGTGACTAGTAATATCTTCCTAGGAATTTCACAACAGGAACCTCTTCCTTTTCAGCAGAAGCATATGATTTTCCCGCTGACAGATTACTATTGTTTTGCCTACGGGGTATCACGGTTCCGGGAATATTCCAAAACTTTCATTCCGTTCACATTCCCTCTCTTCAATTTTCAGTTGGTTTTTAGCTCTTTTTGAGTTGCTTTCTCTTCAATATGTCTAATCGGAAATCTCTCACACTTAAAGAACAAATTGAAGTGATAACATTTTCTAATCGCGAAAAATGTGGTGTGCGTAAAGTTGCCGAGTTTTTTAAGATAGGGAAAACACAAGCAGCAGAAATATTGAAAAAGAAAGATGAAATTTTGCAGAAATGGACGGAAAATTGTGACAAACATGTTGTCCAAGAACTAAGAACTGGACACGGATTTACAATCGATCTCGCTACACTGGAATGGTTTAAAAGAGTGCGTGTTCAAAACATTCCCATATCAGGTCCTATGATCCAGGAAAAGCACTTGATATAGCTGGACAGTTGGCCTATTCTGAATTTAAGGCTTCCAATGGGAGTGGCTGGCAAAATTTCGTGGCAGGTACAAAATTTCATTAAGAGCCATTCGTGGAGAATCGGCGTCGGTGAATTCGGAAACAGTTACTCAGTGGGAATCCAAGCTTCTATTATTACTCTTTGGATATACGCCTGAAAATATATTTTTTTTTAAGTTTATACTTATTGAACTTCTTTCTATATACTTAAAAAAAACTTGTGATGAGTAATTATTAAATGGTTAATTAAAACATGAATTAAATGTACAAATTCGGTACGTATCCATCTCGACCAACCCCTCTGTATAGCGGACACCTCTCTATAGTGGACAACTTTGGTTCTCCCAGAGGTGTCCGCTATAGAGAGGTTTCACTGTATATATATATATATATATATATATATATATATATATATATATATATATATATATATATAAATGTGAAAGATGACGTGAAATATATTTTACACTTTTTCTTGTTTCTTTTTCTGGCAGGGGGTCGATAAAGCAGTACACTCTTGGTTCACATTTAATGCTTTATTTGACATGTTTTGCCCGATATGTTCGCGCTTTTGTCGAACCTCTTCAGGGTCTTTTATATGCAAAATATATATTTTTTTTTTTTTTTTTTTTTTTGTAAATCTTAAATTTATGTTGTTAAGGATAGGCGTAATTGGGTGTAAATTGGGTTTGACAAACGCACGAAACATGTCGGGCAAAAGATACCAAATAAAGTAGTAAATGCGAACTAAGAATGTACTGCTTTATCGACCCCCTGCCAGAACGAAACATGGGAATATATATATATATATATATATATATATATATATATATATATATAATGGGTGGCCCGGATAATCGGGCCACAAGAGAAATAACTACTAAACGGTTTGAGATATCAACATTTTTCAAAGAAGCAAAGATGTAGGTCTCGTTGAGACCTAAGCAAATGTGCCCCCGGAAATAAGAAAATAACCCTTCTAAGGTCACAAATTGATCTTTAAAGGGAAGGGGTTCTTCTTTTGCCATATGTTGCATTACATTTCTTCAAAATTCATTGTAATTTATTATTTTAACTTATATATTAAAAATTATTGAAAAAAAAAATTAGAAAACTGATCCAGTCTTATCACTTAGGTGTGTGAAAAATAGTTTACACCCTATTCTTAGGCCTAACAAATATACACAAAACATTTCATAAACATAGGTGAAGCCGATGTAGAGGAGTTTTGTTACAAACACACACACATATATATATATATATATATATATATTCGCACTACATCCAATCACTATATTTTGAAAATCCCCATATTTAGGTTTTCAGATTAGTAGAATAACTGTGCACCCCAAATGCTTCAAGATCTGGTTGAGGATTGCTGCTCGGTGCACCGCTTGATCTGTCTTTGTTGATGAGTTGGTATTCCGTAGCTCTACCAAGTTTTTCAATGTTAGCAACGGATGAGGTAGGCTGTAACAAGGACATAGGCATAAAGCTTTTCCCATCAAAAATATTTGTGTCTCTAACGACAGACATCTTAACTACAATACCTACATAAATCGTTTAACATAAATTATGGCCGTTAAACATAATGTTTCTAATATATATATATATATATATATATATATATATATATATATATATATATATATATATATATGTATAGATAGATAGATAGATATTAGAAAGATTGATAACTTACAAATTTCTTCATTTGCAAAGCACATTTCATCCCCCAAGGCAACGAACGCCCATCCCTACCATCCCTAATCGCAGTCTGCCCCCAATTGATGAGCGTGAGGAAGAAGTTCTTTAATTCCGTTCAGAAACTCGCCACAAACCGACGGATAGATTAATAAAAGAACCTCCCCCAAAAGAGCGTGCGTCATTAGACGAGGACTATACGTCAAGGGGGAACCAGTGGAGCTGACAGGGAAAAAATGTGCGTGTAGGGAAGGTTCAATCGACGAGGGGAGGGGGTTAGGGGGAGGGGGAGAGAAAAGGGGGTCCGTACCCCCCTGGTCCACCTGGACGGTATATACCTGCTCCTTAGCCACGCTACAATAGACAGGGGAGGTTTGGACGAGGCTGAGCAGGATCTTAGAGAATGGTGTACCTCAAGGAGTGTATGTTGCCCCTACATTTATGCTATAGACATGTTCAGGATTACGGTGGATAATCATTCAACAATGAAAACATTTAAATGGAAGTATTCTATGACCTTTCTTAGAAACTGCAGTTTAATATGTGGTTAATAATTAACCATTTTCGAAGAAAGGGAGAGGAAGCTCATCAGGATCTAGAAACAATATTGTCTCTTCACTTTGATAAAAATTGTAAAAAAAAAAAATTCCAATTTACATTCTCATCCCCCCCCCCACCTCGTTCGATAACACAGCCACGAGGCTCTTCTACCACTTCCCACTTTGGTTAGTTGTCGGTACGATGTAATGTATTTTCTCATGATGATAAGTACCAACCCTAAAGTATGGTGAATAATAAGACATTATTGTGCTAGAAGGAGACATCTAACTGAACGGTGTTATGTTAATTTCAACGAATGTTGAGATGAACAAATCGCAGTTACAGATTTTATTTTGGTCGGACTTTCACAATCTCGTAACCTAAAGTGGATTTTCCGGGGAAGAAATCCCGCATTCTTGCTACTGCAAGTTTGGATCGTCTGATAGTATAAGTACATAAATAAATAATTTATTTTGGTTTATAAATAAATTAGGATAAGAAACCCCAGAAAGTACGAGAATCGTGCCCCAAAAATAGCGATCCAAGAATGGCAACACCTTACAGAAAGTAATCTTTTCATAATAAAATAACAATAAAAGTTGAACTTTTTATTACGCCTTGGAAATCTTGTAAATTGGCAAACGAGAATGAAATGTCTCTAAAAGGAACACAGTTTTCCGGTTCGTTCCTTGTCAATTCTTTTCCTCTTTTCGTACAATAAGAACTACAAAGCGAGCGAATGGTTTATCCAGAGCATAAAGGCAGTCTATTCAATGAGTAGATGGCGTTGGTTTTGTTGGAGAATGACATGGAGTCCTGGATTATCCTGGCGAGGGTGACTCCAGGACCTCGACAAAAAAAACAGTATAATGTCCTGAGGATTATCCTTAAGGACACCTGGGGCGATATTGTTACCCCGAACCTGCTCTCTCGCATCCTCTAATGGCTAAAGCTCATTCTAAATGGGCTTAAACTCTTAAAACAATCCTTAATATTTATTTGTTTTTTTTTTATTTAATTTTTGTATGGTATATCATAATTTTATTAATGAAAGTAGTACGATATTACCCATTTGGAATTATACACTAAATGTATCATTATGTTCCTCTTTATCCACCGGTTCCCGTAGATCACCGAAGTTAAGCAACGTCGGGCGTGGTCAGTACCTGAATGGGTGACCGACCACGTGCTGTTGGCATTATAAAAGGGTGGCAACCTGTAGATAGCCCGGCGCTAATAGCCTAAATAGTTGATGCGCCGTTAAAAAAAAAAAAAAAAAAAAAAAAAAAAAAAAAAAAAAAAAATGTTCCTCTTTATAGTCTCCGCATTATGATTTTTTATTTATATTTATTAGTGAAAACGAATATTTCATTTTCCTATATTCTTTTTGAGAGCTTTCAGGAATTCCTATTACCATCATCAGAGCTATAATTTAGTTGCTATTGCAGTTTTCACCTAATAACTTATTGAAAAAGAAGTTTATCCTTCAAAAATGGTAGCGATCTTGGTACGAAACGGCAGAAAACAAACTGAGGGAAATTAAAAGCACAGTTTGTGAATGGCCTTCGAGCCAGAGACGCACAAGAATGGAAGAAATTATTCTTGGTCGACTAAGAATAGGACACTCTCGACTTACTCACTCACACGTTATGACGAAACAAGACACACCTATCTGCCAATATTGCAACATCAACCAGACTATAAAACACTTACTAACGGAATGCAGACTAAGACAAAAAACTTTGACATGCCTGATAACTTGACTGACTTACTCACTCACACGTTATGACGAAACAAGACACACCTATCTGCCAATATTGCAACATCAACCAGACTATAAAACACTTACTAACGGAATGCAGACTAAGACAAAAAACTTTGACATGCCTGATAACTTGACTGACTTACTCACTCACACCTTATGACGAAACAAGACACACCTATCTGCCAATATTGCAACATCAACCAGACTATAAAACACTTACTAACGGAATGCAGACTAAGACAAAACTTTGACCTGCCTGATAACTTCACTGACTTACTCACTCACACCTTATGACTAAACAAGACACACCTATCTGCCAATATTGCAACATAAACCAGACTATGAAACACTTACTAACGGAATGCAGACTAAGACAAAACTTTGACCTGCATGATAACTTGACTGACTTTCTCACTCACACCTTATCACGAAACAAGACACACCTATCTGCAAATATTGCAACATCAACCAGACTATAAAACACTTACTAACGGAATGCAGACTAAGACAAAACTTTGACCTGCATGATAACTTGACTGACTTACTCACTCACACCTTATCACGAAACAAGACACACCTATCTGCCAATATTGCAACATAAACCAGACTATAAAACACTTACTAACGGAATGCAGACTAAGACAAAACTTTGACCTGCCTGATAACTTGACTGACTTACTCACTCACACGTTATGACGAAACAAGATACACCTATCTGCCAATATTGCAACATAAACCAGACTATAAAACACTTACTAACGGAATGCAGACTAAGACAAAACTTTGACCTGCCTGATAACTTGACTGACTTACTCACTCACACCTTATGACGAAACAAGACACACCTATCTGCCAATATTGCAACATAAACCAGACTATAAAACACTTACTAACGGAATGCAGACTAAGACAAACCTTTGACATGCCTGATAACTTGACTGACTTACTCACTCACACCTTATCACGAAACAAGACACACCTATCTGCCAATATTGCAACATCAACCAGACTATAAAACACTAACTAACTAAGACAAAACTTTGACATGCCTGATAACTTGACTGACTTACTCACTCACACCTTATGACGAAACAAGACACACCTATCTGCCAATATTGCAACATCAACCAGACTATAAAACACTAACTAACTAAGACAAAACTTTGACATGCCTGATAACTTGACTGACTTACTCAGGGACGAGAGCCAATATATAGAAAACACATTAAACTTTTTGAAACAAACCAGACAAACTCTAAATGAAATTAAACCCTAAATATAATCCCCAAAATAACTTATACTAATAATAGACTGATTGGAAAACTAATATGTACCTATATATGGTGTTTTTTTTTGTTTTGTTTTTTACAGCAGTGTAAATAAGTTAAGAAGTTTGTTAATTAAAGTATGTAGTTTAGTTTAACATTATAAATACTTAAATTGTTAACTTAATTATAAATATGAATTATAACCTTGCGTTAAAACTACATCAGATTTAAAGCTCTATACTGTGTATGTTAAAATATATTTATAGTCTATTTCTGTAAAACCATTTAAGATGATCTATCAGCTATTAATGTAAATAATATCCATATGTTAAGCTCTTGTCGCCTAAGCTGCTCAATAAATAAAAAATAAAAAGAAAAAGAAAAATTATTGAAGCGTTACTTAAGACATATGTCGAAAAGTAAAGGTACATATGTTTACAAACTCAATATTGAAGGAATGGAAAATGGAGTGCCAGTTGAACATATGTGGTAAAAGCAAAAACTAGATTTTTACAATTCCGATCACACTAGACGAATCCTCAGGTCCTTAGCTGTTTATTATGGATAATTCATAATAGGTACATCATCTGGTTTATGATTAATATGCAAAATAATTGGAGAATCCACTCATAGACCAATTACTTTCCTTCTGGACTTAATATTACAAAAGTGACAATACTCAAGAGAACACAAGCTAGGTGGCAGCAACTGTCAAGAAAATCACTTGGATCTCTTTACCGTCTACAAGATTACGGTGTTCACAACCCATTCCTGTATCTAACTCATTTTGTTTCAAAAATTTCGCTTAGACCCCTTGACTTCTGGGGCCCTCACAAATATTATTCATTTTAACAAATATGGCAGTACCAATATTTACAAGATTATGTTGCCGTAAAGGCGTATGAAGTATGTAGTATGTAGTTTGTTTGAAGGAGGCAGACTCTTCTAAATCAGATTACAGCTAAAGTTATTTCTGCCCCTGCTTAGGGCGGAAGAAGAAAAAGCGGAGACTTGGAGCTGGTAATCCGTCAGCCTTGGGGAGGGCTAAGCCAATTTAAGTGTTTGTCTAGGGGATCAGGGGGGTACTTGCAGGGGGAAGGTGAACTCTCTGTACTTACCTAGATGTCGTGGGCTTACTTCGGGTGGTTCTTATTTGGTGTTTCACGGAACAATGTGCTCGTTTCACAAGCGGGATTTGAACCTGCATCAGACGCAAGGAAATCCATCTGGCTTGCCACTGGACCATCGGAAGACCCTTACTTCAGTAGTAGCAAAGTGTTGGTAACATACTGGTAATTATCATTATATCAAAATGTTACTGTACTATCAGCATGTCATTATCAGAAGTTTTTGGAGGGAATCGGAACATTCCTGCGCAAAATGATTCTAATTTTACGAAGTTCTTAATTCTCATTTTACGAAGTTCCTCTTCTTAATTTACTTCTTTGACTTTCGTAATCTTTATTATTATCATGCACACATTTCATTGATTTTATTTGGTACTCATCAATTAATCACAGACATCTTCTGTGAAATTGGTTATGAATTTGAAATAACAAAAAAAGAAAAAAATGAAGGAGAAAGAATAAAAAATATAGTAAAAACATAATAAAAAAAAACTAGGACAAAATAATAAAAAAAGATAGTAAAAAGTTTATAAAAAAATTAAAAAATAACAATAAAAAATAAATAAAAATGACAAAAATAGACACTGAAAAACTAATAAAAAAAGTAGAAACAATAATAAAAAATAAAGAAAAAAAGAATCAAAAATTAAATTTAAAGAAATAATAAAATAATGTATAAAAAATATAAATAACTAAAATAAACAAGTGGTTCTGTATTTTCTATGTAAATTTTGTGAATCAACTTGGCGGCCCTTTAAAAACGAATTCCTCCCTGAAGGTACTCCACAGCTTAACACTAGAATTCAACATGTTAAATACATTAAAGTATATTCTAAAATATAACATACATAAAAAAATAAATAAATCTATTATGATTATTATTATTACTACTATATCCATCAAAGCTACCCCCACCCCTTCAACCCCCCCCCCTTGCGGTCTGCTATGCCTGCTCTCCCTTCGGACATCTTCCTCACAGCTGTTCCTATCGACCCTTCTCTTCGCTCTTTATTTAATTCCTCCCCCTCTGCATATTTAAATAAAG
Source organism: Gonocerus acuteangulatus (assembly GCA_946811695.1). Taxonomy (NCBI): domain Eukaryota; kingdom Metazoa; phylum Arthropoda; class Insecta; order Hemiptera; family Coreidae; genus Gonocerus; species Gonocerus acuteangulatus. The sequence goes on from OX328130.1 coordinate 7,434,496, forward strand.
GGGAGAAATGAAAAAAAACCACTGACAATACAAACCCCCCCCCCACTAATATTTCCCACATGTATATCTTACATATCGCTTACTCCCCCCTCCCCCTCTAAATTATAATGGTCACGTGACTTAGAAAACTTGCAACTCATTATTTCCTTACAGACGATTTGTCCGATAAGAATCTCCTGTTATAATTAGTGCTGCGCACCCTAATAGCAGCGGCCGGAACATAATGTCGACACAACATATGCTCTCAATTTAAGCCACGTTTTTTCATTGTTCTGTTTCAAGCGTCCGTCTAGATTCATGATCTACTTGTCATATTTCAACATTATCTCAGAATTAAAATTATCCATGTTCGGATAAGGAAAGTTATTTATTAAACGTTGCTTTATATATATATATATATATATATTTTAAGGACTTTGCATCTGACCAGAGTTAATGTTAAATCATCGATCGATGGAAAATATATGCCTTATGCTATGCAATATATCTTTGCACTTCTTTACACTATATATCACTTATGTTAATTACATAAAAGATTTTTCTATGTATTTATTTTATGCGTACATTATGATGCATTTGTTGTGGTTTGTCTCGGATTGCCTGATTTCATCATCAAATAGTAAATATTTGGGCTAAATATAAAATTATCTTAGCGATTTATGTGTCATATATCGTCGATACAAAAGCAAACTAAAGAATTTGAAAAAATGCATCTTTCATTGTCCATCTTTAATAATTTCAATCTGACTTCACTCTATTAAAGGGAAAGTATTCCACTATCAAAAGGTCAAATCTGCCGAATATTTGACTGTCCAAAAAAAAGTTATGAATAAATACTTTTCCACTCTGAAAAGTGGTGATTTTCATATTCGTTAGTTTGCTTTTGTATCGCCGATATGTTTATGTACATATATATATATATATATATATATATATATATATATATATATATAGAGAGAGAGAGAGAGAGAGAGAGAGAGAGACTCACAAAACCGTTGCAATGATATGTAAATTAAGTTTAAGTTATATTATAGATAAAAAAATTATACCCTTATAATATTTGCTACTCCGGGCCAAAATAATTGAATTGGGACTAGGAGGTATAATTCTAAAAGAATCTTGAGGGGATTAGTCAATGATTAGACTCTGAGGGATATGCTTTCTGTTGTAGGATCATTGCAACAGTTTTGTGGCGGATGTTGTGGAGTGAAATTAATGGTGTAAAGTGTCAAGTGAATTATTTAAAATAGTTACTACCAAGCAGAAAGGACATAAAATATAATATTTAAGCCAGATAAATTACAAAAATCAGGATGAACTCAATTTTCTCTGACCTAAACAACAGTATTAAGCTTTTGGTCAATAAAGGCTTTTCGATGAGGCAAATTGCTTCTCAAGTTGGTTTGAATGTTTTTACAGTAAGCAGATATGTTATAAAAAATACTCTTTATTGTTCTACACATGTCGGAAGTCAACAAAGAAATATTTCAGAAAGAAACAGCAAGTTACTGGTTCGACTGATTAGGATGGGCGAGATTGACATTGCTGTGCAAGGCCAACATAGACTTAGATCAGACATGGGGCTTCACGTCAGTGCTGGAACTATTCCCAGAGCACTAATAAGTCAGGGAAATATGGCATGGGTAAAGGTGAAGAAACCAATGCATCAGGAAAATAAAGGCAACTATGGCTGGAATTTTGTTGTAAGCATGAAAATTGCTGACTAGAGAAGTGTTCTCAGGTCAGAAAAAAACAAAAATAAATTTAGATGATTAGATAGTTAGCTGTCGAGGTGATAAGTAAAGGTGGAATGGTTGGGATTCGGCTAAATAAACCTCAATATGATTTTGTTTTAAAAAATCTATATTTCGGACGTTTCGGCTACTCATTGGTAGCCTTCGTCAGCTAAAATGACAAAAAAAGAAATTAATACAGAAAAAAAAAAGTTTATAATTGTGATAGGTAACAGAACTATAAATACAATTAACTTATAAAAGAACATATCGCCTTAAATTCTTACAATGAGTAGAATGAAAAAGTAAATAGGTACAATAATTGATTTTAATAGTAATTAGTGACATTAATTGATTTTACAAAGAAATAAGAAACTATATGCCAATGACAAATATAGTAGCTAATAGTAACATTAATTAATTTTACAAAGAAATAAGATACTACATACCAATAGAAATGCCAAGCGGCAGAGGAAGACCAAGGTTGGCCATTGTGAAAGTGTCTAAGGAAAAAGGAATCTACTGGGGTATATGTAACTGAAAACATTGCAGGTGGTGGGAGAAAGGTCGGTAAGGATCAAAAGGCATTTTTTTGTCATTTTAGCTGACGAAGGCTACCAATGAGTAGCCGAAACGTCCGAAATATAGATTTTTTTAAAACAAAATCATATTGAGGTTTATTTAGCCGAATCCCAACCATTCCATCTTTACTTATCAAAAATAAATGGTTTTGGGACTGATGGACAATGCTGGCTTTGGAAAAAAATAACCTGGGTCTCCTATTACAAACAGGGAATTCCAGTCTACTCGAAAATTTTGTGGTAGCAGTCATATGGTGTGGGGTGCATAAAGGGCCAATATGTTGGACGGATTGCCAGAATAGGAGGGAAAATGAACCCTGTGGGATATCTAAGTGTCTTCCAGCCATTTCAACTGCCAAGTTTTAAATACCGAAATGAAGATATTATATTTCAACAGGATAATGATCCAAAGTACATTGCAAAAATAAGTGGAATGGTTTAATAATCATTCTATTAACTTGTTTTCAAACAATCTGGAGAAAAGAGTACCAAATAGAATTCAGACCATAATTAAAGCCAAAGGAAGCCATAGAAAGTACCAAATTATAAGGTTTTATAATAGTTTTAATTCAGTCACAGAAGTGTTGCAATCAGGTAAAGTTTAAATATTTTTCAGAATTTATTTTTATACTTCAATAAAATTATTATTATGTTAATTTATAATTATTAAGTATTTGTTAAAATCATATATGTTTCATTACCCAAAACACATTTCTAACAGCGAGTTATACAAATTTTGTGAGCAAGAGTTATCATTGCAACGGTTTTGTGAGTCACTGTATATACATATATGACGGAATGGCTTTTATCTCCGGCGGTGATTCTTTTCTCCGGCTTCTTCCTACGATATTTCGCTGGATTCCTCTGCAGCTTCATCAGGCAAATTATTTTTATCCTCGGTGGTAGCCATGAAAATAATTCCCTTGAAGAAAAATATATTTTATATTATTTGAGGCGATGACATTCAAGATTGATTATGTCCACTTTTTTTAAAACTTTTTTTTTTTGTAAAATTATTTTTTTATTTTTTTCTGAAATTATTTAAATCTCATCAAAAACAAGGAAATGTTGGTTTAACTGAATAAATAATTATTTCGTTAAGCAATTATACTGGCTTACAAGGTTCTTGTATTCTCTGAAAAGTTAAACGAATTGGATATATCCTGTTTTAGAAGTCGACCAAAAGTATATCTAAAAAAAATATATCAGGCTACGAGTGCCCAGAGGGGCAGATACCACAGTGGTTTCGGATTCATTACCATACTGTACACTAGGGAGATAGTTTGGTCAGTACTTTGCTCCGGCCGCCTGATTTTCCCCTTACTAGGGTCATTAGCACCAAAGGTACCCATTAATAAATTAATTAAAGGCTGGGTTGGCCTAGAGACGGCCAGGGAGACCGAATTCAACCCATCAACGAAGACACTAGAAGAAAAAATCTTGAGTGCTTGCTCGGGATTTGAACTCAGGCCTTCCAGCATATTAGTCCAGTGCTGTACCATTGGGCTAACCTCGCCCCTCAAAGTATATCTAATTTTTTTTAAATATTTGGAGGCTTTCAAATATTTAAAGCAGCAGGTAACAGTTTGTTCAACCTGATTTATTTATATTCACGCCTCTCATGTTTCATGAATATTTCACTTTTCTTCAGGAACACCTTTTCTTAGGAAGTCACCATGTACTCGCTATGCAAGTTTTATGCCAGACTCCATACCGACTGCTTGCTAACTTTATAGCTGTATTTGTTTCCCAAGATGTACAAAAAGGTGCACGAAACATTTCGTGCGTGATTAATAAATCAAGAAGTTTTAAGAAATGTTTTCTACTTTTAACGACCCAAAGCTGATGATTTGAAACAATTTAGATCATTCTGCCAGCAATTGCATCCATAGAGAACTGTCTTAACCCCTCGTATAAAGTATCTAGAATTTAGATGCTCACTGTTGCCAACATACTTCACTGAAATTGCCCACGGGTCTGTCAGACGCTTTATACACAACAGAGTTTATATAATGTTCTACCCTATGCTATCGTCTCCTTGCGATATGGACAGCTGTCGCTAGGAATCGGGCTTACCACCAAACTCAGCTGACAGCGGACAGGGGCTGAGGCTCACATTTCTACTATAGAGCAGTCCAACGATAACAGCAGATGTCACAATAGTAACATCGAGAATCAATCGGCCAGCTATTTAAAACTCGCTATGTAACGTCAAGCAAAAGAAACATCAGTCCCGTAACACGCCACGAGGGCCCTGAGGGGATGACTAGGGAGATAGTGTGGTCAGTACTATGCTCCGGCCGCCTGATTTTCCCCTTGCTGCTTCGACTGCTGGGGTCATTAGCACCAAGGTACACATTGATAAATTTATTAAAGGCTGGGTTGCCCTAGGGACGGTCAGGGAGGCCGCTTTCATCACATGAACGAAGACACTAGAAGAAAAAAGTGCTTGCTCGGCATTCGAACCCAGGTCCTCCAACTTATTAGTCCAGTGCTCAACCACTAAGCTAACCCCGCCCGGATATATGTATGGTGTGAGTATGCTGAATCCAAGCTTTCCAACTCGAAAACCGGGGGGGGGGGGAGAATTTTTAGCTGGCGAAATTTAAATTTTTTTCGACTTTTTTTTTTTTAGTTTTTCTTCATTCATATAAACCCGTTGGTTTTGGGTAAAATAACTTTAAATACGGAGTAAAGAACATTACATTCTGTTTCAAATCAACAGGCCTAAGTCCAAATTCGGCGAGGTAAAAGGGCCGCAATTGCTAGCCAAAAAACAACAATGTTTTCCAATATTGTGAAAAACTGTAGTGAGCCCACTTTTAACGAGTTACAACTCGTTAATGGATTAATCAATTCTTTTTAGAAGTTGGAGAGCACCTAAGGATATTGGAAAAAAATTATTTTGTTTAGAGCCTTCTGCTAAAATTCAGGAACATAAATATGCTTTAGGTCTACCCGACAAACCTATGTAGTGTACTGTATAACATATAGTTTTATTTATCGTACATGGCCACTGCGCATGCGCGAACGCTAGCGGAAACTTTTTTGTGACACATACAGCCTTGTTTTTCCTACATGGCCACTGCGCATGCGCCTACACCAGTAGACGCTTTTTTGTGATATATACAGTCTTCTTTTTTTTCCAGTTTAGTCACCGCAAACGCATAATAATGTTGTGGGGAAATTAATGTTAGCTCGAACCCCTTTTGAAGCCTATATATACTGGGCTAATAGCTAAGAATGTTCTTCCACTTTCCATCTAGTAACCTGTAGTAGTAGTCTGATTTCTGTGCAGATCTATCCTGAAGCTACACATCCTTCAATCGCCCTTCCTTAGCTGTCCGGATAATCCTCGGTTCGAATCCTGTTTGCCTAGCGGAATCATCCACTTAGTTCATCTTGATGATAATAGAGAGCAGCACAGACCCGACATGGTGCATCACAGAGCTAAGAATGCTCTTCCACTTTGCATCTAGTAACCGCTTCCGTAACAAACGGATGATTTCTCTGCAGGCCTATTCTAAAGCTATATATCCTTCAATCGTCCTTCCTTAGCTGCCCGGATAATCCTCGGTTCGAGTCCTGTTTGCCTAGCGGAGTCACCCACTTAGTTCATCTTGATGATAATAGAGAGCAGCACAGATCCGACTTAGCGGCCTAGTATTTGCCCAGCATTATCTTCCTACACCAGCTAAGCAAATGTTTGTTTTGCATTACCCCCTCTCCCCCGTTCTGCATCAGTTTGTTGTGGACCGTTTGTTCAAGGGCTTACAGTCGGTCTGCTCCTAGTGACTCATTGTACAAGGCTTGGGTTGCTGGAATCCAGGGTGATTTGAATATGAGGATAGGAATTCGCCGAGGGATGCTAGGGGGGGAGGAGGTGTACTGCTATAGGAATTCTCTAGTCCCTCCCCCCCCCCCCCCACAATAGATGCATACCACAGGTGAGATTCGAGGATGTTGATTTGTTGATGCACAATTCAGGAGTTCTCCAATATACCCCTCAATCAAGACATTGATTGAGCTAGATATATCATACCTCAATGTCAACCAACTCTTATTTATGGAAACATTATTACACATTTCTCTTCCCATGATAGAGTGCCCGATTCCAACGTATGAGGATGAGGATTCGAGGCCCACTTTTAGTTTGTTTGTTTAGAAAATATGGGGCGAAAAACCTCACGGTCGTCAGCGCCCTACTATGTCATTGCAACGCACAACCACTCATCCCTAGTTCCCGGAACCTTAGGGAGTCAGGTTTTTTTTTTTTTTTTTTTTTTTTTTTTTTTTTTTTTTTTTTTTTTTTTTTTTTTTTTTTTTTTAATTGAATTTTTTTTTTTTTTTTTTTTTGTATTAAAAAATTAGACCTTGTACTTTGTATATATTTTTTGGCCCATTCTTTTTTTTCCTCACTTTCTGTGTTTAGGGGATTTTTTTTTCTTTTTCCTTTTTTTCCTTTTTATCTCCTTTTTCCTCTCTTTCCCCCTTTTTTTTTTCTTTTTCCCTTCTTTTTTTTTTCCCCTCCTTTTCCCCCTTCTTTTTTTTTTTTTTTTTTTTTTTTTTTTTTTTTTTTTTTCCCTGACATACTCCCCGATATAGCTATTGTCAAAGTGCAGACAATTTTATTTTAAAAATACAGATATCACTAAACATATACATATGTCAATATATTAAACGAATAACAATATGAAATTAAAACTAGAAACTATGAGATTTAAAAAAAAAAAAAAAAAAAAAAAAAAAAAAAAAAAAAAAAAAAATAATATAAAATAAATAAATGGTATCACAAATTATCACAGTTTGCTAACTTAAGGAAACACTAAATAAATTGATAAAACGTGCAACAATCATTCTACTAAACAACAATTAAAAACAAGTACTAGACTAACAAGAAAAAAAAAAAAAAAAAAAAAAAAAAAAACAAAAAAAAAAAACACATAAGGACCCTAAATAGAGGGCAACATTATTTTCATATTAATCTATTAAGCCCAGTTATCTTTAAAAAATTTATTATTTTGTCAACTTCAGCCTGTTTGTTGCCGAGAGCCTCTGCTATCTTTCTTGATATCCCGAGCTGCCGAAAGAGTTTTGTGTACTTCCGGCAATCTTCAATGATGTGTTGAACGGTGAGGGGTTTTCGACAAGTAAGGCATCGGGGTGGAGTTTTCCTGGACATAAGATACGAGTGCGTAAGACGGGTGTGTCCAAGACGGAGTCGCGCTAACATTACTTCCTCATTTCGGCAGGATCTAGAGGATGTCTCCCAAGGCTGGCAGTCAGTTTTCACCAAACTCAGCTTATTGACGTCTCTTGCCTCATTCCACATCTCTTGCCAACGTTGTTTGACGGTGTGCAGCAGCGGTGAGGCCAGCTCACTTACCGTCAGAGAAGTGGGTGTAATAGACGGTAAATCATGAGCGGAAGACGCTGCTTTGTCTGCCATCTCATTACCCTTTACACCCCTGTGTCCTGGAGTCCAGACGAGGTGAACAGTCTTCCCCAGTCCATGAAGCATGGTGGAGTACTCGAACAACTTTATAATGCTTGGGTTATCACTGTACATATCATGGATGTTAAGCAGCGCGCTTTTAGAGTCTGTACAGATCACAATGTTGGTCTCGGGTACTGTCATAGCGTGATACAGAGCTGCTGACAGTGCAAACAGCTCGGCTGAATAAATGTTACTAGCGGGGTGTAATTTGTACTGATATGCTGCTCCCTGATCTATGTAAGCACACGCACATGAGACTCCAGTGTGAGAACCATCAGTGTACATTACTCTCTTATCATCGAACGTATCCAGCAGCTCGTGAAGTCGACAATTCAATTCAATCCCACTGGCGTCGTCTTTCCGCAGAGCTAGAAAGTGACAGAGAGGTTTTCTATAATTCCACGGAGGCATGAGTGCATCCTGCCGAAAAATGGTGAACTTTTCGAGTTCATTTATTAGAGACTTCACCCGAAGTGCTAAAGGCAAAGAAGCTGAAGGGTGACTGTTAAACAACCTAGAATATTTTGGTTGAAATATGTACGGGTAGCATGGATGATCAGGTGAGGTATATATTTTCGATATATATTTGGCGGCAAGACGATGCCTCCTAAATATTAGGGGAGGAATACCAGCCTCTGCGCACAACGAGAGAACTGGCGTGCTCCGGAAAGCCCCACTTATGCTCCGAATCCCGTTGAAGTGTATTGTATCAACAAGTTCGAGCACTGGTTGTTTGGCTGAGCTATAAACTATGCTTCCGTAGTCTATTTTACTGCAGATTAAAGCTTGGTACACTTTCAGAAGTGAGAGACGATCAGCTCCCCAGGTTGTCTTGCTTAATACTTTTAGAATTTTTAAGCGGTTGAAGCATCTCCTCCTGAGTTCACTCACGTGAGGCACCCAGTTGAGCCGCTTGTCAAAGATCACTCCAAGGAACCGGGCTTGATCGACAAATGGAATAGGATGAGATCCAAGCTCAAGTGGAGGACACGGCGGCTCCGATCGGCGACGACTGAATAGAATGCATTTTGTCTTCTCCTTCGAGATACGTAGTCCAGAAGTCTTGCTCCACAGCAAAATCCTGTTGATTGTTGCCTGAAGGTTTCGTCTGATGAACTCGACACTTGCAGATCGACATAAAATAAGGAGGTCGTCCGCATACAGAAGTCCTTTTACATGCGTAGTGAGACACGTCTTGATGTCGTCAATTGCAATAGAAAACAAAGTGGAGCTCAGTGCACTGCCTTGTGGGACTCCATATTCCGTCTCTACATTTTCTGATAGCACCCCGTTCGCAAGCACTCGAAATTGCCTTTTTAACAGAAACTGCTGTATGAACTTCGGAAGGTTCCCCTGAAGGCCCCACCTGTGTAGCGTACGTAAAATACCTTGCCTCCATACAGAATCAAATGCATTTTTTATATCGAACAGGACCGCAACCACAACCTGCTTGTTGACATAGGCGTATTGCAGTTCACTTTCAAGAATGACGAGATTGTCCATGGTTGACCTACCCTGGCGATAAGCAGACTGGCCATTCCAGAGCAAATTTTTTTTGTCAAGTGTCCACAGGAGCCGCTTGTTCACCATTTTTTCCAGTACTTTGCTTAGACAGCTAACCAGTGAAATGGGCCGGTATCCTGAAGGAAATCTTCTATCTTTATCTGCTTTTGGGATTGGGATTACATGTGATAGTCTCCAAGCACTTGGAAACACTCCACTATGCCAGACTTGATTGTATAACTGAAGCAGCCGATCCTTGCTTTGAGGAGACAGCTGACGCAGCATTTCATATAAGATGTTGTCCGGGCCAGGGGACCTTCCTTTAGATTTCCGAAGCGAAAAATCTAACTCCCATCTAGTGAAGGAGTCATTGTAAACGGCTGCGTTATTGATAAGAGAGAAATGTAGGGGTTGGGATTCTTCCTTGACCTTGTTTTCAAGAAAGTCAGGATCGAGCTCGGTTTCCTTAACTCGAAAAGACTCAGCCAGAGTTTCAGCTATCGTGAAACCGTCTATGGTTAGGGTTCCGTTTACACTCAAGACAATAGGTGGCACATCTGATTTGCCCTGAATGCTCCTGATTTTTCGCCAGACTTCACTCGAAGAGGTGTTAGCGCTAATGGACGAGACAAAACTTCTCCAATACAGTTCCTTAGCCTCTCGAATCACACGTCTTGATACCGCTCTCAGTCTTTTGAAGTCAATGAAGAGCGAGGTTGTCATGCTTCTCTTGAATTTACGATAAGCTTTTCTGCGGTCCCGTATAGCTTTCCTGCATGTTTCATTAAACCAAGGTAAAGATGTCTTCCGTGGGTTACTTTTACGTTGTGGTATAGTGCTGCTGGCAGCATCTTGAATAGCTTTAGTTAACATGTTACAATTAATGTCCACGTCCTGTGGGTGCCAGCTGGTGCAGATAGCGAGGTTCCTATATTCTTCCCAATCAGCTTTGTGAAGTAACCAAGATTCTCTCCGTTCTGCCGGGGAAACGCGTGAATTTTCAATAGTTATCATAATGGGGAAATGATCACTGCTATAAAGGTCGGTGAGAGTGTACCAACTGAGTGCAGTAACGAGAGAGTAAGTACATGCTGTGACATCAATGGAAGAGGTAGTACCGTAGGAAGAGCTTAGATATGTTGGTTGTCCGGTGTTGAGAATGTGTAGCTCAGTGTCTTGAAATAGTGCTGAAATCATCTTGCCACGATGATCATTCCTTGAAGAGCCCCAAGCAGTGGAGTGAGCATTCAGATCCCCCAAGATAACTCTAGGTTCAGGAATCTGTTCTACAAGGTGCCGAAGGTCGCATTCCCTAGTTTGCTCACTTGGACGAAGGTAAATATTGCAGAGATAAAGAGAATGCGGGAGATGAGTCCTCACCGAGATGGCCCATAGATTAGTTTGGATGCTGAGAAGTTCGCTAGGAATGGTGTTGGAGACAAGAATCATTACGCCACCGCAGGCTTTGTCTCTAGTCGTGTCATCAAGTCTGTAGCTCTGATATCCAGGAAGACCGAACTCATCATCAGGTGAGAGATGAGTTTCTTGAAGACATATAAAGAGTGGTTTATAATGATCTACCATAATCTCCAAATCACTTGTATGCTTTATGAGGCCGTTGCAGTTCCATTGGAGGATTCCATTTCTAGGGGTTGGCGTGTCCGTCATAGGAGTTGCACTTAGTGTAGACCTTCCCGCAGGAAAACCATTCTTCAATACTCAGAGAAGTCAAAAGCGAATTTCTGGATGTTCCGAAAGAGGGAAGAACAGCCACGTAGCGGATACGTATTGGATTAAAGAAAATAACACTTATACCAGATTGTTCTGCCAAGCGAAACTTGGACCCAAGACACATCAGACTACTCGAAGAAACCTTAAGGTGTTCTGGAAATGATGGATGGCTCTCCAGTCCACCTTGTAGGCATAACATACAACCCTCGACGAAAAGAAATATAAAAGGAAGAATACAATACAACCCTAGAAAAGGTTCACTTACATCTAACAGTACATTCACTAAAGCTACTAATGAATTGAGATGAACTATACACAAAAATAAAACCTTATAACATATGGGAAATGATGGAACAACTAATAGAATAAGTCGTAAAGTTAAAAAATACCCTACGTTGGTAACAGGAGTACAGTAACGTCTGTTATCCAAAATTAACTTAAAATGAAATATATATAACAAAGATATCCTATAGCAAACATAAAGGGAAGGGTACATCTCATCATGGAGGCATAACATAGAGAGTGGGATAAATATAAATATGGAAAGTAAAAAATAGTATAAAAACAACAAAAAACTGCTTACATCTAACAGTTCACCCGCGAAAACTATTTTAGAATTAGGATCAAGCAAATAAAACGTATAACGTAAATTAAAAAAAGGAACATCCAAGTGTCTATGTCGTGAGGATAAAATATAGCCAGGGGTAGAACTTACAATAAAATAACAACTATGATTAAAAAGTAAAAGGAATTGACATATGCTTAAATGTTTATCAGTTAAACCAATTTTTGGCGAGCCCCTGTAGAGTAGCAACAAGATTGAAGTAAACACTTTTAGTAAAACGAGTTTTAACATCCATCCGACACGCTGCTAGCATTCCCTTCTATTTTGATTATTTTTTGCACAATTGGAGATAACCCGTTTACGTATGATCTATACTAACATACCCGTTCCTTATCAAAATCTTAAAAGGCTAGGGCCAAGAGAAAATGATTACCTCATGGTTAGTTCGATTATAAATTTTCTTATGACTATTTTAAATTCCTTAATAATAGTAAAGCTTTTAGGATTTAAATTAGTATCTATAGATAGCGTATCTATTACTTTTTTGTTTAAAAATACATTTTACTGCTGAGGTCAATTAAAAAAACAACAAGCAATTCAAAACTGAGGAAATCTAACAACTAAGAATCGCTCAAAGCATTGAACTTTTAAGCACTTTCGAAGTTTTAAGCACTTATATCTTTGATTGAAATCGTCCCATGATGCTTTATTATTTATTCATACAACCATTTCCCAAATGTCCGCGTGATAACTAAGAAAATATACGAACAACTCAAAACTTGCCATGTCTGATAATAACATTTTTTTTCTAATACTCGCAAAACGCTTAACTCGCAAGACATTTGCTCCAAAAATCACTTTCCAGTAAAAGGATTCTTCTGTTTAACAAACTCCATCTTTTAAATTACAAGAATGATTTTTATATCATATTTCATCAAAATTGGACCATTTTTGAACCAGCCAACTAAAGGCTTTCCTTCTTCCCTCCATAGAAACATACTAGCAAAGTTTCCGCTTCAAAACACATAAATCACGGAAATGACCATGGTTCTTTCTTATGTTGAATGCTTAAACCGTGCTAGAAATTAATAATCTATATTTAAACTGTCTTGGAAATAATCCAACAACTTTGGATAAAGCTATTAATACTTTAAGGGAAACAGACCTATTCAAAAAAAATTAGGAAAAAAAAAAATAAAAAAAAAAAATAAAAAAAAAATAAAAAAAAATAAATAAAAAAATAAAAAATAATAAATATATATATATATATATATATATATATATAAAATTAATTATAAAAAAAAATAAAAAAAAAAATAAAAAAAATAAAATAAAAATATATATATACATATATTTACTTATTTATCATATGTAGTATATATTTGTGTATGTAAGTGTGTGTGTGTGCAAATATGTATATATGTGTGTTTGTGTGTGAGTGCCTATTTATTTATAAACTACTCGTAATTGTTAATTCAATATAATATATTATTATGTAACATGAAATTATGATTGTATTTTTATATATATATATGTTTATTTATATCTATATATGCGTGAGTGAACTAGTCAATCACCAGAGTATACCAATAAAGGAAAAACAAATTAAAAAAAAAATATATATAAATAAATAATATATATATATATATATATATATATATATATATATATATATATATATATATATACACACATATATATTACTTCTACTACCTTTATTATACCACTATTTATTGATGTTTAGTATTTATTTATAAACTGCTAAACTTGTTACAGTAATTTTAATATAATATATAACATTATTTAGCATGAAATATAATTGTAGACTTATAAGAACTGTCTTTGAGTGTAGCTATATATATTTTAATTGTTATTGATATTTACTTAGGGGGGAAAATGGAAAAACATATATTTTGGTTAACTAAACTTGTATAAAGAGGGCGTAAGAACCGAAAAGTTACTCGCCCTAAAATCCAATCCTAATCCTATATTTAAACAAGAAATCAATCTTGAATAAACCGGACCCCCAATTGGTTACTTAATTACACAGGCAAACAAAAAAATAAATAAATAAAATAAAATGCTACTTTCCAATGACGCCATACATTCTTATGAGTTTCGACATATTGACTCGAGAAATAACTAGAGCTTCCATGGTTTTGAGGGTCGCTGAATACGAATCCGAGGTCTGTTTCAGCACATCGGCGCAAAATCAACGATAAGTATGTTTATTTGGCAAGAAATGAATCTGCAGTCAAAATTCATTTTTTTTTTTTTTTTTTACAAAACAGACATATTTTTCCTTGAAATGAACTTGATTTTTCGCCGATGTGCTGAAACAGATCTCGGATTCGAATTCAGCGACCCTCAAAACCATGGAAGCTCTAGTTATTTCTTCTTTAACGACTTCATACAAGATTTGACCTTCAAATGCCCTTGAACCTGACGTGCTGGGGTGAAACGGACTCCGGATTCGGATTCAACAACCCTCAAAACCATGGAAGCTCTAGTTATTTCTTCTTTAACGACTTCATACAAGATTTGACCTTCAAATGCTCTTAAACCTGACGTGATGGGGTGAAACGGACTCCGGATTCGAATTCAGCAACCATCAAAACCATGGAAGCTCTAGTTATTTCTTCTTTAACGACTTCATACATGATTTGACCTTCAAATGCCCTTGAACCTGACGTGCTGGGGTGAAACGGACTCCGGATTCGGATTCAACAACCCTCAAAACCATGGAAGATCTAGTTATTTCTTCTTTAACGACTTCATACAAGATTTGACCTTCAAATGCTCTTAAACCTGAGGTGATGGGGTGAAACGGACTCCGGATTCGAATTCAGCAACCCTCAAAACCATGGAAGCTCTAGTTATTTCTTCTTTAACGACTTCATACAAGATTTGACCTTCAAATGCTCTTAAACCTGACGTGATGGGGTGAAACGGACTCCGGATTCGAATTCAGCAACCCTCAAAACCATGGAAGCTCTAGTTATTTCTTCTTTAACGACTTCATACAAGATTTGACCTTCAAATGCTCTTAAACCTGACGTGATGGGGTGAAACGGACTCCGGATTCGAATTCAGCAACCCTCAAAACCATGGAAGCTCTAGTTATTTCTTCTTTAACGACTTCATACAAGATTTGACCTTCAAATGCTCTTAAACCTGACGTGATGGGGTGAAACGGACTCCGGATTCGAATTCAGCAACCCTCAAAACCATGGAAGCTCTAGTTATTTCTTCTTTAACGACTTCATACAAGATTTGACCTTCAAATGCTCTTAAACCTGACGTAATGGGGTGAAACGGACTCCGGATTCGAATTCAGCAACCCTCAAAACCATGGAAGCTCTAGTTATTTCTTCTTTAACGACTTCATACAAGATTTGACCTTCAAATGCTCTTAAACCTGACGTGATGGGGTGAAACGGACTCCGGATTCGAATTCAGCAACCCTCAAAACCATGGAAGCTCTAGTTATTTCTTCTTTAACGACTTCATACAAGATTTGACCTTCAAATGCTCTTAAACCTGACGTGATGGGGTGAAACGGACTCCGGATTCGAATTCAGCAAGCCTCAAAACCATGGAAGCTCTAGTTATTTCTTCTTTAACGACTTCATACAAGATTTGACCTTCAAATGCTCTTAAACCTGACGTGATGGAGTAAAACGGACTCCGGATTCTAATTCAGCAACCCTCAAAACCATGGAAGCTCTAGTTATTTCTTCTTTAACGACTTCATACAAGATTTGACCTTCAAATGCTCTTAAACCTGACGTGATGGAGTGAAACGGACTCCGGATTCGGATTCAACGTGTCGAAATACATAAGGATATATGTACAGTGTCTTTGGAAAATAACACCTTTTTGTGTGTGTGCCTGTGTTATGTCCTCCTCTCTGATTTTTAAATATCTCTTGAAATTACTAATATTTTTACTTAGAACTCGCATTTAGGTTTAATAAATGATTAGTATAGATTGCCTTCATCCATTCCTGAGAATCTAACCTAGCCCAGTTCCCAGGAGTATAGGCCGGTAATGGTCTGGCATTTCTACACAGCTGATATATTTCTCTCCTTGCAGAGCCAGAAAAAAGGAATGTTATTTCGTAATAAAATATATTACTCTTGGTAATATAGTAAAAGTTATTAGCTTATATAACCTCAATCATATAGTTTGTTTTACAGTAATAATTTCTGTACGGTTTCCTCTTGGCAGGGTGGATAGTGTCAGTGGCAGCTTATTAAAGTGTTCAATGCGAAAACTTGTCTGTTCTAAATATACACAGAGTTCTTGGGTGTTCAAGTTGCTCATTTTTGTATAAGAGTCATGAGTGGAAAAAAAGTCATAATTAAAATTGGGTATAAGCTATTATTTTCAGATTTTTTTTTCTTATCTTCGTGGACGGCGGAAGGTCAACAAATAAAATCTTCAACACTCAGTATCGCCAACTTTATTTCATCCCTACATGTTTCACATCTTTATTGGTGCCTCTTCAGGGTTCAAATTTTGGTTACGTTTGAATTTAAGGAAATATTATATTTAAAAAAATGCATAGGTACTGGCACCTTTTAGCACTTTCCTCCGAAGGAAAGTAGCTATTGAGGTTGGACTCATGACGGAATTTTTGAAAAATTTCTTCAAATCTTTATCGATCCTACCTAGTAGACACCGAAAATGACCCCCGTTAAAATTTATATATATATATATATATATATATATATATATATATATATGCATATATATATGTGTCTGTTAACACGATAGCGGCCAGAGTTTTTGTTTTTTCGTCACGAAACTTGGTATATAGCATTCAATTAGCAAACGATTGAACGAGTTCGTTAACCACTAAAGTCAGTCCACCGGAAGGGGGGGTTTACCCCGAACCCAAAACACTTATTTGACTATGTCAGCCGTAATATTTGTTATATTTCAACGAAACTTGGTATTCGTAGTGGTAATATAGAGAGAAAAGTGAGATATAAAAATGAACTAAATCGGTTCATTAGAAGGGGGGGTTTACTCCGGACCCACAATACCAATTCGCCACTACCAGCCGTGATTTTTGGTATATTTCGACGAAACTCGGTATTCGTAGTGCTAATCCACAGTTAAATATGTGTTGTAAAAATAAACTAAATCGGTTCATTAGAAGGGGGGGGGGGGTTACTCCGGACCCAAATTCCTAATATACTCATACCGGTCGTAATTTCTGCTGTATTGTAACGAAACGCGGTATACGTCGTGGGTAACTCATGAGAAAGAAGTGTTGTAAAAATGAGCTGAATCGGTCAATCGGAAAGCGGGGGTTTAATTTGTAATATATTTGAATAGAAAAGCCGGCAGACGTAGGTTCACAAAGCCGCCGCAAGGAGCGCTTTCTACCACTAGAGTGACTGTATTCTGTTCCTATGTTAGATCAAAATACGATAATATGAGGATTTTTGTATTTATTACGTAGTTGATCAGTTACTCATTACAAAATGAGAACTATTCACGTTTTTATTTTATTTATGTAGGATATTTTAAGCAAATTGTTCTGGAAAGCAGTCTACACTACCCAAATTCTGAGGAAAGTGCTTAGTTATGCAGCTCCTGCGTGACGGACTTTTAATGTTCCAGTTGTTTCCTATAAGCTGAATACATATACTAAAAGCAACAGGTATTGGTATTCATCGTGAAAACAGACAATTTGGAATTTCACGGTGGGCCGGGTTTTTTGAAACACCGTGTATATATCTGCGCGAAATATTGAGGTTTCAATGAACAACCCGATACGTGAGACAATATAAAAAGTGAATATGTCTCGTTTAGGATTACAAAAAGCTTTGAGAGGTCAAGCAAGGGTGATAGCGCCTAATATTTATGAATATTACGGAAAAATTAAAATAAAATCAATACAAAATATGGAAGGAGCCAATCATTTTTGGTACTTCACTAGCTGTTTAACTAAATATTTCAATTATTCCAGAGGGATCAGGTAAGAAAATTATCTCTGGGCCACTTTCTCTTAAGCCGCCGGGGAGGATTGTCTGGATGGGATTGGGGAGATAAGGATAGAACTTCGGGATTAGGTAGGACAATTTGGAATGGAACATTTGGAGAAGGGTTTTAGGAAGGCGAAGGACAAATGGGATGTTAAGGTCATTATGAAGGGTTTTGTTCGATACATAGAAAGGTGCGTTGACAATTTTTCGGAGAACTTTGGACTGGAATGCCTGTTGATGTTGGATGGTTTTGCGGATCCCCAGAGTTCAAGTCCGTACGTCCATATTGGTCGAATGATTGTTTTGTATATCGTTAGTTTGTTCTGTATCGATAATTTAGATGAGGGTCCAAGGAGTCGTCTAAGTAGTCCGTATCTTCTGTTCAGTTCTTGTCTTTTCAGTCTCGTGTGAGGGTTTCATGTCAGACGGCTGTCAAGGTATAGCTCTAGGTATCGAACCTCGTTAGATTCAGGAATTTGAGTACTTTTGAGGTAGACAGAAGGGCGTGATCTACGGTTGAGAGTGAATGTTACCTTTTCGCATTTTTCTGGGTTAATTTTTCTTTTATCAATACTTAGACAATGCTAAGATTAAAAACGTTTTAAACCTCCAAGTGATAAGGTTATCGCGGAGAGAATTTTTACCAGCAATTTCCTTTACCGAGAATATTGGCCACGCCCTTTTCGCTTTGGCAGAACCATCTATTTGAACAGGCAACGTTATAGTCTAAATTTTTAGGTCTCGATATTTATTGATAAACATTAAACACTATCTCTCTTGCCCGACCTCTCATAGCCTTCTCTAGTCCTAAACGAGACATAATCAGTTTTTATGGAGTTTCGTGTAGCGTGATGTTCATTACAATAGGAATTCACAAATGGCGGAAACTTGGGTAATATATTTTCCCTGAGAATTTCGCGCATGCGGTTTTGACCCTCTCCATCTAGCTAAACGAGAAATAAAAGACCACCCAGCTATATCGTGAATTTGTGCAGGTTTATACTAAAACCCCATAAAATGTAAAGTGCTCATATTACCGCTGTCGGAGTATTTGCGCACAGTCATTTCTAACGGGGATTTTATGATCTGACCTGAAGGGAATTCCATTTGATCCAATGAGTTTTATTGCCAATTACTAGAACATGAAATAATAGCCCAGCTAATTATATTAAACTCAAAATTAATACTTTTTATCTGTACGTTTTATATCCCTCCGCCCGGAGGAAAAGGCATTTCCAAAGAACCTTTTCAGAGGCTATTAAAATAATTCATTATTTACCAGAAAATAAAATTCAGACTCCAAGAGCACATATAATATAGATTTAATATTCTCCAATTTCCTGAATCTAATATAGAAAGCTTCGACTCCTTCAGCTCCCATTCCTGCAACAACCCGGGGCAGCTCAGGTCACGATTTGAAGGAGGTTGTGCTTGTGAAGGGACGGTGGCTAGCTGGTAAAGGTTGTGTACTTTAATGCTGGTTAGAACTAGAATAGAACGTGTAGTATTTATTTTATTGAAGCTGTTAAGTCGCCAAAGCTGGGAGCTAAATAAAATAACTAGAATAGGTAATGGGGAAAATAACCCCTTTTTTATTACCTTTTTATATATATATATATATATATACTACCTGACCGGGCAAACGTTGTTTTGCCATATAAATCGTTTCAAGTGAATATTTTGCTTTACCTCCCATAAAGTAAATTTTCAAAAATTGATGTGGTGCGTTTGGCGTTGGCAGCAATCATCCCACATTGTGATAAATTTGGCCTTTGATATTGAATGTTGGAATTAAATTCAGGAACGGGTTAGAATCTGGAGCCATACTTCTCTTTGTCAATATTCAACATATTTGCTGAATAAAACTACATTTCCTAATTAAAATTTATTTATTATAATTAAAGTACTAATAGTGTTATTATAAAATGTTTTATATCTTTATCCATGTTATCCATTTAGGATAACATATAAAATAGTATTGATCTAACTCAAATATGAGCTGTAGCTATAACTTACTGTATAATGTTTTTCTGTTTTTTATTTTTGTATATACAGGGTGACCCAGTCTTAAACTGACAGGCTTCATGTATCGATTGTAAATAAAAAAAACTAAGTCAAAAAGTCCTTTGGCGATTTTCTTGTCTTCGAGAAAAACGCAAAACCAAAACGAGTTTTTTTGGACAAATCCCGATTTATCGCTTGAACAAAGCGTTTTACGAAAAAACATCTTAATACAAAAGTTGTTGCTTATTAAATTATCTTTCAGATGACCAAGTTCAGCGTCTTATCTTGAATTTTCAACGAGGTAATCGTGTTTCAATAGCACATCAGATGGACATTTTGGTCCATAGAGAGGTAGGCATTTTTTGATCCGACGAATCGTCTGTGCGTGGAAAGCAAAAAGTGGAAAAAATAATGTCGGTTCACATTTTTTTTTTTTTTTTTTGACAAATTCTCACATATTCCTTAACGGAAGAATTATGTACAAAACAAAATCGAATTAACTAAAAAAGACATTTGAAATCATTTTCATTCAAACA
This sequence comes from Gonocerus acuteangulatus, assembly GCA_946811695.1. Lineage (NCBI taxonomy): Eukaryota > Metazoa > Arthropoda > Insecta > Hemiptera > Coreidae > Gonocerus > Gonocerus acuteangulatus. The sequence goes on from OX328130.1 coordinate 7,454,645, forward strand.
CTACATAATTTTTTGCAGTTCATTATAGCACGGTTCCCGTAATAATATATGTTATTCATCAATTGATAAGTATAATGTTTCTTGACACAGGAGTGCTCCGGACCAGTGCCAACAAACAGGCAACCTAGAGGTAACCCGTTATCTATAGGTTGCCAGTATCAGGGGTTTAACCAGTACATGTTAAAATTTGTTGTCAATAATAAATAGACGTTAAAATTTAAAAATTTATGTTTCCTAGATGTCATTTTGAAACACCCATTATATTTGCGAGGACTGCCAAAAAGTGTTCTGACTGGGGTGAGGCGGCTGTGCAAGGGTTCTGGATATTATTACCTCGGATGGACCATCACCAGGTATAGCGTAAACTCTATCAGGGACAAAATCACAGTTTATTTTATCTAGTAATTCAAGGTCTGCCATCATAGTAGACCTGATCCTCAAATAGAAATAAATACAGTACGGTGACAGCTGACTTGTTATCGTCCCGCAACGGATGCTGCCTAGGTGTGGCTGCTCTCTTACCAACTAAAAACTCAACCCCTCTAAATTTGAATATCAAACAATCCTTTCTTAGCGAGTGTTTACAAGCTAAAGGGAGTGTCCGTGCAAAATTTCAAATTTTTCTGTCAAGTTGTTTGGGCTGGGCGATGATAGGTCAGTGAGTAAGTGAGTGAGTGAGTGGTATTTGACAAATATACAGGGTGTCCCAGTATATGTGTCCACCCCCTTTTCCTCCTAGAGTTGTTGGAATTTCGAAATTAAACTTGGTAGGTCTTAGTTATGTTGCATGAGGTTTCTTTTGAAGGTTTAGTTGACTTTGTAACATTCTCCAGTTTTTCTCCAGCGCATCTAACTCTTGATTTTCCAATGGCGGCAGGTATTTTTTTACGACGAATTCTGATAGAAAATTTAATTTTAAGGCTAATTTATACCGAGACATCATATGGTCCGATGCACCGTTTGCGCGTAAAACGCAAAAAACTGAAAGATATCGCCCTTTTGTAGACAAATTCCTATTTATCACTGAAACCAAGGCTTGTACGTAAAAACACCTCAATGTAAACGTTGTAGCCTATTAATATTCCTTTCAGATGATACCAAGATCAAAGTTGTAGATTAAATATTTAACGGGGTATTATGAATGAAAACAAAGGCAAATTGTTTTTTAGTTTTATGATATAATAATTTCATATGGAAAAATAAATTTATTCTGTTCTGTTTTATAATAATTCTTATATACTTTTTTTCATAAAGTAAATAAGTACTTTTTTTTTATTGTTTATGTCAGCTACTTTTTTTTCTATTCATATCGATTTTCTGAATTGTTACTTTTTAAAACTTTTAAGGCATATTTTTCATTCATAATATCCCGTTAAATATTAAACCTACAACTTTGATCTTGAAGGAACCTGAAAGGAAAATTAATAGGCTACAACGTTTGTATCGAGGTGTTTTTACGTAAAAGACTTGGTTTCAGTGATAAATAGGAATTTGTCTACAAAAGGGCGATATTTTTCAGTTTTATTGCGTTTTACGCGCAAACGGTGCGTCGGATCAAAAGATGTTCTGAAATAAATAAGTCTTAAAATTAAATTTTCTATCAGAATTCGTCATAAAAAAATACCTGCCGCCATTAGAAAATCAAGAGTTAGATGCGCTGGAGAAAAACTGGAGAATGTTAGAAAGTCAACTAAACCTTCAAAAGAAATCTCATGCAACATAACTATGACCTACCAAGTTTCATTTCGAAATTCCAACAACTCTAGGAGGAAAAGGGGGTGGACACATATATAGTAGCTGGGGGCTGGGACATCCTGTATAGTAGACGTTAGTACTCTGTGCTACTTGTTGATGAAGGCTTGAATTTCATGCTGAAACGTCGGCAAACAATAAAACCCATTTTCTTATAAAAAATGTAGTTTTATTAAGATACCACGACCTAACCCTGGCAAATTCTACCTTCGCACCATCAATAGTCAGCGATCTCCTATCAATGAATTTATACTGTAAATATTTAATTTATTAAACATTCCGAAGTAGAATATGTGTTCAAATCATGTATTTCTGTACACAATAATGAATTGATTAAAATTTAATTGTGCAGTTACACAGTCGACTAGAGGAGTACATAATTCCGGCATTTTGGGGAAACGTTAGAACCTGAGGGGACCCGCTAGGGGGGAAGGGGGGTTACGAGAAACTATCAGAGAAATTGCTCTTTCATCTGAATCCATTGTCGTACTAAGTGATTGCCTTCGCCATTTTCCTAATTGTTCTCCACCGTTTATTTCCATTAAACCTTACAAGTCTCCGTGAATTACACCAAAGCAGCTTCTGAAAACCATTTACACGGCTGTATGAATATCCTCCTATGGCTTTGGTGTGTACTGACAAAATAACGCTCATTTTGAAATAAGGTCTACGAAAATTTCACGTTTCTTTATTTTAGAATGCGTTACCAAGTGTTATCGCATTGAATGAAATAAATAGGGAACGGATGTTCATTTAAAATAAAATTCAAAATATCTACATATATATTTTAGTATTTATAATGAAATATGGAATAAACAATTGAAAGTATGTACGTAGCAAAAAAATACCTAAAACTCTATAAAATATTGAAAAGAAAAGCATAAATAATTAGTACGAACTTTATTACAAATGGTTTTTATAACTGGAAAGAAAAAGGTGACTAAAACTCTACAACATGTTGAGAAAAAAAAGCATAAATAGAAATTTGGAACTCATTTTAAAAGGGGAAAAATAAGTTGAAAAATGTCTATAGATAAACATTATTTTCGAAAATCTTTTGCAACAACAAGCATTTTTGAATTGTCAAACGTGAAATGACGCCAATCTGATCTCATAAGGGGAGTATACAGTGGTGGGATCACCGATCAGGCCCATTTTTGTATGATGATTTTGCACCAAACAATTGTCAGCACCTGTCCGAGCGTTTCGTCCATTGCGCCTTAGGACCTAAGGCATAAGGGGAGTATACAGTGGTGGGATCACCGATCAGGCCCATTTTTGTATGATGATTTTGCACCAAACAATTGTCAGCACCTGTCCGAGCGTTTCGTCCATTGCGCCTTAGGACCTAAGGCATAAGGGGAGTATACAGTGGTGGGATCACCGATCAGGCCCATTTTTGTATGATGATTTTGCACCAAACAATTGTCAGCACCTGTCCGAGCGTTTCGTCCATTGCGCCTTAGGACCTAAGGCATAAAATAAAATAGGTTGAAATTCATTATTTTATATCTCCAGTTTTGAAAATAATATTGACATGATTCTTTCATTAGTTCATTTTTTTAGAGAGTATATTAAAGACATAATGCAGTTGTTAAACCATAATTTCTTTTATATTTTTTTAAAACGCATCCGCTCCTAGACCATTAGCGCCGTAGCAAAAATATGTAATTATGGCAGAATATGTAAAAATATGGAGTTTTGACAAAGTATGTAAAATAAAAACCTGTTTGAATGCTTTAAAATCACTTAAAACGTGCAGTTTTTTATCAACACTTACGATTTAATAATCAGAAAAAAATATGTAAATACATGAATATCCGTTCTCTAGTAATAGGTTGACACTTTGAAGGTGTCTACTTTCTATTTCCCAATCAAAATACTGTCAAAAGCACAAACTAGGGAATTCTTTTGTCAAAATCAAAGTTTCCAACCCTCAGCGAAATTAACGAATTGCACCTTTTGTGCAGAACCCACAACCCTGCACCTTTTGTGGACAACAACCCTGGAGTTAGGTACACATACCATCACATAAAATTCTCAAACGCAAATGATTATCTATGATTCCTCCGAAAATACGCAAGTATACCAAATAATGCCATTATTTCTTTCATGATAATGTAGTTTTTGAAAGACTAGCTCGTTTGGTATTTGGCTCTCACGGAACGACGCGATCTTCTCCTTCCGGTAACTTGTAGGTAATACACTAGTGGTGGAATATCTGGAAGGTTATCCATATTCAGTAATCCCTCGTTGCAGGAAAAGGTAAAACTGAAGGAGAGTGTCCTCAGCACCGATTTTCTTCAAAGTTTGCACTATAACTTATTTTGATGCACTAAACACGAATCCGTTGAAAAAAAAAAGTTGCTCGCAACTAGGAAAGAAGTTATTTAAAAAAAAAGTTCACTGTTATGAAGGTTAGGGAAGACTGCCTTGGACGACTTTTAGGCATAGAATTCTTTTCATTTCTGCGAGTTGGATTGACTAGGGGTTTTGATGTTTTCTTGAGCGAGCGGAAACGCATAGCACGTATGTCCAAAAGCGATAGTTTACGACCAAGTCAGCTACCACAGGTGAGTCTAAATTTCAATTACACTTCGTCATTAAGGACTATTGCGCAGGCGCGTGTTTACATATAAGCTGTTTACCCCGTCTTTTATAACCTCCATAACAGTGAACTTTAGTGCTTAATAACTTCTTTCCTAGTTGCGAGCAACTTTTTTTTTCAACGGATTCGTGTTTAGTGCATCAAAATACGTTATAGTGCATATTTTGAAGAAAATCGGTGCTGAGGACACTCTCCTTCAGTATTACCCAGGAAAATTACAAATCCGAGCAGTGTTCGTTGAGACGACCAAGGGCTGTTATTCATGGTTAAAGTTAATAAATGTATCTGTACAAAAATTTATAATTGTGTAAGCAAATATGGAAGACCAGAATTTTAGTAAGACAAGCTTCTCAAATTGTTTACAAATTTCTGTTCGACAATTACACAGATCCTGACCGAGTCATGAGTTGCTTTTCTTTCTATACTAAGACCCTCGAAAGAATTCCCTTGTCAGTCCTACGTTGCTATTACGAAAAGATCACCAGAAGTATCGGAAAACAAGCGACCAGAAGTTGACCAGTCTACCGACAACGATCTTACTATTAGCCTTAGAATGACACACTTCTAAAAGTCAACTTAATCTGACACACTGGGGTGTGGTACACCCCAACATATAAATATATATAAGTGATAAGACCTACAGCGCTTATAATGTATTTTAAAATATCTAAGCAGCATAGGAAACAAAAATAAATCATTTCAATATGTATTATGTTCAGATGTATTTCCAAAAATCTCGATAATGTAAAATTTAACGATCCAACTAGCTGCAAAATAGAAAAAAAATCAATTTTGTTCCTAAATAACAAAATAATTTGTATGGCTCTTAAACACATAAAAATATTAAGTTAATGATTTATAAAATGTTGCAGAAAAGTCATTTTTTGAATTATATAGTAATAAAATAGATAGTGGTGGCCCTGAAGGTACCTCTGTTACTCACTGTACTGCAGACATCTTGCTGGCCTGTGTTCGTTGCAAATAGATAGTGGTGGCCCTGAAGGTACCTCTGTTACTCACTGTACTGCAGACATCTTGCTGGCCTGTGTTCGTTGCAAATAGATAGTGGTGGCCCTGAAGGTACCTCTGTTACTCACTGTACTGCAGACATCTTGCTGGCCTGTGTTCGTTGCAAATAGATAGTGGTGGCCCTGAAGGTACCTCTGTTACTCACTGTACTGCAGACATCTTGCTGGCCTGTGTTCGTTGCAAATAGATAGTGGTGGCCCTGAAGGTACCTCTGTTACTCACTGTACTGCAGACATCTTGCTGGCCTGTGTTCGTTGCAAATAGATAGTGGTGGCCCTGAAGGTACCTCTGTTACTCACTGTACTGCAGACATCTTGCTGGCCTGTGTTCGTTGCAAATAGATAGTGGTGGCCCTGAAGGTACCTCTGTTACTCACTGTACTGCAGACATCTTGCTGGCCTGTGTTCGTTGCAAATAGATAGTGGTGGCCCTGAAGGTACCTCTGTTACTCACTGTACTGCAGACATCTTGCTGGCCTGTGTTCGTTGCAAATAGATAGTGGTGGCCCTGAAGGTACCTCTGTTACTCACTGTACTGCAGACATCTTGCTGGCCTGTGTTCGTTGCAAATAGATAGTGGTTGCCCTGAAGGTACCTCTGTTACTCACTGTACTGCAGACATCTTGCTGGCCTGTGTTCGTTGCAAATAGATAGTGGTGGCCCTGAAGGCACCTCTGTTACTCACTGTACTGCAGACATCTTGCTGGCCTGTGTTCGTTGCAAATAGATAGTGGTGGCCCTGAAGGTACCTCTGTTACTCACTGTACTGCAGACATCTTGCTGGCCTGTGTTCGTTGCAAATAGCTATCTTTCATTGCAGACATGTAAATTTGTCTTTCTATTCTTTATTCTTTCACAAAACGAACTCCTTTCATGTTTTTCTTGCCTCTAAAGGCCAACAAATGCTTATCACAGTAACCATTTCAAAAGGGGTATAATATTTTTCGAAATTGTTCATAAAAATTTCCTATATGTCTGTAATAGGTGCCATTTTGGGTAAATGTGAAGGAGCGCGGTCTCCACACCGATCCTGTTGAAATGTTGCACTATAACGTATTTTGATGCACTAAACACGAATCCGTTAAAAAAAAAGCTCGCTTTTCACTAGGAAAGAAGTTATGAAACACTAAAGTTCACTGTTGTGCGGGTTCTGAAAGTTAATGTAACCTACTATGTTTGTCAACATGCGCATGCGCGGGTATGGAAGAGTTCGTATTAAGGTCTAATTGAAATTTACCATCAATTATTTATCAATTTATCTCCAGTTAGTTATTCAAAAATATTTTTTTTAAATAATAAACCATTCTTTAATTTATTTTTTTTAATTTTAAGAAGATATCAAAACTCTAGTCAGTCCAAATCGCTAAAATTAATAGAATTCTATTAATTTTAGCGAGTTGGATTGGCTAGGGGTTTTGATATCTTCTTGAGCGAGCGGAGCGAGCGGAAACGCATAGCACGTTTGCCCAAAAGCGACAATTTACGACCAAGTCAGCTACCACAAGGTGAGTCTAAATTTCAATTACACTTCATTAAGGACTATTGCGCATGCGCGTGTTTACAAATACGCTGTTACCCCGTCTTTTATAACCTCCATAACAGTAAGCTTTAGTGCTTAATAACTTCTTTCCTAGTGGAAAGCGAGCTTTTTTTTTTAACGGATTCGTGTTTAGTGCATCAAAATACGTTATCGTGCAACATTTCAAAAGGATCGGTGTGGAGACCGCGCTCCTTCACATTTACCCCATTTTGTTATTACGCTTCCTCTCTTGTCTTGTCAGTTTATAATCAAATCTCCAGCAGTATGAGAGGAAGCTGAGCCTATTCATGGGCATGACGTGTCGAAATAACGGATGGTCCATTTTTTATAGAAAACTCTTCTAATGAGACTTTACGGTATTTATTCTCTACTCAAATATTTAACAATCCAATAAATGCCCGTATCTCTACCTCATCAGTATAAAGTCCGTCACGCAGGAGCTGCATAACTAAGCACTTTCCTCAGATTTTTTTTTAGTGTAGACTACATTACTGAATAATTTGCTGTAAATAACCTATATAAATAAAAACGTGAATAGTTCTGCTCATTTACATTTCTTATGAGGCCTGTTCAATTATTAATTTTGTAAATAATTTGCTTCCAGAGTTATGTTAATACATGATACTGTACTACTTAATAAATACACAAAAACTTCACATTCCGTCTTTTGATCTGACGCAGGAACAGGATACAGTCCCCATAGTGGGAGATAGCGCTCCTTGTAGCGCCTTTGCGAACCTACGTCTGGCTGGCTAATTGTAATGAAACAGACTTTAAAGTAAACCCTCCTTTCCAATAGACCGATTTACTTCATTTTTACAACACTTCTTTCTCATGAGATACCCACGACGCATACCGCATTTCGTTACAATACAGCAGAAATTACGACCGTTATGAGTATATTAGTACTTTAGGTCCGGAGTAAACCCCCCCCCCCCTCCAAATAACCCGATTTAGTTTATTTTTACAACCCATTTTTCTCTGTTGATTACCACCACGAATACCAAGTTTCGTTGAAATGTAACAAAAATTACGGCTGGCAGTGGCAAATTGGTATTGTGGGTCCGGTGTCAACCCCCCCCCCTTCTAATGAACCGATTTAGTTTATTTTTACAACGGAATTCTCTCTTTAGATCAAAATAACGAATACCGAGTTTCGTTGAAGTATAACAAAAACTACGGCTGGTATGGTCAAATTAGTGTTTTGGGTCCGGGGTAAACCCCCCCTCCCGGTGGACCGAACGAACTCGTTCAATCGTTTGCTATTTGAACGCTATATACCACGTTTCATGAAGAAAAAACAAAAACTCTGGCCGCTATCGTGTTAACAGACACACATATATATATGCATATATATATATATATATATATATATATATATATATATATATATATATAGATATATATAAATTTTAACGGGGGTCATTTTCGGTGTCTACTAGGTAGGATCGATAAAGATTCGAAGAAATTTTTCAAAAATTCCGTCATGAGTCCAACCTCAATAGCTACTTTCCTTCGGAGGAAAGTGCTAATATGTCTGAACAGAATTGATCGCGTCCCGCCTTCTAAGAATTTCATCGTTCGTTCAATTAGTTATTTCACAGGTAAAATCTGGTGACAATAAGAGGTACCTCTCTCCAAACGGCTGGAAATATCCTTAGCAGGGCCCTTAAGCCCAAGTAAATGTCTTACTATATTATTTTGTTTTCTTCTGCCACTTCTCGTAGCCCGTCGAACAGTTCCAACAACGACACACTGGGGTGTGAGATACCCTGAACACTTACTCAAACGACACACTGGGGTGTGAGATACCCCAAGACTAGTTCAGATTACTACAAGTAGCAAAAAAAGACAGATGGCAGATTATGGTTAGAGTCGATTATGTTATGCATGAAGGTTATTTACATGGGGGGGATTTGGCTATAGAGCTACACACAGAGGAATTAATCAATATTTAAACATTCCTGGGGTGTGTGACACCCCAGTGTGTCGTTCTAGGGTTAGTAAACCTACGCACTCCCAAGAAGAAACACTAAACATTTGCACAACAGAAAGTTTTTATATTCAAAACAACGACAATAATAAACTGTAAAATAGTATAGAACAAATAATAGAATGAAAAAGTAGGAAGAATAGACACGAATGCCCCACACCCAACGAGATAGTGCTGACAGTAGATTTAGAATTCAAGACTACCTGGACGGAGAGGCGTAAAGTCCAGGACCTTCCGGGGAAATTGAAATCAAATATTCAGGAGGTGAGAATGCTTTCATTCGAGTAACGAAATAAGATTGTTACTTGAGCTTGGCTTCTTGGAGGCTCCGACACAAGAAATAGCATTAGTAAACAGGGTATATTGTAGCAAATCTAGCGCGCAGAGTAGGATAGCAAGCGTGGGTCCAATCTAGCCTGGGGTGGTTCGGAGTACCGCAGCAAATGTCTTCAACACTGATGGAAATAACCAGCGCTTAAAAGGAACCTTGTTGATGTCGAGTGGTAAAAGGTGAAGATGGTGCTTCCAGACATTATGAGTCATAGACAAAAGGATAAATCGTTCTTATTTAGGACAGCCTATCCCTTTAAGATATCCCACTCCTGTAAGATAGTCTACTCCTGTAGGATAGCCACCACCACTAGGATAGCCTACCCCCGTAATATAGCCTACTACCTTGGGATAGCCTACTCATGTAGGTAAGCCTACAACTGTAGGATAGCCTTCAAATTTAGGATTGCCAATTCCCCCTACTCCTGTAATATAGCCTACTCTTGTAGGATAACCTACTCCTGTAGGATACCCCACTTCTGTAATATGGGCTACTCCTACAGAATAGCCTCCCTCTGAAGAATAGCCTAACCCTGTAGGATAACGAACTCCTGTAGCGGATGGATGTCGCTACTAAAGGTAGGCTAGGAAGGGTAGGAAGGATGTGTCGGGAGAAGGTAGCCAGGTAAGTACTTTGTCCCGGTTAAGGGCGCTTCCTTGAACCTGGGGGATACCGACTAGGTACTAGGCGTTAGCTGTTCCACTGAGTCGGGGAGAAGGTGTTCGGTACTGAGCCGTAGCCGTTCCTCGAAGCAGGAGTGAGAGGGGTAAGGAAGTAAATAAATAAGCCAGGTATTGACTAGAGTTGGGGGAAGTAGGAGTCGGGAGTGTAATGACTGGAGGCTGGCTTGACCACTGGGGACATCGAGACGGCAGCTTCGTACTTTGTCCAGAGAGAGAGAGCTCGAGCAGGTAGCTAGGTCCTTGGTCCTGAGTGCATGGCTGGAGGCTGGTCCTGAGAGAGCTGGAGTGTCCTGAGAGAGCTGGTGTGTTCTGGAGGGAGAGCCGGATCCGAATGAATTCTGGGCAGCAGGTACGCCCCTATTCATAGGCCGAGGTCGGAGTGCCTCGGTCAAAGTCGGGAGTGCTCGGCCAAGCGCTCTTCCCTATTGGCTGGCCCGGATGCTTCTCATTGGTCCACCAGTGGTCGCTTGTCCAATCATTACATCTCCACATAGTCCCCCCCCCAATGGGCGGAGCCCTTTATTAGGAATAAATTTGACTTAAAAAAATAAAAAAAAATATATATACATATTAAAACTATAACGGACCTTATGAGCGCCACAAATGTGTCAACTTTTATTTTAGTACGATATTTTAACCTATATTGAAATAACATATAATGTGAAACTAAATGTAAGAAAGAATTAATGAATATAATACATTGTACTGACACTAATTAACCTAAAGGCTATACAATTCAACGGCCCTTATAAGCGCCACAAGCACAAAAAATATTTATAGGAAAATCATGTAAATATAAACTGAAATAAAAATAATACATATTTACATAGAATAAGGGAATGCTTCACACATATATGATCACATTTATATTTGCAAATTTTTAGCTTAAACGGCCCTTCCAAGGGCCACAAGAGATAGCAGTGGTATCCTTATGGCTAGGCGGGTCTGTTACAAGCTCCGGTCATCACAGGTCGAATCGAACTCGGCTCCTGATGGGTCGGCCGGAACGGCTTGTTTTGGCGGAGTTTGAGGGTTGCTCCTGGCGTAAGTTTTGTGCACTCGGTGATGGTGTGCCCCGGCAGATGTTCTGGCCTTGTCCATTCTCCTGCAGTATGTATGCTGGTTTCACTCTATCCCAGGAGACCGTGCGACGGTGGCCGTTCACTAAGATACTGCAGGTCTTTGTGTTCCTGTGAGTGACCTTGTGGGGACCGGAATAAGGCGGTGTAAGTGGTCTCTTCACAAAGTCGTTTCTCAGGAACACGTGGGATGAGGATTTTAAGTCTTTAGGGACGAAGTGCTGGACGTGGGATTCCCCGCGAGTGGAAGGAGGCTGAATATTCCGGATATCCCTCCGTAATTTATTTACAAATTCTTGGGGTCCGGAATATTTCTCTTTCGCCAGGAGAAAGTCGCCCGGGAGCATCAGAGTCTGGCCGTAAAGAGCTTCGGCGGCGCTAGCGTGGTTCTCGTCCCTGAGGGCGGTGCGGAGACCCAAGAGCACTGTGGGGAGAGTCTTTGTCCATGTATTCGATGATGCGTGGGCTATGAGCGCCGCCTTGAGGGTCCTGTGCCACCGTTCCACCATTCCGTTTGCCTGAGGATGGTAAGGTGTCGTGTGTATGTGCTGGATCCCGAGGATCTTACTCAAATGACGGAACAGCTCACTTTCGAATTGGCGGCCCTGATCAGATGTTACTATCGCCGGGGTACCAAATCGGGTTATCCATGATGAATAAAAGGCTCCCGCCACCGTCTCCGCCAGTATGTCGGGTATAGGAACCGCTTCGGGCCACCTGGTTGCTCTGTCTATCATTGTTAGCATGTACGTCATGCCTTGGCTGGGGGGAAGTGGTCCCACAATGTCAATATGCACGTGGCTGAAACGACCGGCGGGGGGAAAGCTTCCAATTGGAGTTTTGGTGTGTCTGTGGGTTTTCGCTTGTTGGCAAGGTATGCAGGTTCTTGCCCATTGTCCGATGTCAGCATTCATATTGGGCCAGAAATACCGCGCCGCCATCAGTCTTCGCGAACCTCTGACCCCAGGGTGGCTGAGGTTGTGGATTCTATCAAAGGTAGGTCTTCTTAGGGGTTCTGGTAGGTAAGGTCGAGGTTTACCAGTAGTGGTGTCGCACAACAGATGGGTGTCGTGTCCTGGTACGACACACAACTGTAGTTTGAGGCTTTTGTCTTTATAGAGATGAGGGGTGGTGTTGTCTTCTTCTTGAGCTTTGGCTAGCCTGTTTGGTTCGTCCAGTAATTGGATGGCGTCAGTTCCGGCTCGTGAAAGTGCATCTGCCACGATATTCGCCTGTCCCGGCAGGTACCTGATATCGGTGGTAAATTGACTGATGTAATTTAACTGCCGGGATCGGCGTGGTGGCGCAGACTCGGGCTTCTGGTTGAAGGCATGGATGAGGGGTTTATGGTCGGTGATTATAGAGAATTGCTGCCCTTCAAGTAGTGGGCGAAAGTGGCGAATTGATTCGTAAATTGCCAGAAGCTCCCGATCGTAGGTTGAATAGTTCTTCTGTGCTGGGTTGAGCTTTCTGGAAAAAAAACCTAAGGGACGCCACTGGTTGTTCTCTCGTTGTTGGAGAGCGCCGCCTATTCCCTCGTTGCTGGCATCGCAGGCAAGCGATAGTTCGCCAGATCCTGAAGGGTGCGCAATAGTGGATGCAGATGCCAGATCCGCTTTACATTGTTCATAGGCTTTGACTAGTTCAGGTGTCCATGTGATAGGTGACTTGTCGTTTCTTTTGGTAGAGTTAAAGAGCTGGTTGAGAGGTGCCTGTGCCGTAGCGGCGTTAGGTATGCAACGCCTATAAAAGTTCAACATCCCCATAAATCGCCTTAGCTGTCGAATGTTGGTTGGTCTCGGAAATTCCAGTATCGTTTGTACTTTTGACGGCAGTGGCGTTATCCCTCCAGCGTCCACTCGAAAGCCAAGAAACTGGACCACGGGTTGACCGAATACACATTTGTCGGGTCTAAGTGCGAGGCCATACTCCTGCAGTCGGGTCAGAACCTGGCGCAAATGGTCCTCGTGTTCATCCGGAAGCGGGGAGGCGATGATGATGTCGTCCAGAAAAGGAAAAACAAATGGCAATCCTCGGAGCACCTCGTCAATGAATCTTTGCCATGTTTGGGCGGCGTTTCGAAGGCCGAAGGGCATACGGAGGAATTCATATAATCCAAAAGGCGTTATCACCGCAGTCTTAGGAATATCCTCCTCTCTCACCCTGATATGATAAAACGCCCTCTCTACGTCGAGGGTGCTGAAGATAGACGCCCCGTGGAGTTGGGCAGTAAAATCCATTATGTTGGGGACTGCATAACGGTCTGGGGTCGTGGTGAGATTGAGGCGTCTGTAGTCTCCGCAGGGGCGTAAGGTGCCATCTTGTTTAGTTACGACGTGGAGAGGACTAGACCATGGGCTGTTAGATGGTCTGCAAATGCCTTCCTTGATGAGTTCGTCGAAATGTCTTTTGACTTTCTCGTATTTCCCAGGAGGTAGCCGTCTTGCTCGGCTTGTGACTGGATTCCCCCGAGTTTCAATAATGTGCTGGACAACGGAGGGCGGTGGTCCTCTCATTCGGGTGGGGTTCGTGACCAGTGGGAAGTCTCGTAGAGCCTTGTGAAATCTCGAAGGCATGGGGTCACTAATTGTTTTTGCAACCGGTCCTCGGGTGTGACAAGATCCTGCGGGTGGGTGATTTGTTTCATCGTTCGAAAAAGCGTTTTTCGTTAATGTACTCTTCCTCTGGGGTGGGGTTCTATCGGAGGTGGTGATCTGTGGGGATACGGCGGCGGCGGTGTGACCCATGGATGCAAATCCTGATATGCTATCAATCAGCCTATGCCGGGCGATATCGACGAGGAGGTTGTGGGCTCCCAGAAAGTCGGCGCCAATGATGGGTTTAGTGACGTCTGCAATGGTGAAGGTCCATGGGTAACGTCGTCTCGTGTTGAGATTTATATTCAGCGAGAGGGTCCCATACGTAGGAATTTGCGTACCATTCGCGGCTGTCAAACACAGGGACTCCTTGCGGGCGCGGCGGAAGCTGGACTTAGGTAGGAGTGATAATGATGCTCCTGTGTCGACGAGAAATTGGGTTCCAGAGTCTCTGTCAAATATGAAGAGGCGACGATTGATGTGGGCTTCAGCGGTTGTCGCAGGTGCCACCTGCCCTTTTAGTTTAAAGCTTTATAGGAGCAAGGTTTCTCACATCTTCTTGCCCGTTCACCAAACCTATTGTGATAGTAACAGTATGTACTACTGCTCGTCGGTGTCCTGGTGCGGTGGGCTGTGCCTGGCCTTAGTCTGTCCCGTGATTGTGACCTAGACTGTGAGCGGGCTGGTTTGACATGGTGGAAGGTTCTAAATCTGCGATTTTCTGAGTAACCTGGTGATCTGGATCTATCGATCGATCGAACGGCGGTGGATAGGGATTCCATCTGCTGTCTAAGGTCATCCAGCTGTTTTTCTAGGTCCGGCCGGGGCTGGAGTACGGCTGAGCATGATGGAGGGTTGGCGATTGCAGCGATTCTGTCTGCGGCGGCCGTGAGATTCTCGATGTCGGTCGATGGGTAGGCGGCCAGGACTTCTTGCAATCTCTGGGGCAGCGCTTTCAGCCAGAGCGATGTGAGAGCCTTCGTAGTTGTTAATTCTCCTCCGACCAGTTTCATACTCCTGTAGAGCTGTGAGGGGGTTTGATCGCCGAGGACAGGGTCAACAAGTTTCTGTATTTTTACTGCAGTTGAGTCGCCATACACGGAGAGGAGTCTATTCTTGAGGTCCGAGTAAGGGTCAGCTGATGAAGTGTTGAGATCTGCCACCTGTTCGTATATATCCCGGTCCAAGCTCGCTATCACCGTGGAAAATCTGCTTGATGATGACTTTATTTTGGAGATCTCGAAGAGGCACTCGACTTGCCTAAACCATAGTTCCGGTGCATTTTTATAAAATGATGGCAGTTTAGGTGGGGCTGCGCCTGCTGCTTCAATGCCTAGCTGTGCGTCTGAGGGCATTTTGTTTGGTGCGTGTTCGGGGTCACCACTTGTAGCGGATGGATGTCGCTACTAAAGGTAGGCTAGGAAGGGTAGGAAGGATGTGTCGGGAGAAGGTAGCCAGGTAAGTACTGTGTCCCGGTTAAGGGCGCTTCCTTGAACCTGGGGGATACCGACTAGGTACTAGGCGTTAGCTGTTCCACTGAGTCGGGGAGAAGGTGTTCGGTACTGAGCCGTAGCCGTTCCTCGAAGCAGGAGTGAGAGGGGTAAGGAAGTAAATAAATAAGCCAGGTATTGACTAGAGTTGGGGGAAGTAGGAGTCGGGAGTGTAATGACTGGAGGCTGGCTTGACCACTGGGGACATCGAGACGGCAGCTTCGTACTTTGTCCAGAGAGAGAGAGCTCGAGCAGGTAGCTAGGTCCTTGGTCCTGAGTGCATGGCTGGAGGCTGGTCCTGAGAGAGCTGGAGTGTCCTGAGAGAGCTGGTGTGTTCTGGAGGGAGAGCCGGATCCGAATGAATTCTGGGCAGCAGGTACGCCCCTATTCATAGGCCGAGGTCGGAGTGCCTCGGTCAAAGTCGGGAGTGCTCGGCCAAGCGCTCTTCCCTATTGGCTGGCCCGGATGCTTCTCATTGGTCCACCAGTGGTCGCTTGTCCAATCATTACATCTCCACACTCCTGTAGGATAGCCATCTCCTGTAGGGTACCCTATACTTGTAAGATAACCTACCTTGGTAGGATGCCTATTCCTTTAGGATAGCCTACTCCTGTAGGATAACCTCCTCTATAGAATGGCCTACTCCTGCAGGATAGCCTCCCTCTGAAGAATAACCTACCACTGTAGGATAGCCCGCCACTGTAAGATAGTCTATTCCTTTAGGAAGGCCTACTCCAATAAGATAGCCTCCCTCTTAGAATAGCCTACCACTGAAGGATAGCCTTCTCCTGTAGGATAAGCTCCCTCTGTAGAATAGCTTACCTCTGTAGGATAGCCTACTCCTGTAGGATAGCCTCTCTTTGAAAAGTAGTCTACTCCTGTTGGATGGCCTAATCCTGTAGGATGGCCTACTCCTGTAGGATAGCCTCTCTTTGAAGAGTAGCCTACTCCTGTAGGATGGCCTACTCCTATAGGATATTATCCCTTTAAAGAGTTGCCTACTCCTGTTGGATGGCCTACTCCTGTAGGATAGCCTCCCTCTGAAGAGTAGCCTACTCCTGTTGGACGGCCTACTCCTGTAAGATAGCCTACTTCTCATCAATACCTGAACTCATACTGTGCATCTGATAAACGCAGGATTAATATCTATCCTTACTATTACTAAGAGCGCATGCGCCTTCACCCCTTCCTCTCGAACGACGGGCAGGCCGCCAGTGCACTCCTAGCAATCGGATGAGGAGGTTATATCTCTTCTCGTCAGAAGCTGGACACGCGAGTTCGTACTATACCCAACACCTGTAGTGGTTCGTCGCCATTCACGCTCGCAACGTAGAGCTTGTCTCACTAATTTGCCTTGTTCCGCTAGTGTTCCGTGTTCATCTTCTCCTTGGATTTTTGATAATTTCATTTCCATTCTGGAGCTGATTTAAGGTATTTCATGAACTATATTACCTTAATCTATTGCACACCTTCATTCAGATTTACCACGAGCACTAGCTTCATTCATAAAGATACCTATCACACCTCCATTGATAAATACCTCTACTACCGTACGAAACGGACTACTACATTGATAATAACAATTACCATAATATTTATGTTTATGTTATGTGATGTAAATCCTAAATACTCTAGATCATTCAGGGATGAGGAGAATGGCGATATTCAAACTAGCAGAATCCTTATCACTCCTTATCTACGACTAACTATATTATCAATATACACATTTTATAATTATAAAAAATAATTATTAAACTTTGAAATAATAATGTTTATCAACTATGAATTATTATTATCTAATTAAAATTCTATAGTGTGATCAGTATTATTCTCCGACCGCCTTCACTTTTATTAAATACCCATCAACGGCTGGGTGGGCGTAGAGACTCAGACTTGGATCCACTAACAACGACACTACATTAATTTTCTAAGTTGTGGAGTGCGTGTCTGAATTTCCAGGTCAAGTCTTGCACATCTTCTTGAGTCGAGTGCAATACCACAGAATATATATATATATATATATATATATATATATATATATATATATATATATATATATATATATATATATATACAACGCACCGGAATAGATGTTACAATAACTAGGATCCGTATTGGCCCCTTTCTGCTTTCATTTAAATATATTCCCGTGAAAGTACTGACAAATGTGAAGTGTATGTAACACAGACTAAGATATTGAACACAGAGCATTGTACGGGAACATCAAGACGCATAACTATCTCATGTGTTCTGTATGTAATACAGGCTTATACAAAATAGAAATAATATGATACATTAAGTCTACAAAATGAACTGCATGAAATTTTCACAAACGACCATCCATCTATTGCCAAAATTATGAAACTTGATTAAGAAAAAATATATGAAATTTAAAAAGCAAAAATTGTTGGAAAATATAAGCCCTATATTTAATAAACATAATTTAATAATGGAGTTTTGTATTTATTTGAGCATCAAAACCATAATTATTAAATTACAAAACACATCTTGATGTTAACAACTAAAGATTATGAATTTATATATACCAATGCTAATAGAAAAGAAAAATACAAATTTATACATTATTTATATATATATATATATATATATATATATATATATATATATATATATATATATATATGCCCGCAAAAAAACTAATGTTGGAAAAAAAGTCAAGTTCCAAGCCCTTTGCAAAAACAGTTTTCCTATGAAAGTTATGATATCATAATATTGGGCCAAGTTTTAGGCTCTTAATACCTTGTAAAGAATCTAATAATACCCTCTCACTTATTTATGCATTTCCAACTTGTCCAGTTTTCGGTAAATTTTGAATGTTTTGACTTACATAGAGTTCATACAAAACCGAATGATTGAGACAAACCCCAAGGTTTTAAGTGGTTGTTATTTCATTTTGATTTCCATTTAACAGTAAAATTAGTATTTTAGTAATACTGCTGGGTTTCATGGAGATCTGTATCGGACGTAGATGAGTTTTTTTTTGGACATGACGAACGGCGAGAAGTGAAATCAGAAGTATTGTTCAATATCAGGGGTCACCAATGTTAAGTGTATAGGATTTACAACTTACAAGAATGATTTGCAGTTTTCAATTGCGAGAGAACACTTAATAATGTTTTATTTATTTTGAAAACATGTGGTTTCTTTTGGGGGTTATCTGATAACCGCTACAAAGCTAAGAAAATGAGAAACGTTATAGTGTTTCCAAGAGCTAACGTTGATAAAGAGGATAAAGTAATTTCCGCTTAGGATACAATCAGCGGCGCGTAAAATATTTTATTATTTCTCTTTGAGTTTATTTTTTTTTTTTTTATTTTTTTTTTTTTTTTATTTTTTTTTTTTTTTATACGAAGATCAAAACTTACCAATACCTGCCATGGGCGTATATAGAAAATAATTTCGGGAGGGGCTGGGAAAATTTCGGGGTGGGGGCTGAGACCATTTCCGGGGTATGGAATACTAAAAGTTTAGATTTTGGAATAGTTTTAGGCAACTAAAAGGGGGCGAAGTTAGCTCAGTGGTAGAGCAATCGACTAATGAACTGGAGGACCAGGTTCAAAACCCGAGCTTGCACTAAAGATTTTTTCTTCTGGTGCCGTCATAGCTAGTGCAATCGTAGCAGCAAGGGAAAAATCAGGCGGCCGGAGCATAGTATTGACCACACTATCTCCCTAGTGTGCCGTACGGTCAAGAATTAGATACCTCTACAGTATCTGCCCCTCTTGTGGCCTGTTAAGGGACTGATTTTTTTTTTTTTTTTTTTAGGCAACTAAAACGCCATTAGACGTAAAATAAAATATTTTTTTATGAACTAAGTGATCTTATTTAATTTATTTTTAAGGGTTTTACGACAAGTTTTTAACAACAAATCAAAATTTCGGGGAGAGGCCTCAGCCCCCCCCCCTTATATAAGCCCATGGTACCTGCTTCTATTCCTTTATTAATAATGTCACTAGGGACAGGACCGGAACCGCGCTAAGATGACGCAGTTCCTGAGAATCGGACTTTTATTCTTAAAGTAACACTATTATTTTTGGAAGTTTTAGTTAAGATAAAACTAAATTCATATACTATTACAGAGAGTAGAATACGCACATATACAGCGACATATAGAATCCAATTAGATCCAATATAGATATATATGGAGAGAGATGAGCGGATAAACAATGCCTAAAGAAGAATGAGACAAGAAAAAGGTAATTAATGACTTGGAACTGTCAAGTGTGGGAATTAAACCCTGAATCCAGAGCTCTGGGTTTTAATACAGTAGAAATAAAGGGATTATCTTGGGGATATTATCAACCTTTATATCTAGCTATAGTCATCAAATATATATCTAGTTTGTGTAATATTTTTATTTATTTTATTCTTTTAGCGCGCTTTCTCTCGCATTCCATAAGGAGGAAACCCGATTATGATGCAGACACTTCCTAGCTCAGAAATTGCCAGATCATGATCAAATTTAGGTTGTATCCACATTGGACCCGTGTTTCTCCCGATCCGATCCGGTATCAGTTGACCGACAGCGGCCGACGCACAGTGGGGACAAACGAAATTTCGTGCCTAAAAAAAGGCTACGGCCTCTAAATCTTTTTTTTTTTTTTTTTTTTTTTTTTTTTTTTAAAGCTAATAAAATTAAGAACAACTTTTTCTAGCCACATTTTTTCTTTGTTTATTAAATTAAGTATAAACAATTCAGGAACGTTTAAAACATAAAGTAACATTTCATTTTTAATTCAACTTAATATCAGCACTGAAATCGTTGAAATTACACATTTAAATCCTCATTAGACTTTGAAAAAATCAAAATCTATTTTCAAATAATATTATTTTAATTAATCTCATTGTTGAATTAAGGTAAATTTTAAGTCTAATCAGGATTTGAATGTTTAATTTCAGCGATATCAGTGCTGATGTTAAGTTAGATTAGAAATAAAATATTACTTTATGTTCAATTGTAAATAATCGTAAATTGTTTTTACTTAATTTATTAAAAAAGTTAAAAAAAAAAACAAAACAGAAATGTGACTAAATAAAGTTATCCGAAATGTTACTAACTTTCACATATTAAAAAAAAAAAAAAAAAAAAAAAAAAAAAAAAAAAAAAAAAAAAAAAAAAAAAAAAAATGAATTGAAATAGGTTCAGATTTAGAGGCTGTAGCCATTTTTTAAAAACGAAATGTGTGACTTGAGTGCCTACATTGGCCGCAACCCGATCCGATCCGATCTAGCCTGAGCCCGTAGTGAAGTGAAAATGAGTGATTAATTTAAGAAATACCACCTAATAAGCATAGAAACCTTCGATTACCTTGTTGGAGGTATGAAGGAGGAGTTGAGAGGCCAATCAATCTTCTGGAAGTATATCAGACCCGAAGAAAAAAATCTAAGTTTAGGTAACAGTTAATTTTTAACTGTTACACTACGATAAGAGAAGATTTAGTATTCATATTTTAAAATAATTTATAAGAATGATAGCAAGACGGTTATAAAACATTGGGGGAAAAAAACTGGCTAGACGAAGTTTTCGAAATGTTATTACCATTTGAGAAAAAACAAATGCATTGACATCGTTTAAAAATTAGGGGTTGTAGACTTTTTTTAGAAACGCAATATGTCGTTTGCCGCACAGTGCGTCGGGCGTCCGATATCAGTCTAGACTTGTCTTCCTTCCGACAGTCGGTGGCTATCGGATCGGGACCAATGTAGGATCACCTTTAGTAGGAAAATACTCTGATCTCAAAGGTGAAATTATGTCTCCTCAGGAACATAATGTTTCAGGATAAATTTCTTGAGCTAATGGGCCTGCAAGTAAACTATTTAGAGTTTTTTTTTTTTTTTTTTTTTTTTTTTTTTTTTTTTTAATAAATAGTTATTATTTATGGAACGAGGTTAGCTCAGTGGTAGAGCAGTGGACTAATAAGTTGGAGGACCTGAGTTCAAATCCCGAGCATAGTACTAAAGATTTTTTCTTCTTGTTTCTTCGTTCATGGGTTGAATTCGTCCTCCCTGACTGTCCATAGGCCAACCCAGCCTTTAATTAATTTAGTAATGGGCACCTTGGTGCTAATGACCCTATCAGTCGAAGCAGCAACGGGAAAATCAGGCGGTCGGACCACACTATGGATAGTACTGACCACACTATCTCCCTAGTGCGCCGTATGGTCATGAATCAGATACCTCTTTAGCATCTGCCCCTCAGGGTCCTCGTGGCCTTTTACGGGACTGATTTTTAGTTATTATATATAAATATATGTATAAATCAGTCCCGTAGACAAGACTCTAAGTGCCCAGAGGGGCAGATTCTGTAGAAGTATCTGATTCTTGACCATACGGCACACTAGGGAGATAGTGTGGTCTGTTGGTTTCCCGTTCCAGGTACCCATTATTTAATTAAAGGCTGGGTGAGGCTAGGGACGATCTGGAACCCCAAATGTACCCTCGAACGAAGACACTTGAAGATAAAAATCTAAAAAGATAAAAAACACTAGAAGATGCAATATATATATATATATATATATATATATATATATATATATATATATATATATTGTACACACACAAAATGTAAAAATGATCGAAATTATATATCTTTAGAAAATGATCAATACAAAACCCCAGACTGATGTATTTGAATGTTGCAATGATAGAATTGACTATTTTCTTTTAATAGCTTTACATAAATTCTGACGGAACAGCTGACGAAATAGCGACAAGTCTTATTGACATTATCTCCTGCTTTCCCGCGAAAATATTGCGCGGGAATCCCACCTGTCAATTATGCAGGCATTACTCCGCCAAAGCAGCTGTGGACATTACGTCATTCATACAATAATAGTACTTACAGAAATAGTACTTACATTTTCGTGATTATAGTTAGGAAGTTTTAGGCTGAATTCAGGATGCTTCCCATGAGAGTTAAAGGGTATATACTATCCTATTGTTGGGGGTTCGATGCGCGCTACAAAGTGGAAAGCATGGAATATTCTGCATATCACCTTGATTATAAAACTTTGCAAAAATTGTATTTTTATTTTTTATTTTTTATTTATTTTTTTTTTTTTTTTACGGCGCATCTACATCTTGGCCATTAGCGCCGGACTATCTATAGGTTGCCACCCTTTTATAATGCCAACAGCACGTGGTCGGTCACCCATTCAGGTACTGACCACGCCCGACGTTGCTTAACTTCGGTGATCTACGGGAACCGGTGTATTCAACGTGGCTATGGCCGTTGGCAAAAAAAAAAATTGTATTTATAATAAAATCTTTTTTTTTTAAAAAATCAATAATTATGTAATATAATTCTATAATTTTACTATCTGCTATTTTACTATTTATATGATTACATCGCCATCGATTCCACATAATTGTGGTACAAATGGAATCTGTAATAATAATTCCTAGAAATAAAGCCTAGAAAAAAAATAATGCATTAAATTATTTTAATATATTTATATGTGGCAGAGGGTCAAATTTATAAAAACCCTCATTTTCTTCGCTACTCCTTTATTACGCTCTACATGTTTCATGTCCTCATGACGCCTCTTCAGGAGCACTTAAACTAAATAAAATAAAATATGGTTACAGCCTATACCTCCACGAACCATCCGCAGGTAGGGCCACGTCCGGACTGATAAGTTCAATAATGTCTACAAGGTATCAGCTGTTTAAAATCCATAGTTTTAGGGGAAATGTCGATTTTCTAAAAGATGTTTTTATCAATTTATTAAATAATTCATTTTATGTCGTATTTTTTTATTAAATTAAAAAATATTTTATCCAGGCAATTAATATCTGTTTTTTTGTTAACGACCTTTTCCTATTTTTAATTATGTGTATATTTTCCTTTATGGGCCTACATGCGCAGGTCAGTGGTGTAGGCTGTAACCATACTTTATTTTATTTGGTATTAGTTACAGTGCTCCTGAAGAGGCGTCATGAGGACATGAAACATGTAGGGCGAAATATAGGAGTAGCGAAGAAAGTATAAATTTGAATTTCTGCCACAGATATATATACATATATATATATATATATATATATATATATATATATATATATATATATATATATATTAGAAAAATAGCGTCCCCATCTTATAATAAAATATTTTTTTTATTTACTAGGAAAATATATCGCCGTGGAAACAGCAATATTTATTTATTTATTCGTCTCAAGAGCTTCGCAACAAGGGTGATCTGCTCTATTGAATAACAAAAAATAAAAACAATAAAAAAAAAGTTGAAGATAAATAATAATAAGAAATACAATTAAGTAATTGGTCATAATCTGAAAATTAAATATAATCCGATGATAGGTGATAACATAGGGCTTTGATTAGTATAATAATTGGTCTAATAATATAATGGCCAACCGAAAAAGAAAACAAAAAAAAATAATAATAAAAAAAATAAAATAAAATAAACAAAAAAAATAATAATAATATAAATAACAAATAAAAATAATAATAATATTAATAATAATAAATAAACAAAAAAAATAAATAAAGGAATAAGGAACATAAATTAAAATTAAAATAAGAGTAAAAAAAAAAAAATTATAGGTTGACAATTATTGTAAGATCAGAAATTTTGTTGGTAATTAAGATCGTGGGTCATTTGTAATATTACTATATTTCATTGTATGTATTCGTGGTCATTAAGTATGTGAGTATGGTATGAATATTTGGGCTCTTTTCAGCAATATGCCGCATGTCAAAAAATCAAAGTTTTCAGGAGTGACAAAAAACTGTTCCTACATAACATTTTGCTGCCAATTTATTACTTAAATGCTTAAACATTATTTATTTTACCATGGAATGATAATGCTGTAAATTTGTTTTTTCGAAATTTTATACATATACACATTTTTTTCGAATTTTCATTGACATTCGACTTTCTATTAGTTGTTCAAAAAATTATTGGTATGTATGTACGTTAAAAAGACAAACAAAAACTTGCTAACAATTTCTTTATTGTCTGTAAAAAATTTTTAAAAGAGACAAACTAATTAAAAATTCTTCATATAGCAATATTAAAAAATATAAAATTCTAATTCCAAAATGAGAAATAAGAAAGATATGAAAGTATTAATTATGTTACTTTTTGTGCGGTAGAGTTTCATAAAAGCTTCTCTAATCTTTTGGTATACGTTTTTTATCTCTTAAAGGTGTTAATAGTTACTTTTATCAATTGAGCAGGGTCCGAATTATAACTTGAACCTAATGTTGCTGAGGCTTTTTGGACATTGTGGACGACATGGGAATTGTTTAGAAATAATAAGTTTTGAATAGCTGGTCTGGTCGTGTTGATTGGAATACAGTCTGCAAAACAAAACCTGAAATTTAGTGAAATATGACAACTTGCACTGACCAAAATGAAATAAAACTCATCACCGAGTGTGACATACGACTATTTGTCCTGACCAAAAATCAAGCGGATGTCAGATCGACCTATAAAGTAAGGGGGAATACTCAGATTCTGATTGGTCTGTTGACATAATACCTGCTTCTGTCAAAGACAGTGCTCACCACTTGCCGATACGCCACACGAGTGATCCGTTGAAGATTTTCTATGCGCAAGAAGCTTGCGTATCTCCGAGTGTGTGCGCATTGGGGACTGCGTTGTGCTGGCCATCAGGCGTGAATGGAGCAAAGCTACGACAATCTTTAGGAGATGGTTGAGCATGTCCGAATATCTGACGTAGGAAGACGCCATAATTAGCGCGTTTCCTCATGAGGCCTCACCCGTAATATTGTGTAAGTGATTCCCGCCACCCCCAGGAAATAAATATAGATACTAAATTATTTAGGAGTTCCAAAACAAACCACAAGATCCGGTTTCGAGCATTATAGCGAATCTGTATTGAGAAACCATCTTATCAAGTCCTCTAATAGAGCTTCTTCAAGCTTTCTATCTACCTTATAGTCCGAGAGCCAGTAACCGCACGTTTTATGAAGTGTTTTATGCACCTTGAAATTTTGCTACAATGTACCTCTTGGGTAGATAAAAGGGTAAGTATGTGTTGGCTAGACTTGGAAGTCTATAGACTTCCAAGTCTAGCCAACACTCTACCTATAGGTGTTGTTCCACTACCTATAGGTAGTGGAACAACAGGTACTCCGCATAGGGGAAAGGTGCAAAAAAATATTTCCTAAAAATAGAGCCCAGAGGCCAACTATCTTTATTGTAAAATTATGTCAATTTTACAATGCATAATACAGGCAGACACTTTTAAGGGGTATAACATGTAAAAAAAAAAGTTTTTCGCGCTGCCATTTAAATCGGAACAGCTGTACAACATCATGTGAGCAAGAACCAATGAGAGCACAGAGAAGAACCACTACGGCGCGGTGATGTCATTCACTCTTACGGTTACACGCAGTGTATTGCAGTCTATCATAGGCAACATTTATTTTAATGTTTCCTGATAATTAAACCCCACAAAAGTGTCTGCTCTTTTCCAATTATTTTCAAATATGTTTATTGAAGACGCTGTTTAAATCACAGCGTGAATAAAGCGCATAATTTGGTATTAAAAATAAAAAGTAGGCACTTAGGTTTTTGTTTTTTATTTACATTATAACCCCCTTAAAAGTGTCTGCCTTATTTATTATTTACACCTTTCCCCTATGCGCGGAGTACCTGGTGTTCCAAGGTATATCCAGGAAACACATACTTACCTTCTTATCTAGCCAAGAGGTACATTATAGTAAAATTTCAGGTTGTATGAAACACTTTATAAAAAGTGGGTTACCAGCCCTCCGACTATTAAGTAAATCCAAATGTTTCTTACCATAAGACATGAAGAATGATAATATGGTCGCGTGATAAGGGTAGATAGTAACACACCGGTAGATTCCTAGAGGCCCGATATCTTCCGAACCCGGGACGATACTCCAATAGGCTCCATGAAACCCGGGAACGGTCTAACATTATCTCTTCACCAACTTCTAACAGACATATTTCTCCGAGAAAGTCTTTCAACTCCTGTAACGGCTGCGTCGGATATCGTAAAGGGAGGAACTAGAAGAAACAGAGATAATCGTAACTCTTACGTTCTCTCATCATTGTCTAGTAATGTCCTCATTCATCTCTCTCTCTCTCTCTCTCTCTCTCTCTCTCTCTCTCTCTCTCTCTCTCTCTCTCTCTCTCTCTCTCTCTCTCTCTCTCTCTCTCTCTCTCTCTCTCTCTCTCTCACTCTCTCTCCCTCTCTCTCTCTCTCTCTCTCTCTCTCACACACACACACTCACACACACATACACTCTCTCTCCCTCCCTCCCTCCCTCCCGCCCTCCCTCCCAGCATAGATTTTCCTGTTTATGCCTCCTTTATTTGATTCGCACACTCTGCCAATTGGTGTTACACCACCCTGTCCAGAGCTATTGCCCAATAGCACAATAATTCTACCATTAAACACTCTTCCTAAATGTGTGAGACTACTTCTTTCTTGACCTGTCCCTTTACACAAATCACCGCTTTACAACAGAAGTACATCCTTAATGTGTTTCGTTTACACAAGCCTCCTTCTCTTCCTCCCCACCGACAAATTTCTCCAGATTATGTTCCTAATTTTTGTTCTTAATAGCTCGTAAGCAGTTTAGTTAAAATCCAATACAAACATTCAGCAGGCATACATTGTGGCTTAATTATAGAAATGCCCAATGTTTACAATAAGTTAATATAAATGCTATTTAGTTTCAATCAAACGATACCTTTCACTAAGAATGGACTCTAAATAGGTCCACTTAACCTCCGCATTGGAATGGTCGACAGGACTGAAATAAAGGAATAGAGATTCTAGATAAGAGTTACAGCATGATGGGGTGCGGTTGGCAACACTGAGCGAATTGGCGGGTAAATAGAAAGGGCGGGAATAAAGGCCCCAGGACAAATGCCAAAGATAAAGGTTCGATACCCTTCATCACTCCTTGCTATCCTGATAGCCACCAGTTTAGGCCCCTATTTTATTGCGGACTTGCATCAGCTGTTATTGATGTACTCTGTTTCAATTTCTCATTATCCAGGTCAAGTGTTTAAGATGTGAGATTTTGAAAGCAACAATGTTTCACGGCCGTTTGCCACCAATATATTGGTACATCGTCGACTGGACCAAAGCCGCTCACCACCAATATATTGATACTTGGTCGTCTGTTTCACGGCCGTTTGCTACCAAATTGGTAATTCATCGTCTGGACCTAAGCCGCTCGCCACCAATATGTTCGTACTTTGTCGTCTGGACCAAAACCGCTCACCACCAATATAGTGATACTTCGTTTTCTGGGCCAAAGCTACTCACCACCAATGTATTGATACTTTGTCGTCTGGGCCAAAACCGCTAACCACCAATATATTGGTACTTTATCGTCTGGACCAAAGCCGCCCCCCCCCCAATATATTAGTACTTTGTCGTCTTGGCCAAAGCCACTCACCACCAATATATTAGTACATTGTCGTCTTGGCCAAAGCCACTCATCACCAATATATTGGTACTTTGTCGTCTGTGCCAAAGCCGATCACCACCAATATATTGGTACTTCGTCGTCTGGACCAAAACCGCTCACGACCAATATATTGATACTTCGTCGACTGTTCCACGACTGTTTGGCACCAATATATTGGTACTTCTTCGTGCAAGGGTTAATTAACTATCAACTTTATCGACATTAAACTTAACATCGATTTTTTTTCTTCGTATATATATTTACATTGCTACTGGAAACACATTTATAATTTTTTCTCGTAACTACTCTCACTATGGAGCATTGAATACTAAAAATATGACCAGTGAAATCAGATCACAGAGAGTGAATATTTAACTAAAGCCACAAATCACAGCCATAATGAGAACTCATTTAGTTTTAAAATAAAAGAACTGTGTCAGTTGGTCGTGAGATATGATATATATATATAAAGTATCTTTTTAACTGTTGCCTTTGATGCATTATGAATCCTTGTGCAGCTATTTCGTCAAAAAATCAATTACTGTCAATATTGC